>JAUNZM010000625.1:0-678586 GCA_033459285.1 Clamator glandarius
GGATGGGGCCAGCACCTGGGGGTCAGTGTGCGGGGGTCGGTGTGCCGGGGGTGTCACTGTGCCCGGATCAGTGTGTAGTGGCCGGTGCCGGGGGGGAGTCGGTGTGGGGGGGTCAGTGTGTCTGGGTCGGTGTGGGGGGGGTCAGTGTGTCTGGGTCGGTGTGGGGGGGGTCAGTGTGTGTGGGTCAGTGTGCGGGGGTCGGTGTGTGTGGGTCGGTGTGGGGGGGTCGGTGTGGGGGGGGGTCAGTGTGCGGGGGTCGGTGTGGGGGGGGGTCAGTGTATGTGGGTCAGTGGGGGGGTCAGTGTGGGGGGGTCAGTGTGCAGGGGTCGGTGTGGGGGGGTCGGTGTGGGGGGGGTCAGTGTGTGTGGGGGTCAGTGTGTGGGGGTCAGTGTGTGGGGGTCAGTGTGCGGGGGTCGGTGTGGGGGGGTCAGTGTGGGGGGGTCAGTGTGTGTGGGTCAGTGTGCGGGGGTCGGTGTGGGGGGGGTCGGTGTGGGGGGTCAGTGCGTGTGGGTCGGTGTGGGGGGGTCGGTGTGGGGGGGTCAGTGTGGGGGGGTCGGTGAGCCAGGGGGTGTCGGTGTGGGGGGGGTCAGTGTGGGGGGGTAGGTGTGGGGGGGGTCGGTGGGGGGGGTCAGTGCGTGTGGGTCGGTGTGCGGGGTGGGTCAGTGTGTGTGGGGGTCGGTGGGGGGGGTCAGTGTATGTGGGTCAGTGGGGGGTCAGTGTGGGGGGGTCAGTGTGCAGGGGTCGGTGTGGGGGGGTCGGTGTGGGGGGGGGTCAGTGTGTGTGGGGGTCAGTGTGTGGGGGTCAGTGTGCGGGGGTCAGTGTGCGGGGGTCAGTGTGGGGGGGTCGGTGAGCCAGGGGGTGTCGGTGTGGGGGGGGTCAGTGTGGGGGAGTCAGTGTGTGTGGGTCAGTGTGCGGGGGTCGGTGTGGGGGGGGTCGGTGGGGGGGGTCAGTGCGTGTGGGTCGGTGTGGGGGGGTCAGTGTGGGGGGGTCGGTGTGCGGGGTGGGTCAGTGTGTGTGGGGGTCGGTGGGGGGGGTCAGTGTGTGTGGGTCGGTGTGGGGGGTGGGTCAGTGTGTGTGTGGGTCGGTGTGGGGGGGGTCAGTGTGGGGGGGTCGGTGAGCCAGGGGGTGTCGGCGTGTGTGCCTGAGGTGTGGGGGGGGCGTGTCAGTGTGGCCGGGTCGGTGTGTGCCGGGGGGTGTCTGCGTGTGTGGGTCGGGGGGGGGGTGTGTGTGTGTGTCTGTGTGCGGGGCCCGGTGCGTGGGGCTCGGTGCGTGCCTGTCGGTGCCGCCCCGGGGGCGCTGGCTCCCGCCCTTTGTTTACCGGCGCGGGCGGCGCGCGGGGGGGGGCGGGGGCGGGCGCCGCGGAGCCCCAGCTGTTTCCCGCCTTGAGCCGCAGCCGAGGCCGCCGCAGCCGCCGCCCGCGCGGCCCGGGCCCGGCATGGAGTACTTCATGGTGCCCGCGCAGAAGGTGCCCTCGCTGCAGCACTTCAGGAAATCCGAGAAGGAGGTCATCGGCGGGCTCTGCAGGTGCGGGGGGGGCCGGTTTGGAAGGGGAAGGGGAAGGGGGGGGGGGGGGAGAGAGAACGGCGGGGCCGCCGCCGCCCGCACGTGGTCGCGGCCGCGCACATGGAGCCGCGGCGGGGAGCGGGGGGGGGGGGAGCCGCTTGGGGGCTACCGGAGAGCCCCATGCGGGGAGCCGGGCCCGGGGGGGACACGCGGGGGGGATGGAGGAAGAGGGGGGGTCCCGCGGGGGGGGGTGTGTGTGAGCGTGTTTACTGCCGGGCCTGGCCGTGACTGTGCAGCCCGCCCGGAGGAGGCGGGTCGCGGCGGGGCTGCCGGGACATGTAGGACATGGAGTGAGGGGGGGGGGGGGGGGGGGCACAAAGAGAGCGGGGACCCCCCCGTAACGGCAGCGTCCGAGCCGCGGGACACGGAGGGGGGGAATGGGGAAATCCCCCCTCACCCCAACCCCCGGGGTCTGACCCGCTCGGGGGGAGCGTGGGGAAGGGGGGGGCGTCCCGGGGATGCCTGGGGAGGGGGGGCTGTATCCTGGTAAAGCTCAGGGAAGAGGGGGTCTGTACCCCGGTAAAGCTCGTGGACGGGAGGGGCTGCATCCCAGGGATGCCTGGGGAGGGGGGACTGTATCCTGGTAAAGCTTATGGACGGGAGGGGGGGCTGCATCCCAGTGATGCTCGGGAAAGGGGAGGGGGGTCGGGTCTGTACCCCAGTTAAGCTTGGGAAGAGGGGGCTGCATCCCGATGATGCTCAAGGAGGGGGGGGTCTGCGCCCCAGTGATGCTTGGGGAGGGGGGCTGTATCCTAGTAAAGCTCAGGGAGGATGGGGGCTGTACCCCGGTAAAGCTTATGGACGGGGGGGCTGCATCCCAGTAAAGCTTATGGACGGGGGGCTGCATTCCAATAAAGCTTATGGATGGAGGGGCTGCATCCCAGTAAAGCTTATGGACAAGGGGGGCTGCATCCCAGTAAAGCTTATGGACAAGGGGGGCTGCATCCCAGTAACGCTTATGGACAAGGGGGGCTACATCCCAGTAAAGCTTATGGATGGAGGGGCTGCATCCCAGTAAAGCTTATGGACAGAGGGGGCTGCATCCCAGTAAAGCTTATGGATGGAGGGGCTGCATCCCAGTAAAGCTTATGGACAGAGGCGGCTGCATCCCAGTAAAGCTTATGGATGGAGGGGCTGCATCCCAGTAAAGCTTATGGACAAGGGGGGCTGCATCTCAGTAAAGCTTATGGACAGGGTGGGGTCTGCATCCCAGTGATGCTCAAGAAGGGGAGGCTGCATCCTGGTTATGCCTGGGGGAGGGGTAGGGAGGGCTGTACCCCTGTTAAGCTTAGAGAGGGGTGTCGGCAACCCAGTGATGATTGGGGAAGGGGAGGCTGCATCCTGGTGATGCCTGGGGTGTGGGGGCTGCTGTGCCCCAGTTAAGCTCGGGGAGAGGGGGCTGCATCCTAGTGATGCCCGAGGAGGGGGAGGCTGCATCCCAGTAAAGCTCGAGGAAGGGGGGGGGGGCGGGTCTGCATCCCCGTGTTGCTTGGGGAAAGGGGAGGCTGCATCCCAGTAAAGCTGAGGGACAGGGGAGGGCTGCGTCCCGGTGATGCTGGGTGGGGGTGAAGGGCTGGATCTTGATGGTGCTGGGACGGGTGAAGGGGCTGCATCCCAGTGCAGGGCCCACAGCCCTGCCCCACTGGTTCAGCTTGGGGGGAGCTGCATCCTGGTGATGCTTGGGGAGGAGGGGGCTGCATCCTAGTGGGTATTCTGGGGCTCTGGGGGGGCCCGTGGCCCTGCCCCATTAGCTCAGGCTTGGAGGGGGGGGTGGGCTGCATCCCTGTTATGCTTGAGGAGGGGGCTGCATCCTGGTGATGCTTGGGGGAACAATGCCGACGCGCAGTATCCCAGTGATGCTTGGGACACACACACACGTGCTGCATCCTGGTGAAGCTTGGGCGGAGGCTGCATCCCGGTTGTGATGAGGGCAAGGGGACTGCATCCCAGTGATGCTCAGGGTGTCCCCACACCTGAGTGCCCCGCAGGACGTGGCTGTGGGGCAGGAACCCATGCAGTGAGGCAGCTTTGCTGGAGTACCCCATGGTAGTCACTGCAGGTGGAGGTAGGGGAAGCACTGGGGGCAGGGAAACACGCGTTACTCTGCCCAGGACTGGGGGGCTACATGGCCTCATGCTCACCCCAGGTGTGGGGCAGAGCTCTGGAGGAGCCTCATTGCCCTTCCAGCGCCCTGAGCTGGGGATTGCGCTGCCGTCCAGCTCTAGGCTCTCAGGCTTGCGCTGCCATCAAGCTCCAGGAGCTGGGGGTTGCCCTGCCTGCAGGCTTGAGCCTGCCCTTCCTATGAGCTCAGGGATACCTTTTGTGCAAGCTTTGCGAGCTTGGGGACACCCTGGTTGTGACCTCAAGGAGCTCGGGACACTCTACCTGAGAGTTTGGGGGTGCCCTGCTCATGTGGCCATGCGTCGCATGCCCTCCAGCGCAAACCGTGGCACTCGTGGGCAGCAGTGGACATGAGCAGGCAGAGCAGCCCCTGCCACAGGCTTACTGAGCCCCCAGCCTCCTCACCAGCTGGCGTCTCCAACACCCCGGTGCGCTTGCTTCTCTCCAGGTCTGGGTGAGCGTGATGTCCCCGCTGGGCTGTGCTAGCGGGTGCTGCACTGGTGGGGTGGGATGGACCAAATTCTGCTCACTCGACCCAAACCACAGCACTGGGGACACCCCAGGGGCTTCTGCCCTGTGCCAGGGCTCCGGTGGGTGTCATCTGCTCCCCTGCCTCTGTCCTGTGGTGCTGGGTGCCGGGCTGGCTTCTGAATTTTTTTTTTTTTTTGCCCTTTCCATATGTAGCTGTCACTTCTCCGGTCTCTTCCCAGGAAGAGCAGCTGGGGCAGGTTGCGGGAGGTCTGCCGGCGAGGAAGCAGGCTCTTCCTCCTTCCCCAGTATTTAAGAAACCACTTCCGCGCTGCCCAGTCCTGGGCCTCTCCATCCCATACCCTTTGTGCAGCCACAGTTGGTGGGTGGCTGGACATCTCAGAGCGGCGCTCCAGCCACCTTCCCACCCCAACTAGGCATCGCTGTGCTGGGGAGAGAGCCTTGGAGCTGTTTTTTGCAGGACAAGGGAGATGACGGTTGGCCACCAGCGGAGAAGAGCCCTGTGCCACTGTCTTGCTGCCAGCAGGTCTTGCTTCACGCAGCGAGTGGCTGCTTCCCACAAGTGGGGCAAAGCCCCCCGGCTCCCAATGGGACCTGCACGGGACATGTCCAGCACAGCAGGTGCTTGGCACCCAGCACCAGCCTGCACTGGGACGTTGCTTTGGTGGCAGGGACAAGCATCTTCCCATCCCTCTAGGATGAGCTGGGCTCCTTCCCCATCACCTTTGAACTGAGCTGGGATCACTCCTCGCCCCCTTGGACTGGGCTGGGCTCCTTCCCCGTCCCTCCAGGATGCGCTGAACTCCTTCCCTGTTGCCCTGGGGCTGAGCTGGGTTCACTCTTCATCCCCTTGGACTGAGCTGCGCTCCTTCCCTGTTGCCCTTTGACTGAGCTGGGTTCGCTCCTCATCCCCGTGGACCGAGCTGGGCTCTTTCCCTGTCCCTCCAGGGTGTGCTGGGCTCCTTCCCTGTCCCCCTGGGCTGAGCTGGGATCACTCATCCCCTTGGATTGAGCTGGGATCACTCCTCATCTCCTTGGACTGAGCTGGGTTCCTTCCCCGTCCCTCTAGGACGTGCTGGGCTCCTTCCCCACCCTGTGTAACTTGGAGGAGTTGTGGGAGGCTCCGGGTGCTGCCTGGGCACGTGGCTGTTGCTGCAGGGCTTGGTTTGCTGCTTTCACCTCCGGACTCTCAAACCTCCACAGTTCCTCCCTGGCGCCACGGGGATGGCAGGACGCTGGGCTTTGTCTTTCCAGCCTTGTGTCAGGAGGTGCTGGGTAGGATGATCCCGTCTCCCCATCCTGGAGCCTTCTGGCACCCTGGGTGGGAGGCTGAAACCCGTCTTATCTCACCTCACGCCAGCAGCCTGGCCCTTGTGTTTAGTCTCTGATGCCACACGGTGTCCCTGGTGCTGCCGGCCTGACGTGCAGCCCGTGAGTGCTGGGTGTCCGTGTGCACCTGGGAGTGAGCTGCTCCTGGCAGAAGCAGCCAGCGGCACAGCACGGGCTGCTGGCCACCTTGGTTTGGCCACCAATTGCCCTGCCACTTGGCTTGTGAATTGCCCATGCTGGCCACTGTCCCCACAACCCAAAACCCTTCTTAGGATTCGGATTCCTTGCTCCTGGAGCTCTTTGGGGCGAAGCTGGACCCCATAGTGGTGGGATTTGCTCATGGTGCTGCTGCTCTGGACTCATGGACGTTGGCCTTGGCCAGCTGGAGACTCCTTCCCACCACCATCGCCGGCTCCGAGAGGCGTTTCCCGGCCCATCTGTGGGGCGAGGGCGTGGGGGGCGGCAGCAGGAAGCAGGCGGGAGCTGTGGCTTGGGGTGGGACGGGGGCTTCTCTGCTGGGAGCTGTCATCTGGAAGCCATCAGCAGGGTGGGAGGGAGGGAGCCGCCTTCCTGGGGCCACACACGCTGGCCGGCCCCGCAGGGACCCAACTGGCTGGCCTGCAGCCTCCTGTGCCGGCCCAGGGGTCCCTCCCTGCCTTCCCCTTGGCTCCCCTTGCCCTAAGTTGGTGCCGGTGTTGGGCAGCCCGTGGCTGAGCTCAGCGGACCTGGGTGGGTACAGAAGGGCCAACGTTCATAGAATCACCAGGTTGGAAAAGACCCACTGGATCATCGAGTCCAACCATTCCCATCAATCACTAAACCATGTCCCTCAGCACCTCATCCACCCGTCCCTTAAACCCCTCCAGGGAAGGTGACTCGAGCCCCTCCCTGGGCAGCCTCTGCCAGTGACCAATGACCCTTTCCATGAAAAATTCTTTCCTAATGTTCAGTGTGAACCTCCCCTGGTGGAGCTTGAGGCCATTCCCTGTCGTCCTGTCTCCTGTCACTTGCGAGAAAAGGCTCCTTTCAGCTAGTTGTAGAGAGCAGTTTGGTCAATGCGTCCCCTGGAGCATTGGATACAGGGCTGGAGAAACCTACCCATCTGCTTCCATGCTCACCAGGATTGCATCCGTCGTCCCCTCTGTGTTTCTCATCCCTTTGCTGTCTCGCCGTCGTCATTGCGGCGCGAGGGGGATGTGGTGGGGTTGAGACAGTGGCAGGAGTGCAGGCTCCTTCTCCCTAACCTTGTGCCTCTCTCGCAGCTTGGCCAACATCCCGTTGACTCCAGAGACCCAGCGGGACCAGGAGCGGCGGATACGCAGGGAAATCGCCAACAGCAACGAGAGACGGCGGATGCAGAGCATCAATGCTGGCTTCCAGTCTCTGAAAACCCTCATCCCACACACAGATGGGGAGAAGCTCAGCAAGGTGAGCAGGGTGTCACCAGGGACACGGTGATGTGACATGCAGGCGCTGGTCCTGCACGTGGTGGTTTTTAGCATTGGCAGGGTGGAGCTGAGGGAGTAATTGGGGATATTTGCAGATGCTAATTCACTGATGGAGCTTTTTCCTGAGTACCGTTCCTTGGTGGGAGTGGGTGTGTGTTGGGGAGCAGGCTGGGTACGTGTGAGAGCGTCCCAGGAGCAGAGTGGCCCCATTGTGATGGGGAGTGAGGCAAGGAGGTGGCACTCAGTGCCTGGTTGGGTTTCCGAAGCGGTCACGCTGCTGGTTCACCATGGTCAAGTCCCAGGGGAGACCTGGAGGTGAAGCAGAGCCTAGATGGAGATGCTGGGGCTGGGCAAGGAGCTGTGCTGCTGCTTCTGAGGCAGGGAGGGAGCTTGGCAAGAGCAGGGCTCAGGGGGTTGTGGGCATCTCTCCTGCCTCAGCGTGCCCTCCTGGCTCTCCCACAGGCAGCCATCCTTCAGCAGACGGCCGAGTACATCTTCTCTCTGGAGCAGGAGAAGACTCGGCTACTGCAGCAGAATACCCAGCTCAAGCGGTTCATCCAGGTAGTACCTGCCTGCACACCCCAGGGACAGGAGGGGAAGGGATGGGATGGTCCCAGCTGGCTGGGAAGGGGATGTTATCACTGTTCCCTGGGGTGATGTTGAGACCCTCTGTTCGAATAAGCTGATGAGTGGAGATATTTTGCACCCTCCTGGCTGGGGAGCCTGGTTCAACGCAGCATCAGCTACCTCACAGCGGGGTGAAGGGCTGGATTCCTGCTTTCCATTTGGTTTATTGGGATATGGCCTAGTGGCTTCTCTGGCTCTGGGCTGGCCCAGTGTCCCAGTGCGAGAAGCAGGTTTGCAGAAGGCTGGGGAGTTTGAAGGCCTAGAGGGTGGGTACAGGAGCCCATCCAACCCCAAGCATGGACCCTCATGCTGCCCATGTCCCCAGGGAGCCCCTTCTCTGCAGCGAGTTATGTTGGGGGTTGGTCACGAGGGTAGCACCACCCAGATGTGGTCCAGGTGGAGAGGAGAGTGTCGGAGCTGGTCCCTGTACCCTGACACCGTATTCCTGTGGCAGGAGTTCAGCGGTTCCTCCCCAAAACGGCGACGAGCCGAAGACAAAGACGAGGGGATTGGCTCGCCAGATATCTGGGAGGACGAGAAGGCTGAGGATCTGCGGCGGGAGATGATCGAGCTCCGGCAGCAGCTGGACAAGGAGCGCTCGGTCCGCATGATGCTGGAGGAGCAGGTGAGGACATGGTTAAGTGATTGATGGGAATGGTTGGACTCAATGATCCAGTGGGTCCTTTCCAACCTAGTGATTCTATGATTCTGTGACACACGGGGCTGGATTCGGCTGTGGCACCGTGCCAGCCACACAGAGGCGAGCTCACCATGCTAGAGCACCCCAGGGACACCGGTTCTGCT
This sequence comes from Clamator glandarius, assembly GCA_033459285.1. Taxonomy (NCBI): domain Eukaryota; kingdom Metazoa; phylum Chordata; class Aves; order Cuculiformes; family Cuculidae; genus Clamator; species Clamator glandarius. Next base: position 8,382 of record JAUNZM010000625.1, read on the forward strand.
GTGGTGTCATGGGCCATCTGCTCTGGCCACCGTGCTCCACGTTTGGCCATGGGCTCCCTGGCTCCGCTGTGTGTCCCCCACGGTGACCCTGCCCAGCAGGGATCAGGGGGTGCCGTGCTGGGAACAGGCTGGGCTCCCTTCTGACGTCGGGGCTCTTTTGGCCCCCAGGTTCGCTCTTTGGAGGCCCACATGTACCCCGAGAAGCTGAAGGTGATCGCTCAGCAAGTTCAGCTCCAGCAGCAGCAGGAGCAGGTGAGGCTGCTGCACCAGGAGAAGCTAGAGCGTGAGCAGCAGATCCGAACCCAGGTGAGCACACAGATGCCGCCCCAGACCGTGGGGACATCCCGTGGGCCTCCAGGCGGTGCAGCTGGGTGTGTGAGCAGTGAAATACGGGGGGTTGGTGTGGTTCAGTGATACGTTTTGCACCCCCTGCCTCTTAGGGCTGTCTGGGAGGGACAGTGGTGTCCCAGCAAAGCTCTAACCGTTGGGAAATTGGGAAGGGGTTGATGCACAGCTCTCCCCATGGGGGTGGTTGTGGCTTGGACTGTGCTGCAGCAACTTCCAAGTGGCTCCGTTTCCCAGTACCCTGAGCTTTGTACAGGGGAGGTTGTTTCCTGGTGAACGGGGCTTCACCTTCACGCTAGCGAGCCAGGGGCTTTCCAAGGCTGTGCCGGGAGGTGCTGGATGCAGCTGCCCCTGACTCATCCCCCCAGGCACCATCTTCCTCCCCGCTGTGCACTGGGCATGGGTGAAGAGTGGCTCTGGTGAGCTGTAGTCCTGCTCCGGCTCTCACCAGACACGATTCCTCGTCCCTGGGCAATGAATAGGAATCCATCCCCATGATGCCGGCAGTCACGACAGCCCCGCTGCCAGCAGCTGATGCAGGTCGCGTTCCCCGTGCCGGAGTGGGTGGTTTGCAGCAGCGTGGAGGCCAACCCCGTCTCTGCAGGTTCATCTCTCAGTCCCGCTGAGTTTTGGGGACCTCCAAACCATTCCCTGCCACCCACCAGGCTGGGAAATGGGAGCAGGTGGTGCTGCTGCGCAGATGGAGCAGGACTGTGAGGATGGGAGCCTGCAGCCTTTTCCCTCGGCACAGTTGGGATTTGCTGACGGTGGGGGGAGCCTCACACCAGCGGGGAGGCCAGCACAGTCCTTGCTCGCTGCTGGCTCCCAGTCCTTGCTCGCTGCTGCCCTCGAGCTCAGCCTGGGGGACACCAGCCTGGGGAGCTTCAAAGGGAGGGAGAAAAACCAGCTTCCTCCCTGCTTTGGCTTCTGCCGAGCTGCTTCCCCGCAGGATCCCTGCTGGCCACCTCCCGGGGAAGTTCAGCCTATTTTTAGGTGAACTCTCCTTAGCCTCCTGCTAGGGCGGATTTTCCCATCCGCTGTTGCAGCAGGGATCTCTGAGGGGTGCGGCAGCCGTGCAGGTGATGGGAGGACTGGTTCTTGCCTCTCTTGGCTTAAAAGCCTTAATCTTTTCCCCTTTTTGATACAAGGAACCTCTCATGTTCCACTCTCCCAAAGCTAAGGTGATGGCGGCTTTTGTAGAATCATGGAATGGTTTAGGTTGGAAGGGACCTTAAAGCCCATCCAGTTCCACCCCTGCTATGGGCAGGGACACCTTCCATGGGATCTGGTTGCTCAAGCCCTCATCCAACCTGGCCTTGAACGCCTCCAGGGATGGGGCAGCCACCACTGCTCTGGGCAACCTGGGCCAGGGCCTCCCCACCCTCACAGAAAAACTTTGAGACAAGATCTTAGGAAATAATGTCCCCTCTTTCAGCTGTCATTTTCTCGTGTCCATAAGCGATGGCTGGACAGGAGCAGCTGAGCTGCTGCTTCAGCTTTTATGGGGTCTCAGAGTTTGGGCAGGCGGGATGCTCTCCCCATTGCTGCCCAGGTCCCTGCTGACCTCGAGGGTGTGTTTTTTGCTTCTCTCCCCAGCTCCTGCCATCACATGCTCCCCCTGCGCCCACCCACCACCCCACTGTGATCGTTCCAGCACCACCTCCCTCCCATCACGTCACTGTGGTCACGATGGGCCCATCCTCGGTCATCAACACGGTCTCCACATCCCGGCAAAACCTGGACACCATCGTTCAGGTAACGAGGGCTCTGGGGGAGGGACGGTGGTGGCTTTGGTGGGTCCCTAACCCAACTGAGCGCATCAGAGCTGGGGGGCACGATGCTGGGGTTGTTCAGCCTGGAGAAGAGGAGGCTGAGGGGAGACCTCATTGCTCCCTACAACTGCCTGAAAGGAGGTTGTAGAGAGGAGGGAGCTGGGCTCTTCTCCCAAGTGACAGGGTACAGGATGAGAGGGAATGGCCTCAAGCTCCACCAGGGGAGGTTCAGGCTGGACATCAGGAAAAAATATTTCACGGAAAGGGTCGTTGGGCACTGTCAGAGGCTGCCCAGGGAGGTGGTTGAGTCCCCTTCCCTGGAGGGGTTTAAGGGATGAGTGGACGAGGTGCTGAGGGACATGGTTTAGTGATTGATGGGAATGGTTGGACTCGATGGTCTGGTGGGTCTTTTCCAACCTGGTGATTCTGTGATCCCTGATGGGTGGTGGTTGCCCTCGGCAGGCAATCCAGCACATCGAGGGAACGCAGGAGAAGCAGCTGCAGGAAGAGGAGCAGAGACGTGCTGTCATCGTGACGCCAGCACGTGCCTGCCCTGAGCCGTCCGCCTCCGACACCGCCTCCGACACAGAGGGCAACGACAGTGACTCCATGGACCAGAGCAAAGAAGAGCCCTCGGCGGATGGGGAGCTGCCCTGACACCCCCCGGCCGGCAGCCGGGGAGGGGGGCTGGGGTAGGGCGGGGAACGTCAGAGAATATGCTGAAATTTTTAAAAAATACAACGCGATTTGGGTCTCTTTTATGACCTTTTTCCAATACTGTAAAGCAGAGCGCTAGAAGCAGGCAAAGGTCACCCTGCAGCTCCTGAGCAGGGGGGCGGGTGCTTGAGGGGGCCACAGTGGGAACTGGGGGGCTTGGGGCACGGCAGAGGGGTAGGGGATGAGGTGGGCACAGCCCCCAACCCCTTTTTAGCAGCCTCCACACCTGCCAACCCACCGGGATTCCTGCCAAGCCAATGGCAGCCTCAGCCTTCTCTTGGGATAGGGCCTTCAGTTGGGATCTTAATTTGTATTTTTTTTTTCCTCCTCTTTTGTGTTTTGTTCTGAATTAAATGTTAGTTTTTAAGCAGCGGGGAGATGCCAGGTGACATGGCAGCAAATGTGGGACGGGCATCCCTGGCTTCAGGCTACGAGGAGCCCCACCTTGGCTCCCGCACCGCACGTAGGGCAGGGAAAACCCTTTGGAAGAGTAAAAACAACCTGGGATTATGCTGTTTGACAACTGGCAGGAGGGTTGGCACCTGCCACCTCCCAGAATTTCCAACACCCACCTCCTCAGCATGGGAATGATGGTTTGGGGGCTGATTTTACACCCCAATCCCTGTCCGCCCCCCCCCGCCCCATCCCTCCTTTAAGCACTTAAACCGGTTTGCGGGGTCCGTCAGCTCCGAAGAGCTTTTCTACTTTGTGATTGTGTCGCTTGGGTCTGTCGTGGAGGGCAACGGGGTCCCTGCTTTCTGTGTCCCCTCCTTGCCCCTGCCGCCCCCCGCCCGGCTGTAGGGTTTTAGGCCAGTCGTGTGTAGAGCCTCAGTGGTATTTGGTAGGTTCCCCCCCAGCCGCAGCTCTTTCTCGGTTCCTTTCCTTTTTTTTTTTTTTGGTGTTTTTTTTTTTTACAATTTTCAGGTCTTTGTGTTGATTGAGAAGCTATTCTATTTTGTTAAGAAAGTGGAGAAAAAAAAAAAAGAGGCTCGTGCCTTTGTAAAGAAACAAAATAAAGTTTGTACTTGGTTTTTTAGAAGCTTGGTCCCAGTGTTAACGTCTGTGAGGGGAGATGGGAACGGGGCTGGCATGGGGGTGGGCAGGGGAGCACCATCTGCTTTTGGAATCATGGAATCGTGGAATGATTTGGGTTGGAAAGGACCTTAAAGCCCATCCAGTTCCACCTCTGCCAGGGGCAGGGACACCTCCCACTGGATCAGGGGGTCCAGCCTGGCCTGGAACACCTCTGGGGATGTTCCCCCTCATCCCATCCCTGCACTCCCTGGGCAAGATCCCGTCGGTGGGCAGGAGGGTAAAGGAGATGCTCAGGGACGTGGTTTAGTGGCAGATAGGAATGGTTGGACTCGATCCGAGAGGTCTTTTCCAACCTAGTGATTTCACAATTCTATTATCTTGATGGCTTTTTGGGGGGACACCCCACTCCTCAGCATCCCCCACGGCCGTGGGTCTCGCACTGCCCCTTGGCAGTGCCCCTGTCTGTTCCCCTGCCATTGTCCTCTCCCTGCCAACCCCAAGCTTGGGGCCAGGGTCTCCCCGTGCTCCCGGGCTTAGGGGTTGGCTGAGCATTGTTTTTTTCCAGTTTGGCCCCCGCCCCAAGAAAAAACTGGGTCAGGGCTCCCCAGAGTTGCTCCTGCAGTGCTGAGGACATGCCCCATGCCACAGTCAGGCTCTGGGGACAGCGCGGGGTGGCCATCCCCTGCCAGTGAGGGTGATGGAGCCTGGTGACCCTGCACCTCCTGCTGCCACCATACAGCCTGTGTGGTGCCGGGGACATGGCCAGCACGGAGGGGACGTGTCCCCTTGCCTTTGAGGTACATGGCACAGCCAGCATCGGTGGCCAGAGGTGGCCCAAGAGTCCCCAAAATCAGCCCAGGATGAGGTGCCTGGGGCTACCCAGCTTTGTGGACAGATAGGGGACAACACAGTGACACGATGCTCGGCTCCCCCTCCTCCGCAAAATCCTCCTCCTCCCCAAACGGGGCTGCTGGGGGTCTGAAGGAGCTCTGGGACACACACCCCACGGCAGCGGGATGCGGTGACAGGGACGGTGACCCCAGGTGGGCAGTGCCACGCCAGGGTCCCCATGCCAGGAGGTGTCCAGAGCCACCTTCCCTGGAGGTGTTTATGGGACGGGTGGACGAGGTGCTGAGGCACATGGTTTAGTGATTGATAGGAATGGTTGGACTTGATAATCCAATAGGTCTTTTCCAACCTGGTGATTCTATGATTCTATAACATCTTTGCCTCCAGCCTTCCCGGTGCTGCAGCGCTGCCACCGAGCCCCGTCCCCAGGGCCCCCTGGGAGCGGGCAAGTGGCGGTGGCAGCATCTGTGCCGGCAGCTGCCCTGCCCCGCGCCCGCCGTATAAATAGAGGCAGCGAGCGGCAGGGAGCTCCTGGCAGCCACCATGAAGGGCCTCAACCTGCTCTGCTGCTGCGTGGCCTCGCTCCTGCTCCTCGGCACCGCAGGTACCGCCGCTCGCCAGGTGCCCCGTGGGGCTTTGGGGCCTGTGGGGCTGCGTGTGCTCGGTGGGTCTGTGGGTCTCCATGGGGTTGTGGGTCCCCAGGGGGCTTTGGGGACCCATGGAGCCGGGGGCACTCAGTGGGGCTGTGGGTCCCCATGGGTCTGTGAGTCTCCAGGAGGCTCTGGGTATCCAGGGGGCTTTAGGTCCCCACTGGGGCTGTGGGTGCTTAGTGGGGCAGTGGGTCCCCACAGGACTCTGGGGCCCCACGGGTCTGTTGGTCCCCAGGAGGCTTTGGGACTCCACGGGGCTGTAGGTCCCCATGGGGCTGTGGGTGCTCAGTGGGGCAGTAGATCCCCACTGGCTATAGGTCCCCATGGGGCTGTGGGTGCTTGTGGGGGCTGCAGGTGCCTGTGGGGCCATGGGTGCTCAGTGGGGCTGTGGGTGCTCTCTGGGGCTGTGGGTCCCCGTGGGGCTGCAGGTGCTGGCAGAGCTGTGAGTGCAGGGGGGGTTCGGGGGTGCCTGGTGAGCCCAGCTGAACCCCTAGGGCTGGTTGGGTTGCAGGACGGTGCAGCAGAGCCATTGCCACCTGCATCCCCAGCAGGGGCTGCAGAGTCACCCCAAAAGGTGCAGGGACACACTTTGGGGGTGCAGGCTGGTGTCCCCCCTCCAGAACAAGGGTGGGCATGGGGTCTGTGCTGCTGCCAGTGTCCCCAGGGTGCAGAGATGGCTCCGTTTTGGGCTCTATGGGGACTTGGGGGGTGTGTGTGCGCGCTACCAGGGTGCTGGGACACCCCGTATTGGGACCAGGATGGAGTGAGTCCCTATCCTGGGGGTCTCCTTCCCACCTAGGGTGAGGATAGCATCCCTAGACCCCCTTCCCTGAGCTGTCCCATCCCCTCTAAGCACTCCTGTCCCCAGCTGGTGGGGCGCGGTGGGGCGGCATTGCTGGTACCCTTGTTTGCCCTTGAGTTAATTCGGGCTGGTTCTCTGCCTGGCTGGGCTCCGACAGCCACGCTGCCGGGAGGGGGGCAGCTAAGTATGGAAACAGCCGTGTAAGGGGACACTGTGCTCCTGCGGCCCCCCCGGCCCCGTGCCGCCACAGCCCCGCGCGCGGGCACCGCAGCTGCCGCCTTCCAGCACCCCCAGCCCCGCCGAGTTCTGGCCTTTTAAGGGCATCTTGGACCATTCTCGTCAAGAAAAGGGGTTGGGGGCCAGCGACGCCCCTCGCCAGCCATGGGGTGACCTCTGCGGGGCCGCGGGTTGAGTCTGGAGATGGGATGAATGGAAAAGGCTTGTAGGAGCGTGGCTGGTGTCAGCCTGGATGGGATGGGTCCCTCGCCACAAGAAGGATGTTGAGGCTCTGGAGCGAGTCCAGAGAAGAGCAACAAAGCTGGGGAAGGGGCTGGAGAACAAGAGGAGCGGCTGAGAGAACTGGGGGTGTTTAGCCTGGAGAAGAGGAGGCTGAGGGGAGACCTCATTGCTCTCTACAACTACCTGAAAGGAGGTTGTGGAGAGGAGGGAGCTGGGCTCTTCTCCCAAGTGACAAGACAAGAGGGAGTGGCCTCAAGCTTCAACAGGGGAGGTTCAAGCTGGACATTAGGAAAAAGTTTTTCACGGAAAGTGTCATTGGGCACTGGCAGAGGCTGCCCAGGGAGGGGGTTGAGTCACCTTCCCTGGAGGGGTTTAAGGGACGGGTGGATGAGGTGCTGAGGGACATGGTTTAGTGATTGATAGGAATGATTGGACTCAATGATCCAGTGTGTCCTTTCCAACCTAGTGATTCTATGATTTATGGACTGAGCTGGTGGCCCCATGTGGCACTGAGTGCTTGTCACCGTGGTGGGTGACCACTAGCCCAGCTAGTGCCAGCTAGCAGCCGCACTGCAGCCCCCAGCAAGAGATGCTGGCGCGGGACTGGGCACCCATCAACCACCCATCTCAGTTGAGGCTCTGAGGCCAGGAGGCATGTCGGGATCTGCAGCCACACTGGGATCTCCAAGGGGCGGCTGGAGCCCCCCCAGTCCTCCCCCGCAGTATCTCCTCCCCGTTGGGGTGAGGGGGGGGGGTTCTATATTTTGCATTTGTTCTGTAGATTTGCGAGAAGGTGCAGGCAGTGGCGCAGCTCCTGCCTGCAGTTCTGCTCCATGGGGACTGGTGGGGCTCACAAGAGGAGTTTTGCTTTTCCTTTGGCACCAAGCTGTCCTCTCGGACTCAAGCTCCTTTGGGGTGTAGCAGGTGGTTTGAAGGGTGTTTGTCTCCTCATTTTTGGGCCTGTCTTCCCATTTAATGCTCCTTTGGTGAGCAGAAGGGTAGAGGAGCCCAATGAGGGAACCGAGAGCTTTGACAAGGCATTGTGGAGGGTTGTGGTCCTTGGGGCAAGGGTGGGGTTGAGGGTAGCTTCTCCAGTGCATGGTTATGGCCAGGTTAAACATCCTGACCTCCATCTCTGCGGGATCTCTGAGGGAAAGCTGCTCTTTTTTTACTGATAACGGCTGAGCGCGGACATGGAGAGTCACTGCCTGACACAGTAGAACGGATGCAGCTGGAGTTTGCTTGTGCCCAGCCAGATTTCTGGCTGAAGTGTCCCCTTTGGGGAGGCAGGACAGGGACACAGGGGGCTGTGGAAAGGTGGATTCCCCCCTCCAGAGGTGATGCTCCTGGATGGGGAAACCAGCTGGGTCTCTGGGGATCCCCAGGGCCGGCTGCGAGGATGCAGAGCTCCTGGTGAGGCACCATCCCGTCAGGATGCCAGGGCCACAGTCCCAGAGGGTTCGGTTGATGCCTGTGGCTGCTGAGACCCTGTCACCTCTTCCAGAGGCCAGAGGGGTGGGAAGGGCTCGTGTCCATGCCCGTGAACCCTGGCTGAAACAGCCCACGTGGCTGGGGGCTGGCAAAGCTCCATGGCACGGCCGGGAGCCCCAGTGGGGACCAGCACCCAAGGCAAGGTGGGGTGATGGCTCAAGACAAGGGTGCTCACCCACTGCTCTGTCCTTTCTCCTGCCAGGGGAGGTTTCCTTTTCCCTGCACTCACCCTTCGGCCATCCCTTCCAGGCTAAATGGCTACGGCAAATCTCCATGTCCCCCAGGAACAGGCCATGTGAGGCAGTGCCCAGCCAATGTGCTCAGTTGCTTCTCCCTGGGGAGTCCATGTGTGTCCCTCAGGCATTGTGAGTTTGAGTGGGACTGGGCTGGGCTGCCACCTCCTCCAAGGTGGACGAGGAGTCAGGGAAAGCCCTGGCACCTGGCACCCTCCTACAGCCAGTGCAGAGGGCTCTGCAGGGCTGGCACACACCCCTCCTGTTGACAGCGAGTGCAGGCTGTCATCCCTTGGGCTCCTCAGCCTTGGGATGGGCTCCATCACCACGTCCTCGTGGCATCTTGGGATGGTTCCTATCGCATGTCAGCTGGAGATGGGCTCTGTCACCCAAGACATGTCACCTTGTGATATGGGGTGGGCTCCACTTCTGAGATTAGAACATCTGATGAGGCTGCTCCTTGAATCCTGGGTTCAGTTCTGGGCCCCTCATCACAAGGATGTTGAGGCTCTGGAGTGAGTCCGGAGAAGAGCAACGGAGCTGGTGAAGGGGCTGGAGAACAAGAGGAGCGGCTGAGAGAGCTGGGGGTGTTTAGGCTGGAGAAGAGGAGGCTGAGGGGAGACCTCATTGCTCTCTGTAACTACCTGAAAGGAGGTTGTGGAGAGGAGGGAGCTGGGCTCTTCTCCCAAGTAACAGGACAAGAGGGAATGGCATCAAGCTTCAACAGGGGAGGTTCAAGCTGGACATTAGGAAAAAGTTTTTCATGGAAAGGGTGATTGGGCAATGGCAGAGGCTGCCCAGGGAGGGGGTTGAGTCACCTTCCCTGGAGGGGTTTAAGGGACAGGTGGATAAGGTGCTGGGGGACACGGTTTAGTGTTTGATAGGAATGGTTGGACACGATGATCCGATGGGTCTTTCCCAACCTGGTGATCCTATGATTCTATGATTCTATACCTTGGCTGCCACGGCCACAATGAGGCAAGGGGCTTGGGGTGCCCCAGCCACACACAGATCTCAGTCACCTGTCCCACCCTTGGTACCTCTCCTGGAGGAGATCCCAGCCCCTGTGGGTGTCCCAGCTCTCCCAGTGCTGAGTGAGCGCAGCAGGCTGGCTGCACCTTGACCGCCTGTCCCACCAGCCACCCTTGGTCCCGTGTGCAGGACACCTCTCTGGGGCACAGCCCTGGTGGCACAGGAGCTCCAGTGGGTCCCCGTGGGGTGGCCTGGGGCTCAGAGGGCTGTGCTGCACCCAAGGACAGGGCTCACTGTGCTGTCCTCCTGCCGTGTCCCCTTGTCCCTGCTGTGTCCCCACTCACTGAGCAGCGCCCATCAGGGGTGCAGCCTCACGGGAGAGCTGGTGGGTGCGAGGGTGACCAGATCCCTCACAGAATTGCCCTTCCCGAGCACCGCAGGAATAGCAGCGGGTCCTGGCGTCTCGCCGTAGCTCTGCCAAGCTATTTTCAGCCCGCAGGGACATCTCCCTCGTAAGCGATAGCCCGAGGAAGCCAGTGAGCTCGTGTGCCGGCAGAGGCTGACGGAGGGGCTGGGGAGCCTCCGGCTGGGCACCCTGACCCAGGCTGGGGTGTTGGCACCGGCAACACGGCCCCGGTGCCAGCCAGGCACCTGGATCAACCCTCCCCGCCTCCCCACTGGTCGGGGCACACGTGGAATGGGGCTTGGAGCCATGCAACCCCATCCCAGTGCGATGGAATTGGGATAGGTGAGACCCCCAGAGTCAGGCACCACTGCCTGGCATGGCCACGTAGTGTCTCTGCCTGGACATTCCCAAGGATTTGAGGAACTTATTCACTCATCAGGCATCTGCCCGTGCTGAAATGCATGATGTTTTCTCACTGTGTCCTCACTTATGGATCCAGATCTCCCCTGGCCAGGCCATGGTGGCTGCTTTACCTTCCACTTCAGGTTTCCTTCCAGATCTTTAGGGTGAGTGTCCAGTGGGGAGAAACACCACCCTGCAGAAGTGATTCCCCATTTCCGTCTCTATATTTAGAAAGCTCTGAGCCTGGTTTTAATCCCTTTGGTTCATCCTGGTAGGGGTTCTTTATCCTTCTTACTCAAAATATCATGGCCAACTATTCTTAGAAATTAAGTAAAAAAAAATTTTTTCAGCTAGACTTCAAATCTCCTCCACAAATGAGGCCATTCGTTAGTCTGACAAAGCTGTTTCCTACCCCCTGTTGGGCTCTCCATAAAAAAAATGGGGAGATATTTGCTTTGTGCTGGTGCCTTGGGATCACAAATCCTCTGGGACAGGATGCTGTGGTTAGTCATCCTGGGTTTTGAAGTGCGTGAGGGGCTGGAGAGCCAACTCTTTTCCTGTCCTCTTTCATGCTTGTGTCCTCTGGGAGCTCCTTTGGGACGCTTTCCTCTCCCAGTTGGTGATGGTGTTGGCCTGGATGACTACAAACTGGTGCCAGAGCTGGGTTCCTGCCTGCCCACAGCAGCGCCTTGGCTAGCAGAACTGCCAAAGGGTAGATAAAAAATCAGCTGCTTCCTCTCTGGAGGGCTTGGCAGTGGCACCGTGCTCTGCTGCGATGGCACAGAATGGGAAACTGAGGCACGGGAAGAGTAAGGAGGAGATGCCGAGCGCCATGGGGTGGGCTGCAAGGATGGAGTGCCCAGGCCTGAGTCCAGGTGAGGGGCACGTCCCCCTCCTGGGGCTCCTCTAGCCCTGCCTCCCACCTAGGAAGGTTTCCTGGCTGCACAAGCGTCAGGCTCACAGTGCTAATCTCTCACGATTTACTTTTTCCAGCACTGGCTGGCAGCAGCACGGAGCATTGTAATCCCTTGGACACTGCACCCCTGTCCCAGCACATCCCTGCACATCCCCAGGATCACAAGGGGAGAGTGGGACTCTCAGGAGCCACTGGGTAACTCCCCAGCTCATTTCCGAGATCCAGGCAGGAGAAGGAGGCGTGTGAAAACCCATCCCTGCGGCGCCGCGCATCGCTGGCCCCACGCTGCCTCAAGACTCCTATTTCTGCTGGAGGGGTCGAGCGTCCCTCGCAGGGCCACCTGTGCCCATCTGTCCCTCCTAGCTGTCCCTTGTCCTGGCCCTGGGGGCTGTTCCTCCCAGAGGATCCATCTCAGTGCTGTGGCGTTGCCATTCCACGCAGACACGTGCAGGGAATACTACGGCAGGGTCTTGTTTAGCCTCTGGAAGCTGTCGTTATCCTTTTTTGCATGGATTTTTCCTGGGGATAAACCAGCCATGGCATCCTGCGCCACACAGAGAATCATAGAATCACTAGGTTGGAAAGGACAAGAGGAGGCTGAGGGGAGACCTCATTGCTCTCTCCAACTAACTGAAAGGAGGTTGTGGAGAGGAGGGAGCTGAGCTCTTCTCCCAAGTGACAGGGGACAGGACAAGAGGGAATGGCCTCAAGCTTCAACAGGGGAGGGTCAGGCTGGACATTAGGAAAAAAAATTCCATGGAAAGGGTCACTGGGCACTGTCAGAGGCTGCCCAGGCAGGTGGTTGAGTCACCTTCCCTGGAGGGGTTTAAGGGATGAGTGGACGAGGTGCTGAGGGACATGGTTTAGTGATTGATGGGAATGGTTGGACTCGATGATCCGGTGGGTCTTTTCCAACCTGGTGATTCTATGATTCTAGACCCATTTTCAGGTAGTTGTAGAGAGCAATGAAGTCTCCCCTCAGCCTCCTCTTCTCCAGGATAAACACCCCCAGCTCTCTCAGCTGCTCCTCATAAGGCCTGTGCCGAGTACAGAGGGAGAATAACCTCCCTGGACCTGCTGGCCACGCTGTTTCTGTCACCACAGGAGAAAGGGTGTGAGATTGTGGGGAGCACGAGCTGGGGACCCTGTGGGAGGTCAGGTCCCCAAGGGGAGCGAGGTGAGGGCTCCTCTCCGATGCCACGTAGCCACTTGGCACAATGCAGGGTGTGAACAAGGGGAGCCCTGGTGTCGCTTTACAACGTGGCTGTCCCCACTCCCTCCCTGAGTCCACGGGGAGCTGCTGGATGGACTCTGAGTGCAGATGTCACCCTTCGCTGGTCAATGACCCTTTCCATGAAAATTTTTTCCTGACGTCCAGCCTGAACCTCCCCTGGTGGAGCTTGAGGCCATTCCCTCTTGTCCTGTCCCCTTGGCTGGGGCCAGCGGCCGAGGGGGACGGTGCTGCACCATCTGCACCCTGCCGAGCTGCTCCTTCTGATTCCCCCGTACAGTTGCTGAGCTGTATTTTTAGCTGCTGGTGGATGCGTGGAGGGTGTTAAGCCCGTAACCTTCGTCCCATTTCGCTGCTCATCGGCCGGCCATCTGCAGATCAGCACAATTTGCCTTGGGATGGATTTGAAGACCATGTAGGGGAAACAGGAGGGAGAAGGAGGTGAAAAGGGGTGGGGGACTTTATATAAGACCTTGAAGGTCACAGGAAATAAAGCCTGTGACCAGCACGCCAGCAGGAATGTCCCAGTTGGAGCTCTTGGGGAACATTTCCCTTTTCTTACCGAGGGATTTCTCATGGTGGTGCCTGGCCATGGTGGTTGACAGCCCCTCTGTCCCCCTGCAGTGGCTCAGAGGGGACACACGGACCCCGGACAAAGACCCTGGGATGTGCGAGGTCTCCTTTGCACAGCCCTGCTTTCCCCCCCCGCCCTTAACAAATTGCATGCCCAAGGTGCCGGACTCTCCTCCCATCCCTTGAGACAAGCAGATATTCTAGGGCCAAGCCGAGAAATTCCACGTCCCCGTCAGCCAAGGGGACCCTCAGGAGACCCAAGCTGCTCTCCAGGCTGCCAGGGCAAGGCAGGGGCATGCTGGCCCCCGGCCACCTGAGGCTTTCAGGCCAGACACAGCACGCTCCTTTTCGAAGGCTGAGGAACCCTGAGGGGTCCCCTGGGAAGGAGTCTGGAAGGAGGGTGATGGGAGGTCCGAGCCCACAACCCGGCTTTGACTGGGAACTGAATTGGGAGCCTAGAGACACCTGCAAGCCGCACGGCAGCAAAGGACGGGGGAGGTCAGTGAGGGCAGAGCAAGGGTGACCCACACATCCAATTTAAGCAGGGCAAAGGGTGGTGTCCCCAAGTGACAGGGGACAGGACAAGGGGGAATGGCCTCAAGCTCCACCAGGGGAGGTTCAGGCTGGACAGTAGGAAAAAATATTTCACGGAAAGGATCATTGGGCACTGGCAGAGGCTGCCCGGGGAGGAGGTTGGGTCACCTTCCCTGAAGATGTTTAAGGGACAGGTGGATGAGGTGCTGAGGGACATGGTTTAGTGGTTGATAGGAATGGTTAGACTCGATGATCCAACGGGTCTTTTCCAACCTGGTGATTCTATGAGACTGCGGCAGCTCCACTGTGCCTTGCTGCACACAAGAGCGACTGGAAACCCTGGCAGGCTGAGGCACCCCCAACCCTGCCAGCCACCTGCAGCTGGCACAGCTCATCCCTGGGGCATCACTGTCTGTGGCACAGATAGAGATGCCACCACCTGCTCAGCATCCCTGGCTCGCAGTGGGCAGGGTGGTCTGGGGCCGCCACTGCGCTGCCCCTGGCTCAGCTCCTCCCGTGCTTGGCCACTGCACAAGCCCACGATCGAGCCCAGCAAGCTCCAAAGCTCTGGTTTTGCCAAGGTCAGCATGACCATCCTGCTGCTCTGCAGGATTTCTGGACCCATAGCGCAGCTGTGGGGCAGGAGCTAGAGGAGAAGAGCTGGCTGTACCCTGCGCTGCTCGCTCTCCTCCCCACAGCCTGGGTGGAGGTAGCATTTTTTTTTCCTCTTTGGCATCTGCTTGCCAGCTGGAGTACAAAGGAATTATTTTCCTCTGAAACGCTTCCCTGGTATGCAGGCATTGGACGTTTCGGGGGATTATTTAGACTAGCAGCAACTGTTTGTAACGGAGACAGTATAGCTGGTGATCTTTTATTTTTGGCACCTGTTGACTAACGTTAAACTGCAGTTGGAGGCCTATGGAAAATACGGATGGCTTCTCCTGGGCTGCAGAACAAACTCATTGTGTCCCCGCCAGCCGCACAGTGAGGCAAATGCTTTCCTAGTGAAGGGATGCTCACAATAAATAGCTCCTGAGCCCTGCCTGTGCCCTCCTGCCCATGGAAAGCAGGGTCCCTTGCTGGGGAGCTCCTTTCCCTTTCCTCCCCTTTGACTCTTTCTCCCTCCCCTCACCTGGTCACCCATGTGGCTGGTGCTGTTCTCCCAAGGCAGGGCTGGGGAAGGACCCTTTTAACCTGCCAAGTGCCTGTGACCCACTGAGCTACGCTTTTTGTCATTCCTTTCCCATTTTTTAGGGTGCTTTGCCCCATTCTTGCAGCGCTTTTTGGCAGGTGGCAGCCACAGCCCCAGGCAGCCCATGGTCCCTGCTAGCATCAGCTCTGCCCCCCGTCCACCTCTTCGTACCCAGCTTCTTGTGAAAGGGCCACAAAATTGAGCTGGGACTAGAAAAGGTTTAGGAAAGAGTTTAAAACTCTCAGTGACGGCCACAACCCCTGCCCCAGGGCCCTCCTGGCACTGGTGGGGGGCCAGTGGGTGCCCTGGTAGCCGGCGCAGGTAAGACTGACCGAGCTGTTCTCATCGTTTAGAGCCACGTGCCCCCGGCACGGATCATGTCGCGGGCACTGCTGAAAGCCCCTTGCCAGCTGCAGAGCCCAGGCTGAAGGAGAAGGCAGTCGATGGCAACCCTGAGGAGGACCGGGATGGCAGCCTCGCCAACACCTCTCTAGCCGGCACGGCTGGGGACGAGGGACCAGGAGAGGGGGAGGAAGAGCCGGCAGGTGGCCTGAGTGGGGACCCGGGGCCAGGGGACATCCAGCCGGGGGACAGCACTGTGGAGGAGGGCCAGGAGGGTCCCGATGAGGCACAGGGTCCAGAGGAAAATGCTATGTTGGGCACCCCTGAGGCAGCACATCATGAAGAGAACCACCAGCCCAGCCCAAAGGATGGTTTTCCTGCCCAGGAGGGTGAGGAGACTGGTGCCAAGGAGGGAGAACATGGGGAAGAGGAGATGCAGAAGCCAAAAACAGTGTCTGCCACCAAGGAGGGAGAGGAATCAGAAGAACAGAGCTCAGAGGAAGATGACAAGGAGGAGGAGTCTGAAGAAGATGAGCATGGAGAGTCAGAGGAAGATTCTGAAAGAGATTCTGAGGAGAAGGGAGAGTCCAAGAAGAAGGGAGAACCAGAGAAGGAGGGAGAGTCTAAGGAAGACAAAGCCAGCCCAGCAAGGCCAGAGAACAGAGCTGAAGGTAGTAAGGAGAAAGTGGCTAGTGCTTCAGGCAAAACCAGCCATGACAAACCAGCAGGTGCCAGCAAGGGAGAAGCCAGGGATGGCCATACCAAGTGCCGTCGCCTACCATGCAGGAAAGCAGTAGAAGATCCACCAGCAGCAGTGGAAACCCCACCACCAAGAGAAGATCCACCAGCAGCTGCCAGCAAGGGAGAAGCCAAGGATAGCCGTACCAAGTGCCATCGCCTGCCCTGCAGCAAAGCAGTCGAAGATCCACCAGCAGTGGTAGAAAACCCACCACCAAGAGAAGATCCACCAGCAGCTGCCAGCAAGGGAGAATTCAGGGATGGTCATACAAAGTGTCGTCGCCTGCCCTGCAGCAAAGCAGTAGAAGACCCACCAGCAGTGGTGGAAAACCCACCAGCAGTGGTGGAAAACCCACCAGCAGGTGCCAGCAAGGGAGAAGCCAGGGATGGCCATACCAAGTGCCGTCGCCTGCCCTGCATGAAAGCAGTAGAAGATCCACCAGCAGTGGTGAAAAACCCACCAGCAAGAGAAGACCCACCAGCAAGAGAAGACCCACCAGCAGTGGTGGAAAACCCACCAGCAAGAGAAGACCCACCAGCAGTGGTGGAAAACCCACCAGCAAGAGAAGACCCACCAGCAGTGGTGGAAAACCCACCAGCAAGAGAAGACCCACCAGCAGTGGTGGAACACCCACCAGCAAGAGAAGACCCACCAGCAGTGGTGGAAAATCCACCAGCAAGAGAAGACCCACCAGCAGTGGTGGAAGACCCAGCAGCAGCAGAACACCCACCAACAGTAACGGAAGACCCCCCAGTAGACAAGCCATTGGTGGCAGAAACCAAGAGTCCAGTCAGCCTCAGTGCCCACCTAGCCACTGCCAAGCTCCAGCACAGACAGATAGGTTGGAGTCTTTTCTTGTCGTGTGCTGTAGGGGCGAGAGTGACCTACTATCAACCTCCGGCTGAGCTGAGCTTGGCACATTAAACTGCGCCTAGTGCATGGCCCTCTCGTAATGCTTGTGCTTCTTGTGCCTGCCCCTAACCGCTGCACGGCTGGACCGGCTCCAGGCATCAAGGGTGCAGGCAGGAGCCCACAGACACCTGTGATGTGGGTGCTCATCGCAGCAACACCAAAGCTGCCCAACATTTCCCTTGGTCCACCTTAAGCCCATGATTGTTCCTCAGCTTTGGATAAGATTTTCGTTCCCTGTGCCCCTTTCAGCACCTGCAGACCTCTTAAAGGCTCTTTATCTTCCACCCTCAGAATCCTCCAGACCACTAGCTCACTTGCTGCATGGTGGATCTGCTGTGCACCAGCCCTTGCCTAGTGGGGAAGGTGTGAAGAGCTAATTCAGACTGATAAGTTGCTGAAGCACCAGCTCTGGCCACATACGGTCAGTGAAAAGCCAGCTAAAGAAAAGGGCCCCCCCCCCCCATGATTTCCCAGAAGCGCTTGTGGACTATGGCCCACACATCAGGCAGCGACCTTCAGACCCAGATGAGACTTTTATGCTTCCATCCGTAACATCTCAGTTCAAAAACCTCCCGTTTGTGCAGAAAGGGAAACCCAATTTGGTCTCTGTGGCTTTACTTGGCAAGTCAAAAGGTCCTCCTCAGCCAAACACCTGGTAGGCACTCAATACATTCTCAGGGCTTGGCCGTGCCCTGCTTGGCCCGGTCAGCCAGCTCACATCTGTCCCCAGCCCTGTCCCTAAACCCCTACTAAAGCCCAGTCCAGCTCCCAATCTCAAAAAGAACTTGGAGCTGCTCAAGGATCTTCTTGTGCCAGCATCTCCAAGGCAAGGACACGTCTGTCTCCATGTCTTGGGGACATCAGCATGCTTAGCAAAGGCGGAGGCAGTTACTTCATGCTCCCAGGGCCTGGAACAGAGCTGGAGCCCCATGCTTGAAGGCTCCAACCTGACACGGGGGCAGAGGCAGGAGAAGCAGGACAGAATGACCCCAGTGGCAAAGGCAAGGCAGCTGGGATGGGTCAGGCTGGCTGGTCTCCAAGAGCCAACCCTAGCTCCACACATCCTCACGTCTGTGGCTCAACACACAGTTCCTAGGGGGAATGGACAGAGAGGGAGAGCTGCAGCTGCCGGGGAAGCGCCAGGGGTCCTGCTGGGCAGCAGGTGCCATGAGAGCTCGCACTGTGCCCCAGCCCTGGAGCCCCTTCCAGGCACATCCTTCGCATTCCCTGCAAGTGGCCAGCCTGCACTTCCCCAGGAGGACGTGGCATGCTTCTCCTACAATGCTTCTCGTGGCAGTCACAGCCCCGGCAACCTCTACCGAGCCTCCGGGAGCCTTTGGGAAGAGAAAACAAAGGCAACTGTGGTTGCTGAGGCAGCTGACGGGTCCACAGGCTTGGGGTGTGCTCCCCCATGCCCTTTCCTTGGCAGCAGCTTGTGTGAGTGCCTGTGTGGATTCCCCACCCCCCCAGCAGTAACAGATCTCCTTGCTTTTCTCCTCTAGAAGAGGTTGAAGATACCAGCGAGCCAACCAAGCGTGACCGGTCCCACCTGGAGAGCACCCTCAAGCTGAATGAAGAGAAACCTGCCGATGATTTCTCAGGTGAGGGGGACTAGGTGGCACCAAGCAACATCTTCCTTGCTGTCCCTGCAGGACAGGCTCCTCACCATTCTGCTGCACCAAAAGCACAGATGGGGTTGCCCTTGCCTAGAGTGTTTGGGTTTTAACCTTAGTTCTCCTAAGCCCAGCTACACTGTATGTTCAATAACAGCCCTTTTGCTGCTCTTGGGTTAATGCGCTTTAGTTGTGTTAAAGAAAGCTCCAAGGGAGTACAAGAATTAGGTGGGTAGAGAGTGTGGAAAATGGAGATGGTGAATCAGCTTCAGCCAGCCATGCTGCTCCCTAGAGAAACACAGGGCAACCTCTAATAAAGGGTTTGGATTTTTATTCCAATCATTTACTGGGTTTTGCCATTATAAGGCTTTCTTCTGCTGGCCCTGTGGGCAGTCTGGACTGGTGAGAAATTGATAAAGCTGTGGAACATACTCCTTTGTTCTTCTAGCCAGCAGCATAGGGGCCACACCATGGATCTCTGGCACTGCAGTGGAGAGCTTTTGGGATCATGGGCGTTGAGTGCATGTTAAGGCAGTAAGAGCACTAACAAGAGAGGTTCCTTCCATCAGCTGCTGGCACATGCAAGACCAGCAGCAGATGGGGACAGTGCCCAGCAGGAAACACTCACAGAGAGGGTCATCAAAATGCACGACTGGCTCACAGTTTGGCTCATAGCTGAAATCTTGGCCAGGTCTCTTGATCCCCAGCCGAGTCACCCTCAAGAACGTGCAGCAGCTTACTTAAGAGCAATCCAGCCAGGGTGCAGGGATTTAGCTTTCACCTGTCTGCTTGCTTCTGCCCCTGCAGGAGTACTGCAGAGGCTGAGGAAGATCTACCACTCCTCCATCAAGCCCCTGGAGCAATCCTACAGATACAACGAGCTGAGGCAGCACGAAATCACAGGTAATACCACAGGCACAGGGGTCTCCACCACCATCAGGTTATTGGGACGCAGATAACTGTGCAGATCATGGAAAGGGTTGGACAGTTTGTCTTCCTTTGCAGCTTCCCAAGAAGGTCATGAGCGTGCTGGGCTTAAAGGACATGCCCTAGTGAACCCAGCGGCAGGCATTTTTGCATCTGCCTCAGCCCATCTGCTGTCAGGACCATCTGTGTAGCCTGAGCATTGACCCCTGCCCGCTTCAGGTCCTCCACCTGCTCAACATCAATGCCCTGTACCCCTGCCAAGCAGAGATCATGACCCAAAAAAATAGGCCTGGCAAAGAAGCTAGGACCTCCTAAAGGCTGGGGAGGAGGTTCCTGGGGGTAGCTGGGGCTGTCATCCTTCGTGCTCATTATGGGACACATGTGGACAGGGTATCCCTCAAGCTTGGCAGCCTTCATTCAGCCCGGGAGTTCGAGTTTCCACCCCTTGGCAGTTCCAGACACGTTGGATCAGGTGAGCGAGTCCCTGTGTCCACAGGCATTGGCTTGGGCTGAGCCCCAGCAGCACACGTGTCCCCCATCTTCACAAACCGCAGGAAGTTCTTGTGACCCATGTAACACAAGCAGCTTCATATTCCAAGCACAGATGGCTCAGGCCCAAAACCACCATAGTAACTTTCCTGGGAGCCCCTACTCAAGCCCTGCCCTGAGCCAGGGACAGACACCCCCTATGCCTCAGTTGGGCAGGCAGGGGATGCTGGATTCAAGGACGCAAGGCCACACCAACCCCCTGCCAGGTGCCCTTCCTGTCCCCCAAATTCCCAGCTTCCCAGCCTCACATGCCCTGGAGCCATGCCCTTCCTCCTGGCAAGGCAGGACCCAGATATACCCACCGCACAGACCTTCCTTCAGCAGCAGGACATGTTCATCAGCCACGTTCATCTGGGCAATCTCCTGGGACACATCCCCTTAGAGCAGAACTCCTGTTTAATAGCCACTCTCACTGCAGCCCAAATGCAGCTCCTAAACTAGCATTAGACATTTTGTAAGCAGGTTTGAACATCTCCATGCCCAGCCAGCCCATCACCAGCTTAGAGCCAGCAGGGAGCACAGGGAACCTACATGGCAGCAACAGGGCTGTAGCCCTCATACCCTTGATGCCATCCACCAACCCACAGGGGTTCTGGAAGGGGCATTTCTAGGTCTCACAAAACACAGGCTGTGCCTCTAGGCATCTCCCACAGCCAGTTCCGTGTCACTGCCTTTGCCTGTCCTGATCCAAGCTGCCACCCAGCCTCTGGGGATCAGGATCCGCTAGCCGAGTGGGAGAGCTCCTGGGAGGGTCTCAGCACCAGGTCCTGCTGCAGCCAGAGCAGGAGGGGTGCGCCACAGCCCATCACCCCACAGCTGCTCCGTCATCCACGCAGGGGACTGGCCTGTCCCCTCTCGCTGCCACATGCCTGGTGAAGAAGCACCACGAGCTGTGGTCCCTTCTCACTGCACATCCCCACAGCCTCTTCAGCAGCTGTCTCCAATTCTTCTCTCCAAGCTGCTTTGGTCTGTGTTGGTGGCACTGCAAACATTGGCATTTACTGTCAGCTCATCTCAAGACACTCCTTAGGAGAATGATCGGGGTTAGAGAGGCAGCTGGTGGGGTCTCAGCCTCTAACTTCTGCCAGAGATGGAGCCCCCAGCCTTGGTTCCCAGTGCCCATCCCACCCTGCCCAAGCAGCCACCTCCCTGCTCCATTTCAGGAGGGAGCAAATGCTTCCCAGGACCCTGCTGGCTTCCTTCTTCCCAGCTCCAGAGGAAACCTTTGTGTTTCCCAACCCAAGGCCCCTCTGAAACTCAGCTCCTGAGCAGGACTCACCACAAACAGCGCATCCCAGTGTTCCTTGTAGCCTCATCTCACAGCACTCTGCAGTCTATTCTGCTTCACCACAAGGAGCAATCACCCCTCAGACTGACTCGCCACCAATACGAGTGCCCAGCACACCCTGTTGTGCCCTACACGGCACCCCCAGCAGGGCAGATGTAATCTCAGAGCTGGTAACTCCAAGGAATAAGCACACAGATGCTGCACCACCTGCAGCCCTCGAGAAGCCCTGGCCATGCTGTTCTCAGCAATATTTCTCCAGCCACTGAGCTCCTTGAAGCACACCTAGTACTCCAACCACATTCTAGCACACACAGCTCCTTCCTAGAAGCCTACAGCCCAGCAGTTTACCTTTAATACCCACAGACCCAGCTTTTCCCAATCTCTCATTAACAGTGTAATTAGAGAAACCTGCAAATTAGCTAGAGAGTTGGCCCAGGGAGCCCTCCTGACCTTGCAAGGCAGGTGAGGGCACGGTGAGGCTGAGGGAGCTTTCTCAGCCGCTTTCTCTGGCTGGTATCCCTGTTTTGAGAGAATTCATGGCATTGGTGTTGTCCCTGCAAGCTGAGAGATGCCCCAACCTCTCCCCCGGCGCCCACCGGGTGCAGCAGCGGGGAGGCTGGAGGGCGCAGAGCTGCTGCCTCAGCTGGCTGGGAGCAGCGGGACAGCTGGGAGAGCAGCGGGACAGGCCTGTCATGGAATATGTGTGACCTTTGGAGGTGTAAACCAATATAGAGGGGTGCCGTCGCAAGCACCTTCGCCCCTCCATTACGTGGCCGCCCTCCATTTTGTCTCCACTCGCGTGCACCAGCCGGTGTAATCCAAGGAGCCCCTCTGCTCCCTGCAGCTCTCAAAAACACCCGTGTAATTGAGTGTCACCCATCCCCTGGGGGGGCTGCGGCGTCAAGCAGCAACCTAAGACTCTGAATTGTCAGGGCACATCCCAGAAAACTCCCTCCACTCCCTCTGCTTCCAGCCTGATAGGTGCCATCTCCTTTTCCCTGCCTGCCGCCCTCCTGCCTCCCTGCTCCCCCATCCCGCGGGGATGCGGACGTGCTCCAGCTGGGGCTGCCTGTGTGCCACCCTTGGGGACCGTCCCTAGCTCAGGGCTGAGGGGCTCTCCCTGTCTGGGGGTGGGAAGCTTGCAGTGAAGTCGCACCAGGTCACGGTGCATGCTGGTGACCCTAATTACATGCCAATTAGCAAGCGTCCCTGGATAGGGAATGACCTCCCAGTTAGTTGCCATCGCCAGCCACCCTAGGGCTGGGCGTGGGTAGCCGCAACGCTGGGGTGGCCAGGACGCTCGTTGGGGTTGGTTGCTCTCCTAACCATGGCTTGTTGGGCTCCGTTTGCTCAGTGAATGTTGCTGGGGGAAGCAATAACCCCACTCAGCGGGTTGGGGTGCGATCTCAGACGCGGCAGCGTTCCTGGGGCTGGCCCCCCAAGCCACCTCCCCGGTGTGCAGGGCAGGCTGGAGTTTAGTGCTTGTTCTGGGAGCTGTGGGTCTCCTTGCTCAAAGGCTGTAACTCCTTCTCTCCCGCTGGGAATGTGGCCGTCGCTGGCATGTCCTTCCCATCATGAGGAAGCCAGGGTCGGTCTTCAGCTTCTTCCTCAGCCTGGGTCAAACCCAGGCAGCTGCCTCCCTCCTTTGTCTCACGGTACCTTTTCTCTCTCCCCGTGTCCCCCGCTAACAGCTTACCCTGGACGTACCCTGGGCTCCAACACAGGTTGGTATCGCTGCCTGCCACCTGCATGCTGCCAGCGCTGCCCGAGCTCCTCGCTGGCCTCCAGCTTTCCTATTCACCTGCCCCAACCCTGGCCACGCTTCCCAGGTACCGAGCGGTCTCCAGTTCTGGGTGTCCCACGGCACCCACTGCAGCCCGTGTCCCCAGCGCTACCGGAGCCTGGCACACGTGTCTCTGCGCTGTTTGTCCCAGGCCTGGCTCCCTGCATCCCCACCTCGCCCAGGCTTTGGCACCTCACTCTCTCTCTAGGGTTAAGACGCAAGAGGCTGCATATTGGTCTCTACAACTCCCTGAAAGGAGGTTGTGGAGAGGAGGGAGCTGGGCTCTTTTCCCAAGTGACAGGGGACAGGACGAGAGGGAATGGCCTCAAGCTCCGCCAGGGGAGATTCAGGCTGGACATTAGGAAAAAAATTTTCACAGCAAGGGTCATTAGGCACTAGCAGAGGCTGCCCAGGGATTTGATTGAGTTACCTTCCCTGAGCGTTTAAGGGATGGGTGGATGAGGTGCTGAGGGGCATGGTTTAGTGATTGATAGGAATGGTTGGACTCGATGATCCAGTGGGTCTTTTCCAACATAGTGATTCTATGATTCTATGACTGATATTCCACTAGCAATGGTTCAAAGCCTTCGTGATGGACCTGTGGGTCCATCTTCCTCCAATGGCATGAAGCAGAGGAGCCCAGCAGATAGCCACCCTGCAGGAGAACTCTTCTCACCCTTCAACTTCAACATGTCAGCATGTCCCGTATGTCCACCCTTGATCCCCCCTGGCTGCAGTTTAAGCTGATGAGCTTGCAGCAGCTGTCCCAGGAACACAGGCTGGCCCCTGTGCGGTGGCCCCAGCCCCTTGGGAGCCAAACCTGGCTCCTCTCCCTTCCTATCCTGCTCAGGGTGAGCTGCCAGGTCCCCCCAGGAGAAGCAGGAGGTGGGCCAGGAAGCACCAGCCAACACCCAACCCTTTCCCTGGGTCCAAGGGCTGGACCATGGGGACGATGTCCCTGCTGTGATATGAGGCAGGGAAATCCCATCTTAGAGCCCTCGTGTCCTACCCCACGGCCCCTTCTGCCGGATCCTGCTCGCACGGGCTCCTCCCCACCCCATCCCTGGACACAGTGGATCCCTGCCAGTGCCTGGAGGGCTTCTGGCTCCCCATCGTGCCAGCATGCCAGCAGCAGAGAGGTTTTGCAGATATAAATAGACTATTTCGATAGCGGTCTTATCTGCATCTCTAGCTGCAGGCACGCGCACACTGCCTGTGTGGGAGCACAACAAGGAGGCAGGCACGGTCTGCAGCCACATGTGGCTTGTCCCTTCATCTGTGGGTACACTAGCCGTGTGGGCACACTAGCCGTGTGGGCACTCTTGGCTTGGGAAGCTTCAGGAGCGAGCTGGCCAGCCCTCCAAGGGCTGCTGGATGGCACTGCTGTGGGCAGGGATACAGGGATGGGGTGACATTGCAGGCATTGTGGGGACAGAATCTCCAGGTGTTTTAGGCTTTCTGGGTGGTTTGAGACCAAGAGCTTCATGGCCGTTGCTCAGCCTGAGCCAGGAGAGGAAGGAGGTTTTGCCAAGTCCTCGCTTTGCCTAGCACCCTTGGGACAGGCTTGCAAAATGGGAGGTGACACCAGACTCTCAGGCTGGGCTTGGGGACAAGGAAGGTGAAGCCCCAGCCCAGGGTTAATCCCAGCCCCAGAGCAGCAGTGATCTCAGCCAAGTGGTGATGCAAGCAACGTGGAAAAACCTCCCAGAAAGCCACTGCTCTAGAGGAAAAAAAAAAAACTTATGGGACATCTAAATTGCTCCTGCCCCAGAGCTGAACTATTCAAGACGAATTCAGGCTCTGTGAAGGGAGACACGACCCTTCTAGCCTTGTTTGCCAGGTGCTTTGCCAGATGGCAGCACGTTCTTCACCCTGCACACCAGCACCTCGGAGAAGCCGTTTTAAGCTGCTGTATTTTAGGCAGGACCACAGATGAAGGGGTGCAAGGTTTGAGGAATGCCCTGCTTGCAGGACGATGCATCAGCATGCCAGTGCTTCTGGGTGCGCAACCAGGACATGCCTGGCTGAACCGGGATGAGCTTGAGCCTGAAGGAGCGTGAGCTGGGAGAGAGGCAGGCTGGGAGCGAGCAGCCACAGGGTGGCTGGAGAGAGCTGCTGTGATGGAGCTGCTGCCAGCCCTGCTCTGCAGCCAGCAAGAACTGGCTCTTTTCCCCCAGGCGGACCATCAAGGTGACTCAAATCTGTGCTGAACAGACATTGCAGGGGTGTGTAGCAGGGACAGAAGCCAGGACAGAAGAAGCTCCCTGGGTCGGAGAAGCTCCCTGCTCCCTGCAAGGAGGGTTGTTTAGCCTGGAGAAGAGGAGGCTGAGGGGAGGCCTCGTTGCTCTCTACAACTACCTGAAAGGAGGTTGTGGAGAGGAGGGAGCTGGGCTCTTCTCCCAAGTGACAGGGGACAGGACAAGAGGGAATGGCCTCAAGCTCCACCAGGGGAGGTTTAGGCTGGACATTAGAAAAAATTATTCACGGAAAGGGTCATTGGGCACTGGCAGAGGCTGCCCGGAGATTTGGTTGAGTTACCTTCCCTGGAGGGGTTTAAGGGATGAGTGGATGAGGTGCTGAGGGGCATGGGTTACTGATTGATGAGAACAGTTGGACTCGATGATCCGGTGGGTCTCTTCCAACCTGGTGATTCTATGATTCTATGATTCTATGCATGGCCTCACATCCTTGGAGCTGCTGTGCTACTCAGACGCCTGTTAGGATCCTGTGCTGGCACTGCCTGCAAAAACCGTGGGGTGCCAGCACCCTGTTTCCAAAGCAAGGGGTAAAGATGGGCTCAAGGAGCTGTCAGTGACCTGTTGAGGGGCTGCCTGCGTCTCTACCTGCCTTGTCACGGTGCGGCAGAGATGGGGATGTGCAGTGGAGCCAGGGCACGCGGGCTGCCTGTGTTCACACAGCCACGCCTGGCCAAGAACATGTTACGAAAGAACACACAGGGACCCGCCTCGAGCCTCTGGCACGACATCACAGGGAATAATCATCATCATCATCATCATCAAAAACCCAATTAAAGCCAGCAAGCAAACGGAGCAGCAGTGATGGAGTGGTACAGAGGAATGATTAATACCAAAAGTCAGAGGTTGTGACATTTGGTTTTGTCCCATGTGAGAAGACAGCAGTGCATCCCTGCGGCTTGCAGGCAGGGAAGAGCAGCAGGCAGGGGGTTTGGATGCAGCTGCCCTGCTTTGGGAAGGACGGTTGAACTGCACAGGTGAGAGATGCTCCGGTGCATTCCCTTCCCCAGTAGTGACACGGTGGCTCTGTGATGGGCAGGTGCAGGTGGGAGGAGGCTGGCACGCTCTGCCCGAGTCCTGCATCTGTGGCTGGATGGGTTGGATGCAGAGCCATCATGTAGTGCCCTCTGGCAACCTCAAGAGCAGCTCGGCACTGTGTGGGCTTTGCAGCTCACCTCACTTTGGAGACTGGTCTCCAGCTTGCTGGAAAGCTGCTGGCTCCTGTGTGATCAGGGTCTCTCAGTCACTGCAGGGAAAGCAACTCTGCCTTCAGAGTTGGGCCAAAGGGCAGCGTGGGTTCCCCAAGGGCATCTCCTTGCCCTGGACCACGGGGGAAGGCTCAGCTCTGGCTGAGGGACAGCATCTCTCAGCTTCTCTGGTGGCATCCAGACTCTCCTCTGGCTGGACTTCACCTGGCAGCAGTGGGACAGACCCTCTCCCACGCTGAGAGAGGATGGGGATGAGGGTACAGTGCACAAGCCCCGTTGCCGGGGATGGGGAAGCGAGTCCCTGCTGGCACCTGCAGCAGTTGCCCCGCAGGCTGTGCCTGGGTGATGCCCTTGCAGGGTGACCACTGCTTGCTGTGCTCTCTGCCATCTTCCAACACGGCTCTCCTGGCACCGTTTCCTGCCCGGATTTGTCTGGCTGCATCAGTGCTGGTACACAAACAGGGATGGGGAAGGTTCCCACGAGCAGGAACTCACTCATCCAGTTTTTACTTCCACTTCTGGCCTGACCTGGGTTTGAGCTAACTAGCATGCTCCCAGCTGTCCTGGGCACAGCCTGGGGGCTGGCATGGGCCAGGGGCTCCTCTGGCTCTGATGGCTTCTTGCCCAGTGTCCTGGGGGCTGGGAGGCTGAGCAACCTGGGCACAGGCTGACTGCACAAGTCCTGGCTGAGCAGGGATTGCTCCTGGAGCAGGGACCTCCATGCTCCCATGATCATGCAGCGTGGGGATAGGCCCTACCAGGCCCATCACCAGCCTCTTTGAACCCCTCAGCAAACTCCAGGACTTGAAGAGTGTGGGATGAGGACTGTAGTTCTTTCTCCTCCTGCCTTTCCATGCCCTGCCCATGCCCAGCTGGAACCTCACACCCAACCCAGATGTAGGCAGGGCCCCTCTGCTTGAGCCACGACCCAGGGGAAGATCCCTGCAAGGGTATGGTGGACACGCAATGCAAGGAGCCAGCCCAAGGCTCACACTGCACTTCCCAAGCACCGCGCCGAAGCATTTCTCTTGCAATGATGCCAGCTCCCTTTGCACAAGGCTTTTGCCTGGTTGCAGCATGGCCACCTCCTCTGCTTGCCCTGTGCTTGTGGCGGCTGCCTTCAAACAACAGCCAGCCCTAAACTCACTTTGATTAAACCAGAACCTAACTGAGACAAGGTTTAAAGGACCTTCAAGTCCTCCCCTAGTCTAAGAAAAGCCAGAGAAAGTCAGACAAGATTCACTCTTGCTGCAGTGAGGTGGGGTCTCCTGCAGAGAGTGGTGCTCTCCTGCTGTTGCAGGCACTAGGGCTCATCGCTGGGTGCTGCCTTGGCTCGCGAATGGCTGGTGGCCCCAAAAGGATGGCTGGTGGCCCCAAAAGGGTGGCTGTTTCCCCGGCAGCATCGCCGTGCCGCTCAGATGGGATGCTCGTTACAGCCAGGAGTTAATCACGCCGCAGCGAAGGCTATTGTTTCTTCACTTCCTCTTGTTATTTCCCCTCTCTGCAGATGGGGAGATCACTTCCAAGCCCATGGTGCTATTCCTGGGACCGTGGAGCGTCGGCAAATCCTCTATGATAAACTACCTCCTCGGGCTGGATGACACTCCCTACCAGCTCTATACAGGTACCATACTTACTGCTCTTTCCCTGCTCTGCTAGGGGCAACCAGGCACCTGCATTTCTGCATCCGTGTGGTCAGTGATTCCCGGCTGTGTCACTTTGATCCCTCTCTTTACATCAGGGAGGTTGTGATTTGGTCTGTGCTGCCCAGCTGTGGTGCCACATGGCAGGAGATATTTCCTTACTATGTCCCAGGGCATGTCCACCCTCCCCAGGGCATGTCCACCCCGGGGAGGGCACCTCTCTCCACAGCATCTCCATCCTGGAGCACTCACTGCCTTATAAAATCATAGAATGTCCTGAGCTGGAAGGGATCATCAAGTCCTACTCCTGTCCCTGCACAGGACAACCCCAACAGTCACACCATGTTGCCCAAGTGCTTCTGGAATATTGTCAGGCTCAGTGCCATCACTGCTTCCCTGGGAGATGTTTCAGGTCTCCACCATCCTCTGGGGGAAGAATTTCTTCCTAATATCCAACCCAACTCTCCCCTGGCATCTTCCTGCCATTCCCTTGGGTCCTGTCATTGGTTGCCTTCAATCCCAACTACAGGAGCAGTGGTCACATCACAAGGCCAACTTGCTCTTGTTTTCCCCCTTTCCCTTCTCATGTGGAGCCAATTAATTTGCCCACCCAGGAACAAAGCCATTCCCCTTCCTTCCTCCCTGCTCCCAGGGTTGTCATCTCACAGCTGAGGGTAGATGTCTGCGGCCAGCTCTGGGTCATCAGAGCCCCTAGGAGAACATCCTCCGGGGTGCCTTACGCAGTCAGGCCACATCCAGAACAACCAGTCATGGAATCATAAAATCACTGAGTTGGAAAAGACCCATCAGATCATCGAGTCCAACCATTCCCATCAATCACTAAACCATGTCCCTCAGCACCTCATCCACCTGTCCCTTAAACCCTGGGAAGACTCAACTCCCTCCCTGGGCAGCCTGTTCCAGTGCCCAATGACCCTTTCTGTGAAAAATTTTTCCTAATGTCCAGCCTAAACCTCCCCTGGTGGAGTTTGAGGCCATTCCCTCTTGTCCTGCCCCCTGTGACTTGGGAGAAGAGCCCAGCTCCCTCCTCTCCACAACCTCCTTTCAGGTAGTTGTAGAGAGCAATGAGGTCTCCCCTCAGCCTCCTCTTCTCCAGGCTAAACACCCCCAGCTCCCTCAGCCGCTCCTCATAAGCCTGTTCCTCATAAGTCCTTGCAGAAGACAGCCTTGCTGGCATTCTCAAGAAGCTCGGCAACAATTTCATGGCCCCACTGCTTGCCTTTCCCCCAGCCTCTCTTGGCAAGCGAGCGATGCTCCTGAGCTCCCCGGCTAGTCCCAGGCCAGCCCCGTCATGTCCACTGCACAGCATGGATTTCACAGCTCTGCTGCTCCTCTCGTTGCTGGGCAGGGGCAGAACCTACCACCTCCGAATTCACCGTCATCATGCACGGCCCCAAGCTGAAGACCATCGAGGGCATTGTGATGGCTGCTGACAGCTCCCGCTCCTTCTCACCCCTGGAGAAATTTGGACAGAACTTCTTGGAGAAGCTGATAGGGATTGAGGTGCCCCACAAGCTGCTGGAGCGAGTTACCTTCGTGGACACGCCGGGCATCATTGAAAACCGCAAGCAGCAAGAGCGAGGTAGGGGTTTACTGGGTTTATCTAAGGGACTCAAAAAAAAAACTTCAATGATGTTAGACAACAAAATAGATGAAGGACAATGTGGAAGAGCTCTAGGCTACAAAACAGGTCTTGCACTGGGGGAGTATGGGTGTTCTTCTGCAGCAGCACCTGAGGCCTGGGGAACATAATCGATTGTCATCAGCTAGAGCAGCCGTTTCTGCTTCTTGGAGGTGAGACAGCGAGGCATTTGAGCAAGGTGTTTCCCGGGGACTCCTTGGGATGTTGATTGTCTGCCTTGGCTCAGCATTTAATGCCCTTGGAGACTGGTTTTGCCAGTGGCTGGTGCTGCAGAAGGACCCAGAGAAGCACCGATCCTACCCCTGGTGTCCCTGGGATTGCAGGATTCCAGCTGGGCTTCTCGACCCACTCTGTGCCCACTGAGGAAATTGCTGTGGCTGATATCTGCTCACAGGAGCAGCAGGAATCTGTGGCCAGCAACAGGGAGGAAGAAGATTTGGAGGTGATGCTGAGGGAGGCATGTAGTCACAAGCCCAGACACACAGGGATGGGTTTTCATGCCAAGAAACACTGAAGTGTTTTTAGCACACGAGAAACAGGTTCTAGGCAGCATGGGAAGTCCACTGTGTTTCACACCTTGTCCTACCCAGACAGGGTGTGAGACACAGCAGGCTCAAGGTTTATCTATCCCGTGACCTGAAGGGAGTCATCCTGTGTTGGCCGTTTCTGCTGGATTTCTGTTTCTTCTCCTCAAGGTTACCCGTTCAATGACGTGTGCCAGTGGTTCATCGACAGAGCTGATCTCATCTTCGTTGTCTTTGACCCCACGAAGCTGGATGTGGGCTTGGAGCTGGAGATGCTGTTTCGCCAGCTGAAGGGCCGTGAATCTCAGATCCGAATCATCTTGAACAAAGCCGATAGCCTGGCCACCCAGGAGCTCATGAGAGTCTACGGTGCCTTATTCTGGAGCCTGGCTCCTCTCATCAATGTCACAGAGCCACCCAGGGTGTACGTTAGCTCCTTCTGGCCCCACGAGTACCACCCAGATACCCACAAAGACCTGTTCCTCAAAGAAGAGATATCGCTTCTGGAAGATCTCAACCAGGTGATCGAGAACAGGATGGAAAATAAGATCGCCTTCATCCGCCAGCACGCCATCCGGGTGCGCATCCACGCCCTTTTGGTCGATCGCTATCTACAGACCTACAAGGACAAAATGACCTTCTTTAGTGATGGAGAACTGGTGTTCAGGGACATTGTGGAAGATCCTGACAAGTTCTTTATCTTTAAGTCCATTCTGGCAAAGACCAATGTCAGCAAATTTGACCTCCCCAACCGTGAGGCGTACAAGGACTTCTTTGGCATCAACCCCATCACCAGTTTTAAGCTGCTGTCTCAGCAGTGTTCTTACATGGGAGGGTGTTTCCTTGACAAGATCGAGAAGGCCATCACTCGTGAGCTTCCCGATCTCTTGGGAAGCATCGGCTTGGGGAAGAAGCCCAATGTTCTCTCCTGTGACATCACTGGCTGTGGTGAAACCCCAAAGAATCGCTACAAGAAACCCTAAGGTGTTCTGTAATAACAACTGTCCACGTGTTCCTACTGGTGAATGAGCTTATGTCTTATCTGTCCAAGAGGCCACGGTTTGTTAACCCTTTGAGTACCACACTGGCAAAGGTGACTGTACAGCGAGGACTTTGAGTCATTGACATCGATGGCAGGGGAAGATGGGTGGGCATAAGAAAGAGAATAAAAACTGTGAATTCCTGACATTTAATCTTTGTTCTTTTGAGTAGAAGGCAGTGTTTAAGCTGTGAGTACGAGCAATGCACAGTAAGCTAGAACTGCAGCTGCTTTTTTCACTGATGCCAAGAATGCGTGAACAGGAATTTCAACCTCTGCATCTCCGAAGCCGGCAGGGAGCATGAATTGGGGCATGGAGTGAGAGCACAGAGGAGAGTGGGGACACACTAACCTGGGGCATCACCAGCCCTGGGGGAAAAGTGTTGGGCAAGGAAAGAGAGGCCAGATCTCACCTGTTGTTTTCAGAAAGAAATGTTTCACAGATCTTTTAGGTCACCTGGTGCATTCTCCTTTCACGTAACAACTGAGTTGAACTACTGCAACATTCAACTAGATGCTCACCTAGAGAAGGGGCTTTTGCAGGGGCATTTGTAGCTCCAGACAGGTAGCTAGGATGGGATTTGCAAGTCTGTGTCAGAGGAAGAAGTGGGCTGGAAAGGAGCTGAGCTGTACTGAAGAAGGAGAGCCAGCACCCCAAGTCCCACAGTCCCACAAGGAGCTGTGAGCAGGCTTTCCTCTTTCTGGGCCAGCAAAGGGACAGGGCACTTCATGCCTGCATGTGCCATCAACCTCAAAAACCCACAATGGCAGATCAGCAGAGCCCTGAGGGTTAACGGTTTGGCACTTTGACTGTATGGAGGGAAGCAGGAATAGGTGGCATCACTTTTTGCCCATCAGTTGATCTGTTTTCCCTAGGACAACCCAGGCAGGTTTCTGTGGCTCATTCGCCAAACTTCCCCTGGTTTGGCCGTGACTTTGTTGGTTCATCTCTGCGCATTGATGCTCAGTCCTGAGAGGAGGAGTGTTGATTTGAAAGGACCCAAGGTTCCCTGCGGACAACCAACCCTCGAAGCCCATCAGGGAAAGCCAGGAAACGAGAGATGGCCTCATCACTTTGTACTCACTGCTGGACTGCTGAGCTGAGCACAAACTGACCAAGAGGTAGATGTTTCCTTGGGTGGAGACTGGTGCCTTCTAGCCCAACAGTGACCTGCTGAATGTCCTTTCTCATTCCTCCTGCCAAATGACTACAGCTAACACAACTCTCCCGGAAACCTCTGGAGCAGAGGGACTTACCTTTGGCAGGAACAAGAAGACATGAGGGTGCTGGGTGAGGCAAGAAAAGGCAAAAGGAAAGAAATAGGGAAAGAGGAGGCTGGAAATGGAAGGCTCTGATGTGACGGAAAGGGTGTGAGGGGCAGTGGCCCTTGTCTCCATGCACCCAGTGGGACACGGTGTAGGTTAAAATGCCCGTGGGAGCTCCATGTGCCCCATCTCTCTCTGTGAAGAAGAGGTCCCCTCGAGGACAGGTGAGTTTCAGGGGACATCACTGCAAGGAAATCCCATGCTTCTTGCCTCTGCTTCATAGCAGGACTCTACCTTTGAACTAATGAAGTTGAGACCCAAATCTACGTCCGAGCATGGGAAGGGATGTGGCTCATGCAGAGGGATTGTGCCTGCAGCACAGAGGGGACCAGAGGTACAAGTGAAGGCAAGCGGAGTGTCAGAGAGAACAGCAGCCAGAACAGCATGGAGAGAAGTGAGGTGATCGTGAGAGAGCTCTGCAAAGTCCCAAACCTGCCCCAAATCTGCTGCCTCTGCCGTTCGTTTTTCCTCCTTGTACATGATCCTGTAGCTCATCAGCATCCCTCCCTCTGTCACCCACTCCTCCTCGACTCACTCTTCTTTGCTGGGTTGGTCTGCATGGTTTTCTTAAGACTTGTTGGAATAGAAACATTGGCAGGAATGTGTTAATTTTGCCCCAGTTCCTGCTGTCACACTGCGTGTCACAGCAAGCAAAGGCCATCAAACGTTGTGCAAGGCTGTATCGTGCCAGCTCTTTCCTCGCTGCCCTGTCCTCCAAATCTCGTGGGCTCTGGGGTGCCCAGGGAAACGCTCCCCAGCCCAGGAAGCAGCTCTGATGCTCCCTTATGGCCTTGATCTGCTCTGCTCTCAGCCTGATCCTATCATTCTCACTTTTTCTGTGTTTTCCTTTCCTTTTGCTTTATTCTCCAGCACTCGTTGCCTCCTCTCCTCCCTTTTTCTCTTCCCTCTCTTTCCTGCACGCCCTGCACAGAGCCCCACTGCCTCTGTCCAGGACGGGGCTCCTCTCTGATGGTCAAAACCTTTTGTCCTCCGCTGATATCATATGTTTTGCTTCTCTTTCCAAAGCGATGGCAG
The DNA here is from genome assembly GCA_033459285.1 of Clamator glandarius. Lineage (NCBI taxonomy): Eukaryota > Metazoa > Chordata > Aves > Cuculiformes > Cuculidae > Clamator > Clamator glandarius. The sequence continues at coordinate 41,807 of JAUNZM010000625.1, forward strand.
TGACGGTCCGAAGGTGGAACTGTTTTCTTCTCCCTGTGACACAGACTCGGGGAGACACGGACACTGAGATGCTGTCTCTCCTAAGGCTCCAAGTGGCTGTCAGTCCCCAGAGGACTATGGTCCCCAGCCCAGCTCTCTCTGAGCTTTCTTTCTTAGGAGAGCTCTGGGAATGGAAAAGGGGAGTAGGGAGACCTTTTCGTTTTGCTAAGAAACCCCAAGCCCCTGCTGCCGAGGTCTGGGGTGAGCGTCTTGCCTGAGAGCATCGCGGGAGGGAGATAGGCCCACATAGATGTCTGTGACCGTGTGCATTGGGATGAAACTGTCAGCTTGAACATCAGCCTGTCTAATAAAACCTGGTATTTTCCAAACACACTCCTTGGAGATGCTCCTTCTGTTTCTCCTTCTGGTGTAGTGTGAGCACCGGGGCTGGGGTGGCCAGGGGATGCAGCGAAGCGGGAGGTCCCATCACCTTCCCTGCATCCTGGCCTCACACCCACCCCTTGCGTGGGAACTGCCAGCCCCACCTGAGCCATTTGGCTGCTTTTCCCAACCTGGTTTCCCACGTTGTAGGCACAAAGCAGCAAAGCAGACCCCAGCTCCTTTCCTTTGCAATTCAGGGCAGCGCGATCCTCCCTGGCAGGACAGTTCCTTGCTCCCACTTGCACCAGGAGATGCTCTTTCATAGAATCATAGAATCACCAGGTTGGAAGAGACCCACCGGATCATTGAGTCCAACCATTCCCATCAATCAGTAAACCATGTCCCTCAGTGCCTCGTCCACCTGTCCCTTAAACACCTCCAGGGAAGGTGACTCAACCCCCTCCCTGGGCAGCCTGAACCTCCCCTGGTTGAGCTTGAGGCCATTCCCTCTCGTCCTGTCCCCTGTCACTTGGGAGAAGAGCCCAGCTCCCTCCTCTCCACAACCTCCTTTCAGGGAGTTGTAGAGGATGTCTAGAATCATAGAGTAGAGTAGAGCGAGCAGGGTCATAGAGAAGGGCAGGGTTCTGAGGACTGTGGAGCAGGGCATGTGCTTAGGGACCATGGCAAACACCAGGGTCTCTTGCCAGCCACTCAGCCAGAGGCGGGTGAAGGCTGGGACTCACACAAACTGTTTGTTACAACCCTGCTGCCTGGTCTGCGTCTGTCTTTCTAACTATCTGTCTCGCTCACTAATCAAAAGAGGTTGTTCCGAGAACGCTGGAAGAGAAGGAATGTCTCACTTGGCTTCCCTTGGAAAGTCTGAAAAAACTGTGGCATCTCGACGTGCATGGAGATCTGCCTGGCGAGAAACACATTTTCCTTCCAAAGCTGCTGTAAAGATGTGAATCATGAGCCGATAATGCTTCCTGGCAGAATGAAAACTGATTCCACTGAGATGTGGTGCTGGCAGCAGCACTGCCGTATCTCTTGGACAGAAAAGACAAACATTTATTTCAGAGACGTCGCTGGGGAAGAGCCGCTGGTGCTGCTGACAGCCGTGCAGCGCCCACCCTTAGGGTGCTCCTGCCAAGGGGAACCTCGAGCAGGTTTCCCTGAGGTGTCCCAAAGCCTGCTGGTGGCACTGACAACGCTCAAACACAATCCAAAGGGTTTATGGTCCCTGCTGCTTCGTTTGCCCCCCAAACCTTAACCCCTTGGCAGCATTTCTGCATTTCAGGGGTGAAAGTGCCCCATGTCCCAGCCGCTCTTTTGCAATGATGTTGATCTGATTTCTGTTTTGTTTTTTTTTTTTGTAAGCATCACACTGGACATCACAGGAAGTGTCAAGCAGGGGATATCAAAGCAGATAGATTCTGTCCTTGTGAGATCAAAGCCAGAGCTTCTTGCAAGAGTGAGCAGAACTCCTCACCTCGCCACCCACCACCACCCCACAGCAGAAGACCTACCTTTAGGCACACATGGGAGATCATAGAATAGTTTGGGGTGGAAGGGACCTTAAAGATCATCTAGTCCCAACTCTCTCTTCCTCTCTTGTGAGACCTCATCTGCAGTATTGTGTCCAGTTCTGGAATCCTCAATGTAAGAAGGAGATGGAGCTGTTGGAAGAGGTCCAGACGAGGCTACAAGGATGATCAGAGGGCTGGAGCACCTTCCGTATGAGGACAGGCTGAGAGAGTTGGGGTTGTTCAGCCTGGAGAAAAGGCGGCTTCAGGGAGACCTTATAGCGACCTTCCAGTCCCTGAAGGGGCTACAAGAAAGTTGGGGAGGGACTGTTCACAAAGGCTTGTGATGATAGGACGAGGGGCAAAGGCATAAACTGGAGAGGGGCAGATTTAAACTGGACATAAAGAGGAATTTCTTCATTAAGAGGGTGGGGAGGCCCTGGCCCAGGTTGTCCAGAGCAGTGGTGGCTGCCCCATCCCTGGAGGGGTTCAAGGCCAGGCTGGATGGGCCTTGGGCAGCCTGATCCGGTGGGAGGTGTCCCTGCCCATGGCAGGGGTGGAACTGGATGGTCTTTAAGACCCCTTCCAACCCAAACCATTTCATGATTCTACGATTCTATGACTCTATGATCGCGGGAATGCCCCAGCTTCACTCCACGCTGGAAGACAAAGAGTGATGGCAACGGTGCCCGTGTCAGCCTGGGGCTCTGGCCATGGCCCTGGGCTCTTGCTGGAAGACACATCAGAGCAGGGAAAGGTTTTCCTGGGACTGCAACACTGACGAATAAATTCTTTTTTTTTTTTTTTTTCCCCCACTGCTTGCGAACATCGTCATCATGTATATAAACACAAAATGCCAAAATGTGACTCAGCTTAATGGCAGTTTGGCTCCTGCACAGAAACCAGCCGATAAATGTCCAAACTACAGTTTACAGAGGTGATTTATTCCTGTTTCAGGGGTTTTAAAGTGGCAGGAAGGATACACTCCCAGGGGCATTTCTTGTGATTAGTTGGTTCCCTTTGATAAGCAGAAAGCTTTCAGTCTCAACTAGTGGCCAAACACACTTTTTTAGCCTTGATATACCAGAAAGCAGAAGAAATGCAAGCAACATCCCCCTACGAGTAGCAGATTCAATTTGTATGAAAGGCTGGAGCAGAGATATTTTCATAGGTGCTAGTAGGTGACAGAGCACTGGAACTGGCTGCCCAAGGAGGCTGTGGAGTCTCCTTCTCCGGTGTTGTTCAAATCTACCTGAATGTGTTCCCGCTGGGGTGACCCTGCTTTAGCTGGGGGGTTGCACAGGATCAGTTCCATAGGGCCTTCCCACTCCATCAAACTGGGATTCCGTAAATAGGTTCGTGACCCAGTGCAACAAAAGATCCTATTCACACAGGAGAGCAAGTCTGTGACTGCTTCAGGAATCTTAATTCCTAGATTTCTCAGTATTTTTTTTTTCCAGCATGGGGAATAAGAACATAAGAAGGAGATGGAGCTGCTGGAATGGCCCCAGAGGAGGCTACAGGATGATCATAGGCCTGGAGCACCTCCCATACGAGGACAGGCTGAGAGAGTTGGGGTTGTTCAGCCTGGAGAAGGCTCTGAGGAGACCTTAGAGTGACCTTCCAGTACCAGAACGGGCTACAAGACAGCTGGGGAGGGACTGTTCACAAAGGCTTGGAGTGATAGGATGAGGGGCAATGGGGATAAAGAGGAAAGGGGCAGATTTAGGCTAGACATAAAGAGGAATTTCTTTACGATGAGGCTGGTGAGGCCCCGGCCCAGGCTGCCCAGAGCAGGGGTGGCTGCTCCATCCCTGGAGGGGTTCAAGGCCAGGTTGGATGGGGCTTGGAGCCCCTGATCCAGTGGGAGGTGACCCTGCTCATGGCAGATGGTTGAAACTAGATGATCTTTAAGGTTCCTTCCAACCCAAACCCTTCTGTGATTCTATGATTCTATTAATCTGAAACTCCCAGTTCTGGAGATCCTGTCAAAATGTCATTTCTTTGGTAACAAATGCTCTGGTTCAAACTCAACTCTGTAAAAGCTCAGGCAAACTCTTGTATTTCCAGGTAAACATAATCCCATGCAGATCAGCAAAAGTAACCATGGATATAAAGTTAAGCATGTGTGAGAAGTGTCTGCAGGATTGAGGCCAGTGATTGCAAAACACTTTAAACTATAATCCTTCATTTTCATTAGTTTCTTGAAAAACTTTGACTGCGGGCTCGACATTCTTCCTGCTCAGTTGGGCCAAAGGTTCTTTTTCTCCCCAGGCAGCCTGAAGAGAAACCTTTCTGCTGTTTTTAAGTTGTCAGGCTCCAAAAATGGCATTTCCCACTAAGGACATTCTGCCCTCTCAATCTAGAACACTGACAACTATTGTGTAAATAAAGCTAATTAAAGACAGTTACTATTTACCATACATTAAAGTTCTCCAGCACCACAGTCCGGTAGATTTGGCTGCTTTTGCTGAACAAAGCTTTGAGCCTTTGCTACAGATATTTGCAGAAACAGTAAGTATGACAATTGCAGCCTACAAGAAAGCTCTTTAGACCTGAATGTATCTCATTTTTCTGCAAGATTTCAGCCTGTAAGAAAGGGAACTCTTTCAGACCTCGGTCCCCAAACTCTCCTTCTTCATCCTCTTCTAGGATGCTGAATGGCACAGAAGTGGTGGGATCCAGGCAGAGACCTCCTGAAGCTCAGTTCTGTTAAAGAGAGAGAGGCATCCACCCACTAAGTCGCTGTTGCACCTCGCCTTGCTGGGAAAAAACCAAGGGAGCGATGCTGTGTTGCTGAAGTTTCTGTGGTTGGTGAAGCTCGCTGCTCATTCAGGGGAAGAAGGTGGGTTGCAGGCTGGTTTGTAATCTGGCTGAGGTCAGGAAGATGATAATCTCTGCGAGAGCGCTGCCCACATTTCTGGCTTGTAAGAAGTTTGAGGATGGAGCAGCCACAGCTTCTCTGGGCAACCTGTTCCAGGCCCTCACCACTCTCACCATGAAGAAATTCTTCCTTATGTCTAGTCTAAATCTGCCCCTCTCCAGTTTATACCCATTCCCCCTCATCCCATCACCACAAGCCTTTGTGAAGAGTCCCTCCCCAGTTTTATCGCAGCCCCTTCAGGTACTGGAAGGTCGCTCTAAGGTCTCCTCAGAGCCTTCTCTTCTCCAGGCTGAACAACCCAAACTCTCTCAACCCTCATTAAGAGCTTATATGGTCCAGATACAAAATAAAACATCAATCATTATTTGGAGTATAATAAAACGGGATTGAATAAATATGTTGTATGACCATGAAATGAGAATACAATATTTTCCCTGATTTTCCACAGAGCCAAAGGTGAGGAAGGAACTGAAACGAGGATGGTAGAAGGGGAGAAGTGAGCAGACAGGAAAAAGCCACTTCGCAGGATAACTCTGCTTCTCAGCCTCCATTTTCCCAGTTTATGGCTGAAGCCTTTTCTCTCTCTCCGCAACCATGTGTCTCTGCTTCCCGAAACCACTGCAGGGATTCAGAGGAGCGTGTAATGTCCTGTGCAGAGGACCAGGAGGTCTGGTTGTGACACGGAGCCCTTGCAGGAGGCGGCAGAGCAGAAGACAGAGGTTGGCACAGCAGGTTTGCACCGGCACAATTCGGCTGCCACACAGCATTCCCGGGAGAGGGGAGGCTGTTCCTTCCAGAAAAATCAGCCGAAACAGGTGGAATATTATTTTTTAATATTTTCAGCTGTGATGCAGCATTGTAGCATACTCAGGAGCAGGTTTTCCGGGCACCCAAGAGTTTAGTATTAATAACTGAGATGTTTTGATCAGAAACATAAAACACACAATCCACTTGTTTGTTTGTGTGTACTGAAGAAACACTGAGAGGCAATTTCAGCTCCTTGTTTTGCTTTCTGAGTGTTCTAAGTGTTACCTTCCAGTATCTGAAGGGGCTACAAGAAAGCTGGGGAGGGACTGTTTACAGAGGCTCATGGTGATAGGATGAGAGGCAATGGGTATAAACTGGAGAGGGGCAGAGTTAGACCAGATATAAAGAGGAATTTCTTCATTGTGAGAGTGTTGAGGCACTGGAACAGGTTACCCAGGGAAATCGTGGCTGCCCCATCCCTGGAGGTGTCCAAGGCCAGGTTGGACGGGGCTTGGAGCCCCTGATCCAGTGGGAGGTGTCCCTGGCAGCAGGGGTGGAACTGGATGGTCTTTAAGGTCCCTTCCAACCCATTCCATGATTCTATGATTCTATGAAAAGATTGAAAAGCCTGTGTTGGGTCATGACCATGTAATTAAGAGTTTTGCACGTGCCATGAAGCACAAGAGTTATTTGTTTTTCATTTGTCAAGTGAGACTGTCACTACTCCCATTTCTCAGTTCAAGGAGATTCCCAGTTGATAAAAGGAGTAGGATGCCATTCATAACTCTTGACTGCATCTAGGGCATAATTGTTGGATTGTATCATTTGTCCCTCTGTGACCTTTCATTGCATTCTGTATAAAACTTTGTGTTCATAGAATCACCAGGATGGAAAAGACCCATTGGATGACTGAGTCCAGCCATTCCCATCAATCACTAAACCATGTCCCTCAACACCTCATCCACCCATCCCTTAAACCCCTCCAGGGAAGGGGACTCAACCCCCTCCCTGGGCAGCCTCTGCCAGTGCCCAATCACCCTTTCCGTGAAATATTTTTTCCTGATGTCCAGCCTGAACCTCCCCTGTTGAAGCTTGAGGCCATTCCCTCTCGTCCTGTCCCCTGTCACTTGGGAGAAGAGCCCAGCTCCCTCCTCTCCACAACCTCCTTTCAGGTAGTTGTAGAGCGCAATGAGGTCTCCCCTCAGCCTCCTCTTCTCCAGGCTAAACACCCCCAGCTCTCTCAGCTGTTCATCATAAGGCCTGTTCTCCAGCCCCTTCACCAGCTTCTTTGCTCTTCTCTGGACACTCTTCAGAGCCTCAATACCCTTCTTGTGGTGTGTTGCCCTCAACTCTCCTGTTTAAGCAGCATTTGTTGTGTTTTCAGTACCCCAGAACCAATATTTCTCCTTACTGCAGAAGCCTGTGTTTTCTCTTACCTCTACCAAAAAGTATTTAATGTATTGTCTGATCTGCAAACAGCAGAACCCAGAGCCAAGTGACTTCACAGTTTATTTCCATAATATACTGCAGTTGTCAGGGAAGTAACACAGGTAAAAATGACTCGGAGACGAGATAACCATCTCTGCCCCAGCATTATGTATTGGTGTTTTCAGTGACATTTTCTTCCCATCTCGTTCCCTGGAAACAGAACTGGGCGCGTGGCAGAAACATCCGTTCATGCACAGCTTTCAATATGATTTGTTTGGAAGGCGTTTGCTGCTTTTCTTGCACTCATGGTCTATCGATAGCGGGGCAAAAGTCCTGAATACTCAGAATGCATTAAACACTCCCTGGATTTTTTTTAAGTCAAAATGCTAAAAGTAATGTAATCTTTTAATTATAGAATCATAGAATAGTTTGGGATGGGAAAGACCTTAAAGATCATCCAGTTTCAACCCTGTCCCAGGTGTAGGACCTTGCACTTGGCCTTGTTGAACCTCGTGAGGTTCTGAAGCCTCCAGCAATAATCTTTTACCTTAGTCTTGCCTTTCTGCAGTATAAATAAAACCTTTAAGTCACAGAGAGTGGAGCACAGCAGCAATCAGTTTGGAATGAGGTCAGTTTTTATTGATGCAAATGCAAAAGACATCACCGAGCAGCAGAATCCATGCACTGTTTGAGCCACTCCAGCTGTTGTCACCGAACTAATATAGCAGGGGGCAAGTTGCCTTGAATAATTTCATCCCAGACTTGATCTGACTGCAGCAATAAAGTGAAATAACGACCAGTTGCTGTGTTTGCAGACAGGGGAAGCATTCTCTTTCTGAGCTTGTAGTACACAAGTGTGTAAAACCATCTTTAATACAAACTACAAATTGATAGAATACTTTTAAAAAAAGGATATTATGCTTTCTCAACACATTTTGCTTCATGCTTGTCACATCATTTCTAAGTTATGCTGAAATATCTGTTCCTGCTGGACTAGTGGAGGTCATCTATATTCCCAGACAGCTTCAGATTTGCAGCCACGCAGGTGAAATCCAGGTATAGCTGCGAAGAGTGCTGTCTTCTACCTTCTCTGGGAAAAAAAAAAAATCAGAAAAATCCAATATTACTGACTTGGGTTATTATTTTTTTTAATGATTTTGGCACCCGCAACACAGACTAATAGATTTGTAGTTAAAATACACTGACAGCCTGAGCCGGGGGAAGAGAAAGCGAATCTATTCAGGGATGTGGTTGGGAACGCTCCGTTGCTCTTAAAGCGAGCACTCAGCTCAGACAGCGATGGCTCTTCCCAGATCTGTTCCCAGCTCAGGTCACCTTTCTGTCTCAGATCAGGCGAGACAAGGGATCAAGTCACACCACTACCACAGCGATTCTCTTCTCCCCAGAAACCTCAATTTAACAAGGGCTTGGTGCATGCAAACCAACGATTTTACTGAGTTTTACATTGTATAACTTCTTGCAGCACTCACGATCCTAGAGAAAGGATTTTATGTGGATTTGCAGCAGGTCTTCCTTCCAAACCTGCGGCGCGTGCACAAGAGGATTGCACAAACCTGTAATTGCACTGGGAAATTCTCATCCGCACCTCTTCTCCATTGAATAATCCAGAACTCTACGTGCAAAACATTCTGCAGTTTGCAACTGCACCGTTGCAAAAATCAGAAAACGACAAATTGTGCATTTCAATGTTCACACCCATTGCAGAAATGACAAATTTCCCAAATCTCTATCGTTTCCTCCATAGCGCTGCAGGAAAATCCCATACCAAGTGTCACCCTACAAGGAAACCTGCCTGCAAGGTTATATAGAATCATGGAATCAGAATCATGGAATAGTTTGGGTTGGAAGGGACCTTAAGGACCATCCAGTCCCACCCCCTGCCATGGGCAGGGACACCTCCCACTGGATCAGAGGCCCCAAGCCCCATCCAACCTGGCCTTGAACACCTCCAGGGATGAGGCAGCCACCACTGCTCTGGGCAACTTGTTCCTAGGACTCATAGTGAAGATACTCCTCCACATGTCTAGTCTAAATCTGCTCCTCTCCAGTTTATACCCATTGCCCCTCATCCTATCAGTACAAGCCTCTGGAAACAGTTCCTCCCCAGCTTTCTTGTGGTCCCTTCAGGTACTGGAAGGTCACTCTAAGATCTCCTCAAAGCCTTCTCCAGGCTGAACAACCCCAGCCCTCTCAGCCTGTCCTCGTACGGGAGGTGCTCCAGCCTTCTGATCATCTTTGTGGCTCTGCTCCTCTAGGTCTAGTTTATTTCTGCATAGTCCCACAAGTTTAAAACAGTTTATTTCTGAGGGCCCTTTTGCTGCTCCCATTTAGGAGAACTCCCCTGTCCATAAGAATATTCCCACAGAAGTTGTGCCATGGAGGCAGGATGGTTATGGAAAGTAAAGCCAGTTCTGAAGAGTTTTAGGAAAAGCACCAGTTGTTTGCTCGGAGCAGAAGAGTGTGAGACCAGCCTGCAGCACGCATGAAGGAAAAACCAGAAGCATTCAAGGGAAGGTGGAACACAAAAAGTGCTGCCTGATCACCTCCTGAAACTCTGTTTTCAATGGGTGGCTTTTTGTGGTGTGCTAAAAAAACCCGATGCTACATCTGCAAGATAAAAAACTGAGCAACTTCAGAAAGGGCAAACAGGTGAATTAACACTGTGATTATTTTTCTACTTCATGGCCTGACTTGGAGCCACGGAATGTCCTCCCTAATTTATATCACCTAGGGACTATGATTCACACCTTTGCACTACCTTCCACCCCCCCACAGAAGCCCTGGTGATGACTTTAGCATCACTTCTCACTATTTGAGTGCAACTGTCGGTCATTCTCAATGTTTTTAGCTGTTTTATGCTGAGCAGAGTTACTGCATGGCAGCAAGAGTGTCTCAACTCTGCTTTGGGAATCCAGGCTGGCCATCACTGTAGCTGATTTCCGATTAGTGTTTTATAGCTTCTACCCCATCTTCTTGCCATCATTTCTTAATGGCTTAAGACTTTGCTCCAGCCTGGTTGCCAGCTGCCCATATCCCCCCCCTTGACCCTCCATTTCAAAGTCCTGAGAAGCTGCATGTAGATGGAGTGGGAGCTTGATGCTGGGCTAGTCTAGGTGACATTAATGACTGTCACTTGTCTTTCTTTTGAGGTTTGTTGTTCCAGACAGTCCCATTCGTAGCCAACTTCACACGCCTATCACAAGCAAGATTTTTTTTTTCCCAAAGCAGCAAAATGTCACGTAAGTTCCTCCACTGAGTGCTCGTAGTTACAAAAACATGTTAGATGTGGCTGTGTTTGCAGACAATAGTGGTACTTCCTCTCTTCAGAAACGGAGCAAGTTTCTATTTCAGGCTTTGCTGACTCAAGGGTGAGGTACCCAAGCTGATTCAGCAGCTTGGCAAGCCAGGAGAACTTCTGGTTATGAATGGAACGAGCAATAAATTTTGTCTTCATCTTGGAGAAATGTATGTTTGAGTGAAGCCACCTCCTGGTGGAAGATGTTTGCCAAATAAGTGGTATGGTCTGCATCGTTTTCAGTGCAAAAGGCCACTTGAATGAGACAATCGTAAAGCCTGCAAATAAAATCCTGGAGCCAGTAACTCCCACACAGCTGGACCAGGTTTTATCCTCCCGTTCGAGGTAGGAGTCACATAAAAAGAGTCTTCTACTGCTCAGTTGCTCATTTTATCAATTGCAAGTCATAGAATCATAGAATCACAGAATCACCAGGTTGGAAGAGACCCACCGGATCATCGAGTCCAACCATTCCCATCAATCACCAAACCATGTCCCTCAGCACCTTGTCCACCCATCCCTTAAACCCCTCCAGGGAAGGTGGCTCAACCCACTCCCTGGGCAGCCTCTGCCAGTGCCCAATGATCCTTTCCGTGAAAAAATTTTCCTGAATGTTCAGCCTAAACCTTCCCTGGTGGAGCTTGAGGCCATTTCCTCTTGTCCTGGGACGTGAAATCATGTCAGTAGTACAAACAATTTGAATGATGCTTTCAGGAGGCTGCAAATACAGAATGCAAAAATCAACCTGGCTGCCTTGAGGAAGCAACAAGAATGCGCCGCTTACTCAACTTCTGTGCTTTCATACGGAAAGGTGTCTTCCAACCCAAACCATTACACAATTCTATGATTCTATGATTTAGAGTGAGATCGGATGAACAGTCTCCACCCACGGCATCCACGGTGCTTTTTCTGTTAGCCCATAAGTTTAAATTTGACAGCATACAATGAAAGCCACAAAGTTCTAAGCAGCATTCATCTCCCGCAGCTCCACCAACTACACTGGCATTACCCCACGCTGTTGTTCCAGCCAGCAGTTCCCACGCCGTATTCTTCTGCCTCGTGAAGGTGGTTTGTGAAGTCTGAAACAGCCTCATGCGGGTTGCTGAATTTCAGAACCCCCCATAAATAGTTTTGCACAGCTCCATCAGATACGTGGTGAAGAACAATGTCACGAATGTCAAATAAAAGCTAATTATTAAGAGCTGACAAGCTGCGTCTCTGTGAAGGGAAGTAAATTCAGTTCTATAGAGTAAATATGTATATTTAGTGGCATGAAGTTAAAAGAAATGTGCAAGTAGGATGTGAGCTTTCCTAGCTATTGCACTGTAAAGTATTTCCTTTAGAATCATAGAATCACTAGGTTGGAAAGGACCCACTGGATCATTGAGTCCAACCCTTCCCATCAATCACTAATTTAATTTGGTCTCTGAGAAAGGAAATCAGTTATTGGATATTTTGGAGTTCTCTGCAGGAAAACAGCACAACTCAGCATGACCAGACGTTAAAATGAACCCAGGTTTCAAAATCAAGACTGTGGGGTAACAGCCTGCTCTACTGAGATGCGCCGGTTGCGGCTGCTGAGAAAGGGATCGAGAGGAACCATCTTCCTTCAAGGATGCTACAAACATCAACCACGCTGCCTTAGAGGGACACGTTAAACTCTTTCTGCATGAAAACAAACGAGAAAGCAGAGGAAAGGGGGCTGGGATGGGGAAATAACAAGTACAACTTTGAAACACTTCTTACCCTCTAAGACAGATTTTACTCCCACTTGAAATAAATACAAGCATCACTGGCGTTTCTCGATTACTGCTTATATGTATTTAATCTGCATACTGAATTCAGTGGGGGAAATTCTTTACAATAAAAGCACAGTAAAATAATTGTATCCATGACAAAACACCCACTTTCAAAAAGTTCAGTCTTTCAGGAGGCAGCACTAGGTTTTTCCCAGCCCACTGAGCTAACAAAAGTAACTGTTCTCCCTTCTGCAGGCACGGCATGTTTCCACAGAGCTTGATAATCACAGAATCACAGAATAACCAGGTTGGAAGAGACCCACTGGATCGTCGAGTCCAACCATTCCCACCAATCCCTAAATCATGCTCCTAAGTACCTCATCCACCCTCACCTTAAACACCTCCAGGGACGGTGACTCAACCACCTCCCTGGGCAGACCGTTCCAGTGCCTAACCACCCTCTCCGTGAAGAATTTTTTCCTAATCTCAAGCCTAAATCTCCCCTGGCGGAGCTTGAGGCCATTCCCTCTCGTCCTGTGCCCTGACACTTGGGAGAAGAGGCCAGCACCCTCCTCTCCACAACCTCCCTTCAGGTAGTTGTAGAGAGCAATGAGCTCTCCCCTCAGCCTCCTCTTCTCCAGGCTAAACACCCCCAGCTCTCTCAGCCGCTCCTCATCAGGCCTGTTCTCCAGCCCCTTCCCCAGCTTCGTTGCCCTTCTCTGGACTCGCTCCAGAGCCTCAACATCCTTCTTGTGCTGAGGGGCCCAGAACTGAACACAGGATTCATGGAGCGGTCTCACCAGTGCCGAGTACAGAGGGAGAACAACCCCCCTGGACCTGCTGGCCACGCCGTTCCTGATACAAGCCAAGATGCCATTGGCCTTCTTGGCCACCTGGGTCACTGCTGTGTGACAGAGGAAGCTGGGGAAGGGCTGGGTTGGTGAATGCCAGGTAGCTGTTTCACCCAAAAGATCAAAAGGAGGAGCAGGATGGCACTCTAGGAGCAACAAACCCAGCAGGAGCTTCCCCGGGGGAGTGTCCCGCTGGATCAAGGGCTCCAAGCCCCATCCAAGCTGGCCTTGAACACCTCCAGGGATGGGGCAGCCACAACAACCCTGGGCAGCCTGTTCCAGGGCCTCCCCACTCTCATCATGAAGAAATTCCTCTTTATGCCTAGTCTAAATAATAAGCAATAATCATAATTCAATACTATCAAAAGCAAGGCTAAAAAAATTTATGCTGGAACTTCAGGACCTCTTACATCTCTAAGCTCAAATCACTCGACTTCTACAACAACATAAATCTTACAGGTTTACATAACAACACAGCTAGTTTAACTTTAAATTCTTTGCCACTGAGGTAAAAAAAAAAAAAATTTGTTTCCATTTTCCACCAAGTGCCCACAGCATCTTGGAAGTGGTTGCACTTATTTAATTGTCCAGTTTAAATAAATCCAACATCCCTTATGAAGTAAAAATATAACTTAAAGCATATTTAGATGAATCAATGAAAATGTCTTAGTAAATATATCAATTAATAGCCAAGCCCAGGAGGCCATGCTCCCTTTCTGCTCTGTCAGCCCAGGGATTTCTCTCCTCCCAGCAATGTTTATGCAGGTCTGGCATGGTAAGCAGCACTCACTATAAAATATTGATCAGCTGAACCATTAGTTGGAACTGGAGAGAGAGCTATGTCATAGCAAAAACAAAGCAATTATCTCTATTGATTGGGCTTTTTTTTTACTATAGATTGTTTTGGTATTTGAGTGCATCAGGAAATACAAATTTCTTCAAAACAACAATAATGAAACCCCATTTTACGGGGTGGTTACTGCACATCAAGTAATATCTTTACAAAGGAAATGGAACAAAAATTCAGGTTACAATTCCAGTAAATGTGTGGCCACATATTTTCTATTAGTATTAAAAAAGAAGGGAAAAAAAGGAGTATGTTTTACTAACATTTGTCTTTGGGGAAGAAGAGACTTGCTGCTGGGTAAGAAGTCAAGGAAGACAACTGGAACCCAGTGCTTTGTGGGCAGCCAGCAGGGAAAGGCTCCCCTGGAAAAGAGTAAACTTTGCTGGAACATCTCCCATCCGAGGACAGACTGAGAGAGCTGGGGATGTTCAGCCTGGAGAAGGCTCTGAGAAGACCTTAGAGCAGCTTCCAGTACCTGAAGGGGCTACAAGAAAGCTGGGGAGGGACTGTTCACAAAAGTTTGTAGAGACAGGACAAGGGGCGATGGGTATAAACTGGAAAGGCGCAGATTTAGACTAGGCACAAGGAAGAATTTCTTGATGATGAGAATGGGGAAGCCCTGGCCCAGGTTGCCCAGAGCAGTGGTGGCTGCTCCATCCCTGGAGGTGTCCGAGGCCAGGTTGGATGGGGCTTGGAGCCCCTGATCCAGTGGGAGGTGTCCCTGCCCATGGCAGATGGTTGGCACTGGATGGGCTTTAAGATCCCTTCCAACCCAAACCATTCTGTGATTCTAAATGGGATTTAGGGAAGAGGAGCCACATCCGGGAGATGATGGGATGAGGGGTAAAACCAGGGATGAGGGGCAAAACCAGAGCTGAGGGGCTGAGAGGGAGTGGAATGATGGGAAGCTGGTGGGACTGAGCATCACCTGTGAGCAAGGGTGAGGGTTGGAGAGTGGGGAAGAGGAGGGGAGGAAGACGAAGGAGCCCAGGGAGAAACCCTGAAACCCTGCAAAGGAGGGGAAGGCAGGGGCCAGCTGGGAGGAAGAGATAATAAAACTGAGGGAGCCGTGCAGGCATGATAGCGTCAGCTGTAAACAAGTGGAGAAAGAGGAGAGGATCAAAATAAGCCAGCGAGTTTCCAGCGGGCTGAGGAAAGGTTGAAGCATTTGCTGAAACGCCTGTTTTTGGTGCATGGCAAATGTCAGCCCTGGCCCTGGGAGAGAGGGACATGGCGAGGGGACCCAGCGGCTGTAGGGGGGAGAGGGACAGGCAGGAGGGAGAGACAGGAGGGACCCAGCAGCTACAGGGGGGAGAGAGGGACAGGCAGGGGGGACCCAGCAGCTGCAGGAGGGAGAGAGAAAAGGATCCAGTGGCTGCAGGGGGAGAGAGGGACTGGCAGGAGGGACCCAGCAGCTTGCAGGAGGGAGAGAGGGAGAAGAAGGAGGGAGAGAGAGTGTGACGGGGGTCCCCACAGCTGCAGGAGAGAGGGAGAGAGGGATCCAGTGGCTGCAAGAGTGAGAGTGAGACCAGCAGGAGGGAGAGAAGAAGGGACAGGAGGGACCCCACAGCTGCAAGAGGGAGAGAGAGAAGGATCCAGGAGCTGCAGGAGGGAGAGAGAGACTAGCAGGAGGGAGAGAAGGAGAGACAGGAGGGACCCCACAGCTGCAGGGGGGGGAGAGGGAGGGACAGGAGGGTCCCAGCAGCTGCAAGAGGGATCCAGTGGCTGCAGGAGTGAGAGTGAGACCAGCAGGAGGGAGAGAAGAAGGGACAGGAGGGACCCAGCAGCTGCAGGAGGGAGTGAGGGACAAGAAGGAGGGAGAGAGGGAGGGACAGGAGGGACCCCACAGCTGCAAGAGGGAGAGAGGAACCGGTGGGAGGGACCCATCGGCTGCAGGGAGGGCGGTGGGAAAGGCAGAGAGGGACCCAGCGGCTGCCAGGAGGGACTCAGCTGGGGGACCCAGCGACTGCAGGAGGGAGAGAGGACAGGAGGGACAAGGCAGCAGGGATCCAACAGCTGCGGGGACGGAGAGAGGGACGGGCAGGAGGGACCCAGCGCCTCAGGGAGGGTGGTGGGACGGGCGGGAGGGACCCAGCGGCCGCAGGGAGAGCGGTGGAACAGGCGGGAGGGACCCAGCGAGGGGGCAGCGGCCCAGGGAGGGCGGTGAGGGCGGTCTCGGCGGCCGCAGCTGCCGCCCTCCGGCTCCCGCCCCTCCGCGTTCGCGGGAACAGGGCGGGCGGCACCCGGGGATCGAGGGGAGTAGCGGGCGGGGGGAAGGGGGGTGTCGGGCGGCGCGCGCTCCCGCTCAGCGCCGCGCCCCTATTGGGCGTCGGGGGCGCGCGGCCGCGTTCCCCCCCCGGCCCCGGCGCCGGAGATGGTGCGGCCCGGCCGGCCGTGAGCGCGCTCCCCCCCCCCCCTTTCCCCCCCTCAGTCTCCCTCCCTCCGCCCGGCGGAGCGGGCGGTGCCGCGGGGGCAGCGCGGAGCCGGGGACGGAGGGGAGGGAAGAGAAGAAGGGCAGCCGGGGGAAGACACTTGGGGAGCCGAGCGAGGACTCGGGGAGCCACCATGCCCCGCCGCGCCGCACCCCCGCCTCCCCGCGCCTCCCGTGCCCCGTCCTGCGCGGCGCTGCGCGAGCGCTGGGAGCGCCTCGAAGGAAGGGGGGACAGAGACTGAGAGGAAAAAGCGGCTTCTCCTCCCCGGCGGCGGCGGCTTCTCCTCGGCCGCCCCGGAGGCGGCTCAACATGGCTTCCCCGCCGCACCAGCAGCTGCTGCATCACCACAGCACCGAGGTGAGCTGCGACTCGAGCGGGGACAGCGTGGCCGTGAGGATCAACCCCCGGCCGCCGCAGGGCTCGGCCAAGCGCTGCAAGTACAGCATCTCGTCCAGCTGCAGCTCCGGAGAGTCCGGGGCCCCCCGGCGAGCGGCGGCGGCCGCGGGGGGAGGCGGCGGGCGAGGAGGAGGGTTCCGGCGTCAGAAAAAGC
This sequence comes from Clamator glandarius, assembly GCA_033459285.1. Lineage (NCBI taxonomy): Eukaryota > Metazoa > Chordata > Aves > Cuculiformes > Cuculidae > Clamator > Clamator glandarius. Next base: position 58,484 of record JAUNZM010000625.1, read on the forward strand.
TCCCGCAGCTCTTCGAGAGGGCTTCGTCCAAGTGGTGGAACCCCAAGTTCGACTCCACCAACCTGGAGGAGGCTTGCATGGAGCGGTGCTTCCCGCAGACCCAGCGCCGCTTTCGCTACGCCCTCTTCTACATCGGCGTCGCCTGCCTCCTCTGGGGCGTCTATTTCGGGGTCCACATGAGGGAGAGGCGCCTCGTCCTCATGGTGCCGGCCCTGGCCTTCCTCCTGGTGTGCGTGGGCTTCTTCGTGTTCACTTTCACCAGGGCTTACGCCCGCCATTACGTCTGGACTTCGCTGGCGCTCACCCTCCTGGTCTTCGCCTTGACTCTGGCCCCGCAATTCCAGGCGCTCAACCCTCTCTCAGGAAGGGGCGACGTGTCCAACCGGACTCCCCCGGCCCATCCCTCGGACGTTTGTCTGTCTCAAGTAGGCAGTTTCTCCATGTGTATCGAAGTGCTCTTGTTGCTCTACACGGTGATGCACTTACCCTTGTATTTAAGCTTGTTCCTGGGACTGGCGTACTCGGTCCTCTTCGAGACCTTCGGGTATCGCTTCCGCGACGAGAGCTGCTTTGCGCCTCCGGGAGCCGGTGCCGTGTATTGGGAGCTGTTGAGCAAAGCCTTCCTGCACATCTGCATCCACGCCATCGGGATTCACCTATTTATCATGTCCGAAGTCAGATCGAGAAGCACGTTCCTCAAAGTGGGGCAGTCCATCATGCACGGAAAAGACTTGGAAGTGGAAAAAGCCCTGAAAGAGAGGATGATTCATTCTGTTATGCCAAGAATAATAGCCGATGACTTAATGAAGCAGGGAGATGATGAAAGTGAGAACTCCATCAAACGTCATTCCACCTCGAGCCCCAAAAACAGGAAGAAGAAGCCCTCCATACAGAAGACCCCCATAATATTCCGTCCTTTTAAAATGCAGCAAATAGAGCAAGTGAGCATTTTGTTCGCAGATATTGTTGGTTTCACGAAAATGAGCGCCAATAAATCGGCCCACGCTCTGGTGGGACTCCTGAACGACCTCTTTGGACGTTTTGACCGTCTGTGCGAGGACACTAAATGTGAGAAGATCAGCACTTTGGGGGACTGTTACTACTGCGTCGCTGGCTGCCCAGAACCCCGGGCTGATCATGCTTACTGCTGCATCGAGATGGGCTTAGGGATGATCAAAGCCATCGAGCAGTTCTGCCAAGAGAAGAAAGAAATGGTGAACATGAGAGTGGGTGTTCACACTGGGACAGTCCTGTGCGGCATTTTGGGAATGAGGAGGTTCAAATTTGACGTGTGGTCCAACGATGTCAATTTGGCCAACCTGATGGAGCAGCTCGGGGTGGCCGGAAAAGTCCATATTTCGGAAGCTACTGCAAAATATTTGGATGATCGTTATGAGATGGAGGATGGGAAGGTGATTGAGCGAGTTGGTCAGAGCGTGGTGGCCGACCAGTTAAAAGGTACGTGCTCAGCCTTTGTTCTGTTTTCATTCTCCCTCATGCATGTTTTGTGCTCGTGATTTGCAAATTGAACATTTAACTCCGTATGCTGGTGATCACAAACACCACGAGATTTAGGGAATAAAAGAGATAAGCCACGGAGATAAGAGTGAAAGATCTTCTGAGGGACTCAAAATGTGCTTAGACTTTGGAACTCTTCAGTGTTCCTTGTGAGAGTATCGCATCAGAGAGAGGAGAAGGTTCACGTGCTTGCTGTCTGCAAGAGGTTTTTTGTTTTACTGTTGTGTGTCATCCCTTGATTCAGTAAGTAAACTTGTCAATTGACTTTATGTGCCATACACACAGCATATGTGTTTTGCAAAATTATGCATATCTGTGAAAAGGGTGGTTTTGTTTTTTTTTTTTTTTTCTTTTGGCATTGGTAGAGTTGGGACTGAGAAGGCATTTGGGAAAAATGACAGCTGGATTCACAGAAAGAAATGAGCACTGCAGCTTTGGCAGTTGGAAGCAGCGAGTTGTTACAGTTCGAAGTTAGGCTGGAAAAAGTTACTCAGGTGGTTCAGTGAGCTGGCAGATGCTCCCATTGCTGCAGCTCGAAGGGCTTGGGGATCAAACTGCAAATTTACCGTTCGGAAAAGAAAATGAGGGATCCTTTGGTTCCCCTTATGGCTTGGCTAAGGATCCAATTTCCATTTTTATACCAAGTATTCATTTGAAATGCAATTAAACCCTTGACTGCTTTCTAGCAGCACATAGACACGCGTGCATGGGGACTGCCTGTGCTGGGGGCTCGATTGCCTCTCCATTTATGAAAAGCTGCATCTCTTCAGTGCTGTGCTGTTGTCTCAGGGAGAGATGGTTGTCTGCAGTGCTTGTAGTCCCAGGTGGGGAGCAGATGGATCAAAACAGAGGTAAATATGTTACAAACCCCTTTTCTGCTATGTGATTTTATTGCTTCTGTTTATACATGTAGCCATTTTTATAAAGAAAGTCTTGAAAAGGGAGTGGAAGAAGCTGAAGGGAGCGATAGTGATGCAGGAAGGAGGTATTTGTTGCCACAAACACAAAAGGAGGCCAGGATGGCTGGAGGAAGGTCAGTGAGTAAGGACGAAGGAGAGCGTTGCCAAGGGGTGGTGGCAGCGGGTAACGGCTGCTCGCCCCTGGCTGGCGCCGCTTTGGATGCGACACAAATACTTATTTTCGGTGATGCGAGCTGTCCGCGTGCATATGGCAACAGGGCTGAACGGAGAAGCTCCCAGGGAGGAAAGACATCGACAGTGACATTGGTGGCTGGAAGCCATAGAGCTGAAGCAGATGTGTGTCCCTGGGCTTTGGCTTTCCATTTAGTTTCTAAAAATACAAAATCAGTTAATTTCATTGAAAACTGTTGATGTATTTCAGTGGAAGGTGTGCTTTATCAGCCAGCATCTTGCCGTCTCTCTAAGCTGAACCTTGCTGTTCTGGTGAAAACAAACAGAACAGGTTGTAGCAAAACAGCCCTACGATATTTCCCCTTTCCATCTACCTTTGCAGCCAGATGCAGCATGAAGGCTGGGGTGTCGCAACAAAGGAAACAGTATTTTTGCTAAATTTATAACTGTACTCACTATCATTAACCACGAAATGACATGAACTTAATATTTGTATTTGTTTATCTTTTCTAGGGCATCACAAGAGCACTGTGTAGAGCAATTATACCCCATGCTGGGAGTGTTTTTTCACGATCTTTCTCAGCCTTCTGTTCTGTCCTTGATTTCTTGTCTTGTGAGAGGGCATGGGCTGCTGTGTCTGGTCAGGACAGTGGCTCGGAATGCCTTTCACGGGTCCTGCAGTAGCCATGGTGCTGCAGAGCAACACACTGAAATGCCAGCTAGATAAGATGAAGTGTGCTTTGTGAATTGACATTTTAATGGTCTCTTCTTACCCTAAAACCTACCTATGGAAAGCAAGTGGAGCACGTGGTGAGAATTACTTTAACGAGGAATATGGGTTGGATTTTCTTTTTCCCCCTTTCTGTTCTTTATTTGGTTGTGGAACTGTAATTCTTATCATCCATTTCTTATCTTCCATTTCTTATCAGTGTCTTACATAGTTAGAACAACCAGAGCCTGCGTGCACTTTTAAATCAACCAGACCTTTGCCATGACCTACTGTGGCACACGTAGTCCCTTTCCCTCCCATGCCAGGACCCTCAGGGGTACCTTGTGGGTGCTCCAGAGCTGCCTCTTCTTTCCTCGGTACTTTGTTCTGCAGTCGAGTTACTTGGCTGATAGGTAAATGGCATCAGGTTAAAAAAAACAACGATAAAAGCAATCCAGCAGCGGTGCCACAAGCTGGCGTTTAGAACCTGCTGCAGGGGAGGGTTTTGTTGAGGAGCAGCTCTGAGGTTTAATAGAGTAAAGGGAGATTTCACCTCTTAATTAATTGTCCTCTGCCAAGCACCTGCTCAGTTTTGTGAGCGGAGGTGCTGCAAGGAAGCTTTGCTTTACTATTTTCCCCGAGGATTCCTTGATAGTAGTGATAGAGAAGAGGAAGTTTGTTGTGGTTGTTTAATTATGTCATACATCGTACCCTTTTCAAGTATGAAAGTGCTGTGGAGATAACAGACAGAAGCTTTGTTTCCCTGCTGGTACTTCACTTCTCAGCTTCCTTTCAACCTCTGGTATCTTAATGATATCCTTTTTTTTTTTTTTTTTTTTTTTTTTTATGTTGTATGTCTAGTGTATTATCTGTTAATTGTCTGCGCTGCCGTAACTAATCTTCCTGAGGCTAAGTCAACACGATCGAGTAAACTCTTTGTAGAGTGAAATGGGAGGTGCTGAGGGCTCCATGTCCATGTTGTGCACATTCCAGGACCTCTACTGAAGACTAGCTGTGGATTGGGTCTTTGAACAAAAGTGCCTCTGTGGCTTGAGCACATTGGATGTGCTCCTGGAGTGAGTCTTTTGGCTGGGTTCACCCAGCGGGAATCCAGGTGCAGCTCCACGGCGAGCACCAAAGCAGGGCACGTGGGAGGGAATAGGACAAACGCCTTCAAACCCGTGCTCTGCATTCCATAGGAAATACTAAGGTAGATGTACCCTGAGTTGTCCTAGCGCTGCTCTCCGTGTTTTCTGGAATAGATAAGGCAAAGCTAAATTTCTCTTTCCCTTTGCTGTTTTGTGGTTCACTGAGATCTTAGGATGGAAATGTCTCTTCTGCCTGTGCTTCCTTGGCTTCTTATTGTGGGGCCCCTGGGATGTTCCCTGCTGTCTCCGATTTCTGAATTAAGTAGATGGTACCTAAAACAACCCAACACAGAGAGTGCGCCCTCGTTGGCCTCATAGTGGTTTTGCTTGTTTCTGACTGCAGTTTGTTTTAAGATTGACTTGGCCATCTGTTTTCAGAGCTCCCGAACCCCTTGGGTGCAAAGGGAACACAGGAGAGCAATGTTGCGGTGACTTTTTGAGGTCCACAGCTAAACCCTACAACATGAATTCAATTATATCTTCCATAAAAATGTTGCCATAGGTGTAGAGACAGTTCACTTTTTCTGTTTTCTGGCTGAGCTTCCTAGCAAATAGATCTGTTGAAGACAATGCAATACTGAGAGTCGCGTACTGCATGTTAACGTGTCCCTTCTGAACTCTGGAGTCAGTGATCTCTTCTCAGGATATAAAAAGTTCTGCTCATGGAAATATTTTTGTTTTGCTCTGTTGCTCTCAGTTGTTTGCATTTCTCTTTCTTGTTACTGAGGAGGTCACAATATTGCTGTTTGCCAGCCAGCAACTCTTCCAGAAATACCAGGGTCACTGGCATCTTTTTTTTCACTGCTCAAAATACGTAAGCATGTTGGGGCAAGAATGCTTTTTCGGTGTTTACAAAGCAGAGCATGATTTCATTTGGGGCATTTGTATGTGTGCTGATACTCTAACGAGAGTAATTCCCGAACTTTCTGCAGCCAGACAACTCCTTCTCTGATTTGCTTCAAGGAACAGCTTTATCACTGAATTTCTGTCAGAAGCCTTGGAGATACAGACACAATTTTCTCTCTAATTTTGCTGTTTGCTTCATCATGGGAAGGATGTACATGAATCTTGTGCCCCCTCTCACTGGGCTGACCTGACTGAGTTGCTCATGGCTTCAGTGGGAAGGGCAGTTTTCACACTGGGAAAGCCCCCCAGTTCACCCGTGGCAACTGGTGGCCGTTCCCGATGGTGTGTGTCAAAGATCTACAGCTTGCCGTGTTGTCGTTCACTGTTCTTCATATGTCTTTTCATATCTCTTACTTTTAAACATCTTTTTTTTGTGAAACAAGTTATAAAAATCGCCATTTTCCTCAATAGTGAAACCTTTAAATGTGATGTAAGGTTACTGTTTCTCCATATATAGCTTACCTCTTCCTGTGGTGCCAACCTGCGGCTGCTGGGATGCTTTTCCCGTGGCAGACCATGGGATGCAGTGCTGGTGCCTGGGTGCTCCACTGCTTCTTCAGGTCTGGGTTGTAGGGAAGGCAGTGCAGGCATTCCTGAAAGACAAAAAACCTCGGATAAGATTATGAAGAGATAAGCGGTTGAATTTTTCTTCCCTTCCTCCCCTATGTGGTGATCGGGAGGAGACCCTGGTTACATGCTGGTGGCAGCGATCTCTTCCTTCGTGCCCTGTCTCTCTTTCACCAGCCCTGCATGCAGAGGACTCGCGGCTGTCCGGCGCTTCTTGAAGCTCATCGGTAGGTGAACGATAAGGTTAAACTTTTCTGTAGGTTTTTGAGCCCAGCTTGCTGGGCGTAGCGTAAACCTAGAAGGGTTGTGCCCGTGCCAGCAGGAGAGCTCTGCGCAGATTCGGCTTGGCTAGGAGCAGCTTTCCTTTCTGCCTAGCGAGGTGCAGGAGGTTAGGGGCTGGTCTAGTTTGTGACTCATGATCTGCTGTGTGGGTCTTCCCATTCAACGTCCAGTTTCATCGTGTTCAAGAAGTGTAAAACTTGTTTGTGTCAGACGTTGTTGTTCTTGATTTCATGTTTTCTGATACTAATGTGGTGATCAGGCAACAGCTGATGGATAGAACAAATGTCAGGGTCTTAGAGTGGTAATAAATAAGCATGTGGACGCATTTCCACTGTCCCAGAAAACAAAATTCTGCGTGCTGACTGAGAAAGACAATTGTAGTGAGTAGTCAGTTTATCGATTTTACATAACCTGACCTTTTAATTGCTACTATTATCAGGTAGTAGTTCATGACCTTATTTTTAAAAGTGAGACTGAAAATAAAATACCATACACAGGTTGACTTCACTCCTGTTTTTAAAAATTAAGTGTTCAGTGACAGATAATGAATTCTAATGAGAGGTAATTTGCATGAAGGCATATTGCCAGGAAGAGGTAAATTCTACATTGATTTATCATTTTGACATGATCTGTAATTTTACCATTTCAAAGCAAAAAGGGAAGGAGGTAAACAGTGACTAGAGTTGCTCAACCTGGTTCTTGTCAAATCTTTACTTGGGGAAGACGTGTTTCATAGGTGTCAACAAAAGGAAGAACTTTATATGAAAACCTAGTGATTATTGAGCTTTCCAAATATTTCATATGGTACAGTGGCATGACTTTATCTGGGAGGAAACCTGTGTAGCTGTGCTTCAGCTTCACTGCCAGGGAGGTGGTGTGAGCTCTGCAGAAACATCACAACATCACCAGATTTTGAGGAAGGTTTGTTGAGTTGCTGCTGGTTTTATTTGCGTAAGATCAAGTAGAAAAATGTGTCAATTAAAAAATATTTGCATTTGAGCTGGTTTTGTTATTTAAAGGAGATGCGTATGTTGGCTTTAAGGCTTTGATAACATACTTCAGGGCTGATTTGGCTGCACACAGTGAAAAATTTTATAAGTACTGTTAGTATCTATGCAAGGTTGTCCACATTGACCATCTGAGACTGACTCTAACCGTGTCCTTAGTTGAAAAAGCTGGGATCTGGTTTATATTTATGGTGTGTCCTGACACCAGAGAATAAATAAATCAAGGCAGTGCTGACAGTTTGCTGCCAAGTGTGGCAGCTCTGCCTGCTTAAGCCCTATATAAGCATTTTAGAGTGAAGTAGCAGTTTCAAGAGACCTTAAAGCATTTCCATCCTAGAAGAATTGAAGTGAGCATGGCAGGAGTGGAGCTTTATTCTAGAATGTGGGAAAGATGAGAGCTGAAATCCGAGGTCCTGCAATATTGGAGGGATGCCACGGCTTCTGCTGCATTTGGTGATCATAATCTGCAGAGTCTTTCACTGACGTTTTTCCCTTTGGATACCCAAAATATAGGCACTGCAATGTAAGTAGGTGCCTTACAAGTAAAAATCTGAGCCCTCTTCTTCATCAGTAAAGCTTCCAAGGTAGGTGAGGGACTATTTAAATGCAAGAAAACCATTTTAAATAAAAGCCTTGACATTGTGGCTTTTAGAGGTAAAAGATTGATGGAAAAGACAAAACAAAGTCAAAGACGTGTGATTTATATTCATCTGCTGTCATGAGGAGGATGCATGATTTGAATGGGTTGTTTAAAAATCTTTTTGTGGTTATTTCACAATATATACATCAATTTTCCTTCTGGCAGGCAAAGTGTGTAAGAATGTATTTTCACCACTTCAGAACAAAGTGCAATTCAGTTGGATTTCAATTGCTATAGATTGTCCTGAACTATTACTAAGATTAGTAAATTAAAATTATTTTCTGCCAGCTACAGTTTGTGTGTGTAAGCTTTCTCTGGATCCTGAATCAGAAGTGCACTCCATCCATCCTGGCTCTGTAAGGAGAGCCAGCCATTCCTCTTTCCGTTACAGCTGACACTTGAAAATTCTCTGCTATTTTTAGATTATTTTCAATCTCATTTCTGTCCTTTGAAAAGAAAGAAAAAAAAATTCCTTGCCTTTAAATGTTTAACTCCTGGTAGGAGCTGCTGTTGCTGAGAAGGCAGCTAGTCAATATAGCCCCTTGGAACGAGCTGGCTTATGTTGGTGTGTGTTATTGTGGTGGCGGTTCATGGGTTTGTAGCTGTTCATGGGTTTGTAGGAAATGAATCATAGAACCCTTAGGTTGGAAAAGACCTTAGAGTTCATCAACTCCATTAGGTTGGAAAAGACCTTAGAGATTACCTAAGGTAATGGACTCTTTACCATCCGGAGTCAGTGGATGGAACTTGATGTAAAGCAAAGCCGTACAGGTTTTGAAAGGGTAACTGCTTACTCCCAAGTAATAACTTGTGGAAATATAAAGTGGCAATTGGAGAAGAAGTTTAGACTAGGGACTGTACCATCACGCTGCCGCTTCCTTTGCACCCAGACCTTGCTTTGGGTACCAGAGCTGGTGGACCTGTACAGAATGATGGAGTTGGCTGGTTAGGTTTGTCTTGCTAGGTGTTTGTCAGTGCTGGACTGCTCCAGAAATCTGCGCTGCCCTTCCAAATATCCTAGCAAATATTCTCTTTCATTTTTTTTCTCCCCAAATGTTCTAACCTTGAGAAGCACGCCTGTTGATACATGGCTTTCATGGTTCTGAAATTCTTTTGTGAAGGAGCAGAACGTTATAGATATTTTTCTTCAGCCAGCATCTGTTGGGCTCAGAACGCCCCTTACCACTGCCTGAAAGCTTTCTGGGTTTGTCTTTGCTGCAGTGACTTAATGTGATAATTCTCAGCAAACTGTATATATGACAATGATTAGGTATTGCATGTCTTCTCTGATAGCAATTGCTGTTCCAGTTGTTGCACTTCTAAAGTGGTTGTCTTCAACTCGACAATTTAGAAATGGCGTTATTGTCATAAAACAGCATTGCTTACAAAATATCCAGAATTGGAGCAGCGCGGGGGAGCTGTCGTAGTGAAGTCCACCAGATTCCTTATGGGACCTGTCCTTCCATCTGCTGTGTAACACAGGTAGAAACGTGCAAACAGGAGAACGTCTTCTCCTGTCTGTGTAACACCTTGGTTATCTACCAGTAGTTTATAGAGTAGTTTGCTTCCCTTTGGTGTTTTTCCTTTGTCTGCCAGCTGAAGTTAACACAAATCCACGTGTGTGGCTGTCACCCTGGGCTGGAAGGCCAGGATCTCCAGCTGGCCATGTGGCTCCTAACACAAAGATCCTCCCATTGCAAGAGGAGGAGCGGCACCACGTGCAGAGAGAGCCGGAAGACATCCAAATCCAAGCTGCTTGTAAATTAGTCTTGTAACTAAAAGGACTTAGTTTCCTTGCAGTCTTGTTATTTCATGGACCTTAATAGAAAAAACCTGATTTTTCCTACTCAAAATTTTAAGAGGGATGAGGAGAAAGTGGATAGCAAAGCTAATTGATAACCAACACTAGTGATATTAACAACTGTTCGGGCGTTTCAAGAGCCAGACTGGTGATGGTTTGGTTGACTGTGCCTAACTGCACAATAAGAAAAACCAAGAAGAAACCCAAAAGGCCTGGAATTGAAATAAAACATGCTATGAAATATTGGTTCAGCCTATAGGAAAACTTCTGCTTCCAGTATTGGATGCGTATTTCTTTACAATCATTAGATAAGCAAGGATATTTGAGTCAAAAGTGGAATCTTTTTATTTTTTAAATGTGCACCTTTGCTGTTTGGCTTGGGTGCGTAGTACACAGAGTAGAAGTTAATTCCTTTCTTCACAGGGTGTTAGATTGGGTGTGCTACTTTGGAGAGACCCCCCCTGGAAGGTTTGCATAGCTGTTCCCAGCAGCTCTTGGAGTCTAGTGCTTGCATTCTTTAACTCTTGTTTAATGGATGTGTGAAGTCTGGCCTGTAAGGTACAAAGTGTCTTTAACCTCTTACTGACTTGACCAAAGTCCAACAGATAGATCTTCTGGAAATGCTCAGGGTCCTACAGGACCAGTGTTACAGAAGGGATGTGATGAGGAAGCGTTCCTGTCAGAGCATTATTTGCAAAGAGACCAGGTGCAACTTTAGCTTTGAGCTTCCTTCGTTTAGCATGGTGCTTAGAATCATAGAATAGTTTGAGTTGGAAGGGACCTTAAAGATCATCTAGTCCCAACCCCCCAGCACTGGGCAGGGACACCTCCCACTGGACCAGGGTGCTTGGTAAGAGCTGTCTGTGTTCTAGGTCAGCACTTGGACTCGCCAAGAGAAGAAATGGCCATGGCCTTACAGAAGAATGACGGAGGCTTTGCAGTGTTGCACGCTTCCACAGTGAAATTACGCCAGCCTATAATCAAACTGCGATCCAAGACTTCTGTAACCTTTCCCATCTATTTCCAGTTTTAAAAACCTGGTTCTGATTTGATAACACTTTGTAGGAAAGCAGCAGGATTTTACTTGCTTGCTCTTACTCCCTATTTGGGACTGATCTTGCTACCAAGATACAGGTTATGAAAGAGAATGTATCTCATATGTACATTTAAGTCACTACTGAGACAATATTTAATGTATTACTTGCAGCTTGGCAGTGTGGCATTATGTAGAGGTAGAGAGCATTCCTAAAAACACCACGTGAGGATGAGAAAATGTATTGTAAGTTGTTTCATAATCCCAGTAAACCATGTAAGAGAAATGCACACGCCCCATGCCCCACCCCAGGTTCTGGAATCCATACTAAGTGGTAGCTGGATTTTTCTGCTAAGGATGTTAAAACAACATAAATGTCTTTGGTTATGAAACATTGCTGCTGCTGGAATTCGCTGTGGGTACACAGGTAAACAAAAGGTCTGCTAGTTTACAGTGAAGTCACGTTCTCTTACCTAGGTCAGGTATTTTAATTTGGTGATAGTTTTCCACAAATCAGTCCAAAACTCTTAACTACATAAAGCTGTTGTGAGTTATTTGCTTTTTTATATATACATTAGATGGCTATAAACTGGAGAGGGGCAGATTTAGACTAGGTATAAGGAAGAATTTCTTCACGATGAGAGTGAGGAGGCCCTGGAACAGGTTGCCCAGGGAAGCTGTGGCTGCCCCATCCCTGGAGGTGTTCAAGGCCAGGTTGGATGGGCCTTGTGAGGCAGATCCAGTGGGAGGTGTCCCTGCCTATCACAAAGGGGTTGGAACTGGATGATCTTTAAGGTCCCTTCGAACCCAAACAATTCTATGACTCTGTGATTCTCTGATGGATGTGTATACGTAGCATTTCAGTAAATATGTGCATCCTTAGGCTGTTTCTTATGTGTAAAGACTCCGAGTTGTCTTTGCAGTTCATTATTTCTGAGTAACCTGATGTCTGAATCATATTTCATCAGCCTGGGAAATGTGCTTAATTCTTGCGCACAGATGACTAGGTGTTCATCAAACGAGTGGCATAAAATCTACCTGTGACTAATAGAAGGGAGCCGTGGCTCAGAGCAGTTCTCAGAGCACCCATGTCTTCAGCAGGCATTGCTTCAGCATGCCACACGATCTCCGAGCTCAACAGTGCAGGAGAACAGCTCCGGAAAAAGAAGGTGGAGGTGTTTTGAACACCATCTGCCTGCTCGTGGTAACCAAGCCTGCAACCTCTTGCTTTGTCTTGTGGTAGGGGAGAGGGATAAGGAGATGGAGGCTGCTATCGCTTAAGGGCGGCAGGTGCCGGCTACAGAGGGGAAGGTGCTGGTTTCGGAGCCCCGATGAAGCTCTGGGATGACCGTTGTGCTTTGTTGCACGCTCCTGCTTGGAGATAGACAATTTGGCAATGGCTGTTTGCCGTTCAGGAGGTGGTAATGATTTCGTGTCTGCAATCGGGTACTGCAACTCAGTCAGCTTACGGGAGGCATTTTTGATCAGGCAAAGTGTTTTCTAAGTGTTATAAAAAATGCGTGCGTGACGTGGCTATATTTAAATGTTTAACAGATGTACCATGTTTTAATTCTTTCCAAGATTTCAGGAGGTGACAAAGTTGGAAGATAAAGATTTTTTTTTTTCCAAGTTAGGATATTTGACTGCAAATCTTCTGTCCTTGCCAGTGCTTCGGTAAAGTAGTGTATTTGATAGACACATAGATAAACTCCATTACCTATGTGTTTTGGGATTTAGATGATTATTTGACTTGTATGAGCCTTGTATCGGGCCCAGACAAGTGTGGAGCAAATACGGCCATAGATTAGCGGGAGCTGTTCTGCTGCTGCTGTAACGGAGAAGGCTTTGCAGTGTTAGCTTGTGCTGACAGCGCGTTATTTGTCCAGCCTGTTCTGAGTAAAGGATTTGTTAATTCTTACACTGCTCAGTAAGCCTAGGGTTGGACCATGCCCTCCAATGTTTTCTGCAGCTTTTTAAACACCAAATCCTCCTAATTCCAATGGCATCCCCTGTTAAAGTTTATAGTTGTTTCAATTCAAAGAAAAGCCAGTTGTTTTTAATAGCAGAATTATCCGTTGGTGGAAATAATTTGATTGGATTTGTGTTAATGTGATTTTCGGGACTTTGTGGTACCACAACGGTCAGGGGAAAGGAATATATAGCTCTCAATTCAGGAACTGCATTTAATAGACATTGAGTATGTCTATAGTTATCTTTAAATGTGGCAAATGGCTTTCACAAATATAACTAAAGCAAAATTATGTTCTAGAACTCCCTAGTGCTGCACGTAGGTGAGTCAGTATAAACTGACTATAAGCACAGAATTTGGGATCAGAAGAATTACTGGGAGCATTTACAAGACTTTTGATAGCCCTTTCAGTGCATATGTAAAATATGAATATTACATAATCTTATGTAAAATTAGCCAGTGAAGAGTAGCCAATATTAGATGTCATCAAAAGCAGCATGGGCAGCAGGTTGAGGGTGGCGATTCTGCTCCTGTCTTCCTCTCTTGTGAGACCTCAGCTGGAATATTGTGTCCAGTTCTGGAATCCTCAACATAAGAAGGAGATGGAGCGGTTGGAACAGGCCCAGAGGAGGCTACAAGGATGATCCGAGGGCTTGAGCACCTCCCATCCAAGGACAGGCTGGAGAAGAGAAGGCTCCGAGGAGACCTTAGTACCTGAAGTTAGGGTTAAGTCCCATTCTGTGAAGTTTAACTATTGCTATTCTATGTGTTTTTCACGCAAAGCTTACCAGGAATCCTGAAAATGGGGCGGTGAAGCGTTGGCTTGCTGAGACCACGTAGACAGCGTTGGCTGTCTACTGTACGTTCTGCTATGCGTCTCCTCAAAGCAGTTTACATCCCTAGCAATCATACACGTGCTCACTTCTAAAATCTATTTGTGGTAGAATGAGTGACATGAAGTGCCGGTACGTGCAGAGGTCGAGTAATGAGCTCATTTATTGTTAAGAAGCTGTGATAATGCTTTGTTGACAGTGATTCCCAAAATGCTGTATTTGAGCTTTGTTTGGAAATCCAGGTGCTTGCTGCTCTAGCTGAGTTAAATAGACTGAATAGTGAGAGGTTAAATTAGTAGTATCGCTCCATGGAACACAGGTTGTATTGCTTGATAATTCTGCCTTGGACACTTTGCCTCCAGATACTCTTTCTGTGCTGAAATGGGATGTTTTCTCATATCCTGTCACAGTTCCACATGGTCAACCTACAGCATTTTTCTCCCTATGCTGAAGCAAGTAGGAGTATAGGAGAGATTCGTACTTGTCCTCCTTAGTATGGCAGTATAAATAACATGTAGAATAATTTGCTGTGTTAGAAAGTTAAATTGGGAAACACAGAGAGGAGAAGTTGTCATGAACCCTATTTTTCAATAGGTTTGTTTTCTTTAATACAAACCAGGTAGTGATTTTGCTTTCTTACTTTCTTATGGTAGCTGTAGAAGAGAGAGGGTATTTAAATGGCAAGGATGGCAGCGATTCTTTCATGCTCTGAAGTTCTCTGATGCTGCCCAGTGTTTGGGGCAATTCATGCTGTTTCCTGAAACAGAGTTGAGCTTTTTGGATGTTGAAGCTGGAAAAAGCAAGCTGCAGCAGCAATAATACATCCAAGATGCTTTTTGTTCTTCATTTGTAAAGAGCTCTCCCTGAAGTAAATTCCAAGAGCTTTAAAACATGGAAGAGCCTCTGCTTGTCCCATGTGTGGAAGAAGTGATTGATTCTGGACACGTATCCCGCTGATGTTTGGCTGGAGTGAGTACGGATACTGCTTAGGCTGGATGTTTGTGAACTCTGCTTGTGATGTGAACGTGCCTGTTTGTGTGGAGAAATTGGAGGTTTTGAACTATCAGTACACATTGTACAAAAAAGATGTGTATTTTTAGTTGCAGTTTTATCAGCCAAGACAGCAGAGAGACCAAGTGTGTAGGAATAATACATGAAAATCTGGAAGGTAAGCACTAGTGGGAACATTCACAGCACAGTCAGTAGGTTGTTGAGTTCCCTCATGTTTGCCTTTTGAATATATGATTGTGAGATTTGGAGCTGTGATTACCCGATTTGTAAATATATTGCAGGGTTTAATATTTTTTTAATCTACTTAAGAAAGAAGGTAGTTGGGGAGGGGCAAAGATGCTTTAAAAGAACCTGAAGTGAAAGATTAATGGTTGGGGTTTGATCCAGTGGGAGAGTATTTAAGCTGAAAGAGGGGAGATTGAGATTAGATATTAGGGAGAAATGTTTTGTTGTGAGGGTGGGGAGGCTGCTTCATCCCTGGAGGTGTTCAAGGTCAGGTTTGATGGGGTTTGAAGCCCCTGATGCAGTGAGAGGTGTTATTCTATGAATAATTACCATGGTCTTCTGAGCACAGGGACAGGGATTCTTCTTTATTTGTGTGCCGATATGCCAGGATATCTCCATGGAGGTTACTTTTTGGATGCTCCTCTACATTCCCGACTTCAGATTTCAGGGGCCACGTAGGAGCCGAGTTTTCTCAGTGAAGCACAAGCTCCTTTCCATAATAACTTGTGCAGCTCCAAAGAAAGATCACATTTGCTGATAGATTGTTCTCCCTCCTCCCAAAAACCTGACAGCTGTTTTGAGAAGTTATTTTCAGGCTGGAACGTGAAACTTGGCAGAGAACCAGGTATAAACAAACTTAGCAGAGTCCCCCCCCCTTTAAAAATGACACTGTACTTGTACTTAGGATTTGATGTAGCTGATTTTATGTTATTGCTGCAGTTTGTCTTCTTATTTACTTTAATATTGTTTAATGCTTGTTTGCTAATAATTCAAAAGCACAAACAACTGGAGGTAAGTGGTGGACTTTGTGCTTCCAATACAATGTGCTGTGAGATATGTTGTGAAATAAGAAAGGTAGGATTTATGGATCCTGGAGGTAGTGGGGTTTCTAGCCAGACAACTGAAAAGCAAAACTTACTTCGGGGCAATTACCTCACATATTTTGCTGCAAGTTTCCAAGGTCCCATAGCACCGTGATAGCTTTTCTCAAAATATTGTGGCTTATTTAGACAAATTTTCAGTGTTTGTTTTCTTTCTTCTCTTGTAACGGAAGATAAAGCCCTGTAGGCATTATAGCAGCAAAATATTTTAGTGGGATGGAAGCTGTTAAGGGAAAATACTTAGTCCTAAATTTTCTTTTGTGTTTTTTAATTACCCATTAGATTGTATTTTCTGAGAAGTAAATTGGAGAGGAATTTTGTGATGGTATTTGGAAGAACTGAGAGACACTGGAGAAGTGGAAATCAAAGGGATGTTGAGTGACAGTGCAAGGGAAGCGAGACTGTAAGAAGTTGGAAACTGTAGAAAATGAACCTGGATAGCTTTTTGAGGAGTGTTTCTTTTTTAATGCTTACATCTCATAAATTTTATTTTGATAATAGGAGAAATACAAGCAAAAAAGTTGTGAACCAAATTGGGAGAGTGCATAAGAGAGCAGCTGAGATAGTCAGATGTCTAGAGAAGAGTAAAGGAATTGCAGTTCACAGAATCACAGAATAACCAGGTTGGAAGAGACCCACCGGATCGTCGAGTCCAACCATTCCCACCAATCCCTAAATCATGCTCCTAAGCACCTCATCTACCCTAACCTTAAACACCTCCAGGGACGGTGACTCAACCACCTCCCTTGGCAGACTGTTCCAGTGCCTAACCAAACCTAGTTGTTCTAGGCTGGAGTAAAAGCCTGGGTGGGAGAAAAACATGTTCTTCAGCTGGGGTGAAAAGATGCCTGCAGAGAGCAAGGAGGCAGCGCAGGAAAGCCCTGAACTGAAATTGCTGCAAAAGCACAAGGTGTATTGGGCAGCAGCAGCTTGAAGGGGAGTGAAGGAACTGTCTGCAGGGACTGTTCCAGACACCAGACCTCGGGGCAGTGGGCGCCCAGACAGGTGAGCAGGCTTTCCAGCCTTATCAGTTAATTACTCCTGTAAAGATGTTGTCTAGCGATAGGGCCAGAGGAAATGGCCTCAAGTTGCATCAGGGGAGGTTTAGATTAGATATTAGGAAAAAATTCCTTACCGAAAGAGTGATGAAGCCCTGGTAGAGGCTGCCCAGGGCAGCGGTGGAGTCTCCATCCTTGGAGGGGCTCAAAAAACCTGCGGCTTTGGGACATGGTTTAGCAGGTACGGTGGGATTGGGCTGTTGGTTGGACTGCTTGAGCTTAGAGGTCTTTTCCAACCTCAGTGATTCTATGATTCTATAACTTACCACCTTCTAGAAAGGGTCAGAAAGCTAGGGATTTCTGATTGTAGGGATTTCAGACTTCTGATCCTGAATCTAGGGGCTGATTGCTGCTGTAACAGCTCGGCTGTGCTGCTGTAACTAAAGATGCAGTATTTCAGCAAGATGACATTAGAAGAATTTTAATCCTCCTTTTGAATAATTCGGCCTAGAACTGTTCCTGATATACTGAGGGGAGGAGATGGTTTGGGTTTTTGTGTGTTGTGAACTGACTTGTCCAGGACACAGAATAAAAGAGAATTGCTCTGCTTGAAGTAGATGGAGATAGCTTTTGATGACAGTAAAGATTATGTGGAATAATAATGCTAAACCTACACCTTTCCTTTCTACAGCAGTGTAGTACCCAGCACTCTCTGTTCCCCAGCCCAACGGTGTGTTCCCAGGGAGAAATGGGCACAGGGTTACCCACACGGGTTGTGCGATGGTAACCCCAGTGCATGTGGGGACCGCGGTGCCTGTTTCTGAGATGCAGATGTGCTGCTGGACAGGTAACAGCACACTCGCCCTTCCTCCTGATGCTGAACAGAGAAAGGCACATCAGAGTTAGCATTCCTTTTTTCCTTAACACCTCAGCAGACTCTGCTCTTCACTGCCAGAGTTTTTCCTATAGGTGGAAATGCACCGTGCAGGGGAATTAACTTCTATCTATACGTGCTCGCATGTGTGGATATGTAAATAAAAGGCATCGATTCTGCCAGTTCAGGGTTGCTAGTTCTGAAAAAAAAAATAATGAACTAATGTTTTAGGGGGTTGTTTTCCTCTTGATTTGAAAGCGTTTGGATGCTGCAGCTGTACAAAATGCCAGGGTAGAAGCTGGCTATCTCTTCACATTCCAGCTGCCGGTGGAATCCTCGGGCAGCCCTGTCCCTGACAGGTAGCTGGGATGGCCCAGGGTGGCGTTCCCTGTGCAGAGTGGAGAGGATCTGCCTGTTGTGTCTTCTCCTTTGGTGTTATCTGTGTTTGCTGGGGCCAGACGCATCCAGCTCCGCTGCAGTCAGCCAGACCTCGCTCTGCAGCGCCGTCAGCCCTGCTCTGAAGATGGGTTTGTTGTGGGTAC
This sequence comes from Clamator glandarius, assembly GCA_033459285.1. Lineage (NCBI taxonomy): Eukaryota > Metazoa > Chordata > Aves > Cuculiformes > Cuculidae > Clamator > Clamator glandarius. The sequence continues at coordinate 76,519 of JAUNZM010000625.1, forward strand.
ACTTGTGTGATAAGAGTTTGTGATTACGAAAGTGTTTGCTGTTGGAATTTATTCTGCTCCAGTCTGCAAGTCTTGCCATAACATTTCCAGGTCTGCATAACTGGCCACTTCCCTTGTGCTGTCTGAACTTGCAAACCCCTGCTAGGTGTAACTATTTGGGAAGGTGATTGTGGGAGCCGGAGGTTTTTTTTTTGTGTGTATTTTCCAAATTTATATTGCAGACAGTTAAAGGAAAGTGTCAAAATAGGTGATTTGGGTGAAAGTGTGAGCCATGAATAGTACAAGATCCATTTCCTCTTGGCTTTGTGTAAACAGCAGCACACGTGTATCCTGAAAGAGTTTCAAATATTTTCTCTTCTTATTTTCATTTTTGTCTTATCTACCAGCACCACTGTGTAGGTTCGCTTGTTGATAAACAGATCGGTATCAAGGTGCTCATATCGCAGATTAAGAAAATAAACTTGATTTTTTTTTGATTGGGACGAAGTTGGCAAGTGATGGAAACTGTGTGAGAGAGAAAAGGATCTCTGAGGTCAGAAAGCCTAATGACTTCTTGGTGATAGTGCAGACTTAATGCCTCGCTCTGCTATGAGAGGATACACCAAATCATTGATTTAATATCATGAAAGCAGTTCTCTCCTTGCAATGGAGACTAAATAAAAATACTTTAGTAAAAATATATGGCTGAGATCAAAATAACCTTAGCAGTTGGATGGCTTCAAGGGCTGATTTTAGGTACCTAAAACTTAAGGCTGTCTCCCCCCTGACCCAGGTTTGATTTTGTGTGGTGTTTTGGTTGTTTGGTTGTTTTAAATCAATTCTGTTCATTTTTATAATCAGGAAAATTATTGTCTTGAAGTACTACATTTTTAAGGGTCTCAGGAAGTTTTAGGGGATTGTATTGTTTATATCAATCAATTTATACCAGAGCTCTTACCTAAAGATTTCTTTACATCTGTTTTATTAATTTTTATATCTCTAATCATCTTGTTAAATTACCCAGGGCTGCGTTTAACATGGAAGGGCTACCAGTGTATGTTTGTCTCTGATTCCCTCAATAATTTGTTTTTTTCCTTAGTTTTAAACTTGTCTTATATTTGTTTTTGTTCGAATCTGATGCAGCGTTGCAGATAGAATTATTTAAATTTCCCCTTGTAACCTCCTTACAGCTCAAACATTTTCTCCAACATTGGACTTGTCGAGGCTATACCTTTCATTTAATTTGCAATTTGAAATGACAGTGGGAGCTGTGTCATTTGATCTGTCCCTCTGCAGGTTGCAGAAACCAAGTTTTAAACTTAGGTTGGGGGAAAACTCAAAGAAGAAATATATTTTACTTATGTCACTGGGGCTATTTTACTAGAAAGCAAGCTGTGTCAAGCAATCCAAGCCCTTACTTACATGGTATGATGCAGCACATTCCTGAGGAACGCTAGGGAGAATTGGTGAAGTGTTTCTCTGCTCTCCACTCAAGTGGGGTTGATGCAGCTAGGATGGACTTGAGATTTAGTCCAATAATCTAAATTCTGCCTTTTAATGGGAAGGAGACGGGGTTTTTTTAATTTCTCCATTTATTTTGGGGGCTGCTGGAGTTAGCTGAATTTGCTGGAGGACAAGAGAATGCCTCCCAGGCTGGAGCTGAGCGGCACTGGCCTGGTCACGATGCATTTCTCTGCAGGATTTCCCATCGCAGTAGGTTTGATGTTTCCCTTCAGTGTTCTGCTGTTTTCCCATGTATGTAAGCTTGTGCTGACTAACCACAAAAGCTCCATCCCTGCGATTCAACCTCCAGGTTTGAGACTTGATGTGATTCTTATTATAGAATCACAGGATCACTGAGGTAGGAAAAGCCCTCTAAGCTCATCCAGTCCAACCATCGGCCCAACCACACCGTGCCAGCTAAACCATGTCCCCAAGTGCCACAGCCACGTGCTTTTTGAACCCCTCCAGGGATGGTGACTCCAATTCCCTGGGCAACCAGTTCCAGTGCTTCAGTGCTCTTTCAGTAATTTTTCCTAACATCCAAGCTGAACCTTCTCTGGTGCAATTTGAGGCTGTTTGCTCTTGTCCCATCACTTGTCACTTGGGAGAAGAGCCCAGCACCCACCTCATTCCAGCCTCCTTTCTGGGAGCTGGAGAGAGTGATGTCTCCCCTCAGCCTCCGTTTCTCAGGGTGGATCCCTCAGCTGCTGCTGCTCGCTTGCACAGTTTCCCCCCACTCCTTTGCCAACTCTCCCTCTCTCCTCTCATAAGTTTATTCAAATTAAATTAAGGAAAGACAAGGAAAAATGTGTATATTTTAAGAGGCTGCTAATGCAGTGCCTCTTGGGAAGTGCTGCGTGGAGTTCGCCTCCATCCAATATTTCAGCTTTTGCTTTGTTTTAGGAAAGGGGCAGAAGCCAGATAAGGATTTTTAAACAGGGGAGGTAATGAGACTTTTCTGCATATAACATGTCGTTTCTTTGCCTTCCTCCCTCCACATAGATTAGAATTCTTAAATTTCCATTTGTCATTTGGAAAATTTGTTTTACCTTCCTTAATAAAATCTTAGATTTGTTTTCCTTCCCTGCCTCCAGCTTCTTGCTTTTCCCTATGCCCCTTCCCTTTCTTCCAGTCCTTCCTTCCAGGTTTCCACTCCCAAAGCCACAAAAGGCTTGTTTCAGCCTTCAGTACAACCGAAGGAGTGAAAAGCTGAAGCAAAGGGAGTAAATGAAGTAATGGGAGTAAGGAGCCGGGGTCGGGTGGTTGGAAACCTGCACAGCAGATCTGCTGCTGGGGAGACGTTTCTCATCGGTCTGTGGCAGATCCGCCACGGGGGTTTCCCACTTCCTTCAGCCTCTGGTTTCCTTCCTTCCAGTTGTCCGGTTATGGTGCCTATCAGGACAGGATTCCCAAAGAAACAACTAAAAGCCTGACTGGAAAGCATCGCGGCCATCCTTTTAATTTTATAGGGGTCACAATCTGGAAGTTGATGAATTTCCAGGGTGCTTATGCACTTGAAAATCAGTTAGTACCGGGGAGGGAAGAATCAGAATGACTGTGGGAAGCGCAGTGTGGTAGGATGAAGCACAGGGCGCTCCTCGCCTTCCCCCACATGGACCACGGCCACCGGCTCTGTGGGCCATAAAAGGAAACAACAATTCTTGTCAAAATACAGCTGCCCAGCCTGCTCGCTTTCTGGGAAAAATGTCCAATGACTCTGAATCCAGCCTTGTGATGTGTGGATGGAAAGTAAAAATATTTCCTTACTGCTAACTAGAGCGTTTCGGAGCCTGTGGGGCAGGGGAATAATGTGATGATGCTGACTGAGGAATAGTCACCGTGCAGCGATATAAAGCTGAGGCAGAGGCGTAAAGTTCAAAAAAGTGTCCTTTATAGAAAGAGCCTTTTATTTTGCCAGGAGGAGCACAGCAAAGAAGCTGTCACTTGCAAAAGTCATGAGTCTTTGGAGTAAATTCAGTTTTGAAGAAAAAGTAGCAAAATTTTTTCCTCATAATTTGAATTATTTTATAACGGATTGGGTATTTTATTTTGGAACGGGTCCAGAGGAGGGCTACTAAGATGATCAGAGGGCTGGAGCACCTCCCATCTGAGGCCAGGCTGAGAGAGTTGGGATTGTTCAGGCTGGAGAAGAGAAGGCTGTGGGGAGACCTTAGAGCAGCTTCCAGTGCCCAAAAGGGCTACAAGAAAGCTGAGGAGGGACTGTTCACAAGGGCTTGTAGTGATGGGACGAGAGGCAATGGATATAAACTGGAGAGGGGCAGATTTGGGCTAGGCATAAGGAAGAATTTCTTCGCGATGAGAGTGGGGAGGCCCTGGAAGAGGTTGCCCAGGGAAGCTGTGGCTGCCCCATCCCTGGAGGTGTTCGAGGCGTTGGGCAGCCTGATCCAGTGGGAGGTGTCCCTGCCCATTGTAGGAGGGATGGAACTGGATGATCTTTAAAGTCCCTTCCTACCCAAACTATTTTCTGATTCTATAACCCTTTTCCATTATTGCTCAGAGAATTTTAAATGTCTATAGGCACTTTTGATGATGCAAGGCAGTGTTCTGCTGGCAGATAGTGTAAACTGAGCAAGCGGGAAAATAAATACCTAAGGTTGGCGTTGGAGTATAAATAACAGTTACTGGGTAGTGTTTCAATTGGAACGATATTTCCAGGGCTTTGTTAACATGTTCCATTGATCATTGAAGTGGTAGGGCTTTTGAAAAGTTTGTGTTTGTCTTTTGGAGAGTGTCTCAGTTGGTCACAAATCTGTCTGACAGCTGTAGTGTCCGAAGTCCCCTGCATGTTTCTCCTGGAAAGGTCCGACTCTCTTGGCAGCAAACACGCATTAACAGGCGGCAAAGTTTACCGTTCTTGGAGGTTTATCTGTATTCCAGGCTGGGTTTGGAGCTGTCTAATCCAAAAAATGAGGAAAATGGTCCAGCAGCAGGAGCTGGCTTTGTCAGGCACCAGTGTTGTGTCAGCTCAATGTCTGGGGCACCCGCCTTGTGCCTTCAGCCCACCCTGGGCTCACAGACCCCGTTAGCGAACTGTTCTCCTCTCATGCACCTCATGAGACAAGCAGAGTTGGGTTTTGCTCCCTCTCCTTGGAACTTGATCTTTAGCACTTGTGTTTTGCAGAACAGGGTGTTTATCATACCTTGTGTCTTGTCCCATGGCCTCAGTTGAGAGACTCTCCTTGGGATTTCCCTTTCTCGCGGATTTAAAGAAGATTGTAAGTGTTGTTTCAGCAGAGTTCTCATGTTCAGCAGTAATTATACGAGCTTTACTGTATCCTGTCTGTGTCATCAGGACTGGCTGCCTTCCACACGGGCACAGAACCAGTGGGCTGTGAGCTTTTAACATGCTTGGACATTGCACAACAGTTGTACGCTGCTCAGAGCTAAAGGTTAGCTCTGTCCGGGCCAACCTGACACAGGAACTTAATATATAACGTGTTTCTCTTTGGGAATAATGTTGTAGGGAAGCGTCCTTCTGTTGGAAAGAGTTATTGTGATAACAGGTAATACTCATCCGGAATTCCATTGATAACTCTAGCTAAGTCTGCTTTGCTAAGTTTATCTTTTGTATGTAAAAAGTGTTTTTACTGGAAGTTTTGTCTCAGGGAATAGCCTGAGAGATCTTCCTAAATGTCAGGTTTTCTAGCTCTTAAAATATTAAGTTTAAAATGCAAAAATTCAGCCTTGGATTGCATTGCAGGATGTGAACACGCTGGAGCCATTCAGAATGTTTTCTTACCTTTCTGAAACGAAGCTCGCTTGGACCCTGATTAATAAAATTTGTCAGGGATGTGCACAGTTATGGATTTTAATTATCCTGGACTCCACAAATGCTGCTGCTATCATTGTCAGCTCACACTTTCTCTTGTTTATCCTTTCTTAACTACTGCCTGCTCATTCTGAGTCGTCTGAAGCCATGGTTTGGAGCCATCTCTCCAGGACCCTGAGCTCTCCGTGAAGCACTGTGTTGCTTTACTTTCTCCAGCAACACCTTCACCGGCAGCCTTTGCAGCAGAGAGGGATTTTGGCTCACTGTGCAGAGAGGACAACGTCTGTTGTCCACTGTCCTCACAGTGGGATTACAGTATTCCTAGCAAGGGTTTTTCTGTGTCACTAGGTGGGTCCAACAAGAGGAGGATGAAGGACAACTCCTTCCATTTAAACAACGTTATCTGGTTGTCAGAGCATTAGGAAAGGCAACTGAGTACAACTCAGACTTGTCCCCAGGTAATGCTCCTGGTTATGTTATTCATTGACTGGATTATAGCAGTAATTTTTATTCAATGGAAAAAAAAATGGCTTGTAAGAGCTTGGTGGCCAAGAAACAAGTCTCCAGTTTTCTTTGAGTAGTTGTTTAATATGTACAGGAAAACACGATTTTGTAATTGGTAACAAATGTTTGCTTTGCCACTCCCATACCTGTGATCAGGGGGATGTAGTAGCAGTTTTATTAGTACCCTCATAAATAATTTATGTAGCAAATTATCTGTTAGTTTCTAATCTAATATATAATTATATAAGTAGCCTAATGATAGTCAAGAACATTGTCTTCAGTGCTCTCAGAGCAATAAAAATCTCTATCCCTGTGAACTCTATTTAAATAAATGAGGGATGCAGCAGAGAGAGGCCACAGCAGAAATAAACCTGTGTTCAGGATACGAACATACCTAAATATTTTCTTTTAAAATGAGTTTTTTAAAAGAGCTATCTAATGTCCTGTATTATATATTTAAAGCCTAAAAGCTTTGTTTGTAATCTTCAAGTGTGCTGTGCTGATCATGCAATGCTGATAGCTCTGATGCTCTTTAGCACTTAATGAAAATCTGATCCTGACAGCTTCCCTCTCACAGGTTTGTTTGTCCTCCATTCGATCTGCTGCATTTCTTGCAGCCTCCTGCTCCTTTTCCATCTCACTAATTCAGCAAGTTGTTTATTTGCTCTCTCTGGCACACCTGAATCAGCATTTGGGAAGCAGAGAAGAGGGAGGTGTCCCTGCAGTCCAGCATGAAGATCTCCAGGTAGTCCAGGAGGTCTGGCTGCGGTACCACAGGGCTCCCCACAAACTCTTTTGACCTTCTGTTTTTGTCTAATGGTACTTTTGGTTTCTTTTTAATTGCTTCTACAGACTGCTCATTTGCTGTTTTAAACATAATTGTGTATTATTTCAGTCCATGTGGCTGTTTGGAAATGAGCAATTCGAACTCATTTAGATCCAATTGTACGCTGAACATTTATATCAGATTTATATTTCACTGCAATTGTAAGTCCTATTAGTAACTGATTAGAAATGTTCATCAGGAAGGCTAGATATATACAGCCTGCTCTATGAAGGTGCTGGCTTTATGCTTATTTCCTTTCTATTGCTGAAAAATTAGACTTTTCTCATTATTGTACTATCATTGTCCAGCTGTTGGAATGCTGGAGCATAGTAGATGTGCAAGGGTAGCCGACAGACCCTTCTGCAGCCTCAGCACTGGGAGGGGCCAGCATGCTGTGTGAGGCAGGAATTGCTGATGTGACTTGTGAATAATATCGATTGCTACCTTTAGCCGTGTTAGCTCAAATACATCTCTACAATTTATGAAGCCTTAATACCGATGAGTTTTACAGGCTGTATGTAGTTAATTCTTATCCCACAATGATATCTTGAGCAAATCATAGAGTTGTTAAGGTTGGAAAAGACCTCTCAGCTCATCCAGCCCAACCATCAGTCCAACCCCACTGTGCTTGCTAAACCGTGTCCTGTGATTACAACCCCTCCAGGGATGGAGACTCCACCATTTCCTGAGCAGCCTGTTCCAATGCTTCACCCCTCTTTCAGTAAAGACATTTTTTCTTAATATCCTATCTAAACCTCCCCTGGCACAACTTGAGGCCATGAAATGCTTAATTCCTTTCATTGCCTGGGAAATGCTCAGTGCTCATTTACGATGCAGTTACATTCAGGTTGAATCTTAATTTTATGTGTGTGTCACTTAACAACAGATGCTTTGGGGAGTAGAGACTCCTATAATTAGATTTGGCATATGCTTTCATGATAGGTGAAATAGTTTGCATGCTTGTAGAATAAATATTTTCTGCAGCCCTTGTTTATAATGATGGTAAACAACTGAACGTGTTCGCTCCTAGCCCTCTGTGTGCAGCGTGAGCCATGGCTTTGGGAACATCCACCCCTGCGATTCAAAATATTGAGTCCTTTCTAGTGGCATTTTTTTGTTGTTGTTTTAATACTCCAAAAAAGGGAAAGATCAAAGTGCAGTCTGTTCTTTCCTGCCCTTCTCGATATACAAAACAGCTGCAGAGCACAATCAGCTATTGTAGTGATATGTGCCCCGGGTCTATAAATAGCTGGAAAGCTCCGAGCCCGAGCTGTGCTGCTGGAGAGGCCAGGGGATTTTTGCTTGGGGTTACTAAACATTACCTCGCTTGTTTGTGGTTGAGAACCATAATTTCCTAGGCTGCTATATTCCAATTAAATTTGAATTCAAAATAATTTTGCCATGAAGGCTTTACATGACTTCACTGTTTGCAGTTTACTCATTCCCTGTTTTTTTTTTTTAAACCTTTTTTTTCCTCAACGCACAAGAACTTTGCAAGTTTCTGAAGGAAACCAGTTTAATTATAAGTTAAAATACAAGTGGGGTTGTTCAGCCTGGGGAAGTGAAGGCTCCAAGAACTTAGAGCGACCTTCCAATACCTGAAGGGGCTACAAGAAAGCTGAGGAGGGACTGTTTACAAAGGCTTGTGGGGATAGGATGAGGGGGAATGGGTATAAACTGGAGAGGGGCAGATTTAGACTAGACATTTCTTCACGATGAGAGTGGTGAGGCCCTGGAACAGGTTGCCCAGGGAAGTTGTGGCTGCCCCATCCCTGGAGATGTTGAAGGCCAGGTTGGATGGGGCTTGGAGTCCCTGATCCAGTGGGAGGTGTCCCTGCCCATCACAGAAGGTTGGAACTAGATGGGCTTTAAGGTCCCTTCCAACACAAACGATTCTATGAACTAACTGTTCACCAAAAGAATATTGCTGTGATGTATAGCTTGAGTGGGAAGTTTATGGAGGGACATGTGAAGAGTGAGAATCAACCCACCAAATTATGGTCTGGACTCTTGTTCAACCTGGCAATGTGTAGGGGAATGCCTGATAAGAGCTTTGCGTTCTTTTGAACTGGGAAGTAGGCGGCTACAAGTACGCTCTGCCTCGCTGTGCAAAGGAGTAATAAAATCTGTACTGCAGATTCAGAGCCGTTAGAGCTGTTCCCAGCTTTTTTTTAATTCAATATGCTGCATATTTTTAATTCATTATGTTAACTCAAATTGGAAGACCCGTGGAGAATGTGAGAGCTGGGGACTTGTGAGATAATGAGAGGAAAATTAGTGTATTTGGCAGGAGTAAGGTGTTGGAGATAATTTGTGTTTTGAGTATCCAGGATGTGGCTGAAGCTGCTGCTGGCAGAGGTGAAGGAGACTTGAAACTGCTCAGTGCCTTTCTGGTTCTCTCTTCCTGGAAAAAGTATTGATTCCCATTGCATTTCAACAACATTAGCGCCTAATGGTATCAGTAGTTCTGTCCTGCTTTAAATTTACATGAGAGGGAGTGATAAAAATAACTACTTCAGCATTTAAGATTGTTACTTTTCAGATGTAACCTTCACAGTTGGAGTCAAGCGAACCGGATCATCTCTTGAGTCTTTCTTCTTTCAACAACAGGACTTGAAATTCAATTTATTGCTGCAATATTAAGAGTGATTTACAAGGTCTTGCCCTACATAGGCGTCTTGCTGAAGGTGTTTTGTGAAGCTTTTGGTGCACAAATATAGTTTCAATATATATGGTCAGCATTTTCCAAGGCCACGTGAGGTTATAGTGGAGATTTCTCAGTCAGCGAAGAGTGGAAGTTTCAGATACACTTCATATTAAACTGTGTTTCTGAAGGAACAGCAATAGAAATGTCAAAGGAAATATTGAATTCTCAGCTGAAAAAGGTATAGTTTTTTTTCTTTATTAAGTAATACACAGGCTTATAACATTTCTTGCAGCACCCAGAGTTTGCTTTAAGATGCAGGTATGTTTATAGGGGTGCTGTTCTGCATGGTGCAGATGGTTACTGAGTGTTGTTTTCCCACAGTTGCTCTCATTCACGACGAGTTGTGATTTACCTGAATTGAAAACATTCATCTAGGATGGCCTTTCTTTGTGAAGATCGGGGCATGAAGTTAAATATTAAATTAAATTAAAATAAATTAAATTAAAATAAATTAACTACAATGATATTTGGAAGACTTCCTCCTGCCTATGTATTCTTCTGCTGGATCACTGAAAACCTAAACCCAACAGGCACGTAGCTGATCTTTGAGGTAAACAAAACTTCTGTAGTTTTCTATGTGACAGACATTTGGCTTATAGGAGAACATAGGTTGTTCAGGGACCTCTGAGGGTGTCTTGTCCAAACTTATGCTCCAAAGACGTTTGATTACAACTGGTTGTCATGAATCTCCCTGTCTGTAACTTGACCTCATCGTACCTTGTCCTGTCGCTGTGCATTTCTGAGAAGAGCCTGGCTCTGCCTACCAGTCTCTTACCCCTCTTCCTGCAAATCGTATGAAGGATTTTAGCTCTGTTTTGCAAGGCCTTGGGCTTTTCCTTAGTGTATGTTTAGGTGAAACCTGGTTCCTTGCATAGGAGAGATTCCAGAACGCAGCTGGAGAACTTCATCACAAAACTTTTCCCGCTTTATGCAGTCGGTGGCCCTTCTCTGTGGTGGAAAGGTAGGCTGAGGTGAAGCAGGGAGTGTTCCCGCGTGCAGGCTGGAGCTGGTCTGAGCCATTTAAGCTCCGACTGTCAAGGAACCTTTCTTGCTGTTCGCAGAAAGGATCTAGAGAAAGCAGCGTTCAATGTTGTATGAGATCTTCATAGGATATTGCCATTCCTCATTGCAAAGTGTGTCCCCATGTCTGTCTAACCTGCCTCTTGGGGAATATCCTAGCAAGAAATTCCAATTAAACTGCCAGGCTTGGAGCTTGGCTCTGACTCCTCTCTCATTGCACCTGCCTTGTGTTGTCTCTTGAGTACAGCGTTAGATGTGGAAGTTCCACTCTGTGCTCAGTTTAACACAAATCCATGGATTTATCCCCCTGTTTAAAGGAAAAAATATTTCGGAATGCAATTACAAAATTGTCTCTTCGTTAGAATAAGAGAAACAGAGAGGATAAAAACTTGCAGATAGGAATGTGCAGATCCATCTGGTCACAAACAGAAGCCGAAGGAGGGAAAGGAGCATCTTCTGTATTCATTTGAGAGGAGTGTGACAAAGGGTTCCTCTGGAGGCAGCGCTTCCAGCACAGCAAGGGTCTGTCCTCAGCAGCAGACGTCTGTGGAGGGTCTGAAGAGCTGCGAGCTGGCTGTCAGCTGCGAGAGTGTGAGGAGTTGGGCTGGGGGCATAGCTGGGATGCTGCACTCATCGCAAGTTCTGTCACAGAGAATAGAGGCCATGAGGAGCCTTTGGGAAGGTCAGCAGAGTCTTTGTTTTGGACTAGAAGATGGTGATGTCCTTTAAGTTTCTTCACTCAGAAAAGAGCAGATAGGTGGGAGCCTCCTAGAAGGATTTCTCAAGGCAAGTTCTGCGTTGCATGCTCCTCTCCTAGAATCAGTGTTTAGTGCATTGAGCAGAAACGGGCTCAGCCTTCAGGATGATCAGAGGGCTGGAGCACCTCTCATACGGGGGCAGGTTGAGAGTTGGGGTTGTTCAGCCTGGAGAAAAGAAGGCTGCAAGGAGATCTTAGAGTGACCTTCCAGTACCTAAAGGGTCTGCAAGAAAGCTGGGGAGGGACTGTTTACAAAGGCTTGTGGGGATAGGACGAGAGGCAGTGGGTATAAACTGGAGAGGGGCAGAGTTAGACTAGACATAAGGAGGAATTTCTTCATGATGAGAGTGGGGAGGGTCTGGAACAGGTTGCCCAGGGAAGCTGTGGCTGCCCCATCCCTGGAGGTGTTCAAGGCCAGCTTGGATGGGGCTTGGAGCCCCTGATCCAGTGGGAGGTGTCCCTGCCCATCTCAGGGGGGCTGGAACTGGATAGTCTTTAAGGTCTCTTCCAACCCCAACTATTCTATGGTTCTATGGTTCTATGATTTGGTACCCAGTGTTTTTATTGATTTGCTTTTGGTAGCAGTGGCTGTTCTGTGTCTTCCAGTAATACTGTTTTTTCCTATGAGTTCTTCCTTGGTTTCTGATGCTGTTATGTGCTTCTCAGCTGACTCCTGGGATCACAGTGTTATCTCAAACAAAGCATAGCTACTGTGATTGTCCTCCGAACAGTTCTGTGTTAGAGCTGGCAAATCTTTTCCTGAACTTGTTGTACCCTCCAGTAGATAAAGTGGTAATCTAAAGCAACACAAATTCACACCAAAAGATCGGGTTAAGGCCTCGCTGAGCCACAGCCCCAGGGTTTTTAATTTACCTCCAAGCTTCGGTGCCTGCTGGATTCCCTGCCTGGGGTGTGCGCATCATGCCGCTCCAGCTGAAAAGACAAATGCTTTGCTTGTGCTTTGGGGCTAATGGGAGAGCAGGCTTAAAATAATCACTTCTCATCTAAAGTAAACAACTTCTATGCTTTTGACATAAAAGATGAAAAGCACACCTCCTTTTAAACCAGAGCTTGCTCCTTAAGGTTGTGGCAGCGTCATAAATTATAATTAAAAAAAAAAAAGAGAGATTGCATAGGCTTCATCTGATAAAGTCTTTTTAGGAAACACTACACAATTTCCACTGGAGCCTGCAGGAAAGCTGGGGAGGATTGCAGGGAGAGGACAAGGGGAAACGATTTGAAGCCAAAAGACGGGAGACGGAGATGAGACCTTGGCAAGAAACGTTTTGCTGTGAGGGTGAGTCGTCTCTGGTCCAGATTGCCCAGAGCAGTGGTGGCTGCCCCATCCCTGGAGGGGTTCAGGGCCAGGTTGGATGGAGCTTGGAGCCCCTGATCCAGTGGGAGGTGTCCCTGCCTGTGGCGGGAGGGCTGATGAGCTTTAAGGTCCCTTCCAACCCAAACCATTCTGTGATCCATAGCCTGTATATTCTTTGTGTTCTACAAGCCACTTCTCCAGCTGTTGTGCAATACCTTTGGTAGATGGCCATGACTCTGTGGAGCCACCCAGGAACCAATAGAACAGTATTTCTTTTCTCAGTTTTGAGTTCATATGCTCCCATTCCAGTTTCCCAAATGAACTCTTGCATGAAATTCCAGTGGCCTGGATCAATGAGGAATCAAAATATCCTTTTTGGGACTAAACAGCTGATCGGAAAAAAGACATTGAATTATGGGTTTAGCGCAAGAATTTTGTTTTCAGTTGGATTCTTTGCTCTGCAGGAGGATAATGCTGTTCATGTTGACGGTTCATTTTCCTCAGAAATATGAGTGGAGGTTTCCAGCCTAGGGAAGTGTCTCGAGTGGAACAAAAGCCAATAGCTGTGTGTATAGCCTGGTGGGCCTTTTTCTGTTCGGCAGAGCTGCAGCTCCGCACTGGGAAGCTGATGAAGTCATCTTCATAAACTCTTAGCTGCATAATGCAGTGACTTCTGGCTTGCCCATTTTTGTACAATTTTTAGTTTATTTTTCCCTGCAGCAGAAATGATCATTCTGTAGGGCTGGAGCACCTCCCATATGAAGACAGACTGAGAGAGTTGGGGTTGTTCAACCTGGAGAAGAGAAGGCTCTGGGGAGACCTTAGAGTGACCTTCCAGGTTGCCCAGAGAGATTGTGGCTGCCCTATCCCTGGTGGTTGGATGGGGCTTGGAGCCTCTGATCCACTGGGAGGTGTCCCTGCCCATGGCAGGGGGGTGGAATGGGATGGGCTTTGAGGTCCCTTCCAACTCAAACTATTCTGTGATTCTGTTGTGAAACTTCCCATGCATGTCCAAGTTCAGCAGGTGCCATGCTGTGCTCTAGAGAGGGTGATGCTGCTAAACCAGCAAGAGATGATGATGGTTGTCACAGGGTGATACTGAAAAATGGCATTAGCTTGTGTGTCTGGTTATAAAATGCTCCTTTTTGTATAAAATAGTATACTCAAGTGTGAGGGTAACACAAACTATATTCCTTTTCTCAGTCAGACAAGCTCATAGTGTTTCTTAGTTATTTTAGAAGAAATAATTGCTTTTTTATCAATTTAAAAAAAATGCTTTTTAAGATGAGTAAGTGAAGCCCACTGTGATTCATCGTATTTCTCAGAAACCGTGATCCCTGACCTCAGGGAAAGAGTAATCCCATGAAATACTTCATTCTTTGTTGAGGATTTTTGCTTTCTGAATGCTTGGATCTTCAAATAAATCGTGACAGACTCCATCAGGCAAGCGAGTCGGTAGGAGTACAAAGCCATGAGACCAGAGGGATACTCCTTCCGATTCCAACAGAGTTCTGACAGTAAATGGCAACGGCCACACAGATGCAAATATGGGGGCAGGGAAATACTTAGTCTTTAGATTTCGTTCAATTTTGCCTAGTATAGCTGTGAGCCCATTTTAAGATTCAGCAGAGGAGGGGTGATTTCTTTTGTTGCTGTGCTTTTACTTGATTTTTATGTTTTTTAGATCTCTTTTGAGCTGTTTTCCACAGGTATGGTTACAATTAAATAAGCAGCTTTCATGAAAACCTTCTGGAGACCTGAACTCTCTGTCATCTTTGCTTTTCTCGGTGTCGCTTACACCTTACTTTGAAGTGGTTTCTAATAATTCTGCACCTAAATGAGAAGGAATTTCAGTTATGTATGTATAGCACACACCTTCTCAAAGCCCCTAAAATCAAGCAGTGGGGACCAAATCCCCTGATTTCCATCAGCACCAGATTCTGTTTATATAGATATTGTGCAGGGCTCCTTCCTTGCCATGTGCTGTAATGCGAAGGGGTTGGGAAAAGAGCTTCATGCTACGTGCATAGATCTTGTAATTTTATGCTCTGTTTGAAGATACTGGGGCTCCACAAGGTGGAGGGTGATGCCAGAATTTGCATGGACTAAAGTAAGTTTTCACAGTTTCTAACAATAAACTCTTCCTGTGGTATCATTTAACCACAAAAAAAGCTTCCATAAGAAGAACTTTTTCCCCATTTCTATCCAAAATGTGAAGTATTTGGCATATCCTGAAACTAGTGTCTCTTACACCAATTTACCGACAGATCGCTCAGGGTAGCTGGCTAAAAGAAACATTATTTATATTGTATTTTGGGTAGATAAGAGTTGCCTCTTACTAAGGCCTGGGATCCTGGCTGCATCAGTTTGCAGGCGATTAACTAGAGGAGGCGGTGGGCCACTGTCTCGTGGTTTGGGGTTTTTTTTTTTTTTTTGTTGAGAGGAGATGAGTTTCCATAGTGAACCATCTATTTATACCAGCTCAGAGCCCACTGATTTTCACCCCAGTTGTTTTTGCATTCCAGACACATTCCTGTACTCCCCAGTAATAACTTTTAGCCTGAGGGAAGTTTCAAATGTAATCAGCTAGTTATTAGCACGAAGTCTGAGAATGTTTGTGCAGAGGATAAAGAAATCAAATATGGGACGTGAGCTGACAGAGGAGTTGGTTGTTGTGGGCTTGCTTTGGTATGAAGCAGGCTGCCAGGTTTGATCCAAATGTGGAGTGTAATAGTAGATGATTTATACAATATTCAAACCTTGGAACAACAGAAATGCTCATTTTACCCAGGTCTGTTTTATGTCACTTGAAAGACTTCTACTTGCTTGTCAGCCGGTGGTGGTAGTGTCTCCTTCAGTCTTAAAACTAGATTTGAGTATCAGCAGCAAGCAAAGACTTATTACTCTTAAGATGAGGATAAACTCATTTCAGACACAGTAACAAGCCAAAGGGACGTGTCAACAGACTTGCATTTGGAGAGTGTTTATTTAACTGTATGTTATTTAATGTCATTCACTCTGGGTAGATTTAATGACGTTGAGGTAATGGTGAGCAAGCAAATCTGTTGAGTAACAAGTGACAAATCTCAAAATTCATTTCATCGGGGCAGTTTAGCACTTGAGTACATGAAAGAATTCATTACATATGTTCTGGATTTTATGGGCATGTTGCATCTAAGTTATGATTAATCTGTCATGCTGTGTTATTTGCTGAAGTACAAGTTGCTAAACTGGATGGTGATACGGCATTTGAAGTGAATGCGCAGGACCAGAGGCAGCCTGATTCAGGTCTTGGCACGAGATACCTGCTTGCAGTCATGTCTCCTAACCCAGATGTCTAGCTCCTATGTGCTGGGAGCTTTGAGTGATGGGCTGGAGGTCCTCAACAGCTACTTATGTGACTGGAAGTTTGTTCTCTGGTTTTGTAGTTGGGATGATCGTAGCCCTTCCTTGTTTTCATAGAATCACTAAGTTGGAAAGGACCCACTGGATCATCGAGTCCAACCATTCCTATCAGTCACTAAACCATGTCCCTCAGCACCTCATCCACCCGTCCCTTAAACCCCTCCAGGGAAGGTGACTCAACCCCCTCCCTAGGCAGCCTCTGCCAGTGCCCAGTGACTCTTTCCATGAAAAATTTTTTCCTGATGTAATGAGAGATGCGGCATTCTCCATTGGACAGTGATATAGTAGAGAAGGGCAGTAGAAGATGTCTCAGAATATCCCCTGTTGTGGTGGTCTGGTTCTGGTGGTCAGCTGTTCTGGTTCTCTGAGTCTGTGTGGTCTGACACACTTGGAAGACTCAAAGCTAGCTCTCAGCAGACTGGTTTTCATTTACAGACACTCTAATAACTGCTGTATAAATTCACAGACTCTTAAGGATCACAGGCTTAAAGCAAGTAAAATGGAAATCAGCTTGGATAGGACTTTTCCAGCAGTGAGGCTGGCTGTGACTTTCTTGTTGGCATCCCTAGCCAAGAGCATGGAACCCTTCGCGTAAGGTGGCCAGTGCCATGGTGCAACCAGCCAGCGCAGGAGCCACCGTGTCCTTGGGGTCTGCTCCCTGTGTAGCAACACATCGTCCATCTCCACAGTGGGTGTAGTGCTGCATCCTGGGTAAAAGGGATCTATGTTGTGGATCCATTCTGGAGCCTGAATCCGCAGCCGCCGAGTGCAGAGGATGAGGTTGGTCCGTGTGTTGTGTCGGGGCTGGAGGTCATCTGAGCGTTAGACATGGAGGAAGTGGAAGGAATCTCAGAAATGGTTTGGCTGCGTGAATAAACATAGTTCCAGAATTATTTCCTTTTTAACTTTGTTTTGTGACTTTCAAATTCTTATTTTAGGGAGGGACTGTTTGTTTATATATTTTACTTAGGGAGGGGAAATAAACTGAAAAGACCATACTCTGCTTGGGGGAGACACAACATTCAGTAGCTATTCCCAGCAGTGGCTCCCAAATTAATCCTCCTTTTGTGTTAGAAACCCTGCATGTACTCTATGGCTGAAGTTTGCCAATTAAGCTAAAAATACAGCTGTAGAGCAATGCATGCTTAGGTGGTGGCTGCACTTGGGGCTTTCTCCTTCACTCCCTCCCTACTGTTTGTACTTCTGCTTCATATTGTCATCCACAAGGGCCTCCTGCCGCAGTTTTATTCGCGTTAGTTTTGTTTTTCATTGACCATTTAAACCTGTCAACCACATTTAAACAAGTGGGGCATGAGTTATTCCTGACAACTTCCCTTGAGTTACGGCTGCCTGTTCGTATGCATGAGGTGAAGCTCTTGTAGGTGTGAAATGATCGACATCGGTCATGCAACTTCACTGCCACTTATCTGGTTCCTTGTAACTCATTTGAATATGAATCATAGAAGAGTCGGATTTGGAAGGGACCTTAAAGCCTGTCCAGTTCCAGCCTCCATACCAAGGGCAGGGACAAGGATCAAGCTGCCCAAGCACCATCCAACCTGGCCTTGAACACCTCCAGGGACGAGGCAGCCACCACTTCTCTGGACAACCTGTGCCAGAGCCTCCCAACTTTCATTGTGAAGAAATTCTTCCTTATATCTAGTCTAAATCTGCCCCTGTCCAATTTATACCCATTATCCCTCATCCTATCCATACAAGCCTCTGTGAACAGTCCCTCCTCAGCTTTCTTGTAGCCCCTTCAGGGACTGGAAGGTCGCTGTAAGGTCTCTTCGGAGCCTTCTCTTGTCCAGGCTGAACAACCCCAACTCTCTCAGCCTGTCCTCATATGGGAGGTGAATATATTGATGCATTCATGATTCCCACTTTTGGCGATCCTGGTAGGGGATTGCTGGATTGCCGTGTTATTGGGATATGCTGGCTCACTTCAGTCCATCACCCATGAGCTCAGCGGCGGTTTTGCAGGCTCTGTAGAAGCTGTGCATGCTCTTCAGTTCTGACCAGAGAGCAATGAGGCTTGGGTGGTTTTAACTGGGGGAATGATCCTCTTCAGCTGATTTCACAATAATAAAATATATTTAACGAACACTTGATCCAAATATTAATTCTTGAGAAGGTGCTGGTGGGCTTTGGTGACAGGTGACAAGATGATGATTTTTTTCTTTATTTGAAAACTGATAGAGATGTAATTAAATTAAAAATAATTTTAAAAATTATATGCTGTTATTTTTAATGCAGGAGTTCTATGAAATGCAAATTCACTGTGTTTGATTTTATTCCTTGAAGATGAATCTTTCAGAGTACAGCTTAGAGTAATCAAGTTAATTTGCTGTAACAGCAGTGAATGCACTTCAGTAACATTTCACAAAGCATTCTCATTGTCAAGGGAATATTTCTGCCTCATTCTTTTCGTTTAAGTGTTTAGGGTGACTTGCAGAGTGCAGGTCTCAACTTTACAAAGATGCCCTAGTGCAAATAAACAGGCATGGAGAAAAGCTGGCCAAGGTTTGTAGTGAAGTCAAATAGCAGACCCCGTGGTGCATTTCCTACAGCCCCATCACACCTTCTCAAAGAATTACTTGGATTTTGTTACTACTTTCTCTACTAGGCAGAGGTGACAAGGAATGCACGTGGATAGCCTGCGCTGAGGAGAGTTTAAATGAGCAGGGTCATTCTGACCAGTATGGGATGTGTATTTGGAAACACAGGAGTTAGTTGTCCTGTATGTGGTCGCAAAGATACCAGAGATGATGTATTTTCATTTTGATGTCAGTGAATTGTTGTGCATTTTCACTGTTATTTGATCAGTAGCTTAGAAAAAAAAAAATACCAACTTGTAGTGGGCTTGCACACACTTTATTTGGTTTAGTTTCCTTGCCTGCAAGTGTGTAGCAAGCAGTGGAGTACTGGGCTCTGTGCAAGGGCATCGTTTGCCTGCAGGATTGCCCTGGCTAGAATAAACTGCTGAGTTATCACATCTCATCCAGACTACCTGTGTTATGCAAGAGGGAAAGAATTTGCCTGATTGTAGTGCTGTCAGCACAAAGAGATTGCAGCAGTGTAACAAAATAGACTCCTCCAGTCTTGTTTAAATTGGTGTGTGTGCTCTTGTCTGGATTCGATTAAAACAACGTTAGTGCGGAGAGCCACAATAGCTCACTGTGCGACCAAGAGTCGGAGCAGGCGCCGGTTGCATCAGACTATTGTTTTTTTTATTGGGATCCTTTTGTGCATCCTGCGCGCTTGCGATTCATCACTTCTGAAATATCCATCAGGAAGAGAGGTGGCATCTTCTGGTTCTGAGTGGAGTTCTCCCGGGTGGGATTTCTAATAAACTTCTAGCTGCTGTCGGTCTGACCCTGCCTTCTTTTCACTTATAATGAATAAATCCTCATTCCCAAGGGCCTAGAGCTGATGAAACTTCCACTTGGAGCCTCTCTCTCTCTATCTTCCAGTTACTAAATTCCACTGTGTGCTGCGGAGGCTGGTATAGCCTGTCCTGGTTCCAGAGGTGCACCAGCCTTTTGTGTGTATTTATGGGATGCTTGTGGCTTTGTACATTCGTCCCATCTAGAGGAGTGGGATTTTTCTTGAAAACTCCACATCTCCACGTAGATCTCGGGTGTCTGATGCGATTTAAACAGATTGTTTGGAGCCCTCGCCTTGGAGACAACCCCTGTGCAGTTTGCCGATTGCTGTTTCCCTCCCACAGTAAAACACAGCTTAAAGTTGGAAACAGATTTTTTGTTTATGTAATAATAAAATAAAAGGAAGTTTTGGAAGTATCTGCTGTGTATCCTCAAAGGATTGCTGCACACTTTGAGCGATTTGGAATGTCAGAACTTCCCATGTGTGCCGATTCACCAGGGAGATGGTGGCAGACGCGTGACCCAAAGCTGGGATAGAAGAAGCTATGTGGCATGCTACTTTCTCCACCTTTCTGCTGCCTTCTGTGGTGTTATCATGGCTTGGCCACTAGCAGGAATTTAATGCGAGGACAGGGATGCACATAGTGCAGGTGCATTAGAAGGATCTCCTGGTTCTCAATACGAGGTCCTGCACTTGTTAAAATGGGGGATTTGGTCATTGGGAAGATTGATCATTGCCTCAGCCATTGGGTTTTGAACCTTGAGGAACTTCCTTGTCCATTATGAAAGGGGGGAAAAAAAGCCAAACAAAACACACATTTGCACCCTGAACAAGAAACTAGAAGAAAACGTCTCTAGTATCTTCAGAAGACTTTGCAGTGTCTTTGCAGGGATCTTATAATTTTTCTTAAAGAACAGAGTCCCTGGCATGCCAGACCAGGCATGGTGTGTATCTGAAGTGTATTTGAGAGAGTTGGGGTTGTTCAGCCTGAAGAAGAGAAGGCTCCGAGGAGAACTTAGAGCAGCTTCCAGTACCTAAAGGGGCTACAAGAAAGCTGGAGAGGGACTGTTTACTAAGACTTGTAGTGATAGGTTGAGAGGCAATGGGTATAAACTGGAGAGGGGCAGATTTAGACTAGCCATAAGGAGGAATTTTTTCACCATGAGAGTGGGGAGGCCCTGGAACAGGTTGCCCAGGGAGGTTGTGGCTGCCCCATCCCTGGAGGTGTTCAAGGTGTTCAAAGATGTGGCTTGGAGCCCTTGATTCAATGGGAGGTGTCCCTGCCCATCGAAGGGGAATTGGAACTGGATAATCTTTAAGGTCCCTTCCGACCCAGACTCTTCTGTGATTATGTGTGACTCTTGTTTTGGCAGCTGCATTGTTCCAAAATTTCATTTTCCCTCATTGTGCTCATTCCTTCCCAGCTGTTAAAATGAAGACAGAGGACAAAAAGGATAGTCAATAAGTGTGAAAATAATGGCAATATGATAACAGCAGATGCTTCTTCACGCTTGTAATTGCATCATGGAACTTGTTTGCATAAAGCTATCACAGAGACCAAGCCTGTAGGTGAGTTTACTGGAGGACTGAGTTGTGTGAGTGGAAGCCAGACAGTGTCTTTACCAGTTAAAGTCTCAAGTATCCTAGAACTAGAGTTAGGCTCTTGACTTATTTTAGGTGTAGGAACATCCTATATTGCTTAGGTTTTGTGAGGAATCCTTAGGACAGAGATAATCTTTTATACGTAACACGTTACTGAATTTGCTGGACTTCCCCATGTGCAGCTCACTGCTTCCCCTGGCAAGACTAAAAAATCCTTCCCTTCCTTTGTGACTCAAACTGACTTTTCTTTCCTACTAAGGTGTCAACTGTGAGCTGTATTGAGTACGAAATGAGCTGAAAAGTCAGAGTTATTCCAGGGAACAAACTGGTCTCGGTTGGTGGCAGATGGGCACCAGCAAAGCTGGTGGAGCAGAAAGTCAGCGAGGGCAGTTGTGAACCTGGGGGAGAGGGATCAGTCTCACTCGTGTTTTGTTTTGCCAGTAGAGTTTAAAAATACATAAGTAAATACATTCCTAAGCCACAAGTGGCAGTGCGGCCGCTGTGATTGAGCCACGTGTCTGTGCTGGGTTTGCCTGTGCGGTTCTCCCCTATGCTTTCGTGGATTTGGGATGAGGTTTGTTTTTCCCTTACATGGGTGAGGAGAAGATAAAAAAGCCTGGAGGAGGACAGACCAGCAGCCTGCAACTTCACTTCTGCACTTTAACGGTAAATGTAGGTTATGGGGTTGGGTATAGGGCTCCTCACTTAAAGGTGGCACAGCTACTAGTGGTGCCTTCAGGTCACCTCTGTTTGGCACAGGCTATGGGGCAGGGCTGGCAGGCTGGGCTAAGCAAGCACTTCCACCCCTGGAGCGGCTGGGAAGCTTGCTGGAAAATCTACTCCTCCTGCAGTTAAAGGTCAGGCTAATAACTGCATCCTTGTGCCCTGAAGGGAGGTGGTAAAGTTCTGCTGCGGGAACTGTGCACTTTCCGCTGCTCAATGCAGGCAGCAGATTGCTGTTGGGCTGCCCGTGCGCCTTTTGGGGGGGAAGGAGCTGTGAGCCTCGTCCTCTAAGCGGCCTCTTTGCACAGGCCCCGCGTGCTGGGCTGCGACAGAGCTTTAAGCACAAATGGGTTTGTTTTTGAAAAACTATTTTATTATTATTTCCCCAGTTGCTGAAACGCTTGACTGTTTTTTCTCTCCAGGTGATTGAATTGCAATGCAGTGAGTGGCTTGAAATTAAGGCGTCGAGGAGACTTTAGAGCGACCTTCCAGTACCTGAAGGGGCTACAAGAAAGCTGGAGAGGGACTGTTTACAGAAGCTTGTAGTGATAGGACGAGGGGCAATGGGTATAAACTGGAGAGGGGCAGATTTAGATGAGGCATGAGGAAGAATTTCTGCATGATGAGAGTAGGGAGGCCCTAGCACAGGTTGCCCAGGAAGGTTGTGGCTGCCTCATCCCTGGAGGTGTTCAAGGCCAGGTTGGATGGGGCTTGGAGCAGCCTGGTCTGGTGGGAGGTGTTCCTGCCCGTGGCAGGGGTGTTGGAGCTGGCTGGGCTTTGGGGTCCCTTCCAACCCAAACTATTCTGTGATTCTAATGTACTTATAGGGCTTTACTTGCTTAAATTGCTGAAAGCCAAAAGCCTGAAGTCGAGCTTCAAAGTCAGAGTGACTTCATTGAGTTATGACGTAGAGTAGCTGTAATACTGGATTATATATATTATTATGTAAATTATGACCCTGTTTACATTTAAAGTTGCCCGTTTCTTGCACTGCATTCAGCTTGGTTACTTTGAAGATGCCTCAGTTGTTCTGTATGATGTTGGTTACAGAGTCTTATCTAGGAAAAGGGTTTTAAATTTCCAATGAATTCATTTTCAGATTTGCTCTCTAGCGAAATACAGACTAAATTTTCTTCCCTTCAGTTTCTAATGTTTATACATTTTGAGCCAGCATCCCAAATTACTGTTGTACATGGTAGAGGATTGATCCTTTGGGTGGCTGCATGTAATCCAGGGCAGGTTGGTATTGCCAGCAGTGCTGACGGGTGCTCAGCGGGTACAGTCTGAGGTTTCTTGTCCAGTACTGGTTCCTGGCTCAGTAGATGAGGATGTTGTGCTGGGGGAGGATGAGGTTTGCATGCACTGCCTGCAAGAGTGGTCTGGTACAGTGAGAATCCTGTCCCATAGGTACAGATGGGACAGGTACTGATTTTTTCAGAAGTGGGGGGAGTATTTGCTGTTGAAAGTCATCTTTAGGTTCAGCAACAACTTGGACCCAGAGGATACTAGAGCTCCTGGAGTGGTGATGTGCTCTGCACTATTTCTGGTGTAAGTGTTAGGCTAAGATAGTACTTGAAAAATGATTTAAGCTTTGACAAGGGAAAAAAACAACACAGAGAAGTTAGGAGACTGATGCCAAAAAGAGACTGTAGTTAGAAGTACATATATTTCTGGTCACTTTTTTTTACTATTATTGACCTGTCATATTACATTCCAGGAATTGCAGGTAATAATTTATTTTGCAGAGCAAATCAGAGTCTGAAGGAATTGTATAGCAGTGTGTATTATTATGAGGAAGCCCAACGGTAGGTCTCTGGTTTACTTTCCCTGGCTGAAAACTAGTGTTTTTCACTCCCGGATTTTTGGCAAAGTGCAAAGATGATGTCTTTAAAAGGTGTGGATAAAACTTTCAATTGCATTTCTAAAAAGAAAAGGCAAGAGCTGATTGATTGCAGAGAAGCATGGTACAAAAATGAGTTACCATCCATCAGCTCGGAAGGGAAGGAGCTAAAACCAGTCCTGAATTGCAGAGCTTTTTATATGAGCTTACTATGCTACTACTAGTTACTTGTATCAGGGTTATACAATGGGGTATTAAATTATCGGAAGATAACAACTAATAGCGTCCAACACCTGTGGCAGGTGGCAGAAGTGACTTCCTAACTGGAAAACAGTTCCTGCTCTCATGTGGGAGTGACAGTCACAGTGTTTCTGTGTAGATGGTAAGGGAAGTTATAGGAATCATAGAATTGTAGAATAGTTTGGGTTGGAAGGGACCCCAAAGATCATCTAATTCCAACCCCCGTGCTGTGGGCAGGAACACCTCCCACTGGATCAGGGGCTCCAAGCCCCATCCAACCTGGCCTTGAACACCTCTCGGGATGGGGCAGCCACCACTGCTCTGGGCAACCTGGGCCACGGCCTCCTCACCCTCATATCAAAACATTTATCCCTCAGATCTCATCTCCTTCTCCCTTCTTTCAGCTTCAAACTGTTCCCCTGCGTTCCATCCCTTCAGTCTGTGATCAAGAGCCCCTCCCCAGCTTTCCTCCAGCCCCTTTCTGTACTGAAAGCTGCTCTAAGGTCTCCCTGCAGCCTTCTCTTCTCCAAGGTGAACAACCCCGACTCTCTCAGCCTGTCCTTGTACAGGAGGTGCTCCAGCCCTCAGATCATCTTCTCTGATCAAGAAAGGAGCCAAGTACAAAGATTTCCTTCTGCTTCGAAAATTCCATGGTAGGAGGACCAACAAAACCTCACTGTCGTTCCATGGAGATCTCAGCTGTTTTGTCAAAAATACATGTTACCAACACTGCTATGGCAATACTCAACACGCTTGAATTCAAGAGATGAGTGTTCTGGCTCAGCCTGCAGGAGCTGCTGCTCTTTATAATGCTTACAGATTTTCAGAACTTGAAGAGTGATGTTTCTCAGAGATAACTGACACAGCTCGGTTTTTCCCTAGGGCAGAAAGCACTGTGTACGTTCAACTGGTGTGTTGGGGCAGTGTTTGTGTTGTGCAGCCAGTTCCCCCTCTGTGCCTCCCAGAGCCATCTCTGAAAAAGCGGAACGTGCTGCAGGATAGATCTGTCCTCTGGCAGGCTTTGCTCTCGGCACTCTGAGCCTGTGTTGGTTTTCCTGAGCATTAATTTTGAATAAATTTAGGGATGGGAATGAGCATGAGATTGAGAGTGGCAGGAAGGGAGGGACAGGTGAGCTGTGCAGTTGAAGCATCTCCTTGCTTGCTGTGGCTTGAGTTACGTCGCTGTGCAGCAACACACCCCAAATACTGCACCGTGCTTGCTGGTTTTCACATAAACTAGCAGCTCCTCCATTGCGGGCTTATTAATTTAATGTTGTTGCATTGCCTAATTGATGTAAACGTGCTGTGCGCTGGTGAGAATGTTTTTCACTCCATACACTGTTCAAATGGAAAATAACAGTGTGTCAGATGTTCTAATTCACTGGAGATGTAGAAGGAGGGAGAACACCGCTCCTCTATAACACTTTCTAGTTACATCGATGCAGTTCTACTGATTTAAAGACACCTTTTAAATATAACAATATTTCAGGCTGAGTGCAGGAGTTGCTTTGTGAAGAATCGTGGAGTTGCAGAGAGTTCTAAAGGAAATCATATTTTCCTATTGTAAGAAGGAGTTCATAACAAACAGTATCAGAACTGTGTGGCCATCGAGACCAGGGCAGTGATTCTCCCCCTGTGCTCTGCACTGGTGGGGCTGCATCTCGAATCCTGAGTTCAGTTTTGGGCCCCTCACTATAAGAAAGACATTGAGGTCCTTGAGTGTGTCCAGAGAAGAGCAACAAAGCTGGTGAAGGGGCTGGAACACAAGTCTTACGAGGAACGGCTGAGGGAGCTGGGATTGTTTAGCCTGGAGAAAAGGAGGCTGAAGGGAGAACCTCATCGCTCTCTACAACTACCTAAAAGGAGGTTGCAGAGAGATGGGTGCTGGCCTCTTCTCTCAAGTGACAGATGACAGGACGAGAGGGAATGGCCTCAAGCTGCACCAGGGGAAGTTTAGATTGGACATTAGGAAAAATTTCTTCACAGAAAGGGTTCTCAAGCACTGGCAAGGGATGCCTAGGGAGACAGTTGAGTTCTTATCCCTGGAGGTGTTCAAAAGGCGAGTAGATGAGGTGCTGGGGGGGCGTGATTTAATAGTGGACGTGTATGGTTGGGGTTGATGATCTCTAAGGTCTTTTCCAATCTAATGTTTCTATGATTCTGTGGGTATTAGGTAGGCAATGTTAGCAAAGTTCTGTAAAGATGGAAGATCTTGACACCTTCTAATTTCTCAAACCTTTACAAAAATAACCTTTTTTTCCCTTATATACTCTCTTGAGACCCTGACCTTGCCTTCAGTGCATGAGTATCCTTGCTGATGACTTACCAGGGGTCTTTTGTGGTTCTGTAGAACACTGGCTTTTCTTTGTCTAGTTTCAGAGTACCTGTTTTGAGTATCGCTCCTTGTTCGGCGGCTGTGGTAGAGCTGGGTAGCACCAGGAGGGTAACACTAAGATTTTTACAGCCCATTCTGGGTGCCAACAGCCTGCTGTCGTAACCTACTTGAAGCCCAAAGTGGCTGTGGATCCCAACCGTGGCAGCAGTGCCTGCAGACTGGTGGGTTTTTATTGGAAAGGTTGCAGAGTGCTGTATGTGACATATTACAGACCGAAAAAAGAGGTTTATGGCATATGATTTTGTGTCTGTGAAGAAGGTTATGAGAGAACGACCTTATCAGAAGGAGTGGAAAGCTGCTCATTTCCAAGGGCTGCAGCTCGCTGTCTGGATTTCCAGCCATCTCCCTGTGGACGGAGGCAGTTGAGTGCGGTCGATGGCTGTGACGGTCATGTGGCTGGTGGCAGCAGGGTGCCGAGTATCTGAAAAAGGGAGGGGGTGCTGCACAGCTGTCCCAAACAGAAAACCAGCAGCCGTCCTGTGAGCCTCGGGCAGCGCGAGGTCACCTGCAGGATCCCAAGGGGCAGCAGGCTCTGGCACCATGAAACAACTGACACTTTCCAGTTCTGCGAGCCGGTGACCTCTGCTTTTTGGAGCACATCGGTGCCCTTCCTCACTGAGTGGGAGATTTCCCTTCAGTGGCAGTAAAATGAACTCATTTGCATTCAGCAAGCAGTGTGATTAGTAGCTCCTTCTTAGTCTTTATGCCTCGAAATAACCCAGAACATCGTAACGCAAAGTTTCAAGGAAGTACAATAAGCGACGTTCTAAACAAAATCCAGATCTTTTAATTTGTGAACAGGTTTTTGATACAGCTCAGCTTGATGCAGCATGGTATTTAGCAGCCTGGCCTTTGAAATCAGAGCTGCTTTCCAATTATGCTTCAATTCATACAACAGTTGCAGAGAGCCTGTGTGGGCGTACGTGCGAGAGAGATTGATTGATTTTGTTCTTTAAAAATGTGAAGTCTGCACTGACTATGAAAACCCATCAGGATTTCTAGCACTTAAGAGCCATTTCCTTTCTCAATGTGCTGCTGGCATTAAGCAATCTTCACGACATCTCTGACAAGTGGAGGAATACATGTTGGCTTTTCATTAGTAGAATATTAAAACAGATATTGCTGAAGAACAGGCTGCAAATCCTTTCCAATAAGTAAATAGTTAATGTGAGAGCTCAAATTACAACTGGGAAGTAAATACCTAAGGTCTTAGCTCTACTTTTCAGAAGTACAGCAGTAAAAATGGAATAAAATACATATGTGATCTCTGGTGTCTGGGACGGTAGATACTGGGCAATCCCGATTGCCACCACTTCACACAGAGAGTCTTTAAGTGCCTGGTGGTTGTTCTTAGCCACTTTTTGTGTGTGTGCTGGATCTCCTGCCTTGACCACACTTTGATAAGTCACTGTATTTCCTATCTGTGAAGTCCCAAGGACGAGTACCTTTGTCTTTCTGCGGTTCTGACCATTTGTTTCTTTTCTCTGTAGGTCTAAAGACGTATCTGATCTCTGGGCAGAAGGTGAAGGAGCCTCACTGCAGCTGTTCACAAGCCCTGCTCCCCGCGGTCGAGCCCAGAGATGGAGCCAGGGCACAAGGAGCATTGTCAGCTGAGAACACCAGTGACCTGACGAAGACTCTCAAACATGCAGAAAAAACTAAGGTGAGCTCTTGCTTCAAACCCAAGTAGCGTAGATCTCAAACTCTGCAAATCAGGGAGAGAGGAGTGGATGGGGAACCTTACAGGTTTGTTTATGTGCTACTTTATATACTTATATATATTTGTATGTAGATGTGTGTGTACACACGCAGTAACAAAACGTGGTCTGAGGGATTAAAGAATTTACAAAATGAAATGCTTCCTTCGTTCACAAGGACTCCCCAAAGTAAGGTGAACACTTTTTAAAGGTGGCAAGGTGGCTTCAAATGCATTTTATATATATATATATATATATACACATACACACTTTTCAGGATGGAGAGGTCAGTGCTTCTTTTTCAATGGTCTTGATTTTATAGGGGAGTAAAGAATATGCTTTAAGCAGCCACTATAATTTCTATAATTTTCTCCTTTGCTGCACACTGCTTCTGCTCTTACTCTCTCATGCATGTCATGTACCTGTGACACTTCCTATGCGTATGTAACAGACATCCCTGGAAAAAGATAATGGAGTTAGTTTGTGTGGTGGGACAAAATGCTCCAGTAGACTCTGAGGTTGTGGTTTATCTGCTTGCTCTAGAAAACTGTATGGAGAACTGAGGGCAATGATTTGCATGGATTCAGCCTAGAGAAATGACATTTTGTTACGTTCACACCTCTCACAAGATCTCTTGAAAAGGAAATCTGTGAAACAATGTGTATTGCTTCAAAGCTTTGCTGTTACTCTCCATCTTCGAGCTCAGAACAGATTTCCCAAACAGCAGATGTCTATTCTCTGGTTTCATTTGTGCTAAGAGTTCCTTGTCCTGGGTTCCCTGAGCTGGCCACAAATGTCAGACCCATGGGCGGTCATTTGCAGATCACAGTCCTTAAACTGCAGCATGTTTAGTCCGGAAAGGATCTCTTCCATTCAGGTTTGAGATTTGGCTGACAGAGTTGATTGGGAGGTGACTTTCATCCTACTCTGTTTGCTGCTTGCATGATTGTTGTCTTGATGATAAGAGTGCGAGCCAGGCGCCTTTACTGTGCCTCTGTGCCTAGTTCTGGAGTAAAAACACTGCATCGGAAGCAGGATTGGCTGGCAGACTGACCCATGGTCCAAGGTGAGCTCCTTAGAGAGCAGTCATGACTGCTTCACTCCAGGACGTAGCTGTAGTCATCTTTATCTACCCTCCCACCCCCAAAATGCACTGTGTTATTTGAGTGCATCCAAGTCACAGAAGCATAGAACAGTTTGATTTGGAATGGACTTCAAAGCCCATCCAGTTCCAACCCCTTGCCACAGGCAGGAACCCCTCCCACTGGATCAGGGGCTCCAAGCCCCATCCAACCTGGCCTTGAACACCCCCAGGGATGGGGCAGCCACAGCTTCTCTGGGCAACCTGTGCCAGACCCTCCCCACTCTCATCGTGAAGAAATTCCTCCTTATGTTAAGTCTAAATCTGCAACAGTTTTTAAGAAGGTGTGTTTTTCTTTTTTACAGGTTGGGGGGTTTTAGGTTCTTTTAAAGCCTGCAGCTTGCTGGTAGAGTCTGGAGATAATAATTTGCAAAAGAATCATGACTTACATGCCAACTGTTTTAAATACAAAGCTGTAAACAGTGTCAGTGTAGGAGGAGATGACTCCAGCTCTGCAAAAGAGATGAAGTAGGAGGGGCAAAATCACAGGCAAGTTGAAGTAGTTTTGTTTTAAAGGGAATAAGTGGCCACCTTGGATGCAAAGGATGACTTTCACATTCTGGGCTTGAACAAATGTTCTGGAGGACAAGCGCTATTAAGGAAAGTCAGGAAGGAGAATGCAACAGTTATTGATTCATGAAAGGAATTGTATTTCTTCTTCTCCTCCAGCATATCTGTAGTTCAATTGCAAACCTCACTGCAGTATGGATATCATGAATATTCCTGTACGTAATTGACGTGGTGAAGATAGAGGCTAAAAACTATAAATTTGTCTATAATAACAGCTGATATTTTCAGTGAAAACACTGTAAGCTGCTTAACTGGTTTTGGTATCGGTTTAGTTTCCCTATTGTATTCCATAAAATCCTTTATTTGACTGAGAATCATAAGCTGTTGTGAAAATGGTTTAGTCATCCTTTGGTATGAAAACAGAAAGCACTTTTGCTTCTCCTGGTGTTTGCTGAAAGTGCATTGATGTATTATCCATTGAGATGAAGTCACACACGTGCTGAGCTCAAGTGAACGCCTACTCTAGAGAGTGAAGTTAATGATAGAGACTCGATAAAGTTAATGATATTGGCTTGAACACATGGAGTAAGTCAGATGGACTGCTGCCTCTTTGCAAAAGGTCAGGCTGCTTCTCTGAGAGTTTTGCCTTCTGGTTTAACCCCAGGAGTGAGGCAGTGGAGGTGCTCCTGCTGGTGTCTCAGCAAGATCAAACAGGGGGTATTTATTTTTTTGTTAGAGGTACTTGAGGTGTATTGCCCTTAACTGACTCCTTCCATGGGTAAATCTGCTAATTGATGCTCTAGGAGCATAGAAGGCTCATTAGCCCATTGTCATAGTTGTTTTTAAAGCAGTCTAGTGTTGCTTTCCACCAAGTGACGGAGGCATTCGTGACGTTGAATCCTAGATTATTTTTAAACAAAACCATTTAAGAACCAACTTCGTAATTTCTTCAAGTGTGGTGGTGCTTGTTCAGCCTGGACGGTTTCAGGACTGGGTGTGTCTTGCTTATCTGATGGCAGATTAAGCAACTTATAATAATTCAGTGCCCCAACCTGGACCATTCTCCTGAGGAGCAGCAGAAATGATTGCTGCTAAGGAGGCTCAGATTCTTCATTAAAGCCTTTGAGTGGTGTCCTTGAGTGCATGGGTGGCTCAGGAGTCACGGGAGGAGTGAACTGGGAGAAATCCTGTGCCATAACAACCTGAACGTTAAATATGCTGTATTATGATAGAATGGGTTTGAGTTGGAAGGGACCTTAAAGCTCATCCAGTTCCAACCTCCCTGCGATGAGCAGGGACGCCTCCCACTAGATCAGACTGCCCAAGGCCCCATCCAACCTGGCCTTGGATAGGATAGGGTGGAAAAGTCAGTTCTGAAAAGGCATTGGCAGTGGTCTCTGAAATCAGGAGGGACCCTGAAGGCAGACATGGTTGTGGTTTGAGTCCCTCCTGAGTCTGGAATAAACAGATAAAATGGACGCCGGGTGTTAGGTTTGGGACAAAAGGCTCGAGTTGTTTGTTGGAAAATTTATGAAGCTATTTAGAGGATCCCTTACCACCACTTGTTGTCCAGCGTGCTGGATTTATTGTGTTGTTCCCCGTGACGGGTGTTCCTGTACCAATTAGCAGACTTCAGGCAAGCCTGGTGGCAGCAAACCACCTCCAGAGCAGAGCAGTTGCCAACGGGGAGCAGCCACGGCTCCCTGTGCTGCAGCACCCTGCCTGTATGACAGCCTGGGGAAAAGCGTGAAGAGCTTGCAACATAACCCCATGTCTTTAATTCCCATATTTTAACTCTAAGGGGTTAGATTCTTTTAAAACCTGAAGTGCAACATTTTAGAGTGCTTCAAAAAAGCATAACCTGCAGCTACGACACTTCCTGTGGTTTTGCTTTCCCTGTTCCTTATGACATTTGCTGAGTGTTTGGCTTCAGCGTGCGCTACCCTGAGCCCCGCTCTCCTGTCTTAGAGCGCTGTATGAAAATGTATTTTCCTTTATTGCTTTCAGATTTGTTGCTTGCCATTTCTCTGCACTGTTCATAATGCATCGTGGTGCTTCGTGCTTTTTCTGAATTGTGCTGTGGTTTGTGCCCACTCGTCACTTCTAACGCTGTTCCGATCCTGTGGCAAGGGTTGAAACAAGAAAATTGCAATTCTCTCACTAAAGAGTATTTTTTTTTCTTTCTGGGGAGGTCCTTTGCTAGTGATTCCAGCATATCCGTGATCTTACACTGGTAAAGCCCTCCCGGATTTGATTTAGCTTCAGTAAACACAAAATCTGTGATTTATTTTTGAAATAGTGCATTCTGTTCCAGTGAAATTTTGCTCCCTGCTCCCCAATCTGCAGCTTTGTTTATCTTTTAACCATGCCACAAGTATACAAGTGGACTGAATTATAAATTGCATAATACTACAAGGACACCAAAATATTCCTAGCTAAAATTTTTTTGTCTCCTTTCAGCCTTGCCCTTCATGTAGTACCACCCTTGCTCCCCACTGCGATGTCAGCATAGACGAAGGAGCTATCCAAAATGGTTGTCAGGATGAGCATAAAAACAGTACGAAGGTAACTGAAGTATTTACCACTTCCCTTCTTTTCCCTTATTTATCAGCTTCAGTTAGCTTTCCAAATTTTGCATTGCTATTCTTTTCTTCAAGCTTTAAGCGGCAGAACTGATTTTGATTTTCAGCGGTTATGGTCTAAAACGTAGTTCAAAATGATTAGTAATTTTATGGGTCTAGTTTGATACTGAGAAGGACCTAAAACGGGGATTTCTTTCATTATTCTGAGGCTACCCAGTGGCAGGCACAAACAGCACTGCCGCGCTCTCCATCGCCTGCACCAGTTGGCTGTGTGTCGTCTCACCACAGGTTACGCTCGTGTCTCGCCGATGTCTTCTGTATCGTAGCTCTAAGCTAGAAGTCATTCCTGTTCACACCCCAGCTTGAAATTCACAGCGGCTAAGTCAGCTTGCATCCTTTTCTGACTGACGAATACAGCGTCTTACATGTTCGGCTGCTGCCAAGATTGCTTGCCTTGCCTGTTGCTTAGATATTCTTCCCGAAGCCACCTGCTTCCTCTGCAGTACCAGACATTGCCTCTTTGCTCTTCTCCTCATGCCCTTTGTAGCCTCTCTTCTCTGCCTCTTACCTCTCACTCCTTCCTGAATATTAAGCTCCTGCCTAAATGCAGACTGGATACCAATGCTCGTCACCTGACTGTTGTATTTTCCTTCACTGGGGAGAATCACTTTATAAATGTGCTCAGAGATGGCCGTCTTGTACTTTGTGTGTCTTTATAACTTTGCATCTACAAGAAAAAACTTACTAGCACTTACTCTACTGACGAGCTATGACAGTAATTGGTGTTTGTCCCTCTGTCTGTGCCTGACCCGTTGTCTCCTGTGTTTAAATTGTAAGCTCTGAAGTGGTGTGTAACACAGTCAGTCGTATTGTGTGCCAGGGTTCCTAGGAAACAGCCTAATTAAAAAAACCCAAAATTATCATCGCTTCATCTCTGAGGGAGATAGAGCAGAGTGGCTGGCAGGTACTGGGCTTGGAAGCTGCAACTGAGCGACGAAGCTGGTGAGGGGCTGGAGAACAGGCCTTATGAGGAACGGCTGAGAGAGCTGGGGGTGTTTAACCTGGAGAAGAGGAGGCTGAGGGGAGACCTCATTGCGCTCTACAACTGCCTGAAAGGAGGTTGTGGAGAGGAGGGAGCTGGGCTTTTCTCCCAAGTGACAGGGAACAGGACAAGAGGGAATGGCCTCAAGCTCCACCAGGGGAGGTTTAGGCTGGACATAGGAAAAAATAGTTCACAGAAAGGGTCATTGGGCACTGGCAGAGGCTGCGCAGGGAGGGGGTTGAGTCACCTTCCCTGGAGCTGTTTAAGGGATGGGTGGATGAGGTGCTGAGGGACATGGTTTAGTGATTGATAGGAATGGTTGGACTCGATGATCCGGTGGGTCTTTTCCAACCTGGTGATTCTATGATTCTATGGAACAGCTTGAGATCTTGTAAGACAGAAAACACTGGGAGATCTGCCCAGGCTGCCTGGATGGTGTGTATGAAATGCTTCTTCCCCAGGCTGCCTCTGCCCACATGCCTTAGATCTTCAGAAATTGACTCCGAACAGAGGTTTTCCTTAGGTACCAACTGCCTCGGGTCATGTGTGAGCTTCATGAGAATTACCTTTTAAGTCTCCTCCTCCTACGGCTGTATTAGCTTCATGTGTGTGAATCAGCAAGTCATCTAACCTTGCTCAGAAGAGGTCTGTACAGTGCTGAATAAAATGGCTGTAATTTCACTGCTAGAATTGTACTGGTGGAGGCAAACCACTTTGATTTGGTTTAGTTACTTGTTAACCAAAAACTGGACCAATTAAATGGCTTTCTGGGATGCTTGTTTAACTGAAAAGTGAAAGAACACCTACATCCACACAGTTGCCGTGACATTTGATTTCCAAATCTTTGCAATCCCATTTTTCTTGGGAAGAGGAGCTGTAAGCGCCCTCCACCCACCTGTGGAGCTCGAACCTCTCCCATGCTGCAGTGCTGCATCTGGCCCTGCAGTGCTTATTTCCCCTGTCTCTATAGCAATTTCTTTCTGTCTCGTCTCCCTACATGATGTTAACCACATCGTTGGACCTTTGTGGGTCCCACAGCATCTGGAGCCTCCGTGTCTCTTGATGAGAGGAGGCTATCACGTGGTGCATCAGACCTCTGAGTGCTGAGAAGAGCTGTGCAGCCAGTTGCCATCATAAACCACAGTAACACTGAAGCTAACAGTTTCTAATATATAGGGATTTTCTTCTTACACAAAAGCAGTTTCACGCTCTAATCCCCTCCTGTTCAGATTAACAGAGTGGTCGGCACACGAGAACCTTGAGCTGACTGAAGCGAAGAATTTTCTTAGGGATTTGAGCCTTTGCCAAGGAGTTAAAGAGAAAAGGCCACGAGAAGTCCATGCTGACCTCTGATAGAGCATAAGTTTTCACTGCATTTGTCAGATGAACTTGAAAAGACAGGGAAAGCAAAGGAGTTCATAGCTTTTATTCGAGCTGCTCATAGCAGAAATGGTGTTCTTGCGACTACTGCTTTTGAAGTAACAACATCCCTGCAGGGGTGATGAAAATGAGAAAGCTTCTTTACCGGGGAAAAAAAAGGTGATAACTATGACCTTCTTTTTTCCTTTTTAGGCCTCAGGTTGTTCTGAGAAGTGCTCTGAGCAAATAGAATTTTAGCATAAATTAAACAAATAAACAAACAAAACTTAATTAAGACCCTTCACTTCTAGCAACTTCTTGGTCATTCCTCTGTTTTGCTTTTGTTAGTTCTTAGCTCAAAACAAGAGAGGCTGCCCTGCCATGGCAGCGCATCTTGTGCTGCGTAGCCGTGTTCCCTCTGCGTGGGCTGGATAACCTGTCACCGCTGCAGGAGGGCTCGCTCTGAACCTACTGAATGCTTTCCTTTAGAAAAGAAACTGGTGAACTTTTACATGAGAAGGTCTCGCTTTTCTCCTCTGAGGGTGGGGAGGCCCAGGCCCAGGTTGCCCAGAGCAGTGGTGGCTGCCCCATCCCTGGAGGGGTTCAAGGCCAGGTTGGATGGGGCTTGGAGCCCCTGGTCCAGTGGGAGGTGACCCTGCCAGGGTCCCATGCAGGGGATGGAAGTGGGTGGGCTTTGAAGTCCCTTCCAACCCAAACCATTCTATGGTTCTTGTGCCTCTGGCTTACCAGGCGGTGCCCTTCTATCATATGCAAGCGCCTGTCCAGTCCAAGGTCTGCTTTTGCTGAGATATGCATTGCTGAAATCACCTTTCTCTTCTGTTGATTATGTTCTTTAGCAAAAGATTGGCAGCACACCAAGGTAACTACTGAATTTCCTATTCTACTTTGTCAGCTGCTGTCACTGGGCTGTGAACACCTGCAAGCTGCCAACACAACTGTTGTGAGTGGTAGAAGGGACTACACTGGGAATCCTTTCATCTCCTGGCTCCCAGCACATGGCTGCAGGGGCTGACACCTCCTGAGGGGTGGGGATCCTGCCTCCCTCCTGGCCAGGAGGAAGGGGAAGCACAGCTCGCCTCCCTCCTGTTTTTCCTGTAGCTCCAGGGAATCTTTCCAACACACCTAGTTATGGCTTTAGCTGTTGAGGTCCTGGCAGCGATAGGGAGCCAAGCCTGAGTGCTTTCTGACTCTTCTCTTCACAAGGTGACGTTCTCCTGCTGCTCTGTAAGTCTTGGTTGTGCCTGCAATTTTAATTAATTAATTGAATTAATTTTGCATGGGCAACCAGAAGCCAGATATTATTTAACTTTAACTAAGTTGATTTTACAATCCAAGTAACATATTTCAGTGCATGATTGGGGCGGTGATGATATTTATGGTATTTCTGGTCACGGCAGTGGCATCCCAGAATAGTCTTCTGGAGGAGCTTGTCATTGCTGTGCTGACTGCAGTACAGCAGGAATGAAGAAACTTCTGTCACGAGTGGGTTTCAGGATGAGGATAAATGATATGTGATAAATGGTAAGATGGGGAGGTGAGCATTCAAATATGCCACGTTTGATGTATGTTTGCATTTGGAAATGATCCTGACTAACTGTAGTTCATTTTCATTCTGACTATATTTAGTTGTCTAATGCTTTTGGAATTGCTTCAGCACAGATTGGAGTAGGTCAAAGAAAATGCAAAGGAAGGAACTTCAGGTTCTGTGAAAATAGAATAGCTAAAAGTTCAGAGTAATTAGTGTTCTCAAATGTATGAAAGCAGAATTGATAATAGCATGGACTGAAGCTGCATTGCAAGCAGGTGTCAATATTTAAAAAAAAACCAGTATTAATTAATACAAAGACAAAAGAAAACCAGAAAGGAGCAGTATATCTTAGAGAAGAAAACATAGTTTAAACTGCAAGATAATTTATTTTTTGTAGGATGATGAGATGTACAAAAGGGCTGTTGTCCAGGCAGGAGAAAGGAGGAAGCTCTGTCTGGGAGAGCAGCAGGGCTGTAGTGGTCAGTGGAAGGTTCGCCAAGGGCTGGCAGAGAAAGTTCTCTCGTAAGATAGCACAGCTTAGGTAAGTATTTAAAAAGATTTTTAGAAGAATCTTGACCTTGAGATGAGTGAATGAAATTTGAGCTTGTGATTTCTCTTCATTGCTTGTATCAAAATGTAACTTTGTTTTCTGCTCCTTGGAAACTGGTACATGAAAAGCAAAAAGTCAAGGTTCAAATGGGTGTGGGCTTGCAGAAGTGTCCGTGACTTCAGTGCAAGTGGGGTTGGGTCTTCAACGTGATCAGGTAGAAGATCAGCGTGTTGAGGAAAGAACTTCATTCAGCTTTTGCTCCATGAAATCTCTTCTGTCTGCTGTCTCAACCACTAACGTTCCCCATGTCTGTTTTGCTTTCTGTCATTCAGGCTCCAGGAGGACACAGTCCAAAAACCCAGAATGGCCTTTTGAGTCCTCCACAGGAAGAAAAGCTCAGCAATAGTCAAACCTCGCTTTATGAAATGTTGCAAGAGAAAGGAAGATGGGGCGGAGTGAGTCTGGATCAATCAGCTCTTCTCCCTCTGAGGTTCAAAAACATCAGAGAAAAGACAGATGCTCACTTTGTGGATGTGATAAAAGAAGATAGGTAAGGAAAATCAAGCTATGCAGTGCGAAACTGTGTAAAGGAGGGAAGGGGTCCCATATCTTTAATCTTGTGTGCTTTTTGTCTAATTACTGTTAACATATAGCAAATCTTATGTTTTCTGATCTTAGTCTATATTCTGTTTAAAGTACAGTAGGAACTTGATCTCAGAAACATGTACAGACAGGTTTTTCATAATTTCTGTGGTGAACAGTCATTCTTCAATTGGGTGTTCACAAAGCAAAAATACTTTAAAGAGACTTGTATTTAAAGAGACTTGTCATGAAGTTAAACTCTTATCCTAACATTCAGAAGTCCTCTTAATGCACACAATATCCACTTTTCTCTCCCAGTGGAAGTGTAACATAAAATCTGAACCACACAACTCACATTTTTGTATAGCAGAACAACAACTGCTGACATTATGTGACTGACTAATGCTGAGAAATCATACTGGGTTAGAAACAGAATTAACATGATTGAACTCCCATGGACCTAGTGCCCACCTACAGTGATTTGTAAGGACAGATTCTCTCTGTTTCAAACAAAAAACCTCACTTTGGGCAGAGGAAAAAATGTTTTTTAAAATTCAATAGTGTGTGTTTTTTGTAAACACACAACTGTATCTCCCTTATTATGGCAGTGACTTCACTGGACCAACAAAACAGACAACTTGAGTTTGTTATTATTTATGACTATTCTTATTTTTGATTCACTGCTTCCGTTTAGATTAGGGGTATTTTACCTAAATATCCTTGAAACTGTGCTCGTATAGATTCCAGGCTGCTCAGAACAAGGACACTATCATCTTCACTGAACACAGACTGAAACAGGGAGAACTGAGAGGCAGGGTACCAGTCCTACTCCAGGCTCTTCTTTAGATTTTTTCAGATTATGTTTCTCCTGTGGCCAATTTCAATTAGAATTTAGGTCCCTTTTCTTTTCCCTCTGTGCACGTTCTGTCATTAGTGGCTTAGGATAGGTGTTCAGCTGGTATTTTCAAATGTTAGAAGGCAGAAGAATTAAGAAAGTCCAATTGTTGGGGGAAATTGGCAAGAAAAACATGGTTTCTGATTTAAAATGTATCTAGCATGCTTCAAATTTTAAGTGATAGAAGTAGCTTCTTATTTGTGGTTGCTTTGCTGAAGATCCCTAGCTCAGGTATTTGTGTTCCTGCCGCTCTCCCCCTCCACTTGTGAAATGGATCATTCTTTCTGATTCAGAGAAAGTAGGGCTGTGATTTGGGATCAGCCAAA
Source organism: Clamator glandarius (assembly GCA_033459285.1). Taxonomy (NCBI): domain Eukaryota; kingdom Metazoa; phylum Chordata; class Aves; order Cuculiformes; family Cuculidae; genus Clamator; species Clamator glandarius. The sequence goes on from JAUNZM010000625.1 coordinate 114,745, forward strand.
GCCTGGCTTTTTTTTGGTCTCAATTAAATACCATCATTACCATATTAAGTGGGCCATTTCTTGTTGCTAGGGAGGCTTCTCTGCTGAGTTCGGCTCATATAAACATGACTTTCCAAAAATAATCTTCTGCTTAATTAGGTCTATGCAGAATGGTTTGGGCCTACTGTTTTACATCAATCCTTCTTAACATTTCTTAATGTGAAGTTCCATATAAAGTTATTTTAAAAGCATGCTGGATTCCCTCCTTTAGAACAATATTTTGTTGGTCTGGAAAAAACTAGGCTCTATGAGGATGTTTGGGAAATTGGAGCTTTCTTAGGGAGGAGGGTGATGCCCAGAGTTCCCCTCGGTCATCTTACATGAAGCTCCATTTGCAATGACAATGCTGGAGATCTGCTGCTTTGGGTTTGTGTTACTGCAAACACAGCAACAGCAAAGCAGGAGCTTCCCCGGCACAGGGCAGGGGTTTCCGCACACGATGCTGCTGTCCTGATCCATGGTATAAATTCCTATCAGTACCAAGCCCAGACTGATCTTGTGTGCATCACTGGTTTTTGAGTAGAGTTATCGACTTGAAAATAGCTCCCTCTCATTGTTGCTCCAGTGCTGTAATTCTCAAGATGAGAATAACACTTGGAAAGAAGCTGCCCTGTTTCATATTGTAGTCCTATCATATTTTATATGATATCGTATGAAATATGATAGGATGAGGGGCAATGGCTACAAACTGGAGAGGGGCAGATTTAGACTAGACAGAAGGAGGAATTTCTTCACTATGAGAGTGGTGAGGCACTGAAACAGGCTGCCCAGGGAAGTTGTGGCTGCCCCATCCCTGGAGGTGTTGATTGAAAATAAAAGGAAGTTCATAGCAAGAACATGTTCTGAAGTCTGAGGTGAGGACTTCTGCAGGAGAGAGGGTGACAGGCTATCTTCATGATAAATGACATAAGCAGGCATGACCTTACCCTGCAACCCGGGCACAAAGCACTTGATGAGGGAGTCCTTTCAGCTCTTGGACAACTGCTTCAGAAAGAAGAGAGTTACAAGATGTCTTTAGAAAACATCTTCCCTAAACCTCTTACAACTGCTGCGAAACTCCACAAGTGTTCTATTTTTGCTCCAGTGGATGGGAAATAGAATTTTTTTTTTATATTTGAAGCCTCTTTTATGTTTGTTTTGTGTGCCTGACACTGGAAGAGAAGGTGAAGGAGTGCATGAGCACCCTGTGGTAGATGCTGCTGTGGAGTTCATTATTTGTCAGTGCCTTTGTTGATGATTCTGGTGACTTCAAATCTCCTATTTCGGAAGTCAGTTTAAACCGTCCATCTCCTCAGGTTCCATTTCTCTGCAGCCCAGAATACTAAGGGAATTACTGAGTTATTTTAGTGTCTTTGAAATAACAAGAAAGTGCTATTTTCTACAATGGACAACATTTTTTTTTCTCTAACAATTTGTCACCCTTGTTATCCTTGGCTTGCTCAGAATGATAGAATCCTGCCCAAGACACAAATAGCCCATGGCCACACCTCTCTTAAGGCTGTGCCTCTGTATCAGCAATTAACTTTTACTATTTCCCAGCATATATTACAGTTACGGTGAGATCTGTTAAGTTTCTGAAGGACTTGTTAGTCCCTTCCTGAGAGATAAAAGTTTGCTCTGTCATTTCTTTGTGAAGTATTTCCTGTGACTGAGCGAGTGATGTAGGTGAGGAGGTGATGTGGTGACCGAGAGCAGAAGAAAACTACAGGAACTTCAGAGCCAAGCATCAGTGTCTCTAGAAACTGAAACCAGGGAATGGGAGGGCTCTGGAAGAGTTAACAGCTGAGTAACCTGACATTGATATCATCTTTTCTCCTTAGCCTCATGAAAGACTACTTCTTTAAACCGCCTATTAACAAGCTGAGCCTGAACTTCTTGGATCAGGATCTGGAGATGGCCTACAGGACAAGCTATCAGGAAGAGGTGCGTTTCTCCTGGTAATCTGTCTAAGCAATTGTGTGGCATTCTTTTGAACACATTTCAGTGCATTTGATGACAAGGCTCACAAAGTGCCACCTGTGATTTATTACTTGGTATCGGTGCTCTGGAAGCAGTTTCCTTTCAGTTTACCTGTCTTGTGCCATGCCCTAAGTCTAGTCTAGTGTTTAGGATGAAAATACATTTTCATTTTCCGCCAAGATACACTAATTACTCCTCACCTGCCTTTTCTCCATTTTCAGGTTAATGTTCTAAGGCTTTAGGCAGGCCAGAGAACCATGCCAAGATGAAAGTAAAGAACCAAAAGCTACTTGCCTTCTCATCAAATACCCTAACTTTGAGAATAGTAACTTTGAATTTGTTTCTTGTCTGTGTCATAGAATCACAGAATAATTAAGGTTGTAAAAGATGTCTAAGCTCATCCAGTCAAACCATCAGCGCAGCCCCACCATGCCTGCTAAACCAAGTCACAAAGTGCCACAGCTACACATTTTTTAATCCCCCCAGGGATGGGGACTCCCCCACTGCCCTGGGCAGCCTCTGCCAAGGCTTCACCACTCTGTCAGTGAAGAAAGTTTTCCCAATATCCAACCTAAACCTCCCCTGGCATAACTTGAGGCCATTTCCTCTCAGCACATGGCTTGTCACCTGGGAGAAAAGCCCAGCTCCCACCTCGTCACAGACTCCTTTTTGGGAGCCGCAGAGAGCGATGAGGTCTCCCCTCAGCCTCCTCTTCTCCAGAGTCACAGCTTCTTCGTGGTTATCTCTGTGGAACCCAAACCTACTCTGAACTCAAATGTCCGAAGGTCTGTAACTGGGCTGCATTTGGAAACTGGCAGTCCAAAACCCTGCATGATTGTAAGGAACAGTGAATGAATTGTAAAGAGCTTGGTGCTTTCTTCAGGATTCTGCACTGAGTGTAGAAGTCCTTCATCCCCTTATAGGGGCTAAATAATATTGCAGGTTTTCTGTGCCAGCAGATATTCCTGTCTGGTTGACAGGGACTAGCAAGGTGTTTTAAGTTTACATAAAGTGACATCAGGTGTCGGTGCTAACTGAGGCTGCATTTCCACGAGGGGCCGAAAAGTTGCTGCCAAAAGAGGGCAATTGCTCTCCCCTCCTTCTGACTGCTCTGGTGCTTGTCAGGCTTCCCTGCTGAGACCCAGTTCGTTTTACTAACCTAGCATAAGATATTCATGGTTTGTGTTTCTCTTTGGGGCTTTTTACTTTTCCAACTCGCTCTGGTTTTAGCTGTATTGAACCAGCAGCTCACAGAGAGGTTGGCAAGGGCCAGACTCAGTGCAAGACAAGCTGAGAGACTGGACCCTCCCCTTCCAGTAGGGTTGAGCTGTGAGTTTGAGTCATCCATCTGGCAGAACCGCATCCTGATAAGTGTAGGTGTTGATTTCTTTTCTTCCTGGTATGCCCTAGATCCAAGGGCAGGTAGGATTTCTGCTTCTGCTGCTTGTTGCTTTCTGTTTATGGGCTGCTTCCTCTCCTCAGCGGCACTGTCACATTCTCCTTAGCAATAGCCCCTATTCGCTTGTTTTCCAGTGTTTACAAATGAGATCTATCTTATACTTCCCTTGGTTAACAAAAAATATCTGTGTTACAGTTCACTTTGTTCAGGAATTCTGTACTCATCCTGCAGCCCTGTATTCCAGTGGTATCTCTTTGAGTAAAACTCATGTAGCAACCACAGGGAGAAACTTCCTGTGAGATACCACCTGCAAAATTTGCACAAACTATACGGAAAATAACAAACCTAGTTCCTTTCAGTGGAAAGATCGGAAAGAGAAGTGACACAGTGACAGTCAAGCATATACAGATTGCCCTGTTGCTGGGGATATGTAGGAAATGCCGAGAAGGAGTAAGAATATGGTCTGTCCATTTTGTCAGTGGCAAATTATTAATTTGAAAATTATTACATGAATCTCCCTGGAAATGGGAATCTTCACTCTGTAATAGTAACTGCAGCACTGGTGCCAAACCTGTTAAAATCTTAACATTGGCATAGGACTGGTACAAAACAACAACAATCTTCTCTTGGGAGAGTGAAGTGATTTGTCAGCGTCGCCAGTTATTTAATTGCCTTGCAGTTAGCTGCTGCTGAAAGTAACTTCCAGCACCACTGAGTTCACCTCTAATTACACAGTGCCAGCTGTGTGTTCACTTTGTGATCATTCCCTCTAAGTGGCTCCACTTCCCAAGAGCTCGCTTAACCTGTTCTTGTTTGGAAATTAAGGCACTACTTAACACTGTTAGGGCATCCTTAACGCTGTCACTGTAGGATACACTGCTGCTGTCCTTAATTCAATTTATGTGATTTTCCCTGTGGACTAACAGGATTCTACTACAGTTCAGATTGAAAGGTAATTTGGGCACTGGATGATGCTAACTGAATATATTAGTTTGCAGAGAGGTACAAATGAGGAGCAAGTTCATCTCTGGATATTGCTGAGAGCCAATAGTATTCTAAGGAGCAGAAGAAATTCCCACATTAAACCAGAGCACAAGACTGTGGTATTTAAACTGGGTGCTTCTAAGTGATATGGATACCATACTTTTTTTTTTTTCCTTTGGAGCTTGTTTTCTCTGCTCTCTTAGGCAGAGAGGAACACTCATAAAACTGGGCTCATCTGAGTAAGCCAGGATGTGGAGCTGATGATCTAGTTCTCAGCTGGACTGGCCGAAGCAGCACACAGCACAGCTGCACGAGCACTGGGGCCAGGACAGGACGGGATGGGAGTGCGTGGTGAGGGGTTACAGGAGAACAGAACTTGGTGTCCTGGGCTCTGATCAATTCAGATTACATAGCATCCTGATTGCTGTTTTTGGTCTAGTCTGAAAGGGAAATGTGAACTCTGCCCACAGGCAAGTAGCTGTTTCCACAGACTGGTGTTTGGACAGTTTTCTTAAAGAACTATTGGAGCTAAAAGGTTTATTATGAAATCTATTATTACTTTAAATGAAAATCCTTGAAGAAAACTTCTTACAGCTTTATCTGCTAGTAATTATGGGGTTTGTTTCTTTGCATTGAATAGTCAATTCTCATATGGTTCATTTCTGTACCATAATATTCTGTAAGACTCACCCCAGCCCCACGGGCTGTGCTGCCACTGCTCTTCTGGCACGTTCTCAGGGAACTGTGATTGCTGTTGAACTGCCTCTGCTGTTTCTTGATTCAAAACAGCACTTACATCGTAGTATCGAAGTAGCAAAAGTTCTGTATCCCTTTATTTAGTTTTGTGAGCTGCTGTTCATGGAGCAGTTGAAGTTAGCAAAAGAGCATTTATTACTTTTCATCCTTCCCCTCATTCTGCGCAGGTTATAAGAAATGCTCCAGTGAAGACCTTTGCCAGCGCTACCTTCAGCTCGCTCCTGGACGTGTTCCTGTCCACCACAGTCTTCCTCATACTCTCTGTCACCTGTTTCCTGAAACACGGGATGGTGGCATCCCCTCCACCTCCTGCAGCAGTCGTGGTGTTCGTCATTGCCATCCTGCTAGAGGTGCTGTCCCTCATCATCTCCATCAGGTAAATAAAGCATAACGTGGTCTGGAAATAGCAGTGAGAACTGGAATGGTGGCTGGCTTGGGAATGTTTTGTTTAAACAGCATCCCAGGCACTCACCTGGACAGTCTGTAATATTCAGAAAACGGTGTTAGTGAAGCCAAGGAAGCTTGTGGCAGGTCTTGGGCTACAGAAACTGGTGAAGAGAAGGGTGACTGACAGGAATCAGGGAGCCATGCCTCCTGGTGCTTATTGTTCCTTGGGATGCTACACATAACTGGATAGGATATCTTCTCCCCTCTCAGGTCCATCAGGGTGAGGGAGTTCAAACAGAAAACTTATATCTGTCCCCACTGCCTTTAAATAGGAATGGTTGGACTGAATGACCTAAGAGGTCTTTTCCATCCTAGTGATTGTATGATTCTAAATTCTAGGTAAAAGAATGCCTTTCTGGTGTTAGATTATTTCTATTTTCTAATATTTTCTTGTCAGAAATGCAAAAAGCAGCCCTTTTCTCAAAAAAAAAAAAAAAGAAAGAATAAATTGCCAGAGTTGCATCGCATCTGTCCAGAATTAGTTCTCTTAACGATCTCTGTTTCATGTCTCATGGGTTTCAGTATTTAAATAGTTTGTTTTCTCTGCTTGATGCATAATTGGTGTTCAGTGTTTCCCCCGTGTCCTGAGCTGCGTGACAGTCAGCTGCTGCTTGCAGAAGGGGTTTGTGGTCAGTGGTGCCAGCCCCAACTCTGTCTCTTAAGAGCTAGCAGTGAAGAATCTCCAGTCTCTGAATCCTTAAATGCTGCAGTTGTGGATGCACTCAGTAAAGCTTGTGCTCTCCTGGATGTGTTGTCTGATTTATACAGATACCGTGTGTAACCTGTTATTAAACCTGAAGACAGACCAAATAATCAGAGAACCATAGGATATTTGGATTGGAAGGGACCTTAAAGCCCATCAAGTTCCAACCCCCCTGCCATGGGCTGGGACACGTCCCTCTCGAGGGTCATGTAATGAAGAATCTTGAGACCCCTGGCTAATTTGGAAATGGGAATCACTGGATCAGATAAGCGATTGCTGCCCTTTGCTGCCCTTTCCTGCCCTCTGGCAAACTGGAAGCTGAGGAGTAGGGACGCAGGAATCAGCTCACTAGATATCCCTGGCTACAGGAGCCCTTGTGCAAGCAAGAGTTGTGTTGCTCCTTTCTTTTGGTAGGAGGAAAGTACCTGCAAATCCCTGTGTATTTCTCCACAGTTACAAGCAATTGGTTCCAAGGAACTTGCTACCATGGGCTCCTTTTGCTCTGCTAATGAGATATGATTTGTATTTGGCTTAGCTCCAATCACCACATTTAAGGTAACACTTCAGTGAAGCTCTCGAAGTACAAAACAGGAACATCTCAGATCTGAGCAGATTTTACTCAGGGTACCTCCTTGGAGACAACCTCATATTATACACCAAAAAAAGAGTGGTCTTTGTAGGTGAAAAACCTCAGAAGATTTCTGATAGCGTTTCAGTTTTAAATGTAGCAGCAGTGGTGTATCTGGGGGGAATTTTCTAGGAAAAGGTGTTTGGTTTAGCTTGGATAGGCCTCTGCATGTGTTGAAATTATAATATGTCCTTATATTATAGTAAATACATAAAATATACTTTTGGGCCATTCTGTTCTCCCCAGCCTGAGTTACACGCTTCTGCACAGCTCCTTTGAGCAGAAACAACAAAATTGTCTTCTTCCCCTTCAAATCCTCTTCCAAGCAGGACCTAGTCGCTCCTTCCACTCGCTCTGCAGCGAAACAGTGTGGAGCTTCCTGTGCAGAAGTGTCACCCCAAATGACAATCACAGAATGCCACCAAGATATCTGACGGGAGGAGATTGGACTACAATGCTGGGCACAGTCCCAGAATTTCAGGAAAGGGGATTATCTTAGGACCAGAAAATTCTTGCCTAAGTTTCTCATTGTATTTTCATTATCATGATGCGAAACACCCTGCCTTTAAATAAGTCTGATTTTTAATTGAATCCAGGACTCAGCCAAGGAAGTACCCACTACAGCTCGTGTGTCTGAGATCTTTAGTCCAGCAAAAGGAGCGGGAGAGGAGAGCACTATCACTGCCAGTACAATGAGAAACAAGTTAAAACTTTGAAGTTCTAGAGAAGCAAAAGTCTTCATAGAGCAAGGCTTGCAAGGGAGAAGGATGTTTTGATTCCTCTGAAGTGTCTGATAATAAATAATTGGAGTATCTCTGGATGAGGATCCCACTGTTATCGCAAGTGCCACTCCAAAATTAATTGTATAAAGCTACCATCAAAAACTGGTGCTTCATTTTTAAGCATGTGAAAGATTTCATCTCCTGTTCTGTGAGTGCAGTGCAAAGATGTCTTTCTGCCCACTTGAAAAGTGCCTACTTTGACTTTCGTGAGTCTTGTTGAAGTGAAAGAGGTCCTGAAGTTCTACTATTTTATAAAAATACCTTGGGAAATGTCATTGAACACAGAACAGTGTGAGATTTCACTTGAGTTTCTGAGGAGTGCTTCTGCAGGAATACAGGTAAAAGATATCTGCCTGCTATTTTAGCTGAAAAACCAGGATTTTTGTTATCTACGTACTTTGGATATCTAATTCTTGTTCTTGAGTAAAAGTTGCTACGAACAAGTTTGTTTTAAAAGAATGTGTTGCTTTTGCTCGCATCCTTCAGTGAAGGCTGCAGAGTGAAGAGAGGAGGCCAGAATAGTGGACATTTCAACCCTGTTCAAAAGAGTGAGGTGGGAGCACTTGATGAGTTGCTTCAGGAATTCAGAAATACCTTTGTAGAGGTCAGAACAATATTTTCTGGGTGAAGAAAGCAAGTGAGTACAGTCAGAATAGCAGAGTGGGAAGCTGCTGTTGTCTGATGAGCACAGCTGCCCTTTGCCTGGTTCTTCACCTTCACCGTGTGGCCAGCCGGTTGGATTGTTGATGACCAGGACCAGAAATTGTTTTCTGCAGCTAGAGCTTAATGAACCGGTTCTGTTAATGACATGACTGATAGAGTATTGATGCAAAGGGAAACAATGCATTCTGTTTGCCTTTATTTATTCCCAACATCTGTGGCTTTGGTATTTAATATCCCACCAAATTGCCGCTGTGCCAAAAGCTTTTGTTTTGAACTGTGGGAATTGATTTTAAACTGCCAGTAAATACAGAAATGGTGGTAACATTCTCCATTATCCATTAATCATTTATGTCAAAGTTACTAATTTGAAATCCAGCTTGTGCAAGCATCTCAGATACTTTAGCGCTTAAGCCCTGTTGAGCTGCCCCCTGACGCTGCATTATTGACTGGTGCTGCCCTGGAGCTGTGCAGTCTGTCTGCAGCGCTCGTGGCTGGATTTAGAATCATAGAATCACCAGGTTGGAAAAGACTCCTTGGATCATCGAGTCCAGCCATTCCTATCTGCCACTAAACCACGTCCTCGAGCACCTCGTCTAACTCCCTGTGATGGGAGGCTGTGCTGCATTCACAGGCTTCCACTCGCTTGGGGAAGGATGAGATTTCAGTCATTTTAATTCCAGAGCATTGCAATAAATACTGCACCTAAAACCCAAAAATTGATGCAAGAAAGTAAACGTTATCAGGAGAAATGTGGCATTGTCCTGGAATTCGCACTGGCTTTTTTGAAACATGCAGCTGCCTAAATAAAGAAGTGTCCTCATCGTGGGATTAACCGATAGGGTTCGCTGATGGATTTGTTGCTATAGTACCCACAAGAATTTGTCCTGGCATGGAGACTTGGCGAAAAAATAAAATCAAGGAAGCTTTCTGCACCATGGAGTCCCTGTTGCGTGGGCTGGGGTGAGAGACGCGAGCTGCACTGGGTTTACGTGCCACAGGGCTGGTTTCTGTGCCAGTTTACATGGAAGATGCCACTGCGCGTGGGCAGAGTTGGCTTTGGAGAGGCTGCCTGCTCCATCTCTGCGCCCAGGAGAGTCACTGGGATGCGGTGCCACCAGGCTCTGCCCTGGACCCCAGCTCAGTGTCACTTCTCACAGTTCAGCCTCGTAAATGTTAATGCTAATTTGCAGACTTTAGGAGAATTGAGCTTTATTTTTAGAGCCATGAACTTGGGTGGCATTTTCAGAAGTACTCGATACCGGGTGAACTTGGCTTCTGCTAGAGACAGGGATAGATAGATCTGTCAGTGATGTTGGAGGCAACATCAGGATAGGACATAACACTTCAGAAAGCCCAGCTTTTCCTCTACAGAGCTTTCTTATTGTTATTTCATTTTGCTTTCTATACCTGTTTTTAATTTCTGTGCGTGGTTAGAAGTTCTTTTTTATGTGGGAGTATAGCTATAATTTTTGGTGTAAATGGGTGTCCATTAAAGTTGGGACTAACAGATCTGTGAGCACCCTCTCGTGGGGCCCTGCTGCATCACAGCGCCTTCAGCCCCTTAGCCCAGACTTATCTTTTTTTCTATGCATTTAAGTATAATTTCCAGATTTTAGTATGTTAAATAAGAGAAGAGCTCTTGAAACTTCAAAAAAAAAATGCCTGCGGTCACAAAATTCACAGTAGTCTACATCAGAGTATTAACATTCCTAAACAAAACATCTTCAAAGGTGTGAAATAAGTCTGAAGTTCACACAAAGAACTTTAATTTTTTCCTGCTCTGTGTTGGGCTTTTATCCAGCATAATACTTTGTATTATAGACCACAGGGTTAGAAAATCAGCGAATTTATTTTCTCTTTTAAAAGGCAGAGTTAATATGTAATAATTTGTGTAATTTTGGAGAGCGTGTATTTCATATTTAGTGTATGTTATATTTGTAGGCTTTTATTTTATCTGTGAGCATCTCTGTCCCAAAAAGGTAGGAATTCTGTACTGTTTGGGCTCTGTTGCCGTCTGCTGTTACCTGCCCAGACCAACTCTGCAAGTTCCATACCTCCACGTGTAGTGGCTTTGAGTGAAGCTCGCTGTACTGCGTTACCTTTTTATGTCTTCCAAAGAATCATTAGAAACTTAGAATCATAGAATAGTTTGTGTTACAAGGGGCCTTAAAGATCATCCAGTTCCAACCCCGCTGCCATGGGCAGGGACACCTCCCACTGGATCAGGGGCTCCAAGCCCCATCCAACCTGGCCTTGAACCTCTCCAGGGATGGAGCAGCCACCTCTGCTCTGGGCAACCTGGGCCAGGGCCTCCCCATCCTCATGATGAAGAAATTCCTCCATATGTCCAGTCTAAATCTGCCCCTCTCCAGTTTATAGCCATTGTCCTTCGTCCTATCACTCCAAGCCTTTGTAAACAGTCCCTCCCCAGATTTCTTGCAGCCCCTTCAGGTATTGGAAGCTGCTCTAAGGTCTCCTCAGAGCCTTCTCTTCTCCAGGGTGAACAAGCCCAACTCTCCCCACCTGTCCTTGTATGAGAGGTGCTCCAGCCCTCCGATCATCCTTGTAGCCTCCTCTGGGCCCATTCCAACAGCTCCATCTCCTTCTTATGCTGACGATTCCATAACTGGACACAATACTCCAGATGAGGTCTCACAAGAGAGGAAGAGAGGTGCAGAATCTCCTACCTTGACCTGCTGGCCATGTTTCTTTTGATGCAGCCCAGGACACGGTTGGTTTCTGAGCTGTGAGCACATGCTGCTGGCTCATGTTGAGCTTCTTGTCAATCAGCACCCTCAAGTCCTTCTCCACAGGGCTACTCTCAATCACATCACTTGGCTGTCAGTTGCAGTTTTTATGGAGTGACTGGTGGTTTTGAGTGTTACGAGCGAAGTTACCGCGAGGACTTGCTTCTGTAGATAAATAATAGTTTTCCGTGCAGCATCCTTGAGCATTGAACGTGTTTTTTCCTTTCTTTATTCATTTGAACAACTGCAAATGCTCTCCGCTAAGAAGTCTCTCTGTTCAGCTGCTCTCCAGAGCTCTTCCAGTTGGCTCCTTCAGCGCTTCACAGGTTTGGGCCATCATTTTTGGGCAGCTCGAGGCAAGAACCGTTCCTTCCCGCCTGCCTCGTGTGGAGCCAACTGAGTTGCTGTGATAGGTACCGGCAGGCGAGCGGAGGAGCGGGGCTGCTGCCAGCTGGCCTCCGCGGGGCTCATCCCAACTGCTCCTTGGGCCCTGCCAGGCTGCCAGCTCACAGCTCACACTTCTCTTCCCTTTCCTAAGAGGGAACAGAGTCTGATTGCAGCCAGGAATTCTGTTAGCGTGATTGTAACTGGGAGAACTGGTTTTGATTGCAGTATAATGTTAAGATGGCGTGGGTTTGCACAGCCTCTGGGTGACTGATCTGTCAGCAGGGCACACAAACATTCCTGGGGTTATTTTAATTAATTTTCTTTTAACTTGTCAAAGCTTTACCCCCTCTCCCCACCTGCTTTAAGGCTAAATAACTATGAATGAAGAGAAATTTTTCCTATGCTTACCTTCCAAGGAAGGGAAATCGGGGGTTCAGTTTGTTTTCTCAAAGCCCACCATCCTGCTTGCTCTCCTTCCCTTTGCTCACAGCCCTTCCCGGAGCAAACAACCACCCGTCTTTCAGCAAAGATGGATTATTTCCCAAGATCACCCGCAGGTGCCGTGGCACGTAGTGGGCTGTGATTGCTCACATAGCTGATTTGAAGTTATAATATTACAGATAAATTAAATTCATGAAGTGATGCGCTGAAATTAATGCCTAGATGTGTGATTTCATTTGTTCCAGAATGGCATTCTTTCTGGAGGAGGTGATGACTTGCACCAAGCGTCTCCTGGAGGTGATATCTGGCTGGCTGCCTCGACATTTCTTTGGTGCAATCCTGGTTTCTCTCCCAGCTCTTGCAGTTTTTTCACACTTCACCTCTGATTTTGAAACAAATATACACGTAAGTTGTCGAACTCTGTTTCATAGGCTGACAGTTTGGATCTAACGAAGCTTGTTGCTTGCCTGCTGTCTTCCTTCACCTCCCTCGCACTTTACATCTGTTTGATACAGATCTCTTGGAGGGACAAGGATTTTGCGTGTGATGAAATGCTGAGCTTGGTAGTAAATACAGTCACTTGCTTATTTGAGAACTCTCATACAAACAAGAAGAGGAATACCTCTCAATGCCTCCCTACATGCATAATTTTTTTTCCTTTCACCAAACACTTGTGCAGGTGTTTATTCTGGCTAGTGCAAGTGGGGTTTCTCAGGCTTTTCATTGCATTCATCCTGGATTTAGAATTTTAGAGAATCATGAATAGTTTGGGTTAGAAGGGACATTAAAGCCCATGAAGTTCTACCCCCTGTGATGAACAAGGGACACCTCCCACTGGGTCAGGGGCTCCAAGCCCCATCCAGCCTGACCTTGAAACACCTCCAGGGATGGGATGTCACCACTGCTCTGGGCAACCTGTTCCAGGGCCTCTGCACTCTCATCATTATGAAGTCCCTCCAATTACATTTTGATTTAGAGTTTCGCATCAGAGATGCTGCGTACACTTAAAAACGCTGCATGTACATCAATGCATCTCAGTAGCGAGAACAGTATTAGCAATGGATTTTCTTTTTACTTTCAGGGTCAGATGAAGAAGCTCAAAGGAGAGGGCTCACAGTACATGGAAATGAATACCATGCAGGGGCTGTGGGAATGGTTAAAAAAATGCAAAAGCTGTAACAGAAAGAAAAGCGCATGTTTAGCCCAGCTGCAGAAAGATCCACAGGGTATTTGGTGTCTCCTTCACTAAAAACATTCAGAAAGAGGGAAAGGAGTTAAATATTGAGGAAGGAGAAGAATAGTTTAATTTAAAGGTTGATTGTTGATAAAATCTGTGCTTAAAAACTGAATAAATAGATTTGAAACCAGAGACAAAAGTTTGTTTCTCTGCAAGTATCTTAGGTAGCGTGATGTATGATCCTTCTTTTCCAGGATCTTCAGGGAATTCTGTTGCACAAATCCGTTGCTATTTCAGGGCTCTGGGCATAGGTAACGACCAGATCCTCTTCATTCTTCCTACGACAGCTTCTTACTGGGCATTGGAAGGGTTTGTTCCATGGGAACGTTTGGATCAGACATTTTATGGTCCTTCTGATTTAAAAACACCTCATTCCATGGTTGTCAGAATTATAGAATGTATTTGATATTCTTTCACTTCCCATGTTTGAAATCATTCTGCAGCTTTTACCTCTTGTGAATTTTAGTTAACTATTTTTAAGCTGTAATTTTTTTCCTCAGTTTAATGATGGTCCTCTTCCTTCATGACTACTGATCTACTAATTGTAAGAAATTCTTACACTGAAGGGGGCGAAACCTTCAAATCCATCAACAGATTTTTTAGCATCCCATTCATCACCGTTCTTTATCATCTCTCCAGATGTTTAAAACTAATATTGCTAGAGCCACTTTTTTAGCGTATTCTCAGTCCCTGTTCAGATCAGGTTGTCAAAGTGTTCTGTCACCAAACTGAGAATGAACTTTGCTTTCTTTCCTCTTGCAGGTCCTCCAGAGTCGTGGGGCTGTTGGCTCACTCTCTAAGAGATGTCCCAACTCATCTTATTCTCAGTGTTTCAGCAGTCATGGAGCTCTAGGAAATGGAGCCAATCTATAGAGGGTCAGGTAAGTGTCATATTTTACTATGACATGGTTTTGCAAAGTTTTTTTTATTCATAGCATTTTATACCTTCCCTGGATATAAAATAATTAAAATGAAAATTAACAAAAACAACAATAAAAAAAAAAACTTTCCAAAGCCATGCATACATAGTAAAACACAGCGTTTCCTGACCCTCTATAGGCTGGCTTCATGCTGGGGCATCACTTGGAGTGAGAACCAGTGCTCTGCCACTTTAGGAGGCCTGAAATAGGGGGGAAAAAAGTAAGTTCAAATTACAGAGATTTTTTATGGACACTTCTGAAATTCCTTTTATCCATTTTTTGAATCATTTAAAGAAACAACAGCTGTGCTTGTGGTTTAAAAATGGTAAATTATGTAAGTTTTTTTTTCCCCATACGCTGTGTCTGCTTCTGAATCCCGTGGTTATTTGTTATGCTACAGTATTGATAATCTGCAGTCTCTGCACTTCAGCTGTAAAGGAGATCTAAAATGCGAGAGGGAGAGAATGATCGTTTGATACTGTAAAATACAGTATATAGCCAAAAGAGAACTCCATAAAGCTGTTGTGGAGTCTCTGTTCTAGCTTGGCTGGCCATGAATATTCTTGATAAACCCAACATTTGTGCATTAACTTGAGGGGTTTGACCACTGTAAGGTCATATCTCAGGGAAACTAAGACATTCTGGGCACTATCTCCATCCTACCATTCCTTCACTTTCTCTGGTACAGATGTAGAAAGGGAAAGATTTTTGAGACAGGGCATTTGGAGCACAAAATCTAAAATTGTCTTTTCAAATCAGCACAAGTGAAGGTGTTACCAAACATCAGCTTGACAGTGACTGATACCTGCCTTTTATTATGCAAACAGAATTTTTTCTTATTTGAATTCACTAGCTGCTGGCCAGATAATATCCTCTAAGTAGGGTTTTTAAAGGTGGGCAGTTAAGTGCAGTTTTCCAACACAAATGTGTTCTGCGTTTTCAATGCAGTGGATTACAGGGTCTAAACCCCCAGCAAATGGGGGGAGGTTACCATCAATGTTTATCTTTTATTCCTTTTCTTGTTTCTTTTTTTTATTTTAATAAGAAGAGGCATTGAGCTTTTTGGAAAGGTAAGCTGAAGATCTTGAAAGATTCTGAAATAACAGTTGTGTAATGCAGTAACGCAAACCTCCATTTAGGGAAAAATTGTGACAAACTACCTGTGCTAAAGTTTTTCTTGCTCTTCGAAGGGCAGACCTCCATATCCAAGCACTGTGTCCTGGTGCAGACACTGTGAAGGACTGCGTGCTGTCCATACAAAACAAGATCAGACCCTTCTCTTTCACATGCCCCGTTCCTGGAGGTGTTCAAGGCCAGGTTGGATGGGGCTTTGGGCAACCTGATCCAGCAGGAGGTGTCCCTGCCCGTGGCAGGGGGGTTGGAACGGAATGATCTTTAACATCCCTTCCAACCCAAGCTAGTCTGTGATTCTGTATCACACATTCTTTGATTTACCGAGGCGTTTTTGTGCAGAAGGGCTCCAGTCGGCAAGCAGAAGCTAACGCGTGCTCTCTCTCTCTGTTGCAGTACACCATGTTTATGTGTTGTGCCATTCTGATCACCATTGTGCAGTACTGTAACTTCTGCCAGCTTAGCTCCTGGATGAGATCTCTGCTGGCCACCGTGGTAGGAGCAGTGCTGCTCATTCTGCTCTACGTCTCCTTGTGTCCAGACAGGTGAGCATCACACCTTACCACTCATAGACCGTGTTTGAGATAAACACCTTTGGTTTCTCCACCAGCAAAGCGAGAATCGAATAATTCTATTTGGGAAGCGGTCTTTTTTTTTTTTTAAGATTTCGGGACAATATCTGTGATCTGTTGTGAAATTACGTTCTATCTTCAATTGATGTGTTTCTAGGACACACTTATCAGACCTGTTGAATTGCCTCTCACCTTTTGTTCGAAACTCTATTTTATTAAGAAATTTCTGAGGCTTTCAGTGATGCTAAAGAGCCCAGTTGTTCACCCAAACCCTCTAGATTTTTTTTTGCCCTTACAAACCATGTATCTTTCTTCCACTTCCTTGCTTAAGGAATTCTCCACTGTGGAAGGCCTGCATTTAGGTTTAATAAGTTTCTGATGCCCTGTTTCTTTTCTCACTTCCCTGCTTTTTCAGAGGACCCTGCAAGGCAGTAACCAGGGGAATTAAATTAATGTGGTTTCTGTGCAATAACCTTAAGATTTCTCAGTTTTTCTTTGATAAGCCATCTTCCCCATAGGAGAACTTGTTTTCAGTATTCTCCTTCTATTTTCTTGTCAAGAGAGTCCTTCCAGCCATCCACTCCTATCGTCAAAATGTTATAATGAACTTGTAGTTCTCAGTGGCTGAAGAAACACCCTGCCCTTTGACACTCTTACCTTAGCTTGGACTTTGCAAGGCTTGCTTATGCTAGATGGTTCTAGTTCCTATCAAAAGCCCTTCCTCTTAACCTTCTTCAGTTTAACCTGCTGAATCATATGGTGAAAAACATAAAAAATTCCCAAACAAAACAAAGAGAGTTTGCAGATACACATTTTGTGTATTCAGCTTTAATCCCCTCTTCAAGTATCTTCAATGCTCTTTTTTCATTTGATATAATTTATATAAACAAAGACAAAGGAGAATAAAAGTCACTCCGTAACATCTGTTCACGTCTGTAATTTGGAAGTGGCTGTAAGGGGTGTAGGAAGAAAATTCTTCCTTGGAACTGGGGTCAGTTGAGAAATGGTTTCTAGATCGTAGTAGAGTAAATAAAAATCCGTTCCTTGTCTCTGCAGAGCACCGAGGCAAGGAGTGCAGGACAATTCTTTCTAGCTTCGGTGGAAAGCTGTAGTGTGTTTTCTGGACACACCTCCCCTTTCTCATTCTTGGTTTGTCCTTTTGGTTTTAGAGGTCCAGCTAACCTAGCCTCTGTCTCTCCTCCAGCACGTGAAGTCACCCTCTCCGAGTAAAAAGCTGAGTTTCCACCTGTTGGCTTTTTCCCTTGTAACACTGATGCTTTCACTGTCTGACCACCGGCTTCACCGAGAAGTCAGCCCTAGGTTTGGTTTCTTAGGGTAGTTGGTGAAGCTTTGATGCTACTTCTTGACTCCCCAGGCTTGCTGCCATGCCTGCGTGGAGCTACCATGGCATAAGCAGATGCTGGTTCATGGCAGCATTTTAAAATAGCATAATAAAATCTATTTCTAGTGCCAAAAGTCTTCGTACAAAGGCAGGCAGTGAAGCCAAAGCATGAAAAAGGGCCCATAGTGATTGACATGCCTGTGAGTGATGGCCTGAACAGACCTCTCTGCGTCTGTCTCGAAGGCGTTTTGTCACAGAAGAAAGTCAGAAGGTCTGGTGCCATAATAGTATCTCCTGACTCCTTATTCAAAACCAACATTTTAGAACAAAGGATATGTGTGATTGCTAAAGCAGCTTGTGCATAAGCTTGGTGCTAAGATTTTGTGTAGAAAGGCAAAAAACTTGGGGTTTTCTCGGTACTTCAGTGTTTTTCAAGGAACTGAGACAGGCTGCTCCCAAGCAGAGAGGAGACCTCACTGTTGTATCAGTTCATAACAGCAGCTTTTGCTGACTACTGAAGGGATGGTATGAATGTTAAAGAAACATTCTCTTAAGAAATTTTGCTAAGGACAGCATGTTTTCACCTGTGGTTTCCAGAGCAGTGACCATGGATGGGCAAAGTACAGAAATCATGGAATATGTTGCTATTTCAACTTGTAAAAATGCATATTTAAAGCGATAGACAGCGCTGTTCAACTGCAGAGCTGAAATAGTGATTTATAGAATCGATCATGAACAAAAGAATAGAGGTTGAATTAATCAGCCCCATAAATTTGTTTGTTAATAGTAACTTTTTGGTGGACTTTTCTCATTAGTCCGGATAATATTTTTGTCACAGGGATTATTTCAGCTTTGTGTGCATCACAGGCAGATCCATTCTGTGGATTGCTTTATGTCTTCTTCCAAAAGTAACTAATCCTGAGAGCTGTGATGCTTGAGAGAAACTGTGGTGCAAGTAAACACAAAAATCACTTCATCTGCTCACTTATTTTCTGCAATGGCATTTTCAAAAATAGGTTCTATATTTCTTGGTTTTTCTATTGTTTGGAGTTTCAGTTTTTGTTTTTCAAAAGCCTTTGCATTTTGTGATCAGATAAGATGCAAACAACTGGATTTCTGAGTTCTGAAATTGCTTTTTCACGTCTCCAAGGTAAGATTAGATTGTTTAACAGTTACTCATTCCCAGAGTCAGCTTGACTGCATTATCATCAGTTACCCTTTAGAGGCATTTGTACCTCTCTCAGACTGTGGTTGCTTCTTCCAAGCAAAAAATGCAGATAAGTCACATTCAAATGAAGTTTATCTGAATAATCAAGTGTGCAGTGCAGTTATTGGTCTGATAGTCTGCAGAATGGAAAAGGTTAAAATGCTAACTGGGATTCTGGCAGAACACTTTACCTTCCCCTCTAATATCAACGGTTTTTTATTTCAGCTCCATGGAAACTTTTCACCTACAGTTGGCACAGAACTTCAGGTAAGCTATGTATGAAATTACCATCTTTATGTTTAGGGGTAGGAATGTTTTCACTCAATCCTACGTTGCAGAACTTTGCATCTGCAATAATACACGTGGGAATTCAACAGATTGGTTCAGCAGGTTGCATTTAAGCTCCTTGTATACATCATTTCCTTTACAGAGGACTTGGGTATGACCAAAACCCATCAGAGAGCTGATGCTGCAGTTGTCAAGTTGTGTAATGCTGCTCTCTCTTTAAATCTGATTTCTAGGAAATAGAGCTATGGAGAATTGTATAAAATAGCATGTTTTTCTAGTAGCATATTTTCAAGTGTTATCTGTGTATCACGAGCTATTTATTTGATTTCCCTGGTTGATTTGCCCCATTCAGAAGTGTGCTGAGTTGGATGCTATCCACAGCTGCCTAGGTGAGAATCCCCAGTGGTAGAGGAGCTTCAGCTGCAAAAGCTGCCTGCAAAACCAGCTGCCTCCTCCGGGATGAAGGGAGACACGGAGGCACCGACCGCCTGGGTCTGTCTGCCACCCTGCGCTCGCTTACGCAGAGCAGCAAATCGTATCCCTGAGAGCAAATGAGGTTTTAACCCCCAGACTTTTAAACATACAAACAGAAATCTTTTCCTGGGTTATTAATAGCCCCTTATAAACCCACCCTTTATAGGCCCTGGAACAAGTCCAGAGGAGGCTACAAAGATGATCAGAAGGCTGGAGCACCTCCTGTACGAGAGGTTGAGAGTTGGGGTTGTTCAGCCTGGAGAAGAGAAGAGCAGCTTCCAGTGCCCAGAGGGGCTACAAGAAAACTGGGGAGGGACTGTTTAAAAAGGGTTGTGGTGATAGGATATAGGGCAATGGGTATAAACTAGAGAGGGACAGATTTAAACTAAACATATGGAGGAATTTCTTCACAATGAGGGTGGGGAGGCCCTGGCCCAGGTTGCCCAGAGCAGGGGTGGCTGCCCCATCCTTGGAGGGGTTCAAGGCCAGGTTGGATGGGGCTTGGAGCCCCTGATCCAGTGGGAGGAGTCCTTGCCCATCACAGGAGGTTGGACCTGGATGGGCTTTAAGGTCCTTTCCAACCCAAACTCTTCTATGATTTTATGAAATAACAATGTTAAATATTCACTCTAATTATTTTGGTGTTGAATTTCTCATGCATTTATTGCAAGTTTTGCAATACCATTGTTAAAGTGTTTTTTATTGGTATTTGGTATTAGAGAAGTATGTGCCAATTACAAATTTGGGATAATACTGGGGTGATGTTGCATTGAATTGAACTAGTGACCCTGTGAGTATTTGACTCAGTAATTTGTCTGAACAAATGTGTATTCCGGAGCTTTGTGCTTTTCCTGGGAGTGTGTATCAAAACAAAACTAATTAGAAAATGTCATCACATAAATGCTATGGTAGCTTAGAAAACGTGTGGGTTTTATGAACAGAGAGATGGTAACTGTTCCTTAATGTTAGATATTTATTCCCCAAGAAGTCAGCACTTACTACAGTGTTGGGTATTTTTGGTTTGTTTGTTTTTTTACACAGATTTTTCTTTTTGAATGGCTTTGAGTCATGAAAGACAGCTTAATTTTTACCACAGAATTCCCGTTTACTCCATCCAGAATGGAAAGTTAAGGCTAAAAGATCAGGGGGTACCTGACTTTGCTGAAGAAGCAGTGTAGAAAATATTGAAGCACATAGATGACTGGAAGTAATGGCTTAGGATTAGCCTGTGTTTAGCTCCTCGGTGGTTTGTTATTAGTTTCTGAAAGCACCAAATCTTTTGTGTTGCTCATAATGACAAATATCTTGCCCAGCGCTGACAAGAGCTTAGCCGGCTCCTGACCAGCTGCTAATCACTAATAAATAATTCATTCTGCCTTAAATAATTGGCAACCTGGTGGCCTGTTCAGTGACTGTTTCTACACCTTCATTTATTAGAATTTTGGCCAAAAATTTACGATCAAGCATTGTTTCCACGGAAATATTTTTCTTCCATAAATATATCCTATAAATTCTAACTCAGGACAAATAAAGGTGGAAGTGGGTAGGAGACCAAATGGTGTGGATGTTGTGAACCGGCATGGAGCATGCTCTGCCTGCTTTGTAAATCCTAGCTGGTGAGTTAAATCCCAAATAAGGCCAAGACCAAAGTGTCTGGCCATTCAAACATTTCAGAATTTGATTTTAAGCTGTTTCTGATGAGATCCATTGGATCTGAAGCTACCCAAACTTATAAGTTGACATGCTGCTGCTGTGTGGTGGTGGTTAGAGGAGAGTACATCCTCTTCTGCTTCTACCATTCACTTGCTACAGAACTCAGCTTCTCTTTTCAGGGCTCTCTTAATGTACATCATTGAATACCACAGCTCTAGAGTTTTGTGCAGAATTCCCCCTTTCTCCTGGTGATGGACTCATTAAAAAGTTAAAACTCCCTTATCCTAACAAACTTTTTTTGCTGTTCCTTTCTCACTCAAATAAAGAAATAGGTTCCTTGCTTGCCCCAGTCAGCAAAAAAGCTTTTCCTGTGTTCTAAGAGGGCCAAACAAACTTGTTTTGCATGCCTTTAATGAGGTTATTCCCTTTTCTTGATCAAGAGTTGAGATAATTATAGTGATACTGGTAATGGTAGCGAAGCCTCAGCACAGAGTTCATCTCTGGACTGTCCCCACTATGCTTAACTAATCAAAATATGGAACTTGCCTTGTTTTCCAGCCAAACCAGCTCTTAAGCCCAAAAGAGATACAACCATAACCCTCACCTTTGAAGGGGCAATATTTCTCGTGTTCATTCATGTCTTTTCTCAAGGCAAGGAGTGTCATTTCCAGAGCGGGACTGCTCGGAGGAATGGCAACAGGCCATTGAGGTGGAATTAAAAAATTGCTTGATGGTGGCAGGGGTTTATAAACATCCACTCTATGTTCTTCATCGAAAGCAGCTGTTCGATTCTCCCTATCTGCGCTGTCCCACCAGTGCATTCTTTTTTAAGATTTAACAGGCATGCATCCTACGTAAATATAGCAGGATATCCCAATCCAAACATAGCTTACTGGCTTACAAGCAAAATGGCTTTCCAGAAATCTTTCTAAGTGGGAAGCCATTATCTTTATGATTTGTGATCAAGCCAAAGGAGATTCAGTCTCCTGAGCTCTCACTCATTCCATATTCAACACACAGATGAAGATGCCAAGTTAATAGTTAGGTGTCTGTGCCAGGAAGCACTTCACCAGTTTGAGTTAAAGGAACATTGTGGGCTTAAGATTTCAATTGGAATGAAAAGATCAGTATTCTGGTGCAGCACCTCATAAAAAGTGGAGCTTAAAAGGATTTGGGGGGTGTGATCCTGTCTGTTATAGGTGTGTGTGGTTTTTAATTCTTGTTCTAAAGGAGAGCTTAGATCATCATTGCTAGCTGACCGTGTGAGATGATTTATAGTCCTGTAGGTCCTGTAACGTGGTCACTGCGACGTGCAGAAAGTTGATTTCCTAAGGAATAAGATGTAATTGCTCCCTCTTTCAGGCTGGCATCGTGGCTTTTTGCACTAGTGCTTGTAGCACTCGCATCGTGATCAGAAGTGCCTGCTCTGGAAAAGATACCGCATCTTCTTTTTTGAGATACTAACCCATTACCTTATTAATGAAATCAGGTCAGCTTACAAGTGAGTCACTCATCTTGCACGCAGATCTCTGAGGTTGCACGCCCACGTGGGAAACAAGGTCAGGACAGCTCTGGAGGAGATGATTGAGAGCTCGCAGATGCCAGTGCTGCAGGAGTGGTGAATGGGAGGCGGCAGGTTGTTCTCCAAAGGCAGCTCTTGCCTTCAACACGAGCCACTGCGTGTAACGTAAAATTAGTCGTGCTTGCATAGTTCATGTAAGAGGAATTAAAGTACTTTGAGTAGCATTTTGCACAATAAACTGTAAATAAAAAGCCTTTAATGACTTAAACATCCCTGCCACAGAGATTTATTTGCTGTTAGCGCAGGTTACCTGGCTCAAACTCATCCTCCCGAAGGAGCAGTGTGTCATTGCTCCGATCCTCTGGCACATCTCTTCCCACAAGATAACGGAAAATAATGAACTATTCTGAAAAGAACCCAAATCATGTTCTTTAACCAAGGAGCTGATTCATTCCTCACGTTCTGCAGCTTTATTTATTCTTCTGCATATCCTCTCCTCATTTTGTTTTATAAGCCATTCAGAGAGGCTTTTCTGCTACCTGCAAAACAAGTAGCAAGGATGGTATTTCAGGAATTGTTACCATTCCAGGCACTAATAACTTAGCCTTTGTCTTAGTCTCTGGCTTGACTTCCTAGAGAGAGAATGAAAAGGTTCATAACAGAGGTTCTGTTGAGAAAAGTAGCTGTAAGGGAGATGGGAAGGAACCTTAGTACAGCAACGCACCAGCAGTTACAGGAACAGGATTAGGGATTTTTTAATATCAAACCAATAGCATGAATGTACCTTCACTTCTCCTTGGGAGAAGTATATTTAGGATTGAAAATGGAATGATGTCCAACATAATATGCAATAAGGGAAACTTTTTCTCCTGGAGTCCTGCAATGGTAAAAGCTGATGGATATGAACAAAGACCATAGCACATAGGAATGCTTTCAGAGATCATGCACATTCATCTGTTTCACAACTGAGAGGGCTTTGTTTCTTTTCACTTTTCTGTCAGTCAAATATTAGAGAAAGATCATTGTGAAAAAGAAACCAGGTCTGCAATATAGCTCAGTTGGTAGAGTGTCTGCTTTGATTTCAGAAGTGGAAGTGTGTCCCCCAAGGACATAAAGAGATACATTGAACTTAGAAATACAGAAACAAATCTAGTTGTCTCTTCTTGAGCTGTTGCTGAGTTGTGCTTTGAATTGTAATCTCTTTTGCTAATGTACTTCCATAAGAGAAATAAGGATGTCTAGGTATGGATTGCCTATGTGATGCTTTCCCTTATCAAATCATCTCTTAACTTGAGAAACTTCAACATGTGTCTGTTCATATCAAATCGTGAGCTTTGGCGTGATTTTATGGGAATATAGCAGTTAAATGATTCTAGAAATCACTGCATGCCAATTTGTCTGGGTTCAGCCTGGGTTTCTGGGATTCCATAGGTGCTGCCTTCTCAGATTAGGTTGGTGTCTTTGCACCTCTATGGAAAGTCGAGATTGTAGACTGCAGATGTCTCCTTGCTAAGGGTGATTTGGTACTGGAAACATCCTCCATCAGTGCTTCATCATGTGCCCAGGCAGTCGATGAATTGTCAAAAGGCTTTGAAACACCACGCAATCTGTGTCAGACAGGACTTTTTTTAATCTTGGCACTTCAAGAAACTTTCTGTCTCCACCATAAGAAGCCTCAGTGGTTATAACATACAAAAGAAGTCAACCCAGAGCTCCACAGTCTCTGTCTTCACACAGGAGACACACAGTTACAGTCACAGAATGGTTAGGGTTGGAAAGGACCTCTGGAGATCATCTAGTCCAACCACTGTGCTGAAGCAGTTCACCTTACAGCAGGTCGCACAGGAACGCAGCCGAGCAGGTTTTGAATATCATAGAATTGCAGAATAGTTTGGATTGGAAAGGACCTTAAAGATCATCCAGTTCCAAGTCCGCAGGGACACCTCCCACTGGGTCAGGTTGCCCAAGACCCCGTCCAACCTGGCCTTGAACACCTCCAGGGATGGGGCAGCCACCATGTCCCTGGGCAACCTGTTCCATGAAGTGTCTTGTACAGGGTTATCTTCTCAACATCTTTGTGTGTTAACGTTAAAGGCGCGCTGCAAAGGTTGCTGGTTTTGATGCGGAGAGAAGGGCAAAACACTAGCAGTACATAAAGCAGATGTTTCTGAGTATCGGAGGGAGTACGAAAGAGGATAAATTCCACAAAACTACCTAACCCCCTCTGCACAGATACACACACATAAATCTGAACATACACATGCACACAGGTATTATTAAGTATTTTTACAATGTATTTACATGTAGCACTTTCAGTTATATATTTAGATATAATGATAACTGTTTCCCATGTGAAGTCCTTAAAATAAGACTGTGGTAAAGGCTGAGCAGTTTCTGTGTTGCTGAACCTGATGATGCCCCTTTAAGGAAGTACTCAATGAGTTGAAGAATGAAATTAATTCTTTAGCATGCTTAACAACAGCTAAAATTGTCAAAGCCTATTTTATCATAGAATCATAAGGTTGGAAAAGACGCACTGGATCATCGAGTCCAACCATTCCTATCAAAATATATATAATTTAGTATGTAGTGTACATTTCCTACGCTTTTGTCTAGAAAGGATTTCTAACTACGGAGCTGCAATGGCAACGCCCTAACTCATTTTTAAATGCACCTTTCATGTTCTTCCTTTTCTTCTGCTTTCAGCTCCAGAAAAAGTCCATGCAACAGTTCGATGCCGCATGACACAAAGAGGCCGGCAGACCTGATGGGTCAGGAAGTAATTTTGGTTTCCTTCCTTCTGCTCCTTCTGGTCTGGTTTCTGAATCGAGAATTTGAGGTCAGTTACCGCCTCCACTACCATGGAGATGTGGAGGCTGATCTTCATCGCACCAAAATTCAGAGCATGAGGGATCAAGCTGACTGGTTGCTGAGGAATATTATTCCGTACCATGTGGCTGAGCAGTTGAAGGTCTCCCAGAGCTACTCCAAAAACCACGACAGCGGCGGGGTAATTTTTGCGAGTATTGTGAACTTCAGCGAGTTCTACGAAGAGAATTATGAAGGGGGCAAAGAGTGCTACCGAGTCCTGAACGAACTGATTGGGGATTTCGATGAGCTGCTGAGCAAACCACATTACAGCAGCATCGAGAAAATCAAAACCATCGGGGCGACCTACATGGCTGCCTCGGGACTGAACACCTCGCAGTGTCAGGACAACAACCATCCCCATGGACATTTGCAGACCCTTTTTGAATTTGCCAAAGAAATGATGCGAGTGGTGGATGACTTCAACAACAACATGCTGTGGTTCAATTTTAAACTGAGGATTGGCTTTAACCACGGCCCCCTCACTGCTGGGGTCATCGGCACCACCAAGCTGTTGTATGACATTTGGGGGGACACTGTGAACATCGCTAGCAGAATGGACACCACCGGCGTCGAGTGTCGCATACAGGTGAGTGAGGAGAGCTACCGCATCCTAAACAAGATGGGGTATGACTTTGACTATAGGGGGACAGTCAATGTGAAGGGGAAAGGTCAGATGAAGACCTACCTTTACCCAAAATGCATGGACAACGGGATCGTGCCGCATCACCAGTTGTCTATATCTCCAGACATTCGGGTTCAAGTGGATGGCAGCATTGGGAGATCTCCAACGGATGAGATTGCCAACCTGGTGCCTTCTGTACAGAATTCTGATAAGATAGCCCATGGCACAGATAACTCGGAAACCAAGGAAATCCTTCCTTCCACCAAGAAGCTCCAGAAAGATGCAGGGAGAGCAGAGGAGAGGTGCAGATTTGGCAAAGCTGCAGAGAAGACTGACTGTGAGGAAGCGGGAACTGAGGAGGTGGATGAACTGACAAAGCTTAATGTCTCTAAGAGTGTATGATGCACTGTCAGAGTTGCATGAAGTGCTCTGTCAATAGAAACATACAGACATTTGCAATTGGCAGTTTTCTTTTTCAAGAGAGACCTTCTCAACACCTGGGTTGTACGTTTGTTTTCATTTCAGCGCCTGATGCTGTGTGGATCACAGCTCTTCAGGGCTTGTATTCATCCATCTCTCTCTCCTCCATGCCCCAAACCACATCCCAAGCTCCCCAGCTCCCTGTGCAACCATCTTACAGCTGAGTAGAGGATATTAAGTGCCTTCAGATATACTCCATTGGACTCCCTGTCAAGGTACAGAGGCCCCAAGTGAAATCATAGCTTTGGGTATTTATCTAATTTTAAAGAAAAGAAAAGCTGTGGTTATATCATTTTTATTGTTGTTTCTCACAAAACACTTTTTTTGGCTAATGCAACTCCTTTGGTTTTTTATATCTCTCTGAACAATGTTTTACTGTTATCAGACCTTTTGTATGTAAACACACAGAGAAATGTGCATGTATCTACCATATGAGACTGACATAAAGTGCCAGTAACGTACCACAAAAGAATGTCTTGGCGAGGGGATGACACAATTTGACTTTGTGTTGGGCTGGAAGAGGAGTTCTGCAGTGGCTCAACATTTAGTTAGAGTAGGCCGAACAACTGCTGTAGTTTTATTCTCCTTCACCAATGCTTTCTTCAACCTTAATGTGCCATTGTGTGCTTTGGATACACTTCTTTCCCATACAGCCAATGAGTTACTGATCTGTGGGAACGGAATAAGGGTTCGGACTTCACCAGCTCTCAGGACAGGTTTCCAGATGCAGATGGGTGACCATGCAAGTGTTACAATACAGATCTTACAAGTCTAAAGCAGTTTTGTGTTACTCCGTATCCTAGCTGAATTTGCGAAGGTAGGTGAAGTTGATGTCTCTAAGCTGGTCTGATTTGAGAGAGAGAGAGAGAGAGAAGCAAAATAAATGTTTTGGGAATGCCTTTATTTATTTATTTATTTTATTCCTGTTTTTATTTTGTTCAGGGGGGTTTTGTGCGCATGTGCAGAAGGGACCAGGAGAGATGAATTGTTACTTGGTTTAATAAGAGTAATCAGATGGTGTTTTGGCCTCTTTGAACTACCAACCACTGTGAGGATGTTACCTTGGCAATACTTGTTTCAAAGCCGGTGGAACTTCCCAAGCCACCAAACGCAACTGAGCGCCCCAGCTTTCCCTCTGTACCGAATCAATGGTGCTGCACAATGTTCTTCAGGACTTTTTCCCCCTACACTGTGCTTTTGTAGCAGGGAATAGAACAGCATGCTCCCTGCATGCCACTGAAAGCAGGAATAGGGAAAAATGTCCTTTCTAGTGAGCCGAGAAGCACAATAATTTCCCAGTCCGGCAGATGACTCTGTGCGGGTCCCTGGGACCAGAGACCTGCAGGGGCCCAGGAACCTGCTTGCACAGAGGGAACTGCAGGGTGGGAGCCTTAGGCTACACCAGTTAGTCCTCTGCATGCTTCCATCACCATTCACTTACATCTGATGCCCTGCTTTGGATAATATTAATTATTCAACTACTCCACTTCCGCAAACTCCTTGTGACACCAGATAAAATGGAAGAATTGTTATGCCCAGAATAAGTTCATGAGCCGAGGGAGAGCTGGTGAATGCACGGCTGCGCTGTCTGCATGTTGGTGTGGACTTTCATTCTTTCTTTCCTTCTGAACTGAGGTCAGAATACGTCAATACTTCTTTTTACTCCCAATGTGATTTTTGGCATTTCGGTAATAAACCTGAAGGTTGTGAAGCTCCCATTCAGCTGTTTGAGACCCACCTGCACTCCACGGTCAGCACCAAGCCCTTGAAGCCTTTCTCAAATGCCAGTACATGAGATTTCTGGATCTCAGTGAGTTAACAAGACTCTGCACACTGTTCTCACAAAAGTTTATGCATATCTAAATAGTGTTTGGTATGAAAGCTATTTAAAGTTCATCTTACAGCACACGAAAAAACAGGGGATGATCGTCCCCTGTCACTGATGATCTGACCTGGTCAGAGGCTATTCCTGACAAGCAACAATACGAGATTTTTATCCATGCACAGTTTTACAGCAGCCTTCCTTCTCTGTAGGTTAAAACTTGTTCCCTTCTGCCCACCTCTCTCCATAGTGGGTTGGACTCCTGACTTTCAGGTAGTATAACTCTGCAAATACCTCTTGCGTCTGAAGAATGTATTCTTGAAACCGTTCTTGGGGTTCTTATTTCAGTTACATGTGTGTCAGTATTTCTTTTCTTGCAGTAGAGGAGTTATTGTGGTCCAGAAATTTTTACATGCCTTCTAGTGTTATATCAGAGCCTCAAAGTCTCCCTTTCTCTTCTCCCTACTTTATAGACTGATTTCTCTCTCATTGATCAGCTGTGTGCAATGGCAGAGTTAGTTGAGATGGAAACACTACACAATCACAGAATCTCTACCAGCAACAGCCCTGCGCTCCGGGAAAGGTCTGCACCATGTGATTAAACCTGCAAGGAGATGGTACTCGACTACCCAGAGCACCTTCCTTTGCGGCAGTTGAGCAATGCACTGCACAACAACCCTGAGCAGCTCCAGACTAGGAGAAGTCTGGCTGGAAAGCTGCTGGGAGGAGAAGGACCTGGGGGTGTTGGTTGACAGTGACTGAACATGAGCCAGCAGTGGCCCAGGTGGCCAAGAAGGCCAATGGCATCTTGGCTTGGATCAGAAACGGCGTGGCCAGCAGGTCCAGGGAGGTTCTTCTCCCTCTGTACTCGGCACTGGTGAGACCGCTCCTCGAATCCTGTGTTCAGTTCTGGGCCCCTCACCACAAGAAGGATGTTGAGGCTCTGGAGCGAGTGCAGAGAAGAGCAACGAAGCTGGTGAGGGGGCTGGAGAACAAATCTTATGAGGAGCAGCTGAGAGAGCTGGGGTTGTTTATCGTGGAGAAGAGGAGGCTGAGGGGAGACCTCATTGCTCTCTACAACTCCCTGAAAGGAGGTTGTGGAGAGGAGGGAGCTGGGCTCTTCTCCCAAGGGACAGGGGACAGGACGAGAGGGAATGGCCTCAAGCTCCACCAGGGGAGGTTCAGGCTGGACATTAGGAAAAAATATTTCACAGAAAGGGTCATTGGGCACTGGCAGAGGCTGCGCAGGGAGGGGGTTGAGTCACCTTCCCTGGAGGGGTTTAAGGGGCGGGTGGATGAGGTGCTAAGGGACATGGTTTAGTGACTGATAGGAGTAATTGGACTCATGATCCAGTGGGTCTCTTCCAACCTGGTGATTCTATGAATACAAAAGCTTCATCCTCCAGCCCATACAGTAAATAAAACGCCTGTGCTGTCATGATGTGGTGCTGTGGGAGTAGTGGTTGGTTTCTGGTAACTTTAGAATACCAAAAAAAAAAACCAAACAGGATCTCTTCTTCATTGACACTAAGCAAATAAAGTGAGTACGGAAGTATTAGTGGACTCTGAAGTCAAGGGCTGTTGTCTGCTCGGGGACCTGCCGGCAATATTACTCTGCCTTAACTCTGAAGCTGGAAAGAGTCGATGAGAAGCTGAGTAGCTAGTGGTACCTGTGCTTGCTTATTGCCCCCAGGACAGCAGCAACTACAGCTGCAGGTCTCCTGTTGGAAGGTTTAAATCTTCTCTTTGATACAGTGTAGTAAGGAATTAAGAAGCTAAGGTCTAAATGTGTGGTTTAGATAGCAAGGTTTTCCCAGGCACAAGGAGCTAGGAGAGAGTTATTTTGTGTTGTAAATCAGTGGAAGCTGAATCTTTACACCCTTGAAAAGATGTCCCAGTGCTGGAAAAATGATCCTGGAGGCATTTTTAACTGTATTGTGCAGCTCGTCTCTGTGGCTGTGACACGTGTGCGCTTGTGGGAGGCCGTGAGCAAAGTTCGTTTCATTAACATGTCGTTTGTGCTTGTTCTGTCAGAGCCAACACCATTCAAACACCGTGTAAAAGTTGCAGAGTTGGCCAGGTACTTGCAAGAAAGCTCAGTGCGTTGCCGTGCTTCCTATTTTCAGGGTGTTTTAATGGAGATTTTAAAATTACCTGGGGTAGGGGGGAAAAGATTGCTGAATGTGTGCTAGTCCCGTGTTGTCTTCTGCCATGGTTCACATGCGAGAGCCACTCTGGAGCGTGGAGTAATGAGGAACATGCTGAATATTTACTGCAGTGTTGTCTTAATCTGCTGCTAGCACATAAAAATGCTTGGGTTTCTCCCAGCTACGTCTGTGAGACAGATTTCTCATTCAAAAACAAGTAAATGGCATTCCTGTTGATTTACTTTCTGGCATTTGTCTTTGAAAGAACAGATTTCACCATTATTTCCCAGGATGTGAGGTTGTTCTCCTTTTCTGGAGGGAGCAGGAACACTGCGAGCGATGCCACTGCCAGGCTGTGGCTCCTCTGTGTCCGCACACAAAGTGCAGGAGGGTCGTTAAGATGACAGAATGAGAGGGGAGAGGGTGCAATCCCCAAAGACTTTACAAAAGAAATAAGTATTTGGATACGTCAAGGCTAAAACACAGAAAGGAGGTGCCCAGAGCAAAAATGAAAAGAGCTACTCACCCAACTTTGTGCTCATTCCAGCTTTTAGCTAAGGAAGAGCCTATTGTTGATTAAAGAGCCAAGCTTTTAGGGTTTCTTGCATTTGAAAATCGCTAGTTCTAACCCGCTTTTGAAACTTTAATTCTGAATACAACAAAAATGCATTGCAGGGGAGTTATTATTACCTTCATGTCTTTATTTTGTAATATCACCCAGTGCTGAGAGCACCTGGGGTCGGATAAAATAGATCAGCTGTTTAACTGTGCAGCTTCGGGGGTGGGAAGGGGGCCAGATTTAGAGACTCTTGTCTGTTTTCTCCCTTCTTTCCTGCTTTTTGTCTTGTTTGCTCAATCTGGATGGGACGTGCAAATGGTTCTTTGCCTCGCTGCTCCTCACCTTTGCTAAACTGCATCTCCAGCACTGCATAGCGAGGTTTGAACCCTGTTGCTGCCAGGTCACAACTCTGGGTGCTGCTATCACCGCTGTTTGACTCCATTTCCTAATGTAAAGGGGAAGAGTACGTTTGCTTTGGTATCTCGGCCCATTTGCCCAGTCACAGCTGCAGCTTTTGCCTTTTGTTGGTGTTAAGCCGCTTGACAGAAGACACAGAAGAGCAACAGGCACCTCCCAGTGGTTAAATTTAAGAATTCTGCGAAAAAATATATTTTTCATCACAGCAAAAGTGGAAAAAAAAGTTTTGTTGCCCTGAATAACAGGGTAAAGAAATAAACTCCAGTGTTTGCTGCCAGTGTTGGTATTCACTGAAGCAGCAGGCCTGTTTTAGTTAAATATTACAAAACTGCTAAAAATGCAGTCATCATTTATTGATGTGACTTTCCAAAATGCTAAGGATGTTGCAGGGGTGGTTTGACTCTAAATACAGAATGATTTTCCTGTGGAGAGAGAGAAGCAGTCAAGGTCGAGGTGCAGGGATCTCCCAGCACCACGGTGCCTCCACCTCCGTGCCTGGCAGCTGCACAAACCCAGCTGGGATCTCGAGGTAATCCTGAGACTTGGCCAGCTGTATGTGGAACACCAGTTTAGACAGTCAAGTCATTTATTCTGATTTTCTGTTTTTCCTTTCGAGTTCCCTATATGGGCTGTATCAGTCCTTGTTTCGATTTCTAGGGGAGCAACATTGGAGGGGAGACCCCTGAAGCACTGTGGGTCATTGCTGAGCATATCCTGCCCTGCCGGCAGCGGCAAAGTTCTGCAGTGCACTCTAAAACAGGTGGGAATGATACACACCTTTACACACCAATTCCTGCAGACACTGTAGTTGTCCAGTGTCTAGTTTGGGTGGTGCAGAGGTCTGAAGATTTTTCTGTCAAGAGCTGTGAAACCACAGACTGTTTTTGGAGTGTTGTGTCCAGTTCTGGAGTCGTCAGCATAAGAAGGAGATGGAGCTGTTGGAATGGGTCCAGAGGAGGCTACAAGGATGATCAGAGGGCTGGAGCACCTCCTGTATGAGGACAGGCTGAGAGAGTTGGGGTTGTTCAGCCTTGAGAAGAGAAGACTCCGAGGAGACCTTAGAGTGACCTTCCAGTACCTGAAGGGGCTACTAGAAACCTGGGGAGGGACTGTTTACAAAGGTTTGGAGTGATAGGACAAGAGGCAATGGAGATAAACTGAAGAGGGGCAAATTGAGACTAGACATATGGAGGAATTTCTTCATGATGGGAGTACCGAGGCCCTGGCCCAGGTTGCCCAGGGAAGTTGTGGTTGCCCCATCCCTGGAGGGGTTCAAGGCCAGGTTGGTTGGGGCTTGGAGCCCCTGATCCAGTGGGAGATGTCCCTGCCCATCACAGGAGGTTGAACCTGGATGGGCTTTAAGGTCCTTTCCAACCCAAACTCTTCTATGATTCTATGAAATAACCATGTTAAATATTCATTCTGATTATTTTGGTGTTGAATTTCTCATGCATTTATTGCAAGTTTTGCAATACCATCATTTAAAACGTCAGGCTCTGAAGAGGTTTAAGTAGAAAATAAAATAAGGCTGAAAATGTATTTTGTCTTAACAGTGGCTCAGTTTGAGTGGTGCATGGGGAGGAGTTCCGAGATCCTTTGTAGACATCGGGTAACACCATTTTAGCAGCTGTTCCACAGACGCATCTCCAAGTCAGGAATTGGTGTCAAGAAAGCAGTCGGTTACGTTTTACGCTTTTGGAAAGGCTCCTAGGCTGCTGTATTGGCTTCTTGCACCTTAACCTTTACATGGTTGGTCCTGCTCTCTCCCCATTTTCTGACTCACTGCAGCAACGCGTATTTTAGCATCCTGAAGTGGCAGCGTTCACTGAATCGGAAGAACTGCAGAGAAGGTCAGGGCTGAGAACAGCTACTTAAATCTGAGTTTCAGCTCTAACCGGTGCTGCTAGAACCAGTTTGTCGTCCAGCAATGAGCAGGAACATGCAGTGTAAGTCAGAGCTGGCGGTGCCAGCACCCCCACTCTCATACCCCTTATTTCAGCATTGATTGTCAATCCTGCTTCGGATGAGTCAAAGCAGAGCAACTTTCTTGAGCTTTTCCTTCTTTTCTCCATTAGTCACTCATGTCTTCGCTTGATTTTAACTTCATGTATTGGCTAATCATTAGTTTGGAATTGAGAGAGAGGTTTGTATTTAGTCATTTTTGAAAGATCTAAGCTCAGAGCGGGGAGAATGCAGCATGTGCTACATCTGCAGGTCTGTCCAGAGGGAAAATGCCATTTTAGTGTCTTTGAAACTTTGCTTTTATTTGAGTGAGACCAGAGCTCCATTTGTGGTTTATTTCTAGTACAAGCAGAGTAACTCCATCGTGCTCCTGCCCCTAGAGACTGTCCAGAGGAAGGGTTTGCTTCATTGCAGTGATCTGCTCTACATCGCTGCCCAAACCAGGATTCGGCCACCGTGCAGGTACTGGCACGGCCCCACTGGCACCATCAGACATTTCTCTTAACGTCTCACAAGTCCACAGTTGCCATAACCTTCCTCAGTTTCATTTCTTCTAGAGGCCATATGAGATACCTACCTACCTACCTACCTTCCTATCTATCTACCTACCTACCTATCTACCTATCAAGACAGAGACTTGTTAAGACCCTACTGCAAGTACAGCTTTAAACTTCCAAAGTAATAAACTCTCTAAAGCCAAGAGCCTTAACAAATCCAAACATCTGCTGAAAGACAAAACACCGTTTTGAGTTTGCGCTGGGTATTTGGGAGTTTTTTCTGCTCAACAGCAGGCGTCCCCTGTTTGCGAGGAGGCAGCAGCAGCATCCAAAGATGACAAGGACCTTGGCCACCCTCCCTGAATTACCCAGGAACAGGCAGACAGGCTGTCAGGAAAGTGACCTCACGCCCCAGGGCTGGTGTGATGGCTTTAGATATTGCATTGCTCAAAAAAGAAAAACCTTCTTTACATCAAACAGCGTTTTTAACAGTATGAAAAGTTGTCTTTGCTGACAACGAGGGCTGGATACCTCTTTCCTACTCCAGGGTCTTTACATCCTGTGGTATTGGAGAAGACAGGGATGTAGATGATGGGAGGCCAGGTGCGTTGGGAAGGAGCTGGACGTGCCACTGGCTCTGAGCGCACGGCTCGCTGCCCTGTGAGCTGGCCCGATGTCGGATGCCTTTGCGAATACGTCTTCCTCCTGGCCTGTTGGCTTCGTTTCATGTTTTCGTATGGGCAAATTGCGGCTGGTTATTAAACCGTGCGCTAGAACTCCTGGCACTGCTGCCTGAGGGGATTGACTGGGCTGCGTTCAGGTTCGGGGTTGGGTTTGGTTCTGTCCAGCCTCAGACAGAACCATTGCGCAGAAAATGTTAATTGACAACATCATTGAAATGCTCCTGAGTTATGAATTGACACATTGATTGAGAACTATTTCCAGTTAAAAAGAAGACCAAAAAAAAAAGGCATATTAAAGCATAAAGTCTCCGCATTAGCTGGAAATTGTTTCTTTATGACATCTTTCTTTTCTCTCTCTTCCTGCCCCGACGAAGCCCACGTTCCTGCTACCTTCTCCGCTCCCTTTTTGCAGAGAGGGCCGGCCTGTTTACACCCCGCTGGGGAAGCGAGCGGCTCCCGCGGGGCTCGGCTGGGATGGGGTTCCTGGCAGCGCCTTCCCTGTACATAGGCTACCTGCACTTCCTTGACAAAAGCAAAATGGGCAAAAAACCCTGTATCTGTGAAATATTAAGCTATATATGTACATAGATAAAACGCATATTATCCCTGCCTCGTTACTACGGCTCTGTAATCAATTGTATATTAAACTCTTTTACTGTATGACAGATCATTTCACACTATCTTAGATGTAGAAAAGCCGAGAAAGTAACTCACAATACACTATGTCAACTTAAAAGTGGTTTGCTTTTTTTATTTTGGCTCTAGCACAACTTCAAACGCAGTCCTGTGCTCTTTGCACATTGTTTCGAAGAAGAATAGTTTGGAAGAGAAGTTTCTTCATCCCTTTGTTTTGGATCTGGCTTTTCCCAATGTTTCTTTGATAAATCGCGAAGCCACCGAGTTAATTTTTGATGAGGTGCATATTGTGAAGGCATTTGAAATGCGAAAGGAATTTGTCACATAGACCCGCTACGCTTTGATGTGTTGGTTGGCAGTAAATGACCTTCGTGTTCCCAGTGCCAGTTGAAAAGACGACTCCTTCCTCATTTTCCCTCATTTTAATTCAGCTCTGAAGTGCTGGGAAGGGGATATGTGTTATTCTCAGTGCCGTCTGCAGCCGGAGGTCTCGGCAAAGAGCGTTTTCACGCAGGGGGGTTGCTGTGGCCAACTCTGGGGATGAACTTGAAATAGTTTTGTTCTTTAGCGGAGAGTTTGGATGGTTTATTCTGGAATACCAGTGCCTTGTTCAAATTAATCTGCATGGAAAGTGGGGTGAGGCATTGTTATTCTGGAGTCACCAGAAAAAGAAAGGGCTGAGCGGGAGCGCTGGCTGAGAAGAGGAGCCTTGGTGCTTTCGAAACCTGAACCGGCCTGGCTGAAAGAGCTGAAGGTGTTGGGCTGCTTCTGGCGGCTCAGCAGCAAATCCCAGGGCTCTGGCTCAGCCTCTCTCACACATCCCTCCCTTGGCAGCTCCTTTAAACATCCTCTTGTGTGCTCCTTGGGTTTCACTGGAGAAAAACACCCTAATGAAGCCATGAGCCCGTGCAAAGTCAAGTTGTGACCTGGAGGACTTGAAGGTTTCCTCTGGATCTGAGCCCAGGCATTCTGCTCCCTCCACCTGCTGATGATGAGACCCACAACCATGGTGTCCTGCAGCACCAAACCCTTTCCTTCACATGCTGACAAGCCATAAGCTTTTGTCTGGGTCCTGCTGGATGTCCGCCTTTCCCTTTTCTCCCTGTGGGCTGCAGAACACCAAGAGCTTTGTCCTTCTGGAGTTGTGGAGTCTGGTTTCCCCAAAGGTGCCGATTTATTGTTTTCCCCCACATTTTCAATGGGTTTGGGTGGTGCCCAAGGTGAGGTAAGTATGCATGATGGGATGTGCAGCCAGCGCTTCACTGCGTTCCTCAGTGCCAACCCAGGGCTCTGGTGTCGATGAGTGTCTGTAAGCCGTGTGTGCGTGTTCGCCTTCCGGCACAGGCGAAAACTGCTCCAGTTTTACCCACCTGGGCTCCTGTTGTAGATTGTAGATTGTGGTGATTGTCAACTGCCAAGGGATATTTTTTAATAAATCTTATTAAGGCGTTTCAAGTAAATCCAGTCTTGCCGTTTTCAGTTCTGTGCTGTCTTCTCCCCAGGTAACCCCGCGGTGACATTTCATCTCTTTCTTTGCTTTGGTTCATGGTCAAGAACGCATCGTGCGGCGGTGCTGGATGTATTGGAAGAGCACAGCCTGTGTTCATACAGTTTATGTGGGCATTCTGGTTACAAGAAAAACTCAAAGATCTCTCAGAGATGCATTTCACGGTGATTCCTGTAAGATGGGGCTGGTTCCTGGAAAGATGGTTGGACTCGGTGATCTGGTGGGTCTTTTCCAACCTGGTGATTCTATGGTTTGTCCATAGGCAGCACTGAGACAATGAGGCCAAGCTGGTGGCCCCAGCATCTCTCCCATCTGTAGGAGCTGCCGGGGATCCCACACTCTGGTCACACCGTGGCAGCGGGGAGCTCTGCACGAGCTTTCCTGGCTGCTTCTTTCTTTGTGTTTCTAGATTCCTGAGTGCCTGGATGGTTAATATGACCTTAGTGTGGTGTGGAGGTGCCAGGCTGTGCTGCTTTTGAGGAGTCACCGTCATCTCTGGGGTGACAGAGAGATGGAAGCACCCGTCTCGCCCCAGTGCGCGCTGCCCTCCCACCATCCGTGGTTTGAGCAGGTGCTGGGAGCTGCGCCCGGCGGGTGCCCCGGTTACCAGCAGTGATTTCTCAGCCGTCTGTGGGAGTTGAAAGCCAGAAGCTGAGAGCTGGGCTGGGAAGCGTGCAGGGAGACGTGGCTGGATCCAGTGCTGCTGAAGGTGGGTGAGGAGTGGCTCCACCAGCTCCTGACTCGGTTTCCCTGAGGGATCCTTGAGGATCTCCAAGCTCCAGCTGCTCCCCTGTTTTCCTGGGGCTGCTCCTGCTCCCTCTGGGTCTCAGCCTGGCAGCCCAGCCCGAGTTCTGCCTAAGAGGACACCCACCCACCTCACTCTGACCTTTCCAAGGCCTCGCTGGAGGAACCTGCTGGAGTCGCCAGTCCTGGACCCGCTCTGGGTGCAGCACAGCAGCGAGGGTGCTCAAGCCCTGCTCCCCACACCTCCGATGGGCTTTCATCTTGTACCTCTCACAAAGCTTTTCTCCAGCCTCTGGGGCTGAACTGTTCTTTGAAGCAATGATTTTTTTTCCCCGGTTCCCCTGGTCTCATCACAGCTGAGTCCAGCCAAAGCCCATAAAAGCAATTTGGGTTGGTGACTGTGGCCACGGAAGCACCCGCGGGTGCCCAGATCCACTGGGGAGCACGAACCCACAGAGCTTCGTTTGGCCAGGCTGCAGCCACTTTTGCTCTCACTCGGTAACCAGCGTTTTGCTTTTGGTAACTAAATTTTTGTTGCGGTGTCGAGCGGCAGTTCTCATTTCCCAGCTTTGCAGAGTTTATGGCATTTTAAGAGCTAGATGCAAATGAACTTCATTAACATGCTTAATTATCTTATAAACCTCCTATCCATCTGTCCTGCATATGCTTTGGACTCGATGCTTTAAGACAAGGGACCACATTAGGCTTGGCACGAGGCGGCTGCGAGTGGGAGCCTTGGGAAGAGCCCAGCTCTGCCTGCAGAGGGACTGGGCTTTGGGGCTGGGAGCACGTGTGGGAATGGAATCATGGAATCAGAATAGTTCAGGTTGGAAAGGACCTTAAAGATCATCCAGTTCCACCCACTGCCATGGGCAGGGACACCTCCCACTGGATCAGGGGCTCCAAGCCCCATCCAGCCTGGCCTTGAACCCCTCCAGGGATGGAGCAGCCACAGCTTCTCTGGGCCACCTGGGCCAGGCCCTCCCCACCCTCACGGTGAAGAAATTCCTCCTTATGCCTAGTCTAAATCTGCCCCTCTCCAGTTTATCCCCATTGCCCCTTGTCCTATCACTCCAAGCCTTTGTAAACAGTCCCTCCCCAGCTTTCTTGTAGCCCCTTCAGGTACTGGAAGGTCGTGCGTAATTCTCCTCAGAGCCTTCTCTTCTCCAGGCTGAACAACCCCAACCCTCTCAGCCTGTCCTTGTATGGGAGGTGCTGCAGCTCTCTGATCATCTTTGCAAATGGTGTTTTTCAAAGGCTGTGTCCAAGCCAGGAGGCTGGAAATGAACCTGTAAACCCCACAGTGGGGTGGGGTGATCCTAGGAGTGATTTACTAAAAGCCAAGAACCAGTGTGGAAACTCCTCCAGTCTGTCTGAAGGGGAGACGCTCTGGCCAGAGGCTCCCGGTCGGAGCTGGGAAGGCAGAGCTGGAGTCAGGAGCTTTGCCCAAGGGGCTTTGCTGTAGAAGAGCTTTGGGCTAGGCTCCAGAGGAGACCTTGTTGGCACAGAGCTGCCCAGCAGGGCCCGTCCCGCGCTGGGGATCCTCTTGAGGAGGCTTAAGGCAGAGGATGGGTTTGCTGTAGAGCTCCGTGACGATGCTTGGGTCAGGCTCCCTCCCCCGCCAGCCCCTTCTCTTTTAACTATGGAAAACACAAGCAAAAATGGCCCCTTGCGCTGCTCCTGCCCTGCGGAGCCACTGTCGCACCGTGCTGACCCCAGGGTGCACGTAGGGGCACCTGCGACATCCATCTATACTCCAATAGCTCCAGTGGGCACAGGTCCTGCTCCTCAGGTCCTGCTGCTTCGGCTCCTCGGCTCCCAGGAGCTCTCCCAAACCTTGCACGCTGAAATCTCTGCTGAGAGGTGTCACAGGGAGGCTGAGGAGAGAGGAGATCCAGGGGAGGAGAGGGCCTGATACAATTCCAGGATAGCGCCAGAGATCCCCCCCAGGCTGGTTTTTATCCTTGGAGGTGCCTGGTTTGCTGGTTTGGGACCCTGCGGGGCCTGACGCTGCTGTGCCGATGCCGAATGAACCCTCAAGGGCATCACGGAGGGGGAGCTGGGGCAGTGATGGGCTGAGTTTCCAGCTGAGGTCTTGCTCTGTGTATTACTGTTTCCAGGCCAGCTCCCCAGACTCCTCTTCCACCACTGGACCTTGTTCTGTGCCTCATGGGCTGTTTTCCTGCCTCGTGGGTGCTTTTTCTGGGTGCCCCTGTGCTATGCACGTGTGGCAGAAGGCAGCCTCTGGCTTTTATACCTGCTGCAAGAAGCTGTAAATGCCTAAAGGACCCTCATCGCTAAAGGTGCCTCCAAAGACCAAAGATGCCAGGAAAGAGCCTGCAAAGCAAAGGGATGGTGACATGCAGCAACCTGCAGCTCTTCCCGTCACCCCTGCAGGCAGCCCTGGGGACTTGAGGACAGGAATGGGCTGACGAGACCTCACTGCTCTCTCCAACTGCCTGAAAGGAGGTTGTGGAGAGGAGGGAGCTGGGCTCTGCTCCCAAGTGACAGGGGACAGGACGAGAGGGAATGGCCTCAAGCTCAACCAGGGGAGGTTCAGGCTGGACATTAGGAAAAAATATTTCACAGCAAGGGTCATTGGGCAGTGTCAGAGGCTGCCCAGGGAGGGGACTGAGTCACCTTCCCTAGAGGGGTTTAAGGGCCGGGTGGACGAGGTGCTGAGGGACATGAGTTAGTGATTAATGGGAATGATTGGACTCGATGATCCGGTGGGTCTTTTCCAACCTGGTGATTCTATGAAGAAGGTGCAGAACATGGCATGTCCTGGCCTTTATCTCCCCCTAGTGCCACCCGCTCCGCTCCTTTGCTGCACAGAGCACAGAATCCAGCAGTGTCCCACACGGTGGCTCTGGGGCTTGGGGAGATCCAGCTCTGGGGCAGCAACGTTCCAGACGGGCACAGAGAGCAGAGCCACTGCTAGGAGCACAGGGACAGCATCGTGGTGAGACAGGACCCATGCTGGCATCATCGAATCACCTCATCCACCCGTCCCTTAAACCCCTCCAGGGAAGGTGACTCAACCCCCTCCCTGGGCAGCCTCTGCCAGTGCCCAATGACCCTTTCTGTGAAATATTTTTTCCTAATGTCCAGTCTAAACCTCCCCTGGTGCAGCTTGTGGCCATTCCCTCTTGTCCTGTCCCCTGTCACTTGGGAGAAGAGCCCAGCTCCCTCCTCTCCACAACCTCCTTTCAGGCAGTTGGAGAGAGCAGTGAGGTCTCCTCTCAGCTTCCTCTACCTCACCTGGTCCTGAGCTTGTCCATAGGCCATGAGCTATGTCCAGCCTCAGCGGGAGCCACAGAGTCACACGCAGCATTCCCAGACATCTCTGCTCCATTGCAGCTGGCATGCGGGTTTGTCTTCTGCCCTTAGCTCCAAGCTGTCCATCTCCTGCATGTAAAGGAGAAAGACCAGCTCCTTGGCGACTGGCTCAACCCAGTGCAGCAAGGTGCATGGCAGGGAAATTATTAAAAACACATTTGGCAGCAGGAAAGGGCTTTGTATGACTGTGGGTGGCAGGGATCTACCCCCACATCTGGCTCCCCAGGGAGCATCGTGCCCTGTGACACACTGTGCTCTGCCTTGGGTGACCGGGCACCACCAGGGACTCTGCATTTTGGGGTTGTCCCCAAGCTGGGACAGAGCTTGTCCTGATTTAGTGCCTCTCTGTTGCCCTTTGGGGTGCTAGAGGTGTTTTAGCCCTTTTGCTTGGCTGCAGCTGGGAACAAGATTTGCACGTGTGGACGAAGACAACGGGTAGGCTGGGTGGTACGGGGACGCACGGGGCCATAGCGTGTAGAGTGGGGTGTCCTGGGCTGTGGGGCCACCTGGGCGAGGGTGTGGGGTCTTGGGCTGTGGGACCAGGGGAAGAAGCTTGGGCTGTGGGGCCACCCAGTGCATGACATGGGTCTGTATGGGACAGGGAGCAGAACCCTGAGCTGTTGGGCCACCAGGTGCAGAGCATGGGCCCACACAGGACAGGGTGTGGGGTCTTGGGCTGTGTGGCCTCCCGGTGCAGAGCGTGGGGCTGTGCAGTCCAGCCAGGTTGCATGAAACCCAGGGTGTGAGGCTGTGCGGCACGAAGCTGTGCTCCCAGTCCCCATCCCTGGCCATTCCCTGCAGGAACCAACCCTCAGAAGGAGTTTGCTGCACTCTTCTGGCTTTAGAAACATTTCAGATTGGAGGAGCTAGAATTGGAGGAACTAGATGATCTTTATCGTAGAATCGCCAGGTTGGAAAAGACCCATCGGATCATCGAGTCCAACCATTCCTATCAAATACTAAACCATGTCCCTCAGCGCCTCATCCACCTGTCCCTTAAACACCTCAGGGAAGGTCCCTTCCAACCCAAATTATTCTATGATTCTGATTTCTCTTTTTCAAACCGTGTAGAGGAGAGTCATGCACCCAGAGGGTTAATTGCAATGAAACCCTGTTGGGTTTTCACAGCCCCCTGGCCAGGAGGAGGCTGGCAGCGCTGCACCCGGGTATTTATAGCACCGTGAACTTTGAGCGTGTCCAGCGAGCGGACAAAACCCTGGCTGGAGACACGGGGCTGGGCTGGCAGAGCTGGAGGCCATCAGGGGCCCCAACCCCAGCGCTGTGGCAGAGAAACCGAGGCACGCTGGCCCCCGTGCACCCCACTGCGGAGCTGAGCACCCCATGGCCAGACAGCACCCAGGAACCCCCATGAACAAAAACACTGGGTTAAGCCTCCTTCAGCCTTCACCGGAGCAGCGTCCTCAGGAGCTGGTGTTCCCCATCTCCGGAGCAGCATGTGCTGTCAGCAGGATGCAGGCATCTTCCCTTTACCATGACAAACCAGGTGGCCAAGAAGGCCAATGGCATCTTGGCTTGGATCAGAAACGGCGTGGCCAGCAGGGCCAGGGAGGTTCTTCTCCCTCTGTACTCGGCACTGGTGAGACCGCACCTCGAATCCTGAGTTCAGTTCTGGGCCCCTCAGCACAAGAAGGATGTTGAGGCTCTGGAGCGAGTCCAGAGAAGAGCAACAAAGCTGGTGAAGGGGCTGGAGAACAAGAGGAGCGGCTGAGAGAGCTGGGGGTGTTTATCGTGGAGAAGAGGAGGCTGAGGGGAGACCTCATTGCTCTCTCCAACTCCCTGAAAGGAGGTTGTGGAGAGGAGGGAGCTGGGCTCTTCTCTCAAAGGACGAGAGGGAATGGCCTCAAGCTCCACCAGGAGAAGTTCAGGCTGGACATTAGGAAAAAATAATTTACAGAAAGGGTCACTGGGCACTGGCAGAGGCTGCCCAGGGAGGGGGTTGATTCACCTTCCCTGGAGATGTTTAAGGGACAGGTGGACGAGGTGCTGAGGGACATGGTTTAGTGATTGATGGGAATGGTTGGACTCGATGATCCGGTGGGTCTTTTCCAACCTGGTGATTCTATGATTCTTTGATACTGAAAGTGAGCAGCATCGCTCCTGAGGGTGGGCTGAGCTGCTGATCACTGTGCAGGGCACCTTCCCCCCTGCAGAGCTTGGCTGCGTGAGGGTTTCTGGAAAACCCAGCCCTGCTGATTGGTGTTTCAGCAGCAGCAACACTGCTGAGGCTGGGAGCAGAAAGGAAACCAGAAAGCCCTGGTCCAGCATGTCCCTATCCACAATGGGTTTGTGCTTTAATCGATGCAGGCAGTTGACATCTCCTTGACTCAAAATCAGTGTGTTTCTTTCTGCAGAAGGGCTGGGAGAAGTGGAGATGGGCAACAAGGATGATTAAAGAAGTGGAGTGGCTTCCATCCAAGGAACAGCTAAACAGGCTGGATGCTTCCTCCAAGGCAGGAGATGACAAGGAAAAGAAGACAAGAAGGCAGGAAAAGCGAACTTATCGCCAGATCAGAGAAATCCAGGTGGATCTTCAAGACGGTGATGGGAGACGCGTCACCAACACAATGATTCTCTCCAACCCCTTCTCCTGGAGCTGAATATAGGACCTGCAGATCTGTTGCTAGAAACCTACCAAGACCATAAAGGGTTTTTATTCCCCCCTCAGAAGCAACTGAAATACTTGGGCTGAAATTTGCTTTTTTCTTTCAAGTTTTCACTGTGATGGCGGCCCCAGAAGAGAGCATTTAGTCTCCTGTAGGTGATGGGTGACAGTGTTGTAAACAAATGAAATGGGGTCTTACAAAGAGCGGCATCCAGAAAACTTTCTCGTGGAGGACCAGCATCATTTCTGGTTACAAATCTATTATGGTTTTGTACAATTACCCACCTTGGCCAGCTCTAAGAGCAAGTTCTCAAGATCATCTCTTTTTTTTTACTGAAAGCACCAGTGGTTTATTTGTGAGAAAACTTCTCTTATACCTTCAGGAGAATGACGAGGTGTTGTTGTTGCCCTCTGAGGAGTTTATAAGTCTTGTGTACCCGAGGAACATTGAGAGTCCTTTGTGTTTGGAGGCATGGGAGCAAGCATGAAACATCAGGACAGGAAAGGGAGGAATGAGTTCAGTGTTATGGATTTCTGCATAAAATAGAAACTAAAAGCATGGCTTCAAAATAATTGAGTGCGGATACTGTTCAACACATAAGGTTGTTGGGGGAAAAAATTGACTGATTTACATTTTTATAGGAAATCAAAGGAGTTTTGTGGGTGACATAGCACCTTCCACTGCGAATGTCAGCATGAGATAAGTGGGCTTCAAATAAAAGGATAAATATTTTCCCGCGAGGACTGAATTTTTACAGAGAGTTCAGCCTGGGAGGAAAGTGTTTTTAAAAGGCATTTTTTGTCTCTGAAAACTGCATTTCAGTATCACAATCTGCATTTACTGCAAGGATGCTGACCCTCACCTTTGTCTACCAATGTTTTGCTGTTTAGATGAAACTGGTAAAAGCTTCAAACTGGTGAAACTGGTTTTGATGCGGCTTGGGGCAGCAGGAAAACGGAACAGCCTGGGTATTGTGGATGTGGTGATTTTCCCAGCAGGAATTTCAGGGCAGGAGGGGAGTCCAGCCTGCTTTTTAGGAAGGGAGGGATTTTTCAGTGGCTGTCGGAGCCGGCTGTAGTTTAGCAATACTATAATTTCATCTGCGAGTAGCCTGGTGGGGGTTTTATTTGGGTTTCAGGTTGGTGGCCCTCAAAGAATCGCTCTGCCGCGCTTCGGATCCACTGCTGTCTGGCATGACGATTCAGGTTGCTGGAAAGCGATGATTAGCATAACTGAACGAGTGGGTGAAATGTTCATTATATTGCCTACTGTCATGTTTGTGTACCAGATTTTGTTACCATCTGTCATTTCTGTTTTCTTGTTGTTGCCAAAAGTTGTCATTCTGAATGGAGGGCGGAGACATATTTTCCAACGCTGACACGAGATAATTTTAGGTACTTTAGGGCTCATATGTTCTATGCTGGGTGTCAGCAGCCCTCGTGTACGGCAGCATCATGA
This sequence comes from Clamator glandarius, assembly GCA_033459285.1. Taxonomy (NCBI): domain Eukaryota; kingdom Metazoa; phylum Chordata; class Aves; order Cuculiformes; family Cuculidae; genus Clamator; species Clamator glandarius. The sequence goes on from JAUNZM010000625.1 coordinate 159,394, forward strand.
GTCTCTGATAAATTCTCAGCGGTGATTTAGTTAAAGGAGTTTTTAGAGTCATTGGGCTGCAGTCACGCAAATGCGTGAGATTCTCAGCTCTCATCATGTGAAGGAAGCATCCAGTCCTTGCAATCGCAAAGAAAAGCTTGACAATAAAATAGAAGCTTTCCCTGATGTAAAATAAAACAGAAAATATAAATAAGGGGGGTCATAGCGTTGTTGGACTGTGAAAATCCAAGCTTTTGCCTAGAGATCTGACCAAGGAAAGCGACAGCTCTGCTGGAACAGACTGTGATGCCCTCAGATTATTTCCAGAGATGTAAATGTCCCGGGGATGAGAAGCTGGACAAATTCAACCTTGAAATAAGCTGCAGCTCTCTCACAGTGACAGTAACTGCACACTGTGACAATTTGCAAGGGGAGCAATGTACTCACCGGGGCTTGCAGCCTTTAAAGCAAAATTAGTTCATTTTCAACCGCACATTTGTAATTCAGTTTCTGGGAGGAATGGTTCAGCCCGCAAGCAGGGAGCTGGGTAGGTGAAGCTGCGAGGATTTCTTGCCTTGCCCTGTGCTGCAAGATCTCCTGGTCCAAGAGCTCCATGTCCTGTGCCAGATGGGGAGAGAGAGGGCTCCGGGGCACCTGCATCGTCCCCATTCCTCTAGGACAGAGTGCCAAGATCATGCCAGGAGTGTTTGAACCCTCCTGACAGCACTGGGGCCGCACTGGCACCTCGGTGCTTCCCATCTCAGCCCAGAGCAGCTCTGCTCTCACAAGGGCTGTGAGGTTTTAATTGGCCCCTACAGCTTTATTTGCCTACAGGAAAGCTGAGGAGGGGCTATTCATCAGGGAGTGCAGGGATAGGAAGAGTGGGAATGGTTTTAAGCTGAAAGAGGGGAGATTGAGATGAGATCTTATCTCAGGTTGCCCAGAGCAGTGGTGCTGCCCCATCCCTGGAGGTCTTCAAGGCCAGGCTGGATGGCGCTTGGAGCCCCTGATCCAGTGGGAGGTGTCCCTGCCCATGGCAGAGGGTGGCACTGGATGAGCTTTAAGGTTCCTTCCAAACCATTCCATGATTCTATGACCCAAGTTCCAGAGCTCAGTGTTCACACAAAATGCAATGACCTGTGGTGTCCAAAAGTACAGAAAAGATGATATAATGTTTTCAATTGGACTTAAACTTCAGGAAAATACAAAGCCAGGCAATTTGGGAATAGATTTTTGGTGGTTGGGCACAGCCAGTTAATGATGCAAATTCATAAGCAAAGCTATAAAGACATCCCAGTCTTGTGGTGGGAGTTCATTCTGGAGTGGGAGTGCAGAGGGTCATCGCTTGTTCAAGCAGAGATGTGGAAGGAGATGGGGCTGCCCTTCCTCTGAAAGAGGCAGAGGTAATTGCTTCATTTCTGAAGGCTGGGGGGAAAACAGGGCTGTGTGATGAGAGCAACCTCTCATAGACCAAAGAAGGAGAAGGATGGGAATGAGGTTTCTTTCCAGCAACTCTTCAAGAACCCTGAGATGTCTGGCAGGAGGGATTTGAACTCCATATTCAGAGCCCCAGACCCCCCCTTCTGCTGCTGAACCCTGCCAGGATGTTTCCTGGCTTCAGCAGGACAAGAAGCCACCAAGAGAGCAGCCTTGGGAGGTCCCTCAAAGAGGCCCAGAAGTCAGTATCTGGGCTCCTGCACGGAGAAGTTTGCTCCAGATGCTGGAGCCACAAGAAGGCAAATGATGCATCATGTTGTGAGTGAGTGAAATCCGTATCCCATTCTCCCTTTTCACTGGATGCCTCCTTAGAAGCCTTTAAGCAACCCTATGGTGGGTTTGCAACCTTAGTGCCGCTGGTCACCCAGCCTTGGCTGCCCTGACCTCTTTCCTTGGAACCACAGGAGGAGGCAGGAACAAGCTGCACAAATGGTCTGGAGAGCAAGGCTCAACCCAAGTGTTTCAGGGGCTCAGCCTGGTCTGGTCACCTCCGTAGCTGAAAGTCTCATGTCACTTTTCCTCCCCTGCTCTCCCTGTGCATGGGCTGGGGTCCCAGGACTCACTCCAACAATTGGGCTCACGCTGGTTCTGGTACGTGTTATAACGTTTGAGATTTTAAACACCTCCTGCTGGAGCCTCTGCTCATGTAAAAGCCTTTATTTTGCAAGGCCCTCAGCTGCTTTTTCAGTAAGGGTTTGAGATAACAGCTCTGTCCAGTTAAAACACTTCAGTAATGTAAATTTGCTTTCCTAACTTAAGTTCTCCCCTGTTTGCTCTCTCCCAAAGGGTAATTTTGCAAAGCTTGCGAGCAAATTCCACCTGAGCATTTCAGGATGCTGTAAGCATCACTGAAAGCCATTGTGAAAAGGTTGAGTCTGTTTTTATTTCACAAGTGTTTTTCAGAGCTCTTGAATTCAATCCGGCTTGGTAAATTGCCCTAAATGAGCACCAAGTGCCTTCTTGTATGGAAGAGCCTGGAAGGCAGCTGAGAGTGACAGAATCATGGGATGGTTTGTGTGGGAAGGGGGCTTAAAGCCCATTAAGTTCCAACCCCTGCCATGGGCAGGGACACCTCCCACTGGATCAGGGGCTCCAAGCGCCATCCAGCCTGGCCTTGAACCCCTCCAGGGATGGGGCAGCCACCGCTGCTCTGGGCAACCTGGGCCAGGGCCTCTGCACCCTCACAGTAAAACAAGATCTCATCTCAGTCTTTCCTCTTGCAGCTGAAAACCATTTCTCCTCACCCTGTCCCTGCCCTCCATGATCAAAAGCCCCTCCCCAGCTTTCCTGGAGCCCCTTTCAGCACTGGAAGCTGCTCTAAGATGTCCCCACAGCCTTCTCTTCTCCAGACTCAACAACCCCAACTCTCTCAGCCTGGCCTCATATGGAAGGTTCTCCAGCCCTCAGATCATCTCCGTGGCCTCCTCTGGACTCGCTCCAACAGCTCCATGTCCTCCCTGTGCTGAGGACTCCAGAACTGGACACAGGGCTCCAGGTGGATTCTCACCAGAGCGGAGCAGAAGAGCAGAATCCCCTCCCTTGTCCTGCTAGTCCCACTTCTTCCAGATAAGCAGGGAGAGTGGGCTTGGCCATGGGTAGTGGGGCTGACCTGGCAGAGGTGCCAGACTGGTTGTTTACAGGTTGATTTAGCAGTTGTGACCATAAACTGGATATGGTAGAGTCAGGGACGGATCTGAGGTGCAGTAGCTTGTCAAGCGCTGCTCCAGGCTGGGTGATTCGAAGCTGATCTGGTTCCACTCCTCTGCTAAGCCCAAGGTGGGGATGAGCTTTCAAAGCTGGTGTTGGGTAGGAAGAAAAGCAGGAAAAAGGGGAGTTTCTCTTATTAATGCTTAATCTGCTGTTGGCTTAAGAAAACAGAAAAAGAAGTGAGCTAGGGTCATCTCAGACCTAAGTGCATCATGTATGTGCACATCGACAGCCCCTCTCTTGAATTCAGTGACGTAGGAAGCAAGCACTGTGCGTGAGGTGGACAGGGAGGTTTGAAAAATTAATCCCGTTCTAATTAGAGACGGCATTGCAGCAGCCAAATCGCAGAGGGTGAGATGACACCAAAACCTCGAGTGAGTCAAGTCTTCCAAGAACAGGGCAGGAGAACATGCATAACAAATATAATCCAGCCTCGTGCTTAAACGACTGAAGCAATAATCCCAGAACACCAGGGAAGGTCTTTCTCCTGGTCCAGCTGACAAGATGTTTGGCCTGGAGGAACTTGAGGTGGGAAGAATATCTTATCCAATCAAGGACACAAAATCCAAACAAATTAAAATACATCTGGACTAATGTGCAGTGATGTGCATGTGCATTAAAAGTTCTTCCTGACCTTTCCAGGGATGGTTTTATACCCTGGAGCATGGCATTTTATTCCTCTTGCCTTCTACATAATTTATCATAGAAAAATATTATTTTGGCTATAAAATCACTCACCTTCATTTGAAGCTCAGCGATAGTATTTAACTTTCTGATCCTTTTTGGAACTAATTTCCCCAGGCAAATTACATCCCGTGCCAACAGATTCCTTTAACTTTAAAATTTCCTGCTGTAAGTGTCACAGAATGGGATATCACAGCTAGGAAGGTGATCATGTATTTGCTAACCTTGAAAGCACCAGAGTCAAGCACCTCATTGGAGTTGCTCAGACACAGGTTTTCTGGTGGATATTATCCAAGTTTTCCCTGTTCCGATTATCACCATCACAACACTCAGCTTTGCTGCCCTGCTCTGATCCCCTTAACCTGAGCTCAAAGCTGTAATGACAACCATTATTTCTATTTTTGCCTGAGCCCGTTCTTCAGGCACCGTGCAAACGCATGGCAAAAGGCGGTCTCTGCTGAAGAAAAAGGTTTTACAGCTGAAGCCCTGGTGCTGTGCCTGGGAGAAATTCTGGACCATATCAACAAAAAAGGGTTGCATTGGCTTTACTACACTTGTAGAATCGCAGAATTGTGAAGGTTGGAAAAGATCTCTAAGCTTATCCAGTCCAATCCCACTGTGCCTGCTAAACCATGTCCCAAAATGCCATATCTCCATGTTTTTTGAACGCCTCCAGGGATGGAGACTTCCCCACTGTCCTGGGCAGCCTCTGCCAGGGCTTCACCACTCTTTCAGTGAAGGAATTCTTCCTAATATTCAATCTAAACCTCCCCTGGCACAACTTTAGGCCATTTCCCCTGGTCCTATCCCTGGTTATTTGAGAGAATAGACCAGCGCCCACTTCCCTCCAACCTCCTTTTAGGTATTAGATTTTAGGTCACTCTACGTCAAGCACCAAGGAGATGCCAGGTGCCAACACAAGTCGATAGGAGGGAAGTGAGACACATCTGAGTAGGATGCACAAGAGCCAGACCTCCCCCAAGGAGCTCTCTCAGATAACAACAGGGCTAGAGAAACAATGGAGCCTTTGAATTGGTTGTTGCCATAACAAGAAAAAATAACGTATTTGATTGGAATCAAACTGATGTGAAAACCTGAGCGAGGGGATGGTTGGTGAAATGATCTATTTTGGTCACTTTGTCCTTTCTTACTCCTTTTATTTTCCCAGTTTTTGAGCTAAAACCTTTTTTTTAAAGCTTTGCTCATGGGGCACAGAAACGTTTTCTCTATCAGGTTTCAGTGATTTCCAGATTCCAAAAGTTGAAACTTTGGGGGTTTTCTGAAGACTCACTGAATATCCGAACGTGCCAGGGGTACCCACCGGCAGAAACATGCAGTTTTCCACTAACCTGTTATTTGCTAGAAAGAGGAGGGGGAAGTCGTCATCATCCACCTATACCCATTCTCCAGAAATGCTGGGAAGACAACCAGCATTTGGTGTCATTTCTCCTGGAAAACGCAGTTCCTAACTCCAGACCAGAGGGAGGTGTCTCCTCTGCTTGACATCTGCCACTGTAATGGTCTCCTGCTGTTAGCCCTACGCCGCAGCCTGTCTGGTTTGATCCTGGATCTCCTGAACCTCATCTCCTGAGCAGGAAGACACCGTGGTGTCCACCTACTCACCCCAAGGCTGGGTCTGGAGCTAGATCTTTCCTGATAGCTGCTTGGCCAACATGGTGATGGGGACCAGACACCCACATCATGGCTCAGGTCCCACAAAGACCACTCTGAGTTCCTCTGTCCTGTGAAAGTTTTTGGTTGGTTTTATTTTAGTATAAAAGAGAGGAAGAATAATTGTGGTGGAGGAAGAGTGAGGCTGGAGAAAGAGCAGGCAGTTAATGTATTCACCTTGCCAACCCAGCTCAATGGACTCCCTGCCCTGATGAATATTGAAGGATTTTATACAAAGTGGGACTGGTTCAGCAGGACAGTTTTCTGGAGACCCAGCCCAGAAAGGCTTCCCTGTCTTGCTCTCTGGGTGACTCTGGGAGTTGAACAGGGCCTCTGATAAGAAATAATGTCTTTTAATGGATGTGAGGAGTTGACGCCAAAGCAAAAAGGTTATAGATGGGTGGACAGGCCAGGAAAAAGTAGAGACATAACCAAAGGTCTTGCACTTAAGCTGTGTTTGACACCAGGAGTTCTCTCTCGAAGAAGAAGGCTGAGGCAGAGGTACAGGCAAGGCTCAGTGGAGCAGAAACAACAGCAGAGATGTAGTCTTGTGGCTACCTCCAGCAGCCAGGCTAACAGCAGAGCAGGGGCAGAACACAATCGGTGTCCCCGTGGCTTTGCAAAGGCTCAGCAGTGTTTTGCAGATGGGTGAATAAGAGGGTGATGGTGAGACTGGCAGCTCAGGCAGAGTTTTCATGGGACCATGAGGTTCTGCCACAGCAAAATATAAGGACTGTTAGCCAGAACACAAGGAGAGTATCTCCAGATGTCATCTTAGATGCTTACATGGAAGTCACTGCATGACTGTGAGCACTTCTACCAATAAACAAAAAAGCAAGCTATACGAAGAGGGAGAAACGGCTCAACTATGAGGTTTATAGCAATGAATTTACTTCCACAAAAGGAACATGCAGTCATCCAAGTTGGTTAATAAATGCTTGGATTGCATTTAGTTGAAAGGAGCAATACTTAGTGTGGTAAAATGGGCTGAGTCTCTGATCTCGTCTTTGCAGTGTCCTCATGGAGAGAGCAGAGGGCAGCAACGGGTGAGGAGGAATCTTGGACGCGATGATCCGGTGGGTCTTTTCCAACCTGGTGATTCTATGATTCTCAAGGGACAGGGGATTGCCCAGTCCCCCACCTCTGGGCAGAGCATCGAAGGTGCCAGAGTGTCACTGCTCTGAGGTGCTTGGAGTAAACAGATGAAAGAATGGATGGAGGCACCAGCTCTGGTGGGAAGGACAAACCTTTCTCTGAGATACAGGTTGAGGCAAGAGGTGAATTCTCTGGTGATCTTAGCAGACGGGAGTCTGAGCGGTGCTCACCACTGGAGCTCACAGCTCAGCATGTTAACTTGGACTGCCACTTGTTTGGGATTAAGCTAATACCACACTGTGACCTGCAGCATCTGAAGAGCCTGCAAGCGCTTCTTCCCACTGCCTGCGTAATGGGAAGGCCAAGCGCTTGACAGAGGCATAAGGCAGAGGGGTAGGTGGAAAATGCTGCAATATTCCCGTTGCAAATGGCCAGACTGTGCCTGTGGACACCCTGCATTTCCATGTGCCTAGAGACGGGATATTTCAGCATAATCCGCAGGGGAACAGAAAGTTTCATGTCTTAATTTTGGCCTGCACTGGCTGAAACCACCATTAATGCATTCCTTGCAACTGCTAAAAGGGAGCTGGCAGACATGAAGCCTGCCCCGATTACCCAGACTTTTTATGGATAGAAATACAATTTTCAAACTGACTGTAGAGCTGGGTGAGAGCTGGTGTCAGGTGGACACAACTGTAGTGTAGCAGAGCACGAAGACAGGTAATTTTCATAGCAGTTTGACTCTTAAAAAGTAAAGCAAATGGACTGTTGTCTCTCAGACAAAGTGCAAACTATGATTTCTAGAGCAGCGACTCAGGATGAGAGTGTAAAGACAGATCAATACGGATTTTCTCATAGCAGTTTGTCAGGCATGGCACAATTACAGGCCAATGCCAGCTAAAGGTCTTCACATTTGGGATGCAGGAAAAAAAGGACCACTTGGAGTGACAGATTGGAATATGTTGATGAGAAAAGACTAAATGGTCTTCCTGCACCGTTACTCTCACTTTGGTGAGGTATCCTTACTTCTTAAATGGATTATTCCTCTGCATCAGAGCTGTGCTGGTAGAAAAGATGGGCTCAACAGACGATGAGCAGGATTTTGAGCAGTTCACAATGTTTCTTACGTTTGCATCCAGTCCCCACTAGCCTCTGTTCAACAATCAGGTAGGAAATGGCTTTAAAATAATAAATAGGTACTGAAAAGGAAAGAGAATCAGGTCTGACCAGTGCCTAACAGCATTAAATGACAGGGTGGCACCTACAAATCATGGCCAGCCACCTGCAGGTACTTTGTTTTCCATAAAAAGAAGCAAGGAGACCACTTGGGATGTTAGTTATGCTCGGTAGCCCAGGGAGCTGAGTGTTCGCAGAAATGCAGAGACTTAGAGCTAAACACAAAAGAGGACTGTGATTGCGGTCCCAGGGGTTACCACCACTTCCTGCACACAACAAGAATCGACACGTACAACAAAAATCAGAAGCCAGAAAGAACAGTTATTTCACATAAAGTTGCTTCACAGCCCCATGAACGCTGGGTGCGTGTAACCAGAGGGACACACTTGGAGGAAGAATCGTCAGCTTCTCCTGCAGCAGCCAGGATGGAAGGAGGTAGCGGGCGCTGTGTTTGTCTCTTTGCCTGGGACAATTTCGTTTGGCAAGATGCAGGGATGGCAAAGCAACCAGATATTGGGACATAACACTACCAGGAAAAAACTGACTCTTCTTGCCAATGAGAACGGCACAAGTGATGCCACAGTGCTACAGGTTACTGTGCAGAGCACTTCAGAAGTTATTCAAGCACAGTTAATTGTTTGGCTATAAGGGTTTGAGGTCATGAGCCATAGAAACGATACTTCCATGTTTTGGCCGGGGAAGGCAGGTGGGATCTCGCAAACTGTATCTTTAAGCGGTTTAGTTTGGGGGGCAGGAAGTCTGGAAATGGGCTGCAGCAGTGCAGGTTTCATTGTGCGGCTTGTCCTGGAAGCAGTCCCTGAACAAAGGAGTTATCCATTAAGCACCTGCCTTTCCGTGCCTAAGCACTGTGGATGAAACCCTCAGGAATCCATGCAGTGTCTTAACCGTCAGCCTGGGGGGAGTAAGTGGCCATGCACTGGGGTCTGGCTTGGGAATCCTGGGTGCAAGTTTGCAGCAGTAGGACTTGTTTCTTTGCTGTATAGTGTCTTTCAAAGACTTTCCTTTCATCTCACAAAGTCCTGCTCCGTTTGAGCTTGTTCTCTTTGGCATTGTCAGCGGATGAAACCATCTGACTTTTGCGATACTGATACCAAAGGGCTGCCGTATGCTGAGCACTGCAGTGAAGCCTTTGGGGTATTTAATCCTAGCCCTGTTTCCCAGGGCACTGGATAACAGTCAAGGTTTTCCCCGACTCCTGCCATTAACCCAATGCTGTTCTAATCCCAAGGCAGAGGGCAACTGAGGCCATCCCAAGGGGACATCGTGTCACAGAGGAGTTGCAGGACACAGCGGTGGTAGGATGCTCCTGCCCAGGGTACAAGATTCCCTTCCTCCAAAGCACCTCCTTCCTCTCCCACTCTGTCTCCAGGCCTCAGCCCCCATCTGAATTCACCAATGTGGCAATTCTGGTACTTGCTGTAAGGATAAAGGAGCTCCTCCAGCTCATGGCAGAGGAATGATGGCCTACATGAGCCCTCTCATCTTCTCCCCATTCCCAACGGTGAGCACACAGCGTTGCCCTGGCAGCCTCAGTGATGGTGATGGTGTCAGGGCCTCTTTCTCGGTGCCTGTATGAGCAGAGCTGCTGTGCTGATGTAACATCAGGATGTTGTCCAGCTCCAGGTAGCATCAACATCTCTCTGGAGCTGGCCAGTAGCCATGAGGCCACTTGGGTCCTGTCCCCAGTGGTCGATCTCCATCCCGACTTCATGTCAGAGCTGCAGACTTACTGCAGCAGCAGAGAAGAGGATCATAAGGGGAGCAAGATGCTAGGAGGGGCTCCTGGTCTCCAGCAAATCGTTTGTTGTCCACAAGTGACATAAGGCAAGGCGAGCGCGAGAAGTCACCCAAGCTGCAGTTCAGGATGCGCTCACTAAACTTGCTGAAAAGCTGAAGTAGCGGATGGCAGAGGGCTCTGCTGTCCTTGGTCATGCCTGACAGACAACCTGACCCGATTTCCCTCCCAGCAGCAAAACCTTGTCCCTCAACCTAAAAAGGAGCAAATGCCTTATATTACAGTAAAAGTCTCTGGGACAAGAGCTATTGCTGTCATGTCTGGAGCTGTTGGGAGACACCGAACCCTGTCCCACGCTAAGCCATCCTAAAACAGATCGGAACTTGTGGCTTTTAAAGGAAATTAAAGCCGGCATAACTGGACAGCACTTGCTTCTGTAACTAATGAGTAATATCGTGATAGAAGGGAGGCCTCTAAGAGACCTGGGGAAGTGGTGGAGTCTCCTTCCCTGGAGGGGTTTTAAAGCGTGTAGACATGGCACTTTGGGGCATGGTTTAGCAAACACGGTGAGGTTGGGCTGACGGTTGGACTGGATGAGCTTAGAGGTCTTTTCTAACCTTAATGATTCTGTGATTCTATGATTACAGTCAGACCTCAGCAAGGACAGGCACCATGTAAAGAAATACTGAATTTGCAAGTAAATGTAATGAAATGCATGTAAATGTAATGAATTCAAGATTTGCAGTAAACAAAGGGTAGAATCACTTTTCACAAAAGGAGATGACATTATAGATCTCCTTTAAACCAATAAAAAATTGCTGCTCTATCCATCTCAGGTCATGGGCTTCATCAGCACATCCTCAGGATTGTCCCGGTGCCCTTCTCCAGCCTGTCCTCGGGTTGTGGTTGCTCTTTGGGGACGTATCTACACGCAAGCAATGAAAACAGCCCTGAGCAACCAGTTTGGGTATGAGGAGCTCTGCTGCCACATTGGCACAAGCACGCCAGAGGGACTTACACGACCTGCTTCTCAGGTTGGGAACCAGTATGGAAATGCACAGAAGTATGTGAGCTGCAGTCCTATAAACCTGTTTTGGGCTGGGGAAGTCTGTCTAGACAGTCTGCAAGGAATTTGTAAAGCAAAAGGATTTGGTCCTGATCAGCTCTGACCAGCGCAGGTTGGAGATGTGTCCCTTGCCTTACAGCAGAGGCCGGCGTAGCTACACATGAGGCTCAAAGATGGCCTCAAGCTCCACCAGGGGAGGTTCAGGCTGGACATTAGGAAAAAAATTCTCACGGAAAGGATCATTGGGCACTGGCAGAGGCTGCCCAGGGAGGGGGTTGAGTCACCTTCCCTGGAGGGGTTTAAGGGATGGGTGGACAAGCTGCTGAGGGACATGGTTTAGTGATTGATAGGAATGGTTGGACTCGATGATCCAGTGGGTCTTTTCCAACCTGGTGATTCTATGATTCTATGACTGAGACATGAGACTGTGGGGGGACAGTGAGAGGGAATATCCGTGGTGGGACTGAGATGGGAAGCTGTGAGAATCCAAGGGGAAGGAGCAGGGGGAGTGGAGTGTTGACTGTGACTGGATGCTGTAACAGGGGTGTTGAGAGGGGACACCTGTGGTGGGATGGAGGGACGAGAGCATGGGGGGTGACTGTGAGGGGGCCACAGGGAGACTGAGGGCAGAGAGACACCGTGAAGGGATGCAGTGAGGGGGACTTTGAGAGAGGTCATCCACAGTGGGATGGAGAGATGAGACTGAGGGGAAGCGCGGTGTGGGAGATTGAGAGGGGAATGCTATGAGGAGGACATTGAGAGGGGACATCTGTGGTGGGACCGAGAGGTGAGACTGAGGAGTGACTGTGAGGGGAACGGTGAGAGGGGACATCTGGTAAAACAGAGATGAGATTGTGGAGGGTGGCTCTGAGGGGATTGAGAGGGGGCACCGCGAAGGGATATCCATGGTGGGACAGAGATAAGCCTGGCGGGGGTGACTGCGAGGGGACGCCATGAGGGGACACTGAAGGGATATTGAGAGGAGACATTGTGAGGGGACATCCGTGGTGAGACTGAAATGAGACTACAGGGAATGACTGTGAGGAGACTGAAGGGGATATTGTGAGGGGGATGCTGAAAATGGGGTGGTGAGCGGGGACATCCAGGGTGGGATTGAGGGATGAGTGTGTGGAGGGTGGCTGTGAGGGGACACTGTGAGGGGGACAGTGAGAGGGGACATCCGTGGTGGGATTGAGACATGATCCTGTGGGGAGTGGCTGTGAGGGGACGGAGGGGGCACACTGTGAGAGGGGACACTGTGAGGGGACACTGGGGGGGCGACCAGCGAGGGACACTGTGAGGGGATACCTTGAGGGGACACTGAGGGGTACAGTGTTAGAGGGGACACTCTGAGGGGGGATACTGTAAGGGGAACACTGAGAGAGAGGACACTGTGAGGGGGGCACCGTGGGGGGGGACAACACCGTGGGGGAACACTGAGAGAGGGGACACTATGAGGGGACGCTATGAGAGGGGACACCGTGAGAGGAGATGTTGTGAGAGGGGGGACACTGTGAGTGGGACACTGAGAGAGTGGATGCTACGAGAGGGGACACTGTGAAGGGACACTGTGAGTGGACATCGTGAGGGGGGACACCGTGGGGGGACACTGTGAGGGGACAGTGAAGGGGGACACCGTGTGGGGACAGTGAGGGGGGGACCGCGAGGGGACACACTGAGGGGACAGGACATTGGGAGTGGGCAACGTGAGAGGGACACCGTGGGGGGGACACCGTGGGGGGACACTGAGAGAGGGGACACCGTGAGAGGAGACATTGTGAGAGGGGGAACACCGTGGGGGGACACTGGGGGGGGACACTGTGAGGGGAGACTGCGGGGACAATGAGAGGGGGGACACTGAGGGGGCAGGACATTGAGAGTGGGCAACATGAGAGGAACACCGTGGTGGGGGTCACTGTGAAAGGGGACACTGAAGGGGACACCGTGGGGGAGATACCGTGGGGGGAAGCCGTGAGGGGACACTGTGAGGGGGGGACACTGTGAGGAGGAACATCGTGAGGGGGGGACACTGTGATAGGGGGACACTGTGAGTGGGGACATGGTGAGGGGAGGACACTGTGAGAGAGGACATCGTGAGGGGGGACACCTTCGGGGGAGACACCGTGGGGGGAAGCCGTGAGGGGGACACATACTGCGAGAGGGGACAGTGAGGGGGACACGCTGTGAGCGGACACGGTGAGGGGGCCCGGTGAGAGCCCGCGGCGGGCCCGGGCAGCTCCTGCCTTTCCGGCGCGGTCCCTTCCGGCGCGCGGGGGCGGCGGCCGGGCCGGCGGCAGCGCCGTTGCTGCTGCGCGGTGACGGCAAAGCGCCTTCCCCCTGCGCTCCGCCTCCAGCGGGGGCCGTGGAAGCGAGAGGCGGAGGGAGGAGAGAGAGGAGAGAGAGGGGAAAAAAAAAAAAAAAAAAAAAAAAAAGAAAAAAAAACTTTTTTTTTTTTTTTTTTTTTTTTTTAATTGAGGAATCAACAGCCGCCATCTTGTCGCGGAGCCCGAGCGCGGCGCGAGCGGAGCGGGGACCCGGCCGGGGCAGCGGCGCCGCCCGCCCACACACGGGGCCGCCGCGCCGGGCGCCGCGGGGCTCGGGGGCCGCGGGCAGAGCCGACCCGGAGCCGCCGACACCGACACCGGCACCGCCGCGAGACGCCGCCGCCGCCGCCTCATTGTTTTGGGGCTGTTTGCGATTTTTTTTTTCTTTCTTTTCTGGGCGATTTTTAAATTTTTTTTTTAATTTTTTCATTTTTTTTTTACCTTCTTCTTTCCTACCTCCCCCCCCTCCTCTTCCTCCTCCTCTTCTCCCCCTCCTCTTCCTCTCCCCCCCCCTTCCTCCTCTTCTCTGTTGGACCGGGGCGCCCCCCCCCTCTGCCGGCGCGGAGGGGAGGGGCCCGCGATGCTCCCCCCCGGCACCGACTGAGCCGCCATCCGGGCACCGGGACGGACACGAAGAGAGGGCCGGGAGGAGCGAGGCCGGCGGCAGGGAGGGGGCGCTGGGCCCTTGCCCACCTCCCGCCCCGAACCCTCCTCTCCTCCTCCTCCTCCTCCCCCTGCGGCCTCTGCGGCGGCGGCCCTGGCCCGGCCATGGGGGAGCGGGGCCCGCCGGGCGGGCGCTGAGCGGCGCTGTTGCTCGGTGACAAGAACGGGGAGAAAGAGAGAGAGAGAGATCGAGCTTCACCCCCTCCGCTCTTCCACCCTTCAGACTCGCGAGCGGTTACCGGTGCGCGGCCCTTAACGCCGGCTGCCATGGCGGAGAACTTACTCGACGGGCCGCCCAACCCCAAGCGAGCCAAACTCAACTCGCCGGGATTCTCCGCCAGCGATAGCACAGGTGAGAGAGAAAGGGAAGCTGGGGGGTGGGTTTGAGCGGCGATTGCTCCCCACCTCCCCTCTGTACCCGGCCGCCCGCCGCGGGGTGGGGGGGGGTCAACCGTCCAGGTTGGAAGTCGCTTTTTTTTCCTCAGCCTCCTCCACTTGAAGGGGGCCGGTGGGTTTCAACAGGGATTTCCCCTCTCCGGTGAGAGACAGGGGGCTGGCTGGCGACCGCCCAGGTTGTAGGGAATCGCCTGAGCCCCCTCTATTTGAAGGGAGGAGTGCGGGGGCAACTGCTCAGGCTGTTTGGGATCGCCTAAGGTCCTTCCCTTTGAAGGGGGTCGGTGGGCTTCCTCAGGGGTTGTGTGTGTGTGTCCCAACTCCAGGGGGTCAGGGGCAACCGCCCAGGTTGTTGAGAGTCGCCGAAGCCTCCGGTCCAAGTTACCCGCTATAAATAGAGCCTAGGAGAGCTTTATAAGGCCCTTGAGTTGAATTTCCCCTTTGCTTCCATCGCTGCTTGATTTTCGCGGTGGATAAGGATCGAGGGATGCACCTCAGTTTGGGTCCTGGAGGTGCCCAGGTGAACAGGTAAGGAAAAGGGGAGAACCCACCAGCACCGACCACCCTGCTGTTGGGGCTGTGCTCCTGGAGTCCCGTATATCTCCTGCAGCTACAAGCCCTGTGCAGGCAGCATCATGCTGCTTGTCTCCGCGGCAGAACACGGAATAAAAACTCCCTAATAGCGCGTTGATATTTTGGGGTTTTTTATCTTGTCCGTGACCTCGGCTCGAACTGTTCCAAGCGTTTTTCCTTAAAAAATTCACTGATAATAATTTAAGTTGTGGGACTGCTTGCACGATGAAATGTCCAGCAGGCTGGCAGTCGCTGCGAGTTATCTGTGTGTCGAGTAGTGTCTTTGGCCTGCTTTTTTTCCGATTGTAATGGATTTGTGGATTAGAAAACATATTAAAATTTTTCATTTCCAGCAAGCGTGTGTGCCTGTTGTAAATACTCACATGTGTGCACCAGAGCATGTGTGCGTGCCCTGACGTCTTAGACTATTCCAACTGTTTTAATCACTGAAACAGTAGCTTGAGAGGGACACAAAGTGTGTTGTACTTGCATTTCTGTTTTCAGAGATTAATGAATCTTGTCTAAGGGACAGCGATAAGTTAATCATGCTGTGCGTGATGTGTTTTTGCAGACTGGAAAAATTGTTACTATAATTGAACTGATAAATTCTGTGGGGTTTTTTGGTTTGCTTAATCTGTGTTTGGCTGTAGCTTTAGACACTTCAGTCCTTTGGGGGGGGTTTATGGTATCTTTTTCTTCTCAGCCTATAAAGAACAGAAATGTGCCAAAAAGAAGCAATATTAAGAGTAAGAATTGGCAGATAATATCTGGGTGAGGTCTTGTGATGGAACTCTATTAGTCTCTTTCATGGAAGCAGCGGAATATCGTACGTAATGCTGGTGTGGAAGTTGCTGTGAAATGCCTCCCATTAACTCGGGGAAGACAGTTTTACTTTAGTTCTGCACCTGCACATTTTAGGTTCCACTAGTAGCCAGTGAAAGATGTTTGAAGCGGTGTCTGTTTTTTTTTTTTTTTTTCCCCTTTTTTGAAGTTCCCTTGGTCTGTTCTGGAATGCTTCAGTCATAATTGCGTCCTGTTCAGCAAGTTCTAATGCGTGTCGGTGAGCTCTGTGCAGTGCTAGATATGCAAACTCCAGCATCTGCATAAAGTTTGGCACAACAGAGGGGGCCCTTGGTCACCAGGGATGGCAAACTCCAGGCTGTATTTTGAACAAGTAGGAGTGTGTCCGTGGCGTTCTGTTGTTGTCCTGGTGTTCTTCAGGCAAAAATACCTCTGCTTGAGAGTGCAGGTAACTTTTGTGCACTTAGAAGTACTTTTACCAAAAATATCTCTCTAAGTTTTGTTGCCAGTAGCTAATGCTGTTTGTTGAAAGGTTGCTGAACATTTCTGTGTGTTGTAGCAGGCAATACAAATAGTTTTGAGTAGCGATTGCTGTCAAACACTGCTCCCAAACCTAGAACGGGCTGTTCTTGTGCACGGGGGCTTAAATGAAAAAGTTGTGCTGCAGCCTGGGAAGTTGCCTCTCTGACCAGAGGTGTTTGGGTGGATGGGTTTGAGGTGTGCACCCTGAGCTAGCAGTAAGCTGTGTATCGGATAACTGAATTGGGATTGCAGGCATAAACCCGCGCTGTTCGATGCCGCAGCTTGCGTGAGTGGGACGTGCTCTCAAAGACGCTGCGTTAGGCCTGGCTGTGCAGTTCTATTGCTGAGCAGTCAGGCTGCGAGCCTGCGAGTGCGTGTAACTGAGCAGAGCGGTGCGATGGTGAAGGGTCTGGTGGCAGGCCTGAACATTTGGCAGAAAGCAACTGCTCAGCCTTATTTATGTTTCACTTCATGCTTTCAGGGGAAATTTTAGCTGCCTTTAATCTTTCTGATAAAGAAAGCTCCTCAGCTTCTCGGACCAAAGTTTATGTGGTTGAAGTTGGTCTGCTTACATTCTGAAAATATGAACTTCCCTGTTAAACTTAAGCGGCCAAATCAAATGTGTGGTCTCAGAGAAACGAGTAGAGATGGAAAGATAGCAGAAACATATGTAGTGACTGTCATTAAGTTTCACAGTCACCCTGTTTTGCTGTTGCCCCACTGCTCCTGAGATCAATAAGGAAATTTAAGACTTGTGGCTGTTAACTTAGCTTGGTGTTACTGTGCAGTGTTGAACAAGCTGACTCCTGTGGTAAAATATCCATGGGAAAGATTTTTTCCCTGTCTAGCCAGGTGGGAGTAATGCTTTTGTCTAATTACTGCTTTATTAGGTACACGGTAGTTTTCATACCTAAGCATTTGTCTGTGCTGTAAATGTTAGGAGGCATTCTCATCTAGCGTGCTGCAGAATAAACAAGTGACTGGTACAAAAACTAGAATTACAGTAACTTTGGTTATGGCAGGGTATTATTTCAGCGTGAAGTGTCGTGATTGTTTTGTACGTTGCTGGCGTTGGTCCTTCGGCAGAATATATAGTAGACTGGCAGCGTTCTGAAGCCAGTCTTGGTCTGAACTCTGCGCAGGGATTGCTGCTGCTCTTTTCCAGGCTGGTGTTCCTCGGATGGTTCAGCAAGTGGCTCAGCGGCTGTCTGTGCTGCATTGCCAGGAATGCCTCTACCTCTGTTTGTTACTGACCCTGCAGCCTTCTGCTGTTGCAGAGCTACACTAGTTACAGAAATGAAAAATCGTGATTTGAGCAAGGGCAGAGGGTGTCCTTAACGGCTTTGGGAGTTAATGAATTCCTCCAGTAGGTGAAGTTGGAAAGAAGGTGGGACAAACTGCTTCAAAAGTCCACCAGAGTTGGATTTTCACCTCATATGTTCTCGTGTGTGTGTTTTGGCTTTTTTTTTCCTCTACAGCTTCAGAGTATAAACAGCTGAAGCCTTACAGCTGCTGCTGCAAGTGCTGCAGGTGGATATCTCCAGTGATTCTTTTCTGTTTATGGCCCAGTGTGTGAGCATCACAGTGCCTGTACTTTAAATCTGGGGGGAAAACCAGCCTTGTCGCACGTGCCGTTGTACGTGCTGAGAGAAGTAGATCTCTGGCTAACATCCAGTGAGCTACAGAACTTCACAGAGGGAGTTTGTGTTGATGCAGAGCCCGATATGATTTTGCTTGCCTGCCAAAAATCAGATAGGTGTATTCCAGTGGATTTGGTTTTAGTTTTTAAAGAGAGGGGCTGCCTTTAAAACAAAGTAGCTTAAGGAGCAGCAGGAAGGCTTTTTAAGCTTATGTTCACATACTTAGCTGAGACTTCACATGGCCTGACGTCTTCATGATACAGAACCAGGTTTTGTTTGCATACATGAAAGCATTAGTATGTGTGTTTCAGAGGGGTTCATTCCTGTATCGTTGAGCAGTTTCACAGAAGCCTGTTTAATCGGTCTGCTCCTGGTTTAAATGATGTGCGCAGAATTTGAGTATTGTTTGTGCACTGTGACAGAAAAATCCCTTTTATAAACGTGCTTTCTTCGTCGCTCCCTGGGATAAGAAAAAGGGTAATTCCATTAAGTGAACAGATTTGGATTTGTAAGGAGAAGGCTCTGGGAAGAAATGCTTTTTTGGGAAAGATGTAGGTGAAGGAGTGATTGTAGCTGTAACTGTTTCATGGGAACATCCTTTGTTTTGCTGGTACTTGCACTGTAGCTGGCATGGATGGGAAGAAATGTGATGTGATATTTCATGGCTATATTGTTTCTTAATACTTACTGTATGGGTGCAGTGGTGGATGGGAGCTGATGATGACAAGCAAAAATGTTTACTTTGAATAGTGTGAAGCTTGGTACAAGCTGAAGGGGTTTCTGTACCTTAAGTGGCTGACCTGCATTGCTTCGTGCCTGCAGATGTAATCTGGGACAGGAGATCTGTAAGATTAGAAATTGGCTGGTTCACTGAGAGTCTAGTGCAGCTAATTCTTACCGATTCGTGAAGCGTTGCTGATTGCAGGTGGTTGTTTACTTTCTTGTTGTTTGGGGGTTTTATAGATTTTTCTGAGGAGTTTGACACCAACATCTGCGTGAGATGAAAAGCGAGCCGGTGATCTGCCTGGCTGATTTTATGTGGCAGTCTTCAGTCCTACAGTCGTGCCCCTTCCTTTTGTGAGACCCACACTTTGAGTGGTAATTGCGTGTGTACTTGGGATTGATTCCTACCCCCTCATCATGACTAATAACAACTGTAGTGAGTGCTGTCTTGTGCTGGGGCATGGAGCTCCTGGAAAAGAGCAGCCAGGAATAATGTCTCCGCTCGGGGGTTCTTGAGATCTCTTGAGAGCCTGTGAAATGATTCCCAGTTTTCTGTTGCAGATTACTCACTTTCTTTTCTGGCTGAATGTTCCTTGGAGTCGTAGTCCAGTACCCTTAATTATTACTACAGCAACATGCGTGTTTCACTGCTACATCTGCAACTTTGCATGAAAAAAATTCCACCCGTTCTTGCTCTGTGTTTTTATCAGCCCTCTATTGTTACCTGCTAATAGAGAAGAACATGCACATGAATCTCACTTTGTTAGCAAAATACTGTAGGTTAATGTGAAATCAGGCTGAAAGGGGCAGTAGAAAAATAAGATATGTTCTTAAACAGTGAAAAAGCATGTGGGATAGCTCACAGATCTGACACTTCCATCCTGATTCGGTTTACACTTTCAAGAATTTTTGCTTTGTAGAATCTTCCTTTTAACATACGTTATGTTTTCCATCTGACTCCTCAGATGCCTAAGGTACAGAGAGAACCTAAACCTTTTATTTGGAAAACTCTCTTTAATAGAGATGTCTCGACAAATACTGTCAAGTATTGTGCAGAACCGTAGCATGAATCAAAAGAAAACTGAAACTTCTATTACACCAGTAATTCACAATCATAACTCAGAATCTGAATCTTATTAACACATACTCTTCAAAAGCTTCACTTCATCTTGTCTTTCCTGTTTTCTTATTCACCACCTTTGAGAAGTAAGGTTCTTATTTGGAACATTTGATAAATACAGTATCTTTGATTTGGAATAACTTCGTGCTTGTGTGTGTATATGTTTTTGTTTATACATACATAAGTCTGTAAAATAATCCCTTTCTTCCGAGGATCATCTTGAATGCTGCAGGAACTTCCTTGGGAAGACAGCTTTGTCAGAATGAGTCGCTCTTTGTAGGTGATGTGCCTCCCAGTCTCCCAGGTGGACATAATTTGGTTGCTGCTCTTGGACACCTCTGGGGCAGACATCGGGGCAGGCTGCTTTCTGTTGCAGAGTGAAAAGGAAAATTAGATTCCAGCCCCTGGCCACTTGTGTCACACCTGAAGAGCGTGAGCTTTGCTCGTGCTGCCCAGCTTTGCCATTGCTGATTTTTTGATAGCTCTTTTAGTGGGTGGCAGTGATGACGTAGGCTCTGTGTCATTCCCTGAGTAGCTTCATCTAATGGAGCAAAGAAATGTGGAAATTACCAAGAGACTTTAATTCAGTAAGTACCGAGTGAAAATCTGCTTTGTAGTATCTGTGAATTTTTTTTTCCCAAGGTTCATAAACTCCTTTAAGGAAAGTATTAATGAGAATGATTCAGAACAACCTCATCTCACAGAAGATTAATGCTTTTAAGTAAAAGAGATTTGTGAGGGCATTGGAATGTTGTATTCAGACAGTTATGGCTGGAAGGTTTTTTTGGTGAAATATATAAAAATCATTAGTTTGAAGCGCATGTCTGGTGCTGCTTCCTTATGTACGTTTAGCTTGGTTTGTGTTGTATGTTGTTGCACAGCTGGATCTGAGTTGACAAGGAAAGGACCCTTAACTTACAATTTGGTACCAGAAGCAGGGAGGAAAAGGTCGCTTTAAACCAAAGAACAGGAATACAACTTTTGCTGCTACAATTCATCATAAGGTAGACACAAAACTCACCTGTTCCTTAGCAATCTTGCATAACACTTCTTGTGGTCGTTTCATACTATTACCTCAAGCACACTTCAGTCATTGCCACTGTCAGCTGCACAGCAGCCGGCCTGGTCTGGGCTTCTGCTTCTGTCACAGGAGACCCACAAAGGTGGGGACTCCCAGAGCAGGCCTTGAGTAGCTGAAGCGAGAGCTAAAAGGCAGGACTGAGTATGGTGTTCTCCCTACTGATGCTTTTGGTCAGTGTAGGAGGATGGAGAACTGAATGATTAAAACTCTGAAACGCCTTCTGTTAACCTATGTATTTAATAAGTCTGTGTCCAGAGAATATTACAGTTGAAGTTGTTTGTCAAGATAATTCACACCTGTGTATGTTATCTGCTGATTTTTTTCCCCATATGCAGTGAGGGTGGCACAGCTTTAAGGTGAAGCAGTGAGTCTGCGCATTGTGTGAGGTAAGTGAAAGGTGTTCGCATGCAAACACTCTGGGTACAGACTGTGCATTTCATGCTGCCATAAGGAAGCAACCACTAGTAATTACTGGATTGCCTTAAAGGGCCATCCCAAACTTAAAGAGGGCCACAGAAAAGATGTGTGCACTTGTAATGGGGTGAGGAGGAGATCTCACTTCTGCTTATGTGCTCCAAGAACCCTAAAATGTTGAATCTTTGCATCAGAGTGGTCTTCTGAATGAGAAGCTGAGGTTACCAGTGTGGTGGTTCCAGTCCATGAGCAGGTTGGTTGCCTCTGCTTCCTCGAGTTCAGTTTTTTGCTCTTAAGAGCAAGGAAAATTGCTGAAGCCTGTTGGTCCGTAAGTGTGCATAGCCTGATGGCCACAGGTGGTGTAACAGTAGTCGCATCTGTGTTGTTGGCGCTGCTGGATAGAATTTAGAATTACTTGTAAGAGCACTAGTGTAAAAATAGTGAAGACACCTCGGGAAACAAGAGGAAGAATAGTTAGGGAGAGGCTCTGTAGGGACAGAGGTAAGCAAAGTCACTGCATGATTTACTGTCCAGTGCTTCCAGGAACAGACCAAAGTGAGCACTTGTCAGGCTGCTTCTGCCACACGTTTTGGAGGTTATTTTTGTTTTATTCCCCTCTGGCACTGGGAAAGAGATGAGGGACTAGTTTCATATCAGAACGCACTTTTCATGTTTCTTTCTGTATTTTAACTTTAGTACCAGGTGCATTTCATGTGCTGTTATATATCACTTTGTAATAGTAGAACGTTCAAGTAATCTGTGATTATGTGTTTATTTTAATGGAAAGGTAGTAGAAGCAGACCTGAAAGCAGTGGTTATTGGTGAAAGAAGCAAGTATCCTAGGCATTTCTGGACTTTCGATACAGACAGTATGTTCATTATGAGCACAGAGAGGCAGTGGAGACTTTGGATAAGGGCAGTAGGGAGAGACTTGGGGTTATGACATCGTGACACCCAATGTGCAAGTGGAAGAGAGGCTGGGAACTGAACTCCATGTAATCAGGGAAGGGCTTTGATTTGTCCCGTTCTCTGCTCAGGTAGGAGAGAAAGAAGCTGGGGCAGAACAGTCTGTCTTTCCTGCACTAGGCAGTTGGTACCACGTGCTTTAGATGTGATATGGGGGAGATAGGTACATGTGTTTTCCCCATCCTGACTTGTATGGCCAGTGTTCAGGCTGGGGTGAGGAGTGTTTCTGAAACTGCATTAATGGTACTGGTGCTGTTGCAATCAAGGTAAGAAGAGAGCCAAGTCTTTTTCATTAGCTTCTTGATTGGTTTGCTCTGTGTAATGAGCTTCAGTTTTGAAAAGTCACTTAGTTGCTGAAGTCTTACAGAAATGGATTGGGTGAGATTTTAGGAGCTTGAAGCTACTTTAATTTAAGATTAACTAGATTCTAAGCTGATAGTGTCCCTTTTGGTTATTGGGATGCACAAAACGAATCTAATTTAATTGATTTTAGGAACTGGGTCACTGCTTAGTTGCATGTCTGTACCCTGAATGGTATTTATCTCACGGCAAATCATGCTTTAGCAGAAGACAAATTGCAAAGGAAGCCTGGTAGATTGGATGCCTCCTTCTCAATCCTCCTATTCCTAAAATTCCAGCTACAGGAAAGCGAGAGAAGGCAAGTGTAACGCCTTACAGACAATTACAGACTGGTCAGGGTTGCTTCCACCACTGGGAAGACTATGGAGGAGCTGAAGTGAGTAGTGATGGGCTGCCTTGGAGATCAGGGGACTGGAGCACTTAAGCTTTGAGAAGAGAGGCTATGGGGCTGGGCTGCAGACCTCCCGATGTCCCTTCCAGCCTGAGTGACTGTTGGTCCTTAAGCAAGAGAGCACTGTGATCATTATTCTGTTTCCTAGAGACAAGTATCTGGAATGTGTAGGTGAGGTTCGTTTCTGTGTATCGATATTGAATTTTGACCAGTCTATTGACTCACGAATGAGCAGACCAAACCGTATTTCTTACTCATCCCAAATACAAGTAGTTCAAAAGATCAGGGAGGAAGAAACACAGTAAAATATCCATGTATCTTCTTACGCAAACCATA
Organism: Clamator glandarius; assembly: GCA_033459285.1. Lineage (NCBI taxonomy): Eukaryota > Metazoa > Chordata > Aves > Cuculiformes > Cuculidae > Clamator > Clamator glandarius. The sequence goes on from JAUNZM010000625.1 coordinate 182,332, forward strand.
ACTGGGAGGGACGCATCCAGATGCCTGCTGATGGATCTCGCATTCCCCTCTCAGCCCCTCCTACACCCAGCCTTAAGGGTCTTCTCAGCCCAGATGGGTTTCTCATTGCTGTTGCTTACGCTTGTTGTTAAAACCTTGTGTTCTGAAAAAGTGATGTTGCTTTCCTGAAAGTCAAAGTCAGATGCACGTCAGTTTACGATCTTCCTGTTTGTCTTGCTAGGCTAAGATGCTAAACTAAAGTTTCCTCACTGGAAATTTTTTGGTTTTGTCTATATAGATGATGTTTAATTGCTCTAAAACATTAAATGCGCTCATTGTCTTTTGTGAAACAATCAATTACAAAATCCTCAACCCTTGAAAGAAGATTGGAATGGATGTGGCGATTGCTAAGTATTCCACACAGTATGGTGATTGAGTTGAGTTACCTGACATTGAATATTAGGGAATGCCTGATGCTCTGAACTGTTCAGGTTTTGTCTGCTGGGGTCTGGCTTGATTGAAAGAAACCTTACAAAACAAAACTGGGCTCACTGAAATGTAACAGGTATGTTGGCGTGAAAGAAAGGCAGGGTGAAAATACTGCTTGTGTGCTGGGGCTGCAGTGTGACTTCGATGTGTGTGCTGTGGATGGGCAGGCAAGGTTTGTGATGGGAAAACTCCCAATCGTGTTTCAAGTGGAGATTGTGCTGTAAAAGTGAAACTGAATTTGATAGTTCCTTACCTGCTCGCTGTGTGATGTGTTTGAGGTCATAAATCATGTAAAGAAATACCTTAGAAGGTTCGTCACCTCTCCAGGCTGAGCAAAAGGAGAAAAACAGTGGTATTGAAAGAAGTTAATTGATTGACTGTGTGTATTGAGAATGAAGCTTCTGATAACACTTGCAAGTAGTCATGCAGGTGAAAATATTCTGCCTGCAAATGTAGCACGTTTGTTTGTTTTCCTTCTGAGAAGGCTTGGAAGGAAACAGAACAGCTTTTTTTTTTAATTCTGGTTGCTAAAAGTGTTGTCCAGGAGGGCAGAAAACCATGACATTTGAGCTCATAGGACTGGAATTAGGAGAGGGAATGCTTCTTAAGTGTAGTTACCTTCTAATCTTCTCTGTGTGAAAATAGGTGATTAAAGAACGCAAAATTCTCGAATTGGAAGGAGAGGCCTTTGGAATGAGCGGGGGTATTGTAGTTGTCGTGTGTTTTAACATCCCTTCCAAAAGATGTTGTTCCTGGTTTTTGGGTCTCTTCTGTTAAGAGGATGCTTGGGTTTATGTAGCAGGTAAGTAAAGAGGTCAGGTTTAGGATGAGAAGTGCTGTGTTAGAGATGAGATGCTAGAGGTGGGTCTGCACAGCATTCATCAGCTCTACAGCTCCCTGTGTGCTGAAACTAAGCCTTCTGAGGTAAGGGAATCTGTCCTCCTTTATTAAAAAAATGCTTTCTCTGTTCTGCTGCATGCATGGTAAGCAGCAGGTTTCGGTAGCTGTCCTCGACTTAGAGAAATAGTTTGAGCCTCAAGAACAGGATTGGTTATGTTCTTTCTGTGAGGATGGGGGACTGAGGCTACTTTTCATTTTGCTACCAGTAGAAATGGGATGCTCTCTTCTTATGGCACATTTTTATACGCGTATATATGTATTTACATGTACTTTTATAACTGCCAAGGCAATCTTTTGTCTTTATTGTTTTCTTGCAGGCGTACTCAAGCGGACTTGTATTTTATAACTCTTGTAAAATGTACTTTGTATTGATGTTTTTAACGTGCAGGACTGATTAAAATATAAATGTTCAGGCAATGATTAATCTTCCTGCTCTTGGATACTCGGTGAATTTTTACATGGCCACTGTGCTGAGCTATTTACCTGCTCTTTATTTCCCTGCTGGCAGAGCTGTAAACTTCCCATCCCAAACCTTAGTGTATAGTGTTCCTCCAGGAGCTCTGGAGGGGTGGATTACTGTAGGTTTAAGAGGCAGGATTCCCAAACGCGTTCTGCACTCTTTTTGTACACTGCAAAAACATTTCCAGTCCTTGGCTCTGGCAGAGCTGTTAAAGAGTCCAGCCAGCCAAACAAAAAAAAAAAAAAAAAAAATTGAGCACTTGCACTCCAGCAGCCCATTTTGAAACACACTGGGGGGAAAAAACCTACTCTTGTTTTTGTAAGCTGCAGTGACATCTTCCCCCTCCACATTTTGTTGCTCTCAGTCTCTCCCAGCGCTGGGTATGCATGCACACACACCTTTTGTTCGGGAAATATTAACAGTTTGAATGCAGAAGCTTGGAAGAGCCCCATCCATGGAATATACAGAAGTTGTCTGAACAAGTGCTGTAAACCTTGCCCTTCATAGTGAGACAGGACGACGAGAACAGTTTAACAGCAGCAGAGGCTCAGCCCTGGGTCAGCACCCTTGGTGAGGCACAGGCAGGTGGCTCTGGATGTGCTCTGGCAGTGCTGCAGGGACCCGGCCACTCACTTCTGTCCAAGTGGAGCTCAGCTCTGAAAAGAGATTTTCATCAGGAGGGGGGGTTAAATTAGTGAAATCTTGAAAGAAGTAAGGTAGCACCAAAACACTTGGCAAGAGACACAAATTGCAGTTGAAAGTACGCCAGGAATTTCTGTGGAAGACCAGCTGAAAAAGTGAAGTAAACTTGAAGGGAAAGGCAGCAAGTTAGTGAAACTAAAAGTACTGTATTGAACCTCGTTAATGAGAAGGTGAGTTTGTTACTTCCCCACTGTCAAGGGACCAGGAGGTCTGCTCTGAGCTGTGGCGTATTCTGTTGCGGCCGGTGTCCTGCAGGCCTGGAGGAATTCTGCAGAGCTTGTTGTCTGCTGTAGGTAATGATAGCAAAATGCAGGCCCCTAGAAGAGATGCTGCTTTGAACTTCTGAACAGGCAGAATTTAACCTTTCTGTGTATGTGTACTGTGACCATCCATGTAATTCGCTGTCATTTGAACACAAATAAAATGTTTATTCATTTTCATTCTGTTAGGGTGAACTGAGAATTCAGACTCTGATGAACTGTATTGTATTTAAATGTACCGCCATGGGTTGGTAAACATCCTGACTTTGTGACACAGATGCAGGGTTGTTTGGGCTTGCTGTTTCTTTTCCTCAGTCAGTGGGGTCCAGGTTGTCACTTGCTGGAGGATCTTAAGCTGCTTTTGAATCCTGAGTCTTGCACCAACTTTTAGCAGTTGAAGTGTGAGCTAAACTTTGAAATAATTAAGCTTTTAGGATGTCTTTCTTTAGGGTAGAACTTTTGTTGTCTCTGACCTGGAAAACTGTTACTCACTGTTGTGGACAAGGGTTTTTCAGGCGTGACGTGTGGCTGGAGGTGGGGGCACAAAGTAAAGTTTTCAGAGATTTCCATTGTGTTACAGTAAAAATTGTGAGTTTAGGTGACGTCCTTGGGTTGTAAAACCTTTCTGACGTGCTGAATGTTTGAGCAGCTACTCTGGTGCACTGGGTCTTGTCTGCTTATGTGTTTATGAATATTGCTGTGTGTGCTTGTCCTTATGTGTTCAAACATCACTTTTGATCTCATGTGGAAGTGCCTGTATGCAGCTAAGTAATGTTCTGGTTTTAGTTACATACCAAAATAGTATTGTTGCACAGATACCACTAATGATGCGTGATAAAATATTTTCATGAACCCAAGCTGCTCCATTTTAGAAAGCAGAACAAAAAAACTCCTCTTTTTATTATTCTGGATGTTCCAACTAGGCAGAGCAGTTCCTTCGAGTGGCTTAATAAAGATTTGATGGATTTATTTTGCTCTTCTGGAGAGTACGTGGCTTGCCGCTGTCAACATAGGGCATGATAAATGAGGGCTCAGCACTTAGCAATTTGAATTACTTGAGCCGATCAGAGATCGAGAAGTGACTTGATTCGAGAGGTATTATGAGAAGAAAATGCTGAGCGCCTTTCAGGATCTTCTGAGGTAGTGGATCATGATAAAAATCAGTGACTAGAAACTGATGTTAAATACATTTGTGTGTGAGATGGGGATCAAACTGCTGCTGAAGTAGTAGTGGTATTTTTGGTCGAGCTTTGAAGCCTCGCTGGAGGATGTTCTTTGGCCATACGTGAACATAAATTACAAGGTTGAGGTGGGATTGCAGAGTGAAATGCACTGGCCTGGGATTATGTAGGAGGTTGGAGAAGGCGAGAGAATCACTCTTTTGGGAGAGTAAATCAATAGGTTAAAAAGTCTTTATCTCTGCCGCCTTCTTTTAGCCAAAACAAGAAAAACTGAAGCTAAGTTCAGTCGTTGTATTTGTGCACCCTTAGTTTCTTAAGCTTGGTACAAAAGTTTATCAAAAGTCTTGCAGAGAAACTGTTTCCTGGTCCCATGTGTCTGTGTGCACACTCTGCGACTCTGCCGGCTGAAGAGCTCAGGAGTCAGTGTCATGAGGATCCTCGCTTGCTCTCTGATGATCTAAGTCTTGGGTAGAGATGTCCCCTCGTGCATGTCAGAGTTTATGACCAGTACAAAGCAGTGTAGACGAATATTTTAGCTACTAGTTTGTCATGTTTTTCTCACCTGTATTTCTGTTTTAATTTCCAGATTTTGGATCTTTGTTTGACTTGGAAAACGATCTCCCTGATGAGCTGATCCCCAATGTTGAGTTGGGCCTTCTAAACAGCAGTGGGAACCTTGTTCCAGATGCAGCTTCCAAACACAAACAACTTTCTGAACTTCTAAGAGGAGGCAGTGGCTCTTCCTTAAACCCAGGAATCGGAAATGTGAACTCCAGTAGCCCTGTGCAGCAGGGAGTTGGTAGTCAAGTTCAAGGGCAGCCGAACAGTGCTAATATTGGTAATCTGGGTGCTATGGGTAAGAGCCCCTTAAACCCAGGAGACTCCTCTGCTTCAGGCCTGGCAAAGCAAGCGGCCAGCACCTCTGGACCTACCACACCTGCGTCACAAACTCTGAACTCTCAAGCACAAAAGCAAGTGGGGATGGTGACGAGCAGCCCTGCAACATCACAGACTGGACCTGGGATATGTATGAATACTAATTTCAGTCAGACACACCAGAGCCTTCTCAACAGTAATTCTGGTCACAGTTTAATGAACCAGCCTCAGCAAGGACAAGGGCAGGTAATGAATGGATCTCTTGGGGCAGCTGGAAGAGGAAGGGGAGCAGGAATGCAATATTCTGCCCCTGCCATGCAGGGGAGTGCAGGCAGTGTGCTGGCAGAGACTTTAACCCAAGTATCTCCACAGATGGCTGGTCACACCGGACTGAACACAGCACAGACAGGAGCAATGACTAAAGTATGTATATATCATTTAATATCTTCTCTTTATTGCATTTTTTTTTCTTCATACAGGTGTTCAGAAAACATAGTAGAGTCTTGTCTGGCACAGAACTAAAGAAAGCACTTTCCTGAGCCTGTAGTTAACCCCTTTCAGTCACCAGTGATACCATGAAAGCAATATAATTGAAACAGTATTTCTCATGTAATCGGAAATGATAGCACTTGTTGAAATACACATCCTTGAAGTTAAAAGTTGAATAGTATCTTAGCAGGGTGAATTAGTTCAGAGTAGGATGATCCTGCAGAAAGGAAGCAAATTATTGCTGCTGTGCAGGATCTCGATTTAGCTGTCAGACAACGTCATCTAAAACAACGGGAAAGGTGTTAGAGAAATCTTTGTGGGCTGAAGGGAGAGGTGTAGCAATGTGTCCTCTCACCAAGGACCCCTGTCAGCAGCCGTATTGTGTTTTTCAAATACAGAGGAAGTGAGCTGAAAACATGAAGTTTCACCTAGAATGCCAAGGTAATGCAGACTTGACAGAAGGGAAAGGGAGAGGCAGTATCTCAGAGAGAATTCTAATTCAGTGGCCATTGCAGGTCGGGAATATATACACCTGGAAATACCTGCAGTCATGGGGCACTGCTCTGGTCCCTCCTTCATACAGTCATTGGTTTTTAGTTCTCCCTTTCCCAGGTGTGAGCTTAGAGAAGTGTTGTGATTACTGCTCCTCCAGTCTTACAGTTGGAAAGCAGTGTGCCCCGCCTCTTGTCTGTGTTGCTTTGGTCCAGTTCCTTCCTGAAGCTTTTGAGTGTAAACCCATCCAGTTCTGATATATAGAAAAAATAGTTTAATCTCTGATGTTTTATCTATTCATACATCCCTAGTCACTATCATTGTAGTTTATTAATAAACATGTAAGTGTTAATTCATCGTCGTGTTAGCAGTCACAAGGAAAAGGAAGTTTAACAATGGAGAAATGTTGGCATCATTGTGGAGACCTGTATAGCTCATGTTATTTTTTGAAAATAATGTAGAAAGTGTTTTCATGGCAGTGACAGAGATCCCTTTGCTAAAGGAAGAGATGCTTGTGGTCTGAGTGAAGGTCATGTGAAAGTGGCTCTAGCTGTCTCCAGCCTCTGAATTGGCCACATTTGTTGTGTGGAGAGGATTGCTCTGCACCGAAAGAAATTCAGCTTATCTTTATTTATTTTAATTTGAAATTTGTGTGGAGAGTGACAAATTCTAATTGTCTAGCTTATTTCTATAAACTTACAGTTATTTAAGTTGTTAGGAGTAGATTTTTCCTAGCCATCATGTAGTTCTGTGATGAAGCTGCTGTTTTGGTTTTTTTTTTTTTTTAATGTGAACTAACTCAAATAAAATTACTGTAAAGCAAAGGGACTTGCGTGGGGCCTTCACCTGATGACATATGTGTGAACCTGGAGAGGGAGGTTCTGAGATGTCTTAGTTCCTTTCAAAAAGCCACTTCTGGTAAGGCGTAGGCCAGCACTTGGACAAATTCCATCTTTCCAGGACCTCAGTCTTAGCTCAGTGGCAGCTGCGGATGGGATTCCTCAGCTCCAGAAGGCGACCTGGACTTTCTAGCGTGTGTTCAGAAAGTAAAGTAGAAGTTAATTTGGACAAGGAATATGTTGCAAAAGGATAGTGAAAGTGCCTGTTACATGCATCATTTGGTAGTCCCTGTTTGCGGTGCTGTGCTCAGTGCTGGCGATGTGTTGCCAAAGGTGAGAGCAAAATCAGTGCTCTCGGGAACTCTCTGTATGAGCTGTTAGGAAACACTGAAAAAATCAGCTGTATAATGATGGATCATGAGTGGTGATTGTGCTTCTGTAAAGGTGCTATCACTGAAGGGAAAACAATTTTGAAGACTTGGCCAACTTTGAAAAGTAGAAAATTGGGTGTTTTCCAGGGCTCTAGCTCACGTTGAACAAGATGAAGCCTGAAAGCATTTTGTGGGGGGTTTGTAAAGTTTTTCTTTCTTCATGTTTAAATTTTCTCTTCATAAGAGGGTGAATGCATTCAATATTTTGTTTCCATTTTGGAACAGATTATTTGTTCCCTGTTTTTTCTCCTGACAAGAAGCATTTTGTGTTTTTGCCATTGTCTTTCTTAGGCATTTTAGGATGAGTGTCCTCTCCCAGCCTGTTCCCATCCCCCATTTTATTGTCCTAATAGGATTATCACCTGTGATTGTATGTTAGCTTTTTCTCTTAGGGATGCTCCAGCTGTGATGAAAGCTTTTAAGAAAAGTAAATCACAGAATCACAGAATAACCAGGTTGGAAGAGACCCACTGGATCGTCGAGTCCAACCACTCCCGCCAATCCCTAAATCATGCTCCTAAGTACCTCATCCACCCTCACCTTAAACACCTCCAGGGACGGCGACTCAACCACCTCCCTGGGCAGACCGTTCCAATGCCTAACCACCCTCTCCGTGAACAATTTTTTCCTAATCTCAAGCCTAAATCTCCCCTGGCGGAGCTTGAGACCATTCCCTCTCGTCCTGTCCCCTGTCACTTGGGAGAAGAGCCCAGCTCCCTCCTCTCCACAACCTCCCTTCAGGTAGTTGTAGAGAGTAATAAGGTCTCCCCTCAGCCTCCTCTTCTCCAGGCTGAACAACCCCAGCTCTCCCATTCGCTCCTCATAAGATTTGTTCTCCAGCCCCTTCACCAGCTTTGTTGCTCTTCTCTGGACTCACTCCAGAGCCTCAACATCCTTCTTGTGGTGAGGGGCCCAGAACTGAACACAGGACTCGAGGTGCGGTCTCACCAGTGCTGAGTACAGGGGGAGAAGAACCTCCCTAGACCTGCTGGCCACGCCGTTTCTGATACAAGCCAAGATGCCATTGGCCTTCTTGGCCACCTGGGCCACTGCTGGCTCATGTTCAGTCCCTGTCAACCAACACCCCCAGGTCCTTCTCCTCCAGGCAGCTTTCCAGCCAGGCTTCTCCTAGTCTGTACCTCTGCTTAGGGTTGTTGTGCCCCAAGTGCAGGACCCGGCATTCGGCCTTGTTAAACCTCATGCCGTTGGTCTCAGCCCAGCAGTCCAGCCTGTTCAGGTCCCTTTGGAGCCTCCCGACCCTCCAGCAGATCCACACTTCCACCCAGCTTGGTGTCATCTGCAAACTTGCTAAGGCTGCACTCGATGCCTTCATCCAGGTCGTTGATAAAGACATTAAACAGGACTGGACCCAGGACTGAGCCCTGGGGAACCCCACTTGTCACTGGCCTCCAGCTGGATTTAACTCCGTTTACCATCACCCTCTGGGCCAGGCCATTCAACCAGTTTTTCACCCAGGAGAGTGTGCGCCCGTCCAGGCCAGAGGCCGACAGTTTCCGAAGCAGAATGCTGTGAGAAACTGTATCAAAGGCTTTACTGAAGTCCAGGAAGATACATCCACAGCCTTTCCCTCGTCCAAGAGTTGAGTTACTCGGTCATAGAAGGTGATCAGATTACCCTGGCAAGACCTGCCTTTCATGAACCTGTGTTGACTGGGCCTGATCACCCGGTTGTCTTGCAAGTGCTTCTTGATAGCAGTGTTTCAATGAGTTTGTTCTTCTGAAACTAAAATTTCTGCTGCAGGAGAACGTGGGTTAGTTTGGTTTTTTACCTCCTGTTCCCTGGTGTTTACCATTTAATGTACAAAGCTTAAAAGATTTGAAAAGCGGCAATAAAAGTGGTGAGGCAGCTGATCTCCCTAATAGTGAATGTGCCTAACCTGACTAAACGGCTAAAATTGTTGTTTCCACTGAGCTGGAAGTACTGTGTCAAGACTGGAAGCAAATTCTCTTGGTGGTGTGACACTTTCAACGTATCCTAGGGGTGTGAAATACAAAGTCTAGAAGAGCTTTTAACCAAGATTTTTCTCATTGTGTTTAATACAAGTGCTGTGCATTGCTGATTAACTTCGTGCAGGTATGGCTCAGAAGGCCATTTTTCTCGGTACTGTGTTGCATTTGTGACACTTTATGGTTTGGGAGCAGTTTTGTTGGACAAAACCTTGCTTCCCTGATGGCTTGTTCTAATCCTTTTTTAGTAAATGACTAATCAAGAGAAGTTCATTGCTTTTTGTATTTCTCTCTTGTGGTATGTTTTTATAAACATTCTTTCTAGTAAGAGGAAAGAAAAAACAAGAAAAAAATCCAGAATCTGATCCCTTCACTTGCTTTGTGAAATAATGGGATTCATTTAATCTGGAGTGTCACAAGTCAATATTGTTAATTTTGAGCTGGAATTGCCGTTTTAAGGCAACTCTTGTAGGAATGAGAAGTACGTCAGAGATGAGCGTGGTAACTCGAGCGTATGATGCGTGTGCTTGCAAAAGCTGAAGGTGGCAGATAAACCTCACCTCTAAGCAACTGAAAAGGGAACAAAAAATAGCTGATTCTCAATGTCAGAGAGCCATAAGGGGCTGACATAGAGACAAATCTTTTTCCATTGGCAGGGGAAGATTAAAGCAAAATGCGTTCTCAGTCCATAGAGATAGGAGCAAAGAATTGCACAGATTTCATCTGATCCACCAGCAGCAGCAACCTGTTGCTACAGGTTAAATAATTGCTACTGAAGTCATGGTTGTGTTTTTGTGGGAGTACCTAGCATGTTCTTGGTAGCCTAAAATGATTTTGGGAATAGGGAGCAGAGTAGTCCCTGAAAAGGCTTTGTGAGTTAAAGATATATCAACTGAATATAGCAAGGGTCTGAATTCTTCCTTGGCCATGATGGAGATTTGCGTATTCGAGATCATTTAGAGCTCTTGCTTTGTGATTTCACTTGTCTGAGATCTGGATGGCTTTGAGGACGCCTCTCTCTGCACTGCTGTATATATGTGCTCCCTTAACTGCCAGACCCCCTTCCTGTAATGCTTCTGCTGCACCTGTGGCATTAGGGCCCTGCTCTCTTGGAGGACGCTGCAGAAGTGGTTCTTTTGACTGGATCAAAGTTGTTTTAAGCAGATTTCTTAAAGAGCAGAAGGATTCTTTGAACAGCTGTCACTTGGCAGTGATAGAGGAAAAGGTCATCTTGTCACAGTAATTTCCAGTAGGAGCAGAATTGTCCTTTTGTGTTGTACGAGGTTTTTGTAAACTCCATTAAATCCAGAAAACATGTTCAAGCCTTCTAGAAAATCTCTTTAAATTAGAGTTGTGTGTTAAGATTGGTTGTTGAACACGTTAAGCAGTAGCAAAGCTAAGCAGATGGTCTATTGCTTCCATAGCAATGAGCACTTCACTGCAAGCGTGCTCTGTGCCTGATACTTCCCTGTTGCTGTGAGAGCTCATCTTTGTCAAATGAGGGAGATGGAGCCTCCATACAGTTCGAGTGCCAGCCCCAATGAAGTTGTTTCTGTCAATGGAATGTTACATAGTCTCTTGCTGAGATGCATTCTCTCATCCTGATTCTGCTGTCAAAGCTTGTGGAAAATCAGAAGAAAACTGTGGGACGTTCCATGGATTTTCTCTTCCTTTTTGCATTCTGTTAAGACTTTCAGGCAGTGATTCAGCTAATTGGTACTTTGGCTCTTTCCCTTGAGAAGTAGTTGTGTCCCACTGAGGCTGGTAGGACTCTGGAGTATTTTCTGTTTCCTGTGTTTCCAAGGTGTAATGGCTCCCTGTACTATCCTGTCAAAGGAATTACCTGTACTTCAGTACCTTCAGAGCTCTATCACCCAAAGAAGGATATTCTGCTCCCCAGCAGAGAGGAACTTGGGAGAGAATTCTGGAGTTGTGCGTGGCTGATGATCTATGGAATCTGTTGCTTATAACTTGCAGTGAAACTGCAGCTTCTACTGGGGTTGCTTCCAAAGCTATTCCCTCTACAGGACTATGAAACCTACTTCAAGGTTAGTTTTCTTTCTGAGAGGTGCAGTTTAATCAGGCACGTTATTGTGCTCTGTATGCCCAGTCAAAGGATATAGTTGTTCGGTCAAATCTCTAAGACATCAGGAGAAAATGCTTGTTTATTTTCATACCCAGTTATGAGGATTACAGCATTATTGGTTTTTCGTAAAATGCCTTTTCAAGATTGTAGATTTTAATTAACCTCAGTTTGAAAACTCTAAAAGGGTATATTTGTATTAATGTAAGCTAGAACCCGTGGGGCTGGAGGAAACTGATAGCAAAGCTGGTCTGGCTGATGGGTCTTTCATTGTAGTATTTCAGGAGGTTTCCTTGTAGAAATGAGTTTAGAGTTCAAAGTGCTGTGTGCAAGCAGTGAGCTCTTACTTGCGCATTTGTGTATTTGACTGGAAGTTGGTACAAGTAGTAGGTTTGGCACCAAAATCTTACAGGTCAAAAATATCCCTAACTGCAAAAATGGACCCAATACACTGGATTTCTGCATATGAATTCAGAGCAATCTTTTCTCTTAACTGTATTGGTACAATTAATTTGAATGGTGGGTGTTTCCAACTTTGTTTTAGCCAAAACAGCCACATGGCAGTGGATGTTGCAGTAGAAGCTTTAGTTTAAAGGGGAGAAGGAGCTCTTCCCAGATGTGAACTTCAGAAAATAGTAAAACCATCTTTTATCTCTACAAAGAGAATAATCAGTTGCCTCATTTTTTTTATTGTTGAGCTATAAAAAGCTGGGTTCTGCTATGTGTTGTTTCCAGGCTGGATGTGTGTATATTATGTGTGCCTTTGACAGCAACACTCGCAGTTTTGCCCCCCTGATGTTCTGAGTGGTGTTTTGGTGTTGGACATTAATCCTGAGTAAATGTAATGAGGTAATGAGCTATGTTTATAGAGAAAGAAATCCACTACAAGACTTCAATTGTGTACCTAGTTCTGTTACTTCACATGGTGTTTGGAGGATTCTGTAGTGAGGAAAATTTGTGATGAGAATAAAAGAAGCAAACACAGATTACCCAGCTGATATGCAAGGTACCAGATTGAAGTACGCTGGCTGATCATGAATTAAGTCAGCTGAAGATGTTCTCATTCCTTTGCAGCTCTGTGTGTTTTAGCAAACTGCTGGTGCTGTTTGTTGCACGGGTGACTCTCAATCTGGCTGAATCGACCTGGATTGTTCTAACATGACTTGCAGTTAATTTGCTTTAAGTTGTCTGTCCTAGGCTGCTAAGCTGTCTGTCTCCTAGCAGACCCTGCCTCTGGCAAACAGAAGCAGCCGGGCCAAACCCCACTAAAGTCTGCAACACTATAGCTTGGTTCTCTGTTGAATAACTATCACCAAACCGCATTTTTACTAAGACATACGTGCTTTGATAATAATACAAACGGAGGAGGGATATAATACATAGAAACTCATAATAGCAAAACCCACTGACTTGTAAAATGAAAATATCTGTAAGGCAGTTTTGTTTTGAAACATGACCATGCAAAATGCTGTTCCACAGATGAGTTTGCTCTGATCTGCCAAAGAGATATGGTGACTTAAAAAGCTCACTTACCACAACTGTTACTCCTGACCCTGAAATTGAGTTGTTTCCTATTTCTAGCAGATGAGTTAAATTCCATCTGCAGTTGTGCAGAGTCATTGAAGATCTTTGCTGCGGGAGACCCTTTGCTCCTCTGCTTGTGCTTTAGCAGGAATCGGGGTTCAGTGTGGCTCTGGTGCTGCAAGGAGCAGTCAGCCTTCATGGGAGCAAACCACAGCTTGGTTTCCCCTCCTTCTGCTGCCACCTCAGGCACTTTAAAAGCCTGTCTCTTGTTACCTTGCAGTGGCTTATCACACAGCTAACAAAAATGAAATGTTTATGGTCTCTCTTCAGAGCAGGATTGTGCTGTTATCTTCTGCTATAGTTGCATGACAGAAGATTTTGTCACTGACTCTAAATCATATTGGTTACTGTCTTGCAACTCTTCCATTTCTGTTGTTGGGATGGGGTTTATTTCTGAGTAGTGTATCTAAAAGAAGGTTTTGGAGGTGAACCTGATGGACCCACCAGTTCTGTTGGAAGCCACAGATTAAAAGCAAGTTTGCCAGGGTTGTTGTAGAAGGTTCATTAAAATAACAAAATACACTTCCCAGTCCTTCCTGACAGAGGTGACTGAAATGATGTCTTTCTAGTTTTTAGACTTTTTGCATACCTTCTTGCTTGTGTTGGTAGTTTGGGTTTTTAATGTGCAGGTGAAAAATGACTCATGTTGAGAGGGAGGAAAGGCTGCCAACCTAAATTTTGATGTATAGAAGTTACAAAATGCCTGGTTGCTTCAATCAGAAGGAATGTCTTTATTGTAGTAATTTTCCTCCCAGAGTGGTCATGCGCATGGGTACTATTGCATGGGAGCCTTTCTGATAAGACCTTTCTGCGGGTCTCAAAATTTCTCCTTGCTTAAAAGATAAACTTTAGTATTTGTACTTAACAGTGATTATATTGGGAATCCTGTAGTTGCATGTACTTATGATAATGCGTCAGAACACCTGGCATTGTGGTCTGAAAACTCAGTGCTGGCGGTCTGTTTTCTTAGAAAAAAAGGCAATGCAGGAAGCTTGGAAGATTACGCATAGCATGATATGCTCTGTCAGCCTAGCTAAGAAACAATCAGGAACGGAGAAGCTGCAAGGGGAGGCGATTCGCCATCTGCTCTACTGTCAGACACAAAACCAACATCGTGTTTGAAAGTTGCACTTTGGAATTTTGAAATCCCCTCACTCAGCCAGTGGCTTGAAGTTTCCATACAGGAGACTATGCAGAGCGTGCCTGAGTCTGCCTCAGAGCAGGCAGGCTGTTTTTCACCTTTTTTAAGAAGATTAACTTTTAAACTAGAAAACTTGTTTCAGTGCGTGGTTTCCCCTGCATCTCAACACCAAAACAAGATAACCCAATTTAATTTTTAGTGTCACAGTTGCTTGTTTGCTGTGTAGGGCTGAGAATAAGTAACAGCAGAATAAAATAGCTTTTTCCTTTCTTCTTGTGAATGTTCAGAGGAAATACCTGTGTTTTCTTTTCTGGAAGCTCAAGTCCATTTGTGTGTGGTGGCAGTAGACAGTTTGCTGCGCTTTTGTTTGTCGGCCATGAACAGCACATGCTTGTTGCTCCTCACCCTTCTCTTTGCTCTATGCTAAGGTGGTGAGATTTTCCCCAGAAATCACTGTGACTTGGGAGGGATGTGACATTTGAAGCGTACTGTTTGTATTTTAACACAATTAAAGCAGCAGCTTTAATTTGAAGGCCAGAAATACTTTGTAGAATCGAGGTTTAGAGGAATGAGGACTTCAGATTTTTTTTGCTACAAGAACCACCTACCAGAAGTGTCTGGAAGCGTTAATACGTGCATGTTCTGAAGATGCTCAAGCCCCACAGTGAATGTCCTACCTATTGGTGAGCGTACATATGAATTTGCTTGAGGCTCAGCAAATAAGCAGTACCCTGTGCCATGAGAGGGATTCAGTAGTGCCTTTGTTTGGGATGAATCATAACGAAAATACAGCATGTTAAATATAGGGACATCCTTGCCAAAAGGAGCCATCTATGAAATAGCCTTTTAGAAGAGAGCAGTAACTGGCTTATTGAGCAGCCTGAGAGATGCTGCTGGTGCAGTGTGGAAAGGTTTTGTGTTCTCAGAGTGGCTGCAGCGTAATGCGGTCCTGTCTGCATGGTGTGCTTTTTATAAAGGGGATTTCTAAAACCAAACAAACAGAAAACAAGTGCCCTTTGAAACTCTTGGCAAATTAACTAAACTGCCTTTGCCATGGGATGATCTTTGTACCCTGGAAATGGAGAAGTGTTGGAACACCACAAGTCGAAAGTGGAATTTCACTGTTAGACTGGCTGCGTTTGCTTCCTCAGTCGATGCTGGGCACTGTGGATTCGAGTGTGATTCTGGATAGCACGATGTGGGGGCTGCATTCGGTGGACAGTGTCCGAGTGCAGCCCTGGTCTGTTCCCACTGTTGGTTTCAAGCATGCGTTTAGTGACACACAGATTGGATCTTACCTGGTGTAAAAACCTGCTGACAAGTGTCTTCATAGCTTCATGTGTGAATTGTTCACTCTTCGAGGACAACACATGTTTGCAGAGAGACTGGAGTTTTAAAGGTAGCTCTTTGAGTCAGGACAGTGTTTCAGAATAAACATATTTGGCTCTTAACGGTGTTTAGAAATTATTTCAACAGTATAAATTATTTATAGTCTTCATTATTGTTAGCATTGGGCTACAATATTTGTGCTAAGTGGTTGTTTTGAGTAAGCTATATTGATTTTATTCTTTTAATGTATTTAACATACCCTGTAGTGTAAATTTGTTCCTCGACTATTTGGTTTTCTTTTTTCTCTTCCCTGCTTCTGGATTGAAATAATTTTTTTCAAAACATGGTCACTCCCTTTGGTGTGCCCGCTCCTCCTTCAGGATTCTTGTCTGCCACTTTAAAGAAAGGAAACAGAATTCCTCTTTTCAAGGCGTTTCTGAGACATCCTTCCTCTTGCAGTTACTCAGTAGTGGTGCTGTTGCCTTTTCCCCACCTTTATATATCACAGCAGTTGCCTGATAATCTCTTTGGCCAGCTTCTGGGAGAGAAATGGGAAAGAATCTCTTAAATAATGTTACCAAACCAGTTTATAATACTAAATTTTTTGAAGTATGACGTGCTCTGCTTTTACCTGGCTGTCTCCAGCCAACTACAGGAACTCCAGAGTTGCTGGCAAACACATCCATAAACCCTTTTCTGTGTCCTGTTGGGTACATTGTGAAAGGCTGCAAGTAAAGGAAGAGGCACGGATGTTGTGTTGAGGATAGAAACCTGCATTGAGCTCAGTGATGGTGAAACTGTAGGAATTGAGGAAGGGCAGGAACATCTGAGTCCAGTTCCTTCATTATAGAATTCTCTTTTGATGTGACTGTAAATGTGTTTTAGCAGTCACTGATGCTGCTTTTGGAAAGAACACCTGATGATTTTAGCCTGTGAATATAGAGTCATGGAGCAGTAGAGGGGTATCTTAATTGAATTGGAGACTTTCAAAATCCTCTTTTAAAGTGTCGTTGAGTTGCTGTTGATGTCAAAGCCAGATTTTCTTGGTGAAACAAACCTTTGGAATGGCTTTAGTTAATTTTGTGATTCTGGTTAACTTTCTGTCCTTCTGTGGCAGGAATAGTTTTTGTTTATCTGAGAAGGCAGATTTTTCTGCTTGGCACTCAGAAGAACTTTGAAGCAATTGGAAACATTGATCAGTTGAGGCTAATTACCCATTAATGCTGTGAAGTTTATGTTTGCAGAGGTGACCCTCATTACAAAGTAAGGCTTCTGAGCTTTATTTTTGATTCCTAAGTACAGCAGTGATGCTTAGTGCAGAAATGGCTCTGATTTCTCCTATAGTGTGCTCTGTTGTAACGGCACTCAGGCTTGTGCAGAATTTTGGAGACATTTTCTTTTTTTAGACACATATATATATATACACACACACACAATGCAAGCATATTGTTATTTCATTCTGTTATTTCTCCTGGAATAAATTAATTTCTAATTCAATGTATTAAAAGATTTGCTCTCTGTGTAGTCAGTCATTTGTAAATACTGTTTTCCCACAAAATTCTGTCTTTTGCGTTTCAGTAATTATGCAGGAACATTTATGGATTTTTTCAAGTGGTTGTGTTGCCTTAGAATACTTAAATTTGTCTTTGACCTCTTGGTGGAGAATTTTCAATCTTATTACAAGTGGTAATAAACCTCCTGACTTCCTCTTAATGGGATTTAAAAAATTTTATTTGTAGCTTTCCCAGCTCTTTCATCCTGTAATAAAGGATGAAGTAAATTACAGTTATTCCTGGGCACTAGAGGATTTTTCTTTGTCTTAGTTTACTACTGAAGGGTGAGACAGCCTAAACACCTTGTGAATCTGCAATGGACTTTTGTTACAGCAGTTTCCTTACGGAGTGAGGATGGTGGAGACATCCAGCATGCGATGGGCTTGCTCTGAGCTTCTGGCCCGATCACAATTTAATTCTCAAAATGGATTCTTGACGTCTTCCTCTTTTTTAAGGCATTCTTGTTACTCACTGACTTTAAAAGTGAGCGGTTTTGAGTTAGTATTTCTGTCAAGCTGCCAAATCCGCAGATCGGTTTGGGTGAGCAGCTCTCACCTCGGCTGAGGCAGCGGGATTGTCATCATTCCTGCACTGACACCAGATTCACTGTTTTTGGTAACACCACTGGCTTTCTGCCATAAGATGATTAATCTTTTCCTTGCTTCTCCATCTGTCCTTCTGGCATATGCATTCTGAGCACCGTGGTGACTTTCTTTTGGAACCCATTCCTGTAGGATGAAATAGTAATTAGCAGAGACTTACTTCTTTTTTGTCAGTAAACAGATACGAGGGGATGCCAACATAGTAAAGAAAGCCTGTCTTTCCTACCTCACAAATGAATGTGAGTTTCTAGTGGACCTATCTCTGAGACTGCTCAGAGAGCCCTAATCACTTGGGTGGACCTTGCTTTGTGTCAGAGATTCGTGTTTCATACCAGAGGTAGATAAGAGTCCAAAGTGCGAAGTCCTCGGTGTGTGCCTGGCTGGAACACTGCTCTTTGGTATGGAGTGGTGATGGGAGTTGTAGCAGTAGCTCGCAGGACCTGAGGAGAGCCAGACTCTGGGTGACTGCTGCCGGATTGTAGTAGCTCTGGAACTTGTGAGGGGACCAGTGGTGAGGTGGTGCAGATGGCAAAGCGTAGGTCTCTGTCTCTTATGAAGTTACAGCTCTGGGAGGCAGAATTAACCCTTTTGAAAGCAGTCCTGGCCTCTTTCACAGCATTAATAGCAGCTGAATTGTCTAGGTCCAAATGTGCGATGTTCCTCCATTGCTTGGAGCAGATCTGCTCTTGCACTCACAGCACTGTGTGCGCTTCATTGATAACTTCTGAACAGCTGGGACACCTGAATGCTCGATTTCCTTGTCTTGAGAGAAAGACAAGAAAGATCAAAAAGAAGAAAGTTAGCATTATTTAAGCCAAGCAAAGTGACACACTTCTCAGTAGTGAAAACATTGCAGTGTATGGGAAGGGAGAAGAGAGACAAAATACCAAGCTTTGAGTTGCATGTGGAAAGCCCAGATCTGAAGTAGGTGCAGTGATTTGATGACAGGGGATTTGAAGGCTCAGTCCAGTGTAATAAAGTATTAAGTGACTGGTTTTGGTAAGGCCCTTAAAATATAAAAAGAAAGGGTTCATGGGATTGTGTGGCGTGGTGACAGCAGAGAACTTCTGGATCATCCCTGTCCCATAGTGACTCATGACAGTGGCACTTGGAGGCAGGAGCAATGTGCTGTTTCTGTATACCCAGTCATGCCAAACCCAAAGGATCCTGTTGGATCTGTGGCTTGTACTGAGAAGAGCAGAATTTCCAGTTCATGCCAGCTTGCACTCTAAAAAAAGAGAGAAAAGTGTCCCTAGTGTATCAGTGATGCCATAGGGGATTTTGGATGAAGCATGTGAGATGCTGAGTAGCAGTGGCTCTGGAAGAGCTGCTTTATTTATGCGCAGTTGCTCTGTGCTATTGATTATGGCATAACCCGAAAGTGCAGCTCGGGTGTTCAGAAAACTGAATCATGGTTTATAGGTAGCTTTTGAGAGGTGGAACTAGCTCTTATCTCTTCAGCATTTAGCACGTCGTGTCACTCTGGGTTGTTCCGTAATACAGCAGGAGGAAGTATGGGGAATGTCCTTCCTTGCAAATACAAGGGATTTAGGAGAAAGCAGTAGTGAGTGGCAGCGGTGTCTCACTGGAGCGATTTATCTTGCTGAACAAGCAAGCTCTCGGGTACACAGCTCTTCAACAGTGTTTGTGAAGATCTGGCTTTTCATCAAAACAGATTGTATCTAGGATGCCGCTGCTTGCTCTCTTTCCTTAATTGACACATGTATTCTGTTCTCTGAAATAATTGAAATTATTAAGCTGAGGCTCACAGCTAAATTGATTTTAGCTATTGTAACATAGCCCAAATCCAGAATAATATAAGGCCATTCTTGTGTCTTCCTCCCGTTTTGTCGGATTCAGGGGTATGAGGACAGTTCAGTGGGAAAAAAGGCTCTGGTCTTCCTCTTTTCTTCTTCTGTCAAAACAGACCTGGGAGTAGTGCAGCTGGTGGATTGGCTGTGTGTCATCACACTGCTGCTGTAGAGGCTGTAGCTCTTCACGACACCCCTCCCTGAGGGTCCTGTGAGCCGTTTCTGATTGTGCTTTCAGCTCCCTCCTTTGCCCTCAGATAATCTTTCTGAGGTGCTGACAGGACATAACTGGCAATGGGGGTGGCTCATGCAGAACTCTGGATGTAGCAGCTGCTGCTAAATGCAGTGGGTATGGCAGAACTCTCTGTGCCTCTTCTTGCTGGAGATGTTAATCTGAATACCATAATCTACCTGTCCATCTCTTTGCTCAGCAGAGGGGCTGAATTACCTGTGAGGCCTTTATCAAGAGTGGGTCAAATTGTCCAGTGATTTCCGAAATGGTTGGAGGGAAACTGGGTTGAGGAAGGGGGCGGGAGATGGGACACTGATTGTTACAGCTCTCTAACTTAGGCCTAGATTGCTTGGATCCCTAGCTAACAACATCACTGGTTTTGTGATCCTGCAATTGGTGTCGATCTGAAGAGGCAACTTAATTGTTGCTGGATTGAATGAATGAATGAATGAAATTGTCTGGCAGTCTGCTCTGATCTCGTGTCGTTAGATGAGCAGTTGTCTGAAGCTGTGCTTGGCCACACTCAAGCTGATGCAGTTCTGCAGCGCAGAGAAGGATGCAGCAGTGTAGTGGCTCTCGCCTCTGTTTTCCTGGGCGTTGGTTCTTGTTCCTGGGTTTGGTTAATGGATTTGGCAGCGTGGTCAAGGTCTTAAACCATATTTGCATGCTGAAATAACTTTTCCTTCTCATCTTTCTGTGTTATTTCTTGACAAGCAGAAGGGAACTTCCAATTCCCTTTCTGTTACTAGGTTGTGTTTTGTAAAGAATTGAGGATGTGAAAATTAACAATGATGGAAAGTCAGACACCGTACCTCTGATGACAGGCCTTACAGCTGTAGTGAATTAATTCCTATTGATGAGTAGAAGTGCACACTGTTTAGACAGATTGATAAAAATCTTAATTTCAGTGGTATTTGGTTAGTTATATGTTTTTTTCCTCATTTTTACAGGGCTTCAGATCTTGCCTGTTGCTCTGTCTTTGCCAAAGAGAAAATGTGTTAACACCTTTCTATTCCTAGAATTGGTACTTCAGGATAAATTCAGTCCTTGCCTTAATAAGATAATCAAATCACTAAGCTTAAATACTAAGCTAAATAAATTAGGCTCTTAGATTGCAATTAGACCAATTGTTGTAGATGTGCCTTTTTGTCCTTAGAACAGCTCTTGGGGCCCCTCTGAATCCCACCATTTGTACGTATCTTTCACGAAGAACTAATAGGGCATAATTGTCATCATTACAACAGCATTCACATCAAGCCAAGTGCATAAAGAAGTTGCTTTGCACTCACCTCCTCTCCTTTTCATACCTTCTGTGGTCACACTGAGAGCTCGGATTTGGTGTTCAAGCACTTCGCAGATTCACAGCCTCCAGAGTACAGCCACACTTGCTGAGCTTGCTTCTTTCCTTCCTTTATATGGCTGTTTTCTAGTTAAATGTCCAATATGTACTGAATTGAATATTAACAATAATTATTTTTAGTGTACAGGACTGAATCATAATCAGATTATTTCAGCCAAGCTTATTTTCCACTGAACCCATGCTGCTTTGAGGATGCTTTTCCTCTTGCCAGGAAACTGGTAGTCAGGTTTAGAAACCCTGGAGTGAAGGGTGGGTTGGGGCAGCAGAGGAGAACAGTTTTCCAAGTGAAGATGGGTAGCAGGGAGCAGAACTGTGTACAACTCTGTGGCTTCTGACTGCATCTTGGAGGGGAAGCTAAAAAAGGGATTGTGAATAGGAAACTGCTTGTTAACAGGTTTTGCAGTGAGTTGTATTGGTCGCATGGCCTGGGCGCCTTGGAGCAATCCATGGTCATGGAATAACTCTGGACAAGAGAGCTGGCTGTAGGGATAGTGGTGAAGGGATAGTTTATAAGAACTTATAGTAGGAGGGAAGGGCAGGATTGATTTGTGGCTTAGATGCTCGATGTACAAAAAGGGAGTACCTCCTTGATGCTGACCTGTAGGGAGAAGTACTGTGGTGTGGCAGCAATGATAAGGGAGGAAAAGAATTGACTTTAAAACCAGAAGAAATGGCATAGTATGAAGATAGTGTCTGGTCCTAAGGTGTCTTTTACGTTAGGCTGGTGAACTTCTTGTTTCTCTCGTATTAGCTTTGAGTTGCACCATTAGGGGAGGTGTGTGGATTTGGTCATGGGCTTGGTCTATAATATCCATGGAACTCAAGGAACTGGAGGGATAGAATAGCTAGCTGTTCTCCTCTGGAAATAGCCATAAAGCAAATCAGAGAGAAATTCCTCCCACACCTGCTGCTCAAAACACTCCAGTGTGAGGTGTCTTGTGTAGTCTATGTCAGCTAAACAAAGGTTTTAAGTTTGGGGGTTTTCAGCTTGGAAGTTTATATGCTCCTTGGCTTGTAAGGGTAGAATGAAACACCCTATTTCCTATCCAGACTCAGTAATGGATTCCAGTATCTTAGCAAGTTGCCATAGTGATAAAAAGAGGAACAGAATCTGCTAGTCTTTCTCGGGTAGTGGAATTATTAAATTAAATGCATCTTTTCCGTTAAAGGAGAGTAGCATTATCATATTTCTGAGAAGAACTGTTTTAGAGTAGAAATAATGTGTTTAAGCCGGTGCCATGTATGAATCGCATGTCTTCAGGCAGTCCCAGCCCTGGCTTGTGGTTCTGCACTGGGGCAGTTCCTAGTACCCCTGCATCGCCCTCAGTGCAGCTGATAGAATGGCTGCCCAGAAAGCACCTTCCTTATGGAAAAGTCTGCTTCCCTCTGTCAGAAGTCATGGTTGTGACCACAAAGAACTGGGTAAGAAGCAAGAGTTGCACAAAATTTTACCGCGGAAGCACCAGCATAAAATGGGAGCTGCTGGAGGATGAGGTAGGGTAAAAGGAACCACTTGGGGAACACAAAGAACGTGGCCTGCAGAAACTGGTGGGTGCATTAGGTAGAGAAGAAAGAAAATGAACTGACAGTTGAATGAACTGGTAGAAAAGGTGGGAGGGTAGGGAGTATCCTTAAGCTTAGAACAAAATGGGAGTGACCTACAACACAACTCAGGTTTTCAGAAAGAAGGCTACTGCACTAATATAGAATCATAGAATCATTAGGTTGGAAAAGACCTTAGAGATCATCAACTCCAATCATACATGTCTACTAATAAATCGTGTCCCCAAACACCTCATCTGCACACCCTTTAAACACCTCCAGGGATGGAGACTCAACCACCTACCTGGGCAACCTCTGCCAGTGCTTGAGAACCTTTTCTGTGTAGAAATTTTTCCTAATGTCCAATCTAAACTTCACCTGGTGCAGTTTGAGGCCATTCCCTCATCTGTCACTTGGGAGAAGAGACCAACACTCACCTCTCTGCAACCTCCTTTTAAGTAGTTGTAGAGAGTGATAAGTCTCCCCACAGCCTCCTCTTCTCCAGGCTAAACAACCCCAGTTCCCTCAGCCGTCCCTTGTAAGACTCATGTTCCAGCCCCTTCCCCAGTTTCGTTGCTCTTCTCTGGACACACTTAAGGACCTCAGTGTCTTTCTTAAAGTGAGGGGCCCAAAACTGAATCCAGGATTCGAGGTGCGGCCTCACCAGTGCAGAGCACAGCGGGGGGAATCAGTGCCCTGGTACTGCTGGCCACAGTTTCTGATACAAGAGGCTTGAGTAGCCCCATGATACACATCCATGCCCTTTGTTGTGGGTAGAAAAACAGAAAAGGCAACCCAGTGCAAGTTCTGATTTTGTTGCTTTCAGGAAAGTAATTTTAACAAACTAAGCAAAATTTGTGATGGTTTGGTCCCACATGAAAACAACCATTCTTACCAGGCTGCCAGCTCTCACGTTCTTACTGGTTTATCTTCTTGGATGACTTGTAATTACCCAGTAATCTTCCCCTCAAGTAGCTCAGTTGGGATTGGAGTTCTGTTTCAGAAATACGAAAACACTCTTCTGAGTATCTGCCTTCCCTGCCGGCCCCCTCGTTTCACACAGGAAAAAACCTGGAGGCAGAGGCAGGAGCCGTGGCGTTGGAGCCTTCTGACTCGCTTGCTTCGGAGCTGCTCATTTCAGAGTGCAGAATGAATAAGCAGTGTAAAATCTCTGTATGTGCTCAGTTATCTGATCAATTTGTCAGTTATTTTCTGAGATTGCAATTAACAGCGCTTTAGATAACATTTTGCAGAAGGTGACCTGATCTCTATGTTAAGATGATTAACCAAGAAATGCCAATCCCTGCCTCGCGCACTCAGGCATCTTTTCAGTGTTCAGTACGCAGGGGATCTGCCGAGTCCTTCCTTTTCTTCCACCTCCCATTTGTGCCTTTGTGCTGGCGCAGAGCTGGTTTGCTCTGCTGGAGGTGCTACCTGGCTGTGGTTGCTGCTGGAATAAACACGGGGCTTCTCCTTGGATAACCAGGAACAGCTCTGAGATGCTGTTGATCTTAACACTGCTTGGCAGCACAGTGTTCTGCCACCAAAGCTCCTCATCCATCCCCGCCATGGTTGAAAACTGTTATAAATAGATAAGCGTTCACTGGAACAGTTTGTGCACTGTTGTACAATTCTTCTCTGGCAATCACAGCCCTGGTGATAAAGCTTAAATTCACTGAGGCACGACTGAGTTTAAGAAAAGCTGAAACCACAGCCCTTTATGGGCTTCAGTAAATGTCTGGTATATGGTCCATCTCCGTATTTACTCCAGGAATTCCCACATACAGACCTGGCTTTCCACCTCTTCAGAATTTAATTTTTTTTTAATTAAAGATGGACTTCAGACACAAAGAGTCATTGGTTGCTTTTCAGTGGCAGTAATTTACCAAAATGAACTGTAAGTTGAAGGGCATGTCAAGTGTTTTACAGTGTTACCAAACTGTCTGCCTTTTTCTTAAGTTACAGGTTGATTTGAAGCAAAGCTTTAGACATGGAAAATACTGTGTAGCAGAGAGCAGGTTTCTACAAGTACAAGGTTTCAAATGGAAGCTGCTCTGCTTCCCAGCTTGATTTTGAGGAACAGCAAGGCATTTCTTGACATTTCAACCAAGCATCTATTAGTTAATGACCACCTAGAGAAGGAACAATTATCTTCATCATTTTGAGCACTCAGTTTGGAAGGCTTGAAGGCTCGCTGTGTTGTTGTACTGAGTTGTGGCGTGTTTAATAACAAGATCTGCTGAAAAGGAAATACTGAAATATGATCAACCACCTGTGTGGTCCCTGTCAGGATTGCAGTTCCTTGCTGCTTTGGGATGTTCTAGTGCTATGATTTTAACAAACTGGCAATGAAATTATCTGTGAGACCAACATATTTAGTAATATTTTTTCTTAAAATCTATTCCTAAACATTTTCCCTTTAATAAAAGAATGTTAATCTTTCTTGATAATTAAATGAGATAAAGAGCACCTCTCTTTCTTTTGGAGCAAGGGCTTGGTGTAAAATTTGTTTTGTGTTTGTACGGCCTAGAGAAGATTTCTCTTCTGCTTTTTGAGAAACCAGCTGTGTTTAGACGCTGTCGGAGGCTTTTACCATTGCATTGCACAAAGCTCAGCACAGCCCTCTTAGGCAACTTCGTTTTCTGCACCGTGTCTTTCCATCTCCTGGCTCCATCCTTAGGTGTGGGGTGTCCTGCAGCCCAGGGAGGTCAAAGGAAACAATGACATGGGTTCATCTGTGTGCAGCGGCTCTCTCTCCCGATTCAGGCTCACCACTGCGCTTTCACAGAGATGGTGGTGGCTGCAGGGCTTGTAGGGAATTGTAACATAGCAATTGTTGCTGGAATATGTTCACATTTAAAAAACTCTAGTAAACCTGCAAGCGAATTCAAAGACAACTGGAAAGGCCAAGTCTTTTTACAGCCAACTGAAGGTTGTAGTTGGGGTTTTAGACACAAGGGGAAACTGAGTAACACCCAAACAGCTCGTGTTCTTGCTTCGTGCCTCTGGAAGGTGTAAATGTTGGTCATAAAGTGAGACTCTGAGAAAGCAGCTTTTAGTTTTAGAGATTTTCTTCACAGTTCATCTGTAAAACATTATAGTATTACTGACTGGCAGTAGGTAGCACGTGATCCTTTCTCGTTGCTCTCTATAACTACCTGAAAGGAGGTTGTAGAGAGGAGGGTAATGGCCTCTTCTCCCAAGTGACAGGGGACAGGACAAGAGGGAATGGCCTCAAGCTCCACCAGGGGAGATTTAGGCTGGACATCAGGAAAAAAAAATTAATGGAAAGGGTCATTGGGCACTGGCAGAGGCTGCCCAGGGAGGTGGTTGATTCACCTTCCCTGGAGGTGTTTAAGGGACGGGAGGACGAGGTGCTAAGGGACGTGGTTTAGTGATTGATGGGAATGGTTGGACTCGACGATCCAGTGGGTCTCTTCCAGCCTGGTTATTCTATGATTCTATGGTATCTTGTCTGAAACAGGGACTTAAGGTAAGCAAGTTTATTAAACACTTTGCTAGTAATTCTTAGGAGAAAAACTTTCAAAACTCATGTTGTAAGATGTAATAATTAAAAAAACTAATATCTTCGAACATAAAGTCCTACAAAACAGACAGAAATACAGAAAATAAAAACCTTTATAGTTGTGCAATGTGGTTGTAGCCATACCACTTGATTTAAAAGCAGTTGTTACTGCTAAGTTTTTGATGCTATTAAGAAATCAGGGCTTTTTGGTCTTGTGTACTATTTGAATTATTCAGCTTTACTCTGGATACAGCACATACTTGATAACCTCTCACATTACCAAGTACCAGCTTTGGGTTTTTAATGAGCAGCAGGTCAGATTGTTCTGTCAAGCGACCACACTTTGTACAGTGGGAAAGATCTGGTCCTGGCAGCCGTCATCCTGCAGGACACAGGTTAGGGGAGTGTTTCCTAGCACCACTGGGCCAGCTCTCTGAAACCCACGTGTACAAAGAACATGGACAGAAAAGATGAGGCATAGGCAATTTGTCTTTATTGGATTCTGCCCCAGCTTAATTTAGTGCTCTTAACCAGTGCTTCATCAACCAGTCATTCAATCCGATTCCCGTAAGTGTGAAAAAGCAACCATGGAGCCATTCCTCGTTCTGAGGCTGATACACCAATAAGTGGCCCCACTCCAGCCATGGGAATAGTCCTTCTGAATCCCCGTGGGTAAGGGAAGTGAAAGGACCAGGACCATGGAAAATCAGTGTGTTGTGTAAGGAAGCACTGGAGAGGTCAAAGAAGAGGAAAACAAGATTTAGTATTTTAAATAAAGGCTCACTTAGTGGCTGGATTTATATTTAAGACATTTTAAGAGGTGATAAAGTCACTTAGAAATCCTCCCACTGTGCATCAAGGTGGAGCGTGAATGTGATTTGTCCATTTGACTTTTTATTTCCCCTTTATCTGGAGGGGGAAAGGAGGGTCTTAGTGTCAGTGGTCCTCTTTGAAAGAAGTAAGTTCCTGCTAAAATGTCTTTACACTGGACAAAAGGTCCTGAAGTATTAGCTGGCTGAAGTCACAGAGATATCACTGGTTCTCTAGGGAGAGTGTTCTTCAGGTGGAATGGCTCTTTGCATGGACAGTGTTCTTCTCACTTTTTCAGGGGGAGTTGTGTTTCTGCTTGGTTTTCTTAAAGAATTTTAGGAGGGGTGATTTGTCAGGGGTGTCAGCGTTGGATGGGTGTCCTGTCCTGTAGGCATTTTCCTCGAGTGTCAG
Organism: Clamator glandarius; assembly: GCA_033459285.1. NCBI lineage: Eukaryota > Metazoa > Chordata > Aves > Cuculiformes > Cuculidae > Clamator > Clamator glandarius. Next base: position 209,381 of record JAUNZM010000625.1, read on the forward strand.
ACCAGAAGTAGATGAGCATTTACCAAATGCCACTCTCTATTCACCTCCCTATCCCCAGTCTGTGTACAAAGTGCACGGAACACACAAAGTATTCCAGGATTGGAGGATGGTTTGGTTTCCAGAAGTTTTTGCAATGTTAGGAAAAGTAGTTTCTGTCAGTGCAGAGAGGGAACGATGATCTTATTTTCTCCCTGCATTTGCACGATATTGCAAGTTGAATCCCCAGACTTCAGGTGTGTACAGCTGTGTAACTCTGTAAAACAGGGCAAGGAAAAACGTCCCACTAAAGTTAGAAAACTGCAAATTTACTATTGAGTACCTTAAACCAGAATTTGATCTCAGTGATTGCAAAGATGGATATTTGACATTTGTTTATTTTTTAAATTGTAATAATCTCATTTATTCTTTTCCAGATGGGAATGACAGGCAACACTAGTCCCTTTGGGCAGCCTTTCAGTCAAACTGGAGGGCAGCAGATGGGAGCTACAGGAGTGAATCCTCAGCTACCAAGCAAGCCAGGCATGGCGAATAGTTTGTCTGCCTTCCCTGCCGACATCAAGAGTACTCCCGTCACCAGTGTGCCAAATATGGTGAGTGCTTCTACCCAATCCCCTGACTCGTTAGGTCTTGGTAGTACATTCTGAATTTTTGGGTTGTAAGTCTTCTCCAGCAGTAGTGAGCTGCTTCTCTGTGGCCATTTAAACATCTGAGCCGCTCCGTGGTTCCTCGTGACTGCTCCACAATGCATTGGGAAAGTTTGTGTACGTGTTTGTGCCGGGAATTTAGTTTCTAAGCAGTCACAGTGTTTTGTTAAAAGGATTGTGTTATATGCTTTCATTTTGTCTGGTACATTGAGTTCCAAACCAGATGAAAATGTCTTCTCTGTAACTGCTGTTTGTAGATTTAAATTCCGAAATCATTGGAAAGCGTTGGATACATCACCAACTTCCCTGAAAGTAAATAGTACCTTTCACATCCCTTGAATCTAGTAGGGTAAAGACACTGCATTCTTTTTGGTTTATCTTGTGCAGTAGCTCACAGGCTTGTGAGATAGTTCGTATTGGGATAACTTGGCCAAGTCTGTAGTATTCTGTTTACGAGAGTTTTCTTTATAAAAGTGAAATTAAATATTCCCATTTGTCTTAGTATTTCTGTGTATTAATCAAACCGCTTGTGTCGTTTCTATGGCAACTCCAGCTTGTTGCATTTTATGTTCTTATACATGATAGCAGTTACTATAGAAACTTGTAAAACATTCCATAAGATACAAATCACTTTTTTTTTAATTTAACCAGAAACCCAGCTACTGTTTGGCACAATCAGTGCTTGTCCTTCCTCCAGTGAGTTTGCTACCTGCCTGTCGCTACTAAGGGTACATACGAGAAGGAACGGGATGTTGTAAACTTCCTCTTTTCTCTGGATTTCAGAGGACCACTTACTAATTTTCCTTTAGTGACACTGAAATCCTTGTTTAATATTGTCTGTCGTTTATTGGTTATGGGAGGGAGCAGGTGAGGAGGATTAAAACCATGTTCAGCATACTGCTTTGTAAAAGACAATTCGCTGCATGAAGGTGCTAATTTCCTTTTTAAGGTGCTTTCACTTTGGATCAGGTGTAAAGTGACTGAATGATTTCCCTGATTCTGCAGAGAACCTGCAGATCTGCCCAGAGTGCTGTGTTCGTCTCAGGGAGTTTTGTGCTTGTTTCACTGTCAGGTTTGGGGTATCCTAAATCTTCATGTGCTCCCTTACTAGTGTAGGATGTAGTGGCAGGTTCAGGTGGGATAAAGGCCTCTGTCATGAAGGTTTGTCTGGTGGTGGGAGAGGAAGTAACAGAAAAAACTGTTTCCTTTCTCCTATCTTGTCCAGGACACCAAGGACAGTGAGGGAAACTCACTCTCCCAGTGCTGTCAATTGCAGTTTCTTTAAGATGTCGCAGTTTCTTTAAGATGTCAAAAATACGTGTTCTCTTCTGAGAGGACAATCAAACCATCTTTCTGTGTTTCTCAGGTGTGAAAAGCTTTGTGTCTCTAATAAATCTGTTTCTCCCTCGAGGCGCTATGTAGAGCAGTAGCCCTTCCAGCCCATAGGCGTCCCTGCCCTGCTCAGGGACCATGTGGTAGTTAGAGCCTGGTTGCGGTCATGGTGGGGTAGAACTTTCTTCTTTAAGAACTGAAGTTTCCATCTAAATGTTTTTATTGCAAAGTCAAGAATTTGAAAGGAAATGACAGACTTGTTACATTTTAACCTTTACTCTGCAGATGGGTAAGGCAATGGAATTATTTGGTAATGATACATACATCGCCATATGCTGTTCCTTCCACGGGGACTTAACTTTATTCAGAGAACAATATGAACAGTGCCCTCTGAAAGAGCATGTAGTCAACACTTGTTTTGTGTTTGTCGCTCAGCATGTAGCTGGGGGCATTGCTGATTGTATGCAGTAATGTATTTTACTCAACTGGTGTTTCCCAAACGGTCTTTCCTGTGGCAGCCATCGCATTTACTCTGGATTAGTTAATTTTCACAGTGCCTTTCTGAGCTAAAGATATTTGTCCCCGTTTTAAATATGAGACTGAGAGGGATGAAGAGAGTAAGACTGGAAGAATCTGCTGACTCTGAAGTTTAGGTTTGTAGGCTCTGTCTCACTAAAGCCTTCTTCATTTCATATGTTAGGACATTATCTAAGGGCAAAATAACATTCACATCCATTAGCTGTGTGCACCCGTAGCTCGTGGAAGTGATGTCTCTGTCTCATGTTTGGCAACTAAAATACGACTCGCTTCTGAAAAGTTGCTGTGGCAGAGGCAGCTCCCTAGAGCAGAGCTACAGGTTTTGAACTGTTGGGCCGTGCTTCCTTGCAGCAATCCCTTCACCGTTTGCTGTGTCCCATGATGTGTTAGGACCTAGGATGGCTCTTTGATTTAATGTGTTTGACCTTATGTGTGGTGTGTCCTGTTCCCTGAGGGAGGCAAGGTCGAAGTTGGAAAGGGTACAGCGTTACGTTACCATCTCAGAAATGAACCTGGGGAGAAGTGGTTCGGACTCCATCTACCACAGCAAGGAAAGACCAACTACATCTTTTTCAAAGGACCTCCAGGGTTTTTGTGAGATGATTGGAACCATGTATCTTACACCATCCTTCTCTACTATCCTTACCTGAAAGGGTTCCAAAAGTACTGTTCCGTGCGAGACACAAGCCCACATGAGTGATAACATTAGATGTCACATCAGAGATAGGAAACCAGATTCCAGCATGACATTAAACACTTCAGTTACCACTAAGAATATCTAAGTAAGAGAAGAGCAAATGGCAAGGTGCAGCTGTTGCCTTGTCACCCTGAAAAGCAGGGTGTTTCTGAAATATTCCTTCCAGTCTTTTGCCTTTCTCTGTAACCGTGTGTGTGCTGCAAAGTGAAAGAAAAGAGGCATATGTTTCTTGGTCCACGTTGTTCTAAGCATCCTTATGTGTGGCACTCCAGTCCCAAATACTAACCAGGACTTTTCCCACTGCCAGGCACAACCCTGGTGCTGACAGCCAGGATAAACCTCGCTGCAGCAGTGGGTTGGTTTTAAACCAAATCCAGGCTACCACTCCCCTAAGAACAGCACGCTTTCTCCCCCTGCTTCCCAAATGTAGTGTCCTCGGAAGCATTAGCTCAGTACATCTTCCAGCCCTTCTTCCACATGTGACCTTACGCCAGAGCCCAAGAAGCACGTCTGGTTTAATCTCTTTAACTAGGAAAGAAGTAACAAACCTTATAGTATTAAAATGATTAAAAGGTCAGCATTAAGGTATTAATTTTTAGTGCCAGCTGGATGGATCAATTTTGTTTGTTTTATTTTCTTAACTGTGAATCTGAACAGCATATCAGCTCTTGCTTTGTGTGACTGTTACCAAATACAATCAGTTTTCCTTACGGAATGGGCAGCTTGAAATCTTGAGTGACTTGTTTCCAAGAGGCAGGTGTTGCCTCTGACGTTGCTGGAAGTTTTGGTGACACGCTATTTGAGAGGCGGTGTGACTTCAATGGTTTGAGGCAGAATTGGCATGGTCTAGGGCGGTGAGATCATGCACAGTCTGTGGAGTGTGGAAGTGAGCCACGCTCTGCTCTTTGGCACCCAGCGCAGTGTGCAGCCTGTACGGGAGCCAGCAGCCTCTTGTTTTCAGAGTGGCCAGGCTCCGGGCGGTGCTGTCAGTGAGGGGAATCCTGTTAGACTTTTCCATTAAACGTGCTGAAGCTTTGTGGTGTCTGCAGTGCTCTGTATTTCGTGGGTGGAGATGGATTGCTTCTTTGTGGACGCACCAGTAAATCTAGTATTTCTACATGGGTTGGGAGGACAATAAGTGAAATTTGGCTTTCAGACACCACCTTGGTCCCACAGTTATCCTTATGACCAGCAGATGGAGTTGAGAGAATAGTACTTCTTGGAAGCGAAGGAATTAATTTCTCCTTGATTCTCTTGACTTAGAATTGAAGTGGTAAATCTTCTCTTGCATTTTTCCCCCGTCTCTTATTGAGCTACATCTCAGGTTTTCTGTTCCGTTCTTCCTTGTTCCTCTGTTTCTTCTTATGTCTTCTGGATTTCTTTATTGACAGATGTTGATCAGAGGAGAAGAAAAGAGTGACTGGGGGATGCAGGTGTCTTAGGTGTGCCTTGTTGCAGACCACTTAGAGAGGAAGAAAGAGTTGAAACTGAGAGGCCAGGTTTAATTAGAACAAGCAGAATTGTAGTTACTTAAAACAGACAACTCATATGCTATTCTAGACACCAGATATAAAAGGCTTTATGAAAATTCACCGAAAAATCACCATCTATTGTGGCCTTACAGTGAAGAAGGCTTGTGTTCTTAGCCCTCTAGTGATTTTTTTTGTTGTTGTTTTGCAGCAAACTCGTCTGCTCTTTCACCGCAGGAAAAGCTGTGACTGTCACCTCAGAGGCATCCTGTATGTCTGCTGCTCTCAGCAGTGGTCTCCCAGGCTCTGGTGGACTTGCTGTTTGCTCTCCTCACCTTCCCTATGCCTGCCCTGACCTGCATTCTGAAAGTTTTCCTTTCCCACAAATTCTAATTCCTTCACTTCCTCAAGAAAATCACACCTGATTCAAAGGGGAGCAGCAGCCTAGCAAACAGTTGGGAATCTGCTCTTTCCCCAGAGCTGTAGCTCATGTTCCACTCTCCCATCCCATGTGAAGAATATCCTTAGCCATTTCCACTGTCTTCCAGCGGTTGAGGTGAAGTATTCCATAGCCAGCACTGACAACAAGGCTTTTCTTCACTTGCAGACTTCTCTTTTGTCTCTTACCCACAGATATGCTATTGGGAATTTTCAGTGTTGATCATTCCTCAGTCTGTTTTATCACTCCGCAAATCTGTATAAACCTCTTCTAAAAATTTGTTCAGATAATAATTTCCTGTATGTGAGAGCTGGGCTTTATCTGCAGATTCCTATGTCAAGCTTGATTCCTTTTTGTTGCTTTGAAACACTTCTTCGTTGTGTGTTTCTTGTCTTTGGCTGGTTGCTCAAATATGAAAGCTTGTAAGGATAAGGAGATAAAACTTCACAAGTGTGTACTACGAAAGATGCTGATCCAGCTTTGATTCCCATCAGAGTCAGCTGCGTAGCACTGAGCCATTTTCTGGCTTTAGAAGAAAACTCTCTTGGCAACTGAAACCCAAGAGCACTGAGGGTAGTCTCTAGGACAAACTATTCAAGTTCCTTCTGTGACATCCATAGGAACCTTTTCACCTTTTCTGGTTGTTGTGGGCTGGTGAGGTTTGCTCCCCAGTACCAGCATTGGAGGTGGAAGTTCTGCTCTGTTGTAGTAAATGAAAGCTGGATGAAAATCTTCCTCTTCATTCTTGATACAAGAACTCTGCCTGTAGCCAAGTCAGCGCCAAAAGTTTGCAATAAATCTTGGGCTCTGAACACGTTCTTTGCATTAAGACTGTGTATCGCAGTGACTTTGTACGCAGAAGCTGACAGTATCGCCCTACCTCTCTTCTTGTTTGCTGGCCACACTGCAAGCTTTCAGATCATTGCTCCTGACAGGCAAATATAGTTTATTACCACCTGCGCTGATGTCCCTCCAGGGAGCGTGGCCACCTTCTGAGACTGTGTTTAGCTCAGAAAGCCCTCTTTCCCTTCTCTGCCTGCCATACAGACTCAGGTTCTGATTCCTACTTGGATGAGAAGATGTAGCACTGCAGAGATACTAGGTGCTTGCAGTTCTTCCACCTGTGTCAGCCAGTTCTGTGTGAGCATAAGCTTCAGCCTCTGGAGCCAAGGCAGACCTTCAGATTCCTGGTGTCAGAGGGGTCCTTCCTGTGTGCGTAGGACCAGACTGTTTTCTCAGTAAGTGGTGGAACCAGAGAAACTAGCATCCACTTGGAGAATATCAGTGAATTGCAAGACACAGGAACTGGTTCTGCGTTGCTTTCACAGTGAAGCTCTGGCAGACACTGGAGAAAGCCTGTGTTCGTTAAGTGGCTGCACTGAGAAACGCCTCCTTCCTTGCTGCTGTCAGACCGCTGCTGCGTGAGCTCTCCATGCAGTTCTGTGACAGAGCAGTGCTTCCTGAGATGTTCAAAGCTCATTCCATGCTTGTTAGAGCATTCCTGCAGTCTCTGTTTGCAGGAAGGACTTCTTTCAATCTTAATGAAAAAGTGTGGAGTACATGATTGGAGTTGATCGCACTGTGAGTACTTAATTCACAAAAAATGCTACGTAGGAGTGTACTTTAAAGCTTACAGTTCGCGCATGTATCCTCTTTATGCTCCCTGAGCCTGTGATTGAAGGGGAACCGAAGAGATTTGGGTGTGTTTCACCGTTTGCTCATGAGTGAGTGAAGATGGGATGCAGCCTTGTTCTCTGCAGACACTGCAAGGGTTGGGGTTTTCTTAAGTTTTAACTGATAGACTGGATGTGCCCATAATGTAAATGCATGTGTGGATGACGTGTTAAAAGTCTCTTGCCACTAGTAAATAACACTGCTTTTCTAGTTCAAGATGTCAACAGACAGAAACCCTGAATATAAGGTGCTATTTGCCTTCTGGTCAGGTGGGGCAAGGTCTACAAAATAAATAATCAAAATAGTAATCCTTGCCAGTGGGTTCTCAATTATCTCACTGAGGGCCACTGTTGATTACAAGCCTGCCTTAAAGAACCAAAAGGCATTTATGATTTGTCAGTGATTCCAGAAAGTGACATTCTTTTATCAGGGAAAAGGAGAGAACATGGAAAGAAAAAGAAATTACAGAAGAGGAAATGTATTTTAGAATTCTAATGCTCTACGGAAGCCAGGCTGACGCAGAGCTCTCTGTCAGGTGTTTTACCTGCTGAAATACTGCCAGTGCTACTGAAATTGATGCCTGCTATTATCAGAAAAGGACTGTGGTGTTTGATCTTGACAGACAGTGTTGAGTGCTGTTGAATATAAGCGCATCAGAACATAGAGGATTACTGCTCATCTCTGCACAGTAAAACTGCCAGGGTTCTTTGTGTCCATCCAAGTCCAGCAAGAGGGAGATGCTTGTGCACGTGTGCTGCCCAGAAACACAAGAGGGTTTTTTACCTTTCAGAGCTCTCATCTTGTATGAATGTGTAGTTCCCATAGTTTTGAATGGTATTGATAGCAGCTTTACGCTGTGGAACTGCTGTATTACACTGTTTCTAGCAAACTCGTTAATGAAGCTGCCGCTACTGTCAGAGGTTTTAGCAGACTTCCAACCCCTGATGTTTGTTCTGTTTATGGTAAAACTCAGCAGGGGAACAAGAATAGCAAAACTATTTTTTTCACCTCGTGTGTCTGACCGCTGAAGCATTTCTTCTAATTGTGGGAGCAGAAGTGTCCTGAATTTCCTGCTTTGTCAAGTCATTCTGGTGAAGCAACGTGAAGCTCCTGCTGGTTCTGGAGTGGGGTGATTTCTCCCTGATGGCGGATTTACTCGCTGTTGCCGCGGCTGCAATGCCCCAGCTTATCTCCAGTTTTGGGCAGGTCTTGCAAACCACTGTTCTTCAAAGGCAGAGTAGCAGGGAGGAGATCAGCTTCCTCAAACACTTGGCAGTCTTGGCAGTAGCATAGATGGTGGAAAGATAATTCATTATATTTGCAGGTCTAGAACTTTACAAGGTTGAAATTGTGACCAGTATAACTCTAGAGCTTAGGCGGTATTCTGAGTTCTTGTCTTGCCCTGCAGACACTCTCAGCTGAAGCCAGACTGCTTGCTCTTATCACTGCTGATACTCTGCAATTCTGCTTTTTTTTTTATTATTTCTGGGTTTTCAAGTAATCCTTTTGGGCCAGGGAATCTGTGGTGATCCAGCTGCAGTCATGTCTGTTAACTGGTAGGGCAAAAACAAAAGGAGAACTTTGGCCTGGGAAACAATTCTTTGACTGGGATGCAAACATCTCTTCCAACAAGATTTTCTTTGGCATGGTCTCTGTATTTTTCTGTAGTTTGGCTGAACTAATTGTTTCCTATTTGTGACCCAAGAATTGTTTCAGCAGAACCCGTCTGCTCTTGTGGATTTGTTCACAGAAGAAATGGCAGAATTACAGCTGCACGTGTTGGGAGCTGAAGTGTATGGGTTTCCCTCATTCTTTTCCCTTTTACTGCTCTTTCTCTTGCAAGCTCCACAAATGCAGCAACTCCTTGATGTTTTAAGACATACTATATGCATTATCAGTGGCAGGGTCCCCACCTCCTCCATCACATACCAAACACTTTTCTACTTTATCTTATGTGCTTTGTTCTCCAGAATAATAATAAGCTCTTTAAGACCTGGTAGGCAGGTGGCAAAGCTGAGGGCCGGGCATGCTGCTGGACAAATGAGAGCTTGTGCCCAAGAACTTTTTCACTGACCTAAGGAAGTGAGAGTTGCTGCTGCTATGTACTCTGTTTGGTAGGCAGTGGAATTTTCTGGGGAGTCCTCAAAGTTTGAAAGTGGAGCTGGCTGCAAATGTTGTGTTCTGGCACTATGGGGTGATTCTCCTTAAAGGTGGTGTGAGCAGGCTGTGCTCAGTAGCTCTGTGGGGAGCACTGACTGTTTCTTCTGTTACCTCCCCAGTATAATCCCATTCTTCCTATACTCTACTGATAAGTGTTTGTAATGGCTGATTTTCCTGTATTTACAGTGCATAATCCAAGTGATTCTTGGATAGTTTCATGTTTATCTATGAGATTAATTTAGGCTGTGAAACACAGGGATTTTAGCACTTCTGCAGTCCTATACCTGCTCCTGGTGGTGGAGTCGTTGCCGACTGTGGATGTGTTTAATTTTGACAGTCAGGTTTTTACATTTATTGTCCTTCAAAAGTCCGAGAAGGTGGCAGAAAAGCTATTAGTTCTGCCTTTTTCTGTGATAGAGACAGCCATATAATTCTGTCTTCTCCCATTAAACTCCTCTTTCTGTTGGAGACAAGAAGCTAGGATAGACGTATAAAATGTAAATAGGAAAATATAGTACTTAACAAACTTGAAATGTTCCAGTTTCCAGTATGGTAAGAGCTCGTTTCTGCTGGAGTTATGGTCTGTCTGATAAACAGAAGATTTTTTTGTTGATTCATTCATTAAAATGTTGGTTATAAATGTCTTAACAGAGAAGTCTCTGCAGGTATTTTTGCTGTTGTAAGGTTAGAACAGAAATGTTTGAGGATGCCACAGAGACTGGCACAACAGACCTCATAACCAGTCGTATCAGAACACTTGGGGAATCCTTTTGTGACACTCAAATTATGACCCAAGATTATCAGAATTGGACTTGCAGACACGACACTAACCTCTCTGTTCTCTCAGTCCCAGATGCAAACCCAAGTGCAACAAGTGGGGATTGTACCGACGCAGGCCATGGCAGCTGGGCCAACAGCGGATCCGGAGAAGCGCAAACTAATCCAGCAGCAGTTGGTTTTGCTGCTTCACGCTCACAAGTGTCAGAGACGCGAGCAGGCGAACGGAGAGGTGCGGGCCTGTGCTCTCCCGCACTGCCGGACCATGAAGAACGTCCTCAACCACATGACGCACTGCCAGGCTGGGAAGGCCTGTCAAGGTGAGAGTGTGTTGCTGAAGCTGCTCTCGCAAACAAGCTGTGTGTAAGATTTCTTGCGTACTTGTCAGCAGCGTTTCTCCTCCAGAAGATCCCTGTGCCTGGCATAAATGAGTGTCAAACTGGGTCTTTAATTAAACAACTGCTCCTTCTTTCATTACCTGTACCCAGATTCCATTTCCAGTCTCTTCATAGTTGTCTTGTTGAGAAAACAGAAAGCAATATTTCCCCCTTTTGAAGTAGGGTGTAGCCTGCAAGTGTCTTTTTCTTCTCTTATTGTATAAGGGTGCAATACCCACAATGTCTCTGTTTTAGATTTTAGTACGAGTTCCTTTCATTTGTTGTGACATTATTGTTGGGTCCCAAAGCCTTTTAGCTGGCTGTAGCTGTGTTTAGTTAGATGTAGGGTGTTACTTGTGAAGGAGGAAGAATAGAACTGCTCTAAAAATGAGTTTATTCAAAACCAGTTAACCAGGGAGTGGCCTTAATTCTATTCCTTTTCCTTGTTACAGTGGCTCATTGTGCATCTTCAAGACAAATCATCTCGCACTGGAAGAATTGTACTCGGCACGACTGTCCTGTGTGCCTGCCTTTGAAAAACGCCAGTGACAAAAGAAACCAACAGCGTAAGTAGCTGTTTGACTGCTTGCAGCGCAGTGATACGATTCAGAGAAAGCTGATCAAGTGTGCAGTGTAAGATTAAATTTGACAGTGTCCCGACAAAATTGATAGCTGTTTAATGATCTTTTATAAGTGAATTCTCCTTTCTGATCGTTGAATGCAATTTGTTGCTTAAATACACAGTATTTAAGTAAGAAAGGAAAAGTCACAGGTCAAGCACAGCTCTGTTTTTAAAGGGTATGACAACTCCTAACTGGTGGTTTACTGAGTTGCAGGTGGGTAGGATTTTAGGGAAGATATATGCTGCTTCATTATTTTTCCCCACTGCTGGAAATATACAAACATGCTTATGAATAATTGAAAATGTTTATAAACAAAATGAATTCTTGTGCATAAAAGGTCTAGGTGTCTTAATTATTAAGTGCATTTAATCCTGGTATAGTCTCGCTGAGGTTCTGCAGATCACACTGGATTTGCCATGCTTTTTTTTTCACAATAACCTGGCTGTTACTGCTGGGGACAGTCGGTTTCCAGTGCATTTCTTCTTTCTTGCTCTGAAACAGAAGGTGTTGAACTCGTGTTGGTGGGTTTGCTTCTCTTCAAATCCTTTGAGAAGATGCCAAAGTGGAATGTTTCACAGTATATACGTGGCACTTCTAGGAGTCTCAGTAACCTTATGCCCAAATATCTTTAAATAAGGGTTAAGAAGTGAAAAACAGCTGGAGGTTTTCCCTCCAAAACTGAAAAAAAAATTGTAAATCTAGAACTACTTGGAGGTAGGGATTTTGTTTTCCTTTTACCAAAGTTCTCCTTGGTTAACAGATAGGGCTTGTGTGTTGAAAGCAGTGATGTGTGGCAGGTGATTAGTTAAGTTTGGCCTTCAGAAAATGTGTGAAAGCTTTGCTATTTAATACAACATGTTCTATTTGTGCCAAACATCCTTATTGCACAGTTGTTATCAATGCGCTAACAGCATCCAACACAACAGAATGGCTTTTTTTCAATATAAGTGGCTTCAGAAAAGTAGTTTGTGGAGTGTTTGCTTTTACGTCTTTTGAAGAAATTGTCAAAAGAGAAGGCACTCGAACAAAAACAATCTTTAAAAGTCTTTTTACTACAGGATCAAACAGGAAGTTGGTTTGATTGTGAAAATTCTAATGCATAATGTAGAGTTTGGGTTTCTTGTTGCATGCAGGGGAGGTAGATACAAAATCCCCTTCTGTTCAATTAACCAACAATCCAGTGGTGGGAGCCATGACAATTTGCAGCCTAGTGTGCTGAGGTGCAAGGTGCTTTGTTCAGGATTATATCTGAGTCATATACGTCACCTCATGGCTTGTTTGGGGGTAAGCAGTGGACACTGAAAATACTTGTTTAGATATATTAGAAAGGATACCCCTTTTGGGGCATTTGAAAACGTGTGATGTGATTTACATTAGCACATACGTTTGAAAACACTGGGCCTGGTCTGGTGAAAACTCACCCTGCTCTGTTAGATTAAGACTTGAAGAAAACATTTTCTCCTTGTATATGTTATTATTATTTATTCCTAAACTGGAGGGACAGGGCAGTCTGTGGATGGCAGAATATGAGAACATTTGGAAAGTCTGTTGTCCTCACAGAATGAGTGACCATGCAACAGTTGTTAAAGATCTTGAGGCCTGGAATGATCTCTTCTGTGCTTATGCCTATTTCGCCACGGTTGTTCTGAGACTTGTTTTACCTGTGCTGGTCTTTCTAGTGGCTCCTTCAAAGTGTGCTGGTCTTTCAGTGAGTTCTGCCATTCAGCACTTGTGAACCATTTCAATGGGGTGGTTTGATTCCACCCTGCCCACGTGCAATAATTCATGTGCTCTTTGTCCCTGCCTGTGCCTGCTGCCTGGGGGACTCCCTCTGTGTGCTGCAAGAAGTACTGGGGTTTAGGTTATTTCCATGGAGCAGTTTCTGTACAAGTATCTTACTCCATGTTTTAGCGTTCAGATTCTTTGCAAGGAACATCTGTGCCAGGTTTCATTTGTATGGTTTGTTTTGGTTTGTTTGTTTTTTTAATAACCCTGAAATTGTCCTATTGCTGTAGATCGTTGATGGTACCATGACCTGTTAGTAGGACACATTGGACAAGCTTGTCTTTTCTGTTTGTTCCATGTGGCTCTTCAACACCATGAGTGACTCCAGGAGGTTGGGGGAAACTGCAAAAAGGAATGTTATTTTGGATATGATAAAATACTAAACTTTTTTTTTAATAACGCAGTTACTCTTACATCTTGAAGTAATGATTTAAAATTTGGTAGTTGTGTTTTGAGGTTGGAGGGTTGTTTCCTTGCTACTGGCAGTGCGTGATATGCTTCATTCTGGGATCACTGTTCAGCTGAGTGAGACTGGAAGGTGGAGTTCAGAGCATGAAGGTCTTCCCTGTCTTTTTCCTTGTAGGAAATTATTAAATAAAATGCAGTGAGGAAAAAACTGGATTGAAAAAGATGAAGATTAGTTGTCTCAGATTTACTCTAAAAATGTAAATTTAAAGAAGGCTAGGCCAGGAATTCCAAAGTGTGTGGGCTAAGGGTTGAGAGGTGTGGGAATCTAAGGAGGGAAATCAAAGTAAGGACTAAGAGCTACCTGGCCAAGGAAGGAGGTCATTGAGTATGGGCAGAAAAATGAAAGGAGACCTGGATGTGGTGCTTTTGGGACCCGACCTTTTGTAGAGGAGGGCATTGGTGTGCAGAAAGGATAGACAGCAACTTCTTCACTAGAGCCTGTTTCCTGTGAAAACTGGAGATGGAATATGGTTTGGTTAAGTCCTGCTGTCAGTAACTGTAACGTCTACAAATGAAATGTACCTCTTGTTTTTCCAAGTGCTGGAAATCGTACCTAGTGATGACCTACCCTATCAGTTATTCCATGGAGCCATGTGACAGTCAGCCCACAGGAGGAGGAGATCCATCCACTGACTAATAATGACGCTACGCTGGGAAGGCTTTCAGTTTTATCCTTAACTTAAATAAAAATCAAAATGGCATTAATGCTGTCACTTCCTGTCTTTAAGCTGCTCAAAAAATCTGCGCTTACCCCATGGTTTGATTCATGATACAGCCTTTAATGAAGTGATCACGTACACTTACCTTTTGTATACCTGATTCTGGGTGCGCCACAGGCCTGTGCTGAAGTTAGTTGAGATAAGCAGCAGAGTTTTTGCTCCAGCCACTTGGAGCTGGAAAGGATGTGAGGAGCCAAGCATGGGGATGCAGGACAGAGTGGTCAGGCAACTGCTGGCTGGGGCTGGGTTCAGAATTGGGAAGCAAAATGAAAAATTTAAATCAGACTTCTCATACATATTGCATTCCCTGGGGTGGTCAGGTTAGAGAAGTGCTGGGTACTCTTAAGATAGCATTAGGAGTCGGTGTTTAAAATAAATTCTCATCAGCTGGAGGGGCAGAGGAATCCCCTTCGAGAAGACACGAATGAAGTTTCTTTAAGGCAGCATTGTCTACTTTGCACACTGCAGCAGGAGTCCTGCAGGTGAGCCAGCATTTGATAGTTTTGATCGCATACTAATCTGGAAGTTTTGGGCTGCTCAAGTTGTGCTCCTTTGAACTTTCACTCTTGAGATACATAAAACATATGGGACTTTGTAACAGTGGGACATATGGAGCTCAGTTGTCTTTAGAGCGTTTAGGATGTGAACAGCTAATAAAAAAGCCACAGAGTTGTTGCTTCATGTAGCAGTTACCTAATGTGATAATTCCTGCTTGTTTCAATGCTGTATTTTAATTGACATGATTTCCTATGGTATGTGCCACAGGAAGGACTGCATGTGCACTTGATCTGTGTAGCATGGAAATTTAATGCTCTCTTCCTCCATCTTGTTTGAGAGACTGAGATAATGTAGTGCATTCATGTAAAACCAGTGACCAAACTGACAAAAAAATCCAAACCACCAAAATCAGATGCCTACGTGTGACACATAGAACTTCTTGGCTTTTCAAACTGCAGGTCAAGGCAGTGGTCTCCAGGTGTCCCCTGGGGATGGTGTTGGCAGCTCTGTTTAGAAACAGTGGGATGGTTTCTGTTTGGGATAGACTTGCTATCCATGTTGTCACGCTTGACAACTGGTGAGACCGCTCCTCGAATCCTGTGTTCAGTTCTGGCCCCTCACCACAAGAAGGATGTTGAGGCTCTGGAGCGAGTGCAGAGAAGAGCAACAAAGCTGGTGAAGGGGCTGGAGAACAGGCCTGATGAGGAGCGGCTGAGAGAGCTGGGGGTGTTTATCCTGGAGAAGAGGAGGCTGAGAGGAGACCTCATTGCTCTCTCCACCTACCTGAAAGGAGCTTGTGGAGAGGAGGGAGCTGGGCTCTTCTCCCAAGTGACAGGGAACAGGACAAGAGGGAATGGCCTCAAGCTCCACCAGGGGAGGTTTATGCTGGACATTAGGAAAAAATAGTTCACAGAAAGGGTCATTGGGCACTGGCAGAGGCTGCCCAGGGAGGTGGTTGATTCACCTTCCCTGGAGGTGTTTAAGGGACGGGTGGATGAGGTGCTGAGGGACATGGTTTAGTGATTGATGGGAATGGTTGGACTCGATGATCCAGTGGGTCTTTTCCAACCTGGTGATTCTATGATTCTGTGATTCTTAAAGTGATATTCAGAGCATCAACTGTGACAAACACCTGAATGGAGTTTTTGAGTAGACCGCCCAGTGGTCTGGGGCAGAAACGAGATCTGGGAATCTGCTCTTCCTGAAGTGGATTCCTCTAGAATTGCGGGGTTGAAGCTGCTTTGACACAGGGGCTGAACTTGCGCTTCACAGTAACCGACGCCACTGCCAAAGCTCAGCCCAGAGACGACTCTGGACAGGGAGGGGTTGAATTCTCCAAGCGCTGCCTCTGCCTTAGTGTGAGCCTCAAGCCCAGCATGCAGCCCTCCAGGGATCAGTGCCGGCTTTTGTCCCATGAAGAGCACAAGGAACGGTGAAGCACTTGGCTGTGCTTGGTGGGATGGCTGGAAGCCTTTTGCTTTTCCCAGCTTTCAGCATCCCCTCTAGTCACTCTGCCATCTCAAGAGATGTGCCTCCTACTTGGAGCCAGTGCTGAAAGCCTGTGAGGTTTTATTGTACCATTCCTGGAGAAAGATCATCCTTTTTCTCTAAAAAGCTGGGATTTTTAAAAGCCTTTTGAATTCCAGGTTGCCACGACTTCTGTGCTACTTAACCTTTCTAGAGACTTCTTTCTTGGTTTGCGCCTGTGTAAAGGCCCCATTCTCTTAGACCATGTAATTCCATAGTGCTGTCTGCAAGTCCAACAAGAAATACACACATTGCTCTTTAATATGTCTTTTTAAAATGAAACTGATAGGCTTTCAGTCAGCTTCTATCTTTTTAAACTGACTTGGAAAGGATCAGTGAGTTCAAACGTTACAGATGTGTCCACAGAGCATAAGCATAGGTGAGGCTGATATATGTGGTAAAACCAGTGTTAAAAATAGTGGGGGTTGTCTTTGGGAGGGGGAAAAAGGATATTTTCTGTGGTGCTGCTTATTCAGGAGAGGGGGATCTTTGCCTGGATTTAATTGTAGTTCTTTGGCAAATGAGATCAAATTGAATTCTCATCTGGAGAGGGAGAAGTCTGGACTCTGTAAGGTGTGTGTTCTTCTGGATGGAAGCTGAATGTGCGTGTCTCTTTCAGTGACTCTGTTTTGTAGCAGGTAAGGATTGAAGAAAGCCTAGAGGATACTGCTAATGTCTCAGAAGGCTGGCTTGCCAGCTTTGTTTTGTTTTAAACCATGTGCCTCTCCTAATATTTCAATAAAACATCTATTGCTGCCTACATTAAAAGCAATTATTGTTGCTGTATTTAGCTCACAGATTTGTAATGCACATTGCATGTTTAATCACTTGAGGGGGAAAATGTGAAGTGTGTATTACTGCTACCGGAGTAGCAGTGATCAAAATGTGCTGTCTTTCCAGTGAAGGACATACTCCATGTGTCACTCAGAGGAACACATCATTACTTAGAATAGCAGCTAAAATGAGGACCAGAGAGCAGATTATTATTCACTTCTGGGTTTAGTAAAAAACTGCTTTTCTGTGTTGTTTCCATTCTGCAATGAAAATGACACTTCCATACATCTGTGCAGTGAGAGAGGTTAGTTAGTTTTGGCAATCGTACAGGTTAATGAATGCCTAAATATTATGATCTAAATCATGTACCAACAACCTGTAACAGGCTCAGCCCCTTCCTGACTTCAGATTATTTTAGATTTTGTCAGTACAATCTGAAACCCATCAGGGCTTTTCATATCTCTGAATAACTTGAGGTTTAGGGTAATTCAGCCTTCGAGGATTCGTCCATTGACTGCTCAGAATGAAAATTTCTACCAACAGCTCTGCAGTATTTCCTCTGTGTTCAAGGACACAGTGTTTCTGCTGCGCTCAGGAGCTCTGTTCTGGAGTTAAATATTTTGATCTAAAATGGGATTGATGGGAAAGAAGGAAGTCAAGGAATTCGTATTTTTTCCCCTCTTAGTCTACTGTCCCAAGCATAAAAATCCTATTGAGCCTTTTTTTGGAGCCTTTACTTCATGTGTATTACAGGAGTGATGAGCTTATCCGCCCAAAATTGACAGCCCTTCCCTTCAGACTGTGTGAATTCATTACTAGGGTGGTTTCTGTCCTGTAGAATCAAAGGCCAAGTGTCCCACTTGACATCTCAGAGTTGTTCTATCCTTTGGCAGAATATAAACCGTACAAATATATGCATGTCCTGTTGATTCTTGGCATGATTTGTGTTATCATTTGTCCTCATTGATTTTCTGTTTTCTCTTATCCTTTCTTTTTTACAGCCCTTTTAGGGTCTCCAGCTGGTGGAATCCAGAATTCCATTGGTTCTGTTGGCACAGGCCAGCAGAACACTCCGTCGCTAAGTAATCCTAATCCGATTGACCCCAGCTCCATGCAGCGAGCCTACGCTGCTCTCGGACTGCCGTACGGCAACCAGCCTCAGACGCAGCTGCAGCCGCAGGTACAAGGCCAGCAGCCGGCCCAGCCCCAGGCTCACCAGCAGATGAGGACCATTAATGCACTGGGTAGGTGGAGAAAATACCAAGAAACCAAGGGGTTGAAGTGAACTAAGCTGTTGCATTTTTAGGGTAGTCTAGTATTTCACTGGATCAGGGTAGTGCCTTTCTGTTCCTGTTGATTGGAAACTTAGAATTCTACTTTTTGTAAACACTGCCGTTCATTTACATTTGAATATTAGCAAGTTTTTAATATATTGCTTCTGCCAATAGCAGTTGATTTCATTTCCTTTGAAGTATAGCCCATAGCTTAGTGCTCTCTAAGCAGTAAGAATTGCTGAAGGATTTTGCTTTGTTTAACAAGTATTTCAAGTGCTCTAGCACGCAGTTCTGTCTCAAATGCAGATTTCTTTCTGGAGCTTAATGGTAGTTGTATCTTACTTTTATCTTACCAACCCTAGTCTTAAGAGTTTGTGAGTTTTTAATTTTAAATGGCTGGTTTTTGTAGAGAAAAAAATGTTCAGCCTGAAAGTACTGATTCCATAAGTAGCTATGGATGTGCACTACAGCAGATAATTTCTATTTTCCTTCATTAACCAGTTGTGTTGATCAAGGATAGTTTTGCTCTGTTGTCAAAATTGTGAACTACATACTCATGTTATTTACTTTTGTCCCAAAGGAGCCAACCAGATGAACCTTCCTGCCGGAGGAATAACAACAGACCAGCAAGCCAGTCTAATTTCTGAAACTGCTCTTCCAACATCCCTTGGGACAAATAAGTAATGCATGCCTCTTCGTTCTTGTTCAATTAAACATTTATTTACATGCTTATGAATGTAAATAAAGAGCATGCTTTAGAAACTAATTGTATTGGCACGGAAATGATCAGTCGCATCTATAGCTGCGCTCTTCTGTCCTATTTCACTTCTGTGTCTACTGCTTTGTCCCCCTATATTTAATAGTTTTAAATGAATTCCCAGCCTTAGCAGTTGTGATTCCTCATTGTTCATATCCTGCATGGGAACTCCTGAGCTTTGCTGCTTTAGGCATTGCAGTTTCTTATTATCAGCATTTCACTTAGAGAATGCTTGACGCAGTAGCTGGAAGCGATGAAAGCCATTACCCAAAAATTACTTTAAGCATCAAGCAACAAACACACAACAAAACTCTGCATCTTGTACTATAGCAATCCGTTTTTTGTTTTAGCCCCCTAATGAATGACGGCGCAAATTCTGGCAATGTTGGAAACCTCAGCTCAATGCCAACGGCTGCACCTCCTTCCAGTACCGGGGTAAGGAAAGCATGGCATGAACATGTCACTCAGGACCTGCGCAATCATTTAGTGCACAAACTGTAAGTATTCACCAAAGCTGCCTCTTTTCTCTGAATGTTTTTAAACAATTCCAATGCAGCAGTTCTACCATTAAGCATAAAATTGTTGAGCAAGTTACCAGTAGTGGCTCTCTGATGCTGGGCTGTGGAGGATGGGCCGTTACCTTTAACCCTCCTCCTCAGCTTGTTCTTCATGCTCATTAAGGAGTGGGAGTGAAAATTGGTTTATATTACCAGTTAATTTGTTCTGCTGTAGTGAACAGGTATTGATACTGTAGGCTGTTAAACCTCATATGTTTTTCATCATTGAATTTGTTTAATCTTGTAGGAAATAGTACAATATTGATTTTTTTTTTTTTTTTTAAAAAACAACACTATTTTGATATGTGTGTACGTATTTATGTAAGGAGATGTCCAGGGTAAATACCATAAAGCTGTATTAATGGGTTTTTTTTCCTCTGAAGAATCTTTCTTTCACTTTCTCTACTCTTGCAGTGTCCAAGCCATCTTCCCCACTCCTGATCCGGCAGCACTGAAGGATCGCCGCATGGAGAACTTGGTGGCTTATGCCAGGAAGGTGGAAGGAGATATGTATGAATCTGCTAATAGCAGGGTATGTTGCTTGAGCTCAGCTGCTTGGTAGTAACAAAGTGGTAACAAAGATCTCATAAACATAATGGAAACCACAGAGAATCATTTCACTGCTCTCTTGATGAGTAAAGCCGTGCTTTGTCTATGACAGTGTTAGTATAGTCCCAAGCCATCTGATTAACATCACTCCAAGCTAATTCACTCCCACCAGCTCTGTGAAAACTAGACAACAGGGTCCCGGCCCTATTTCCATTCCGCCTGAAAGGAGGTGCATGCAGACAGGAGCAGAGCTTGGCGTCCTTAGTGTTTCCCTTGCTAACTTTCTCCTTTCTGGAAGTGTGTGTAAATAGTAGCTTTAAAACTTTCTTAATGCCTCTTCACTTCTGGAAGTTTTCTCTAGGGCTCAGTCCTGTTCTAGTGCTTACCTTTTACCTACACAGTCAGAATTGTTTCTCCTCTGCTCAGCAGCACCAAGAGTGGTTTAGCTGGGACACAGCTCTTCTGTGTCTCAATATAATAAGTCGTCAGTTTGCCCACATTGATCCTTGTCCATGGGAAACAACAGGATTCCTGTTCTTGTTCATGATTTTTACTCTGTCTGCAAAGAGATGTCAGTTCAAATCTCTGTTACTCAGGGGGCAAACCTCTGGTGTCTGACACACTGAGGATATTCCTTTGCAATGACACTTTGGTAATTCTGTCATACACTTTGGTAATTCTGTCATAAAGCAACCGCTCTCTGAAAATTTCTGTCAGGCAAAGACCCTGCCTGATCAGAATCCCTTCTTAATAGAAGGTCTAAAAAGAGTAGTTAGTGATATTTCAGGTGATAATCATCTAGTAAGATGGTGACACTCACCCTGCCCCTCTCAGACCATCTCCCAGCACAGCTGAGGGTGGAATGCAAGTCATATATCCTAGAGGCAGTGCTTGTAATGCTGCTGCTGTGTTTGCAGTGGTCAGTGACAATGTCATATTCTTGTGTCTACCAAGAGATTGTTCAGCAAGGAAGAACAACCTTGTGTGACCCCCTCAATCACCCTGGCAGCCTTAGAGGGAACGAGGATTTCCTAGACATCCATAGGCATGGAAACACCCTCAGTAAGAATGGACATGGTAGCTTCTGGTTATAAATTAAATGTCTTCTGACCTCTGTGCCAGACGAATACCCAGAGCTATCTTCTCTTCACACCTTAAAACAGCTGTCAGGGCCTCCTTACCAGAAGTCTCTTTTGTGGAAATTCATCTAATGTGTTTGACTCCAAGCAGCAAACTTGGAAGAACGGAGTAATTCAGAATGTATTAATGATGCCGTATGGCATTGCATCCTTCTTTCTGAGCAGCATCCATTCTACTTTGAAGAACAGATCAGTAAGAGGTGTCATTGTAAACAGTTTGACCTGGGTTTAGTAGCCTGTGCTCCTGGTGAACATGTCCTTATTCAGGAATCTTTGCAATGTGAAAGTAACATGATACTGAATTTACAAGTAGGAAATGAAAAGTGAAGTGTCTGGAGCAGGAGAAGGGAAAGGGTTGTAGTAGGTTTAAAATAGCAGAAAGTGTCTGCACTGATGGATTTTTTTAGACATTTGGAGGGAAGTGACCTAAAACCAAAGCTTTATACTGCAACACTGGACTTGAACCAGGCTGGTGAGGAATACACATCTCATTAGTTTTTTGAAATGAACCTAATCCCACTGTAATAAATCCTAGTTTTGTTGAAAATTGGATGAAGATAAAATTATAATGGGACAAGCACCACTTACTCGTGGCACACGTGTTTTAAGAGCACTGATGACCCCACAAAAGAAATGTCTGGAGGGTTTGTGGGGGTTTTTGCCTTTATGTGGTGCATAATCTCATGCATGTCCAGAAATTACTGACAGGTAAAATGTATCTGCCTTGCCGTGCACTGTGACTGTCATCTCTAATCTGTTGTCAATGTGGATGGAGTAAAATGGATTTTTCATCTTGTACTGATGTAGTGTTCGGTTGTCTGTGCCTGTGGACTATTTTCCACTGATATGCCCCATTCCTCTGGGGTCTGGTTTGGTCTGTTCCCTGCAATTATTGTCCCTAAGCAGACTCTTGAGGAAAAGAGCGCTTCCTTTTTGTGTGTAAAAATTGATCTGTGCTTAATATCAATCTCCTGAAGTTTATTCAGCAAAACCAGGTTGCTGGTAACATATTTTTAATTTATCTGTGGTTTAGTGGAGATGTTTATTATGAACATAACATTTAAAAATCAGTAACACTTGGAAACTAAATCACAGCTTCCTGGTTTTTATCGAAGCAACAGAAAACCTGCAGTCTTCTCCTTTGTCTGCTAATCTACTCAGAGTAGATGTGAAGAATGGCCATGAAGTGAAGTCTCGTGTATTTACTGGAAGCTTTGTTTTTCCTTTTCTGCATTAAAGCAGTGATGGGATTGTCTCAGCTGAACAGAATTCTGAAAAGAAATATTTCCTTCTCAGATAGGCAGATATATACCTAAAAGCCCATAGCAGGTGACGATGTTCTGGTAGCCTTCATGAGTTCTTGTGCTGCTTTCTTACACTTGACGCTGAGTATATTTGGTTTTTCTTTTCTCTTTTAGGATGAATACTATCATTTATTAGCAGAAAAAATCTATAAGATACAGAAGGAGCTGGAGGAGAAACGGCGGTCTCGCCTGCACAAACAAGGGATGCTGGGGAACCAACCAGCCTTACAGACGCCGGGCCCCCAGCCCCCCGGGATCCCGCAGGTGGCTGCTGCCATGGGGCAGGCACAGCCCGTGCGGCCGCCCAGTGAGTACGGCTGCCGGAGGGGCTTCTGCCTCTTGGCTGCAGCTCTGCACGCTTCCTGGCCGTCACCTCTCATGCCAATCTTGCATTTATATTTTGAATGGTTCTTTGCTAACGATTCTTCTGTTGTGTTGCAGATGGGCCTATGTCCATGCCAACCGTGCCTATAAGTCGTATGCAGGTTTCTCAAGGTATCTATGCTTTCCTCTCTAATTGTAATTTGTGGGTTCAAAGTTATTGTTAGGGGGAAAAGCTGGTCTTCTGTTTTGAGTTGAGGGAACTACTGGATCTCCCTTTTTTCAGCATCATTCTTCATTGTTGCCCTGTGATAAGAATTATCTCGGTGTAGTCTTGTCATAAGAACTGACAATGTGTGCCCAGCGCTTTGCTAATGATTGGGAATTAATTCAGTCCTTTCAGAAAGAGGAGAGCGCAAGCAAGAATAGTGTGGATAATCTCATTTAAAACACTAACGGCAGCAGGGGAAGAAGGTGTTGGCATGTTTTCCTCAGTTAATTAGCCAAACTACACCTGTAGCTGGAAACTTGGCACATTTGTCCTAGAATCTGTGTAGCTAATGATATCTTCTCTTGGTTTCTGATGCACAGTGCATCTAAAAAAGCCTCATGGTTTGTTTGTAGCATTGATGGCTGCCAGCCCTGATTTAGGCTGCGGTGGGCTCATGGGCAGCCGTTTTCTGAAAAATACAAACTTGTGACTTTTGGGTGCTTCAAGTTCCTCCAGAAAGGTGTCCCTGGTTCTTTTATTCCTTGGTTCAGAGTTAGCAGTAAGTTGAAACTTGTGTTGAAATGTCCTTCAGACACAACCTTGGAAAATTCATTTCAATGGGAGGAAAAGTTGATAGCTAGAGTAGCTCCGTAATAATTTATGCACTCCTTGATTCCTGTTAGACTAAGTTTCAGATTTTGGAGGGCTTAAATGATTTGGATAAAAAGCACAGAGCCTCTTTCAGGATGCTGCTAGCTTTTGTCCTGATTGGAGGCTGAGTTGCCTTCATATATACAATCTGTGTGTATATTATATTTACCCAGCCATTTCAGTGAATAAGAAAGTGCTGTCTCAAAGCAAATATGTGGGTTTAAGAAACGAAGGTATTGTTTACCAACAGCATCCTGTCTTTGCACACCACTCACACTCTCCACCTTTTGCATAAGTTTATTTTTAGCCTCCAGAAGTTACATTTCACGCTAACTGGTATTCTGAATACTTGTCGCATCCTGATATGTCTCTTTAGCAAAGCAATTAGAATAAACTTGGCGAAAAAGATGAAGTGCAGGGCAGTCAAACTGTAGTTATGTTAAAAGTTAGTTTTATAGTAGAGTATACGTATGCAAATCCTGATGACTTGTTTCTAATGAACTGTTTTGGGGGTGCATTTGCAGGAATGAATCAGTTTAACCCCATGTCCATAGGGAATGTACAGATGCCACAAGCGCCCATGGGACCTCGTGCAGCTTCTCCAATGAACCATCCAGTACAGATGAACAACATGGGCGCCGTTCCTGCGGTTCGTACTTCTTGTTACCCAGTTATTCTCAAAATCCATTGTTTGCATTTAGCAGCGTTAATGCTGCTTCAAGAAGGCCATGTCATAGAGAAGTACTACAAATTGTAGGATCATTTCATGGAAACGTAGCAAGTCTATCGGGCTTTTATTGAGGCGTTCAGTATTTACACGTCTTTTAAAAATACTGCTGTGGAAGAACATAGTTCTTTCAGAAAATGTCTTTGCTGTATAGGTGCCTTCTCTGTTCCTCCATGGAAACATGTTTTTATTCTTTCAAAACACAAATATTTTCAGTTTCTCTGGATTATTTCTGTTAGCTCAGAGAACAAACTTGAGCTTTAACACTGTTAGGGTTTTGCATATTCCATGTTTAAAAATAACTTCCTTGTGAATGCTGTGGAGCAAATGCTAAGGTTATATACTTATGCCCGCTTCTGTTTGGTTTACTGAAGTTGTTTTTCCTTTTATTTCTTACCCCATCTCTTGGTTGATTATATTAAGGGTATTTTCCATTGTCTTGCTATGTAGTACTAAATGGTAACATCTTTAATTGGGGTGTTAATTTTTAGATGGCGATGTCTCCTTCCCGAATGCCACAGCCTCAGAACATGATGGGAGCTCATGCCAACAACATGATGGGTCAGGCTCCCACGCAGAACCAGTTCCTGCCACAGAATCAGTTTCCAGCATCCAGTGGGACTATGAATGTGAACAACGTAGGCATGGCTCAATCGACAGCCCAGGCCGGGGTGGCACAGGTAAGAAGTATTTTCTAATGCTTGAGGTATCAACAGTTAAATATTTTGTTCAAATTTTTTTAATTTATGTATGTTTTCTTATTTATATTTCAATATCCATTGCTTATTGTAGTCACCCTGACTTTGGGGCATCCTGGGTTACTTCTGCTTTCTTCATAAGCTCTTCTGTAACCTGTCTGCATATGTTAACGGGGGACAATGACCTGATTTAAACTCTAAACTAATACATGCAGATGAGATTTTTAGGGGAAATATCAGGAAGTAGTTTATGGGATATTTACAAGCATGTGCTTTTGTCTTTCTGTGGACCTTAGTAGCTAACTTATAATCAAGTATTAGTATAAAGTGGCTGAGGAAGATCTTTTAAGTTCGTTTTAACGTCTCTGCTTCTGAAGAGAAAACTGGGGTTTTTTTCTGTTACAGCAGTAGTCAGTGAAGCAGCAGTTGTGCTTCTGGTGCAAAGTATTTGCTTTTGCACAGGGAGAGGCTTGTTTTTTAATTTGGAGAGCCCAAGTAATTTAGGCTGGTTGGGACCTCTAAAATTCTCTAGTCCAGCCCCATCCTCAAAGGACAGAGAAGATTTCAGTGCTGCTATTTAAAGTACAGGTGTGATTGCTGGAGTTTTGGGAGTCACAGGTCTGTAAAAGGATCTCTCTCTCTAGCAGGGGCAGGTTCCCAGTGCTGCTCTGCCCAACTCCATGAACATGCTGGGCCCACAGAGTGGGCAGTTGCCGTGTCCACCAGTGACCCAGCCGCCCCTCCATCAGACAACGCCTCCCGTGTCCACTGCAGCTGGGATGCCACCCATCCAGCACCCAACGCCGACTGGAATGACTCCTCCTCAGCCAGCAGCACCCACTCAGCCATCGACACCGGTCTCATCGTCAGGGCAGACACCAACCCCGACACCGGGTTCGGTTCCAAACGCAACCCAGGCGCAAAGCACGCCGACAGGGCAGACTGCGGCGCAGGCTCAAGTCACCCCGCAGCCTCAGACCCCGGTTCAGCCCCAGTCTGTGCCAACTCCCCAGCCATCCCAGCAGCAGCCAACACCTGTGCAGGCACAGCCACCCGGCACTCCAGTAAGTACTGGCCTGTTGCATTTTCCTGCTGTAGAGACATTCCATGAAGAGTTCTCCCTGTGTGTAGCACCATGTTGTGAATGCGTAGAGCCTATAGTTGTCAATAGTAGCTTCTGCTTTAGACCAAGGGGTTCATGCTATAGATATGTGAAAATGTGTGTGTTTGTGTGTGTGTTTTGGATGTTCTCAGCGTTGTTTGAAAGAGGGGAGTGTGTCGAATGCCTTCAAACCGCTCAAAGTAAAAATGGCAGCAATGTGCAGAAAGATGAGGTGTAACAGGCCTAATACTGTATTTGGCCTTAATCACAGTCGATCTTTTTGATCATGAAACTTGAATAAATTTTTTCATTAAGCTTTAGTCAGGATGAATGCACGTCAAGGGATGTACAGTGGCTTAATGGGCAGGCATTTTCTCTGTAAGAGAAGCCTCTTTGTGGCAGAGTTCTTCTTGCCTTCTCTGTAAAGCAGAGTTATTAAATGTCTTATAGTGAAACTTGGCTACAGTGAGCTCCCGTATCCATGTTCTGCACTGTTTTGGAATATCATCTCATGTCTTTTTTGTGCTGTGCATTTTTAGTAAAGGAAAGTATTTCTATCTATGCAGTGTCTTTCTTTTGTACTGTTTTTACAACAGCTATCCCAGGCAGCAGCTAGTATTGATAACAGGGTCCCCACCCCTGCCTCAGTTGCTAGTGCTGATACGAATTCCCAGCAACTAGGACCAGATGCACCAATGCTAGAAATCAAATCAGAAGTTAAAACTGAAGAAACTGAGCCAGAGACTAGTGAGACACAAGTGGAAGCTAAGACTGAGGTAAATGAGATTCTATACAGCTTAACTGAAAGCAGTGATAGCTATAAAAGCACTTAATGATGTGTCTGAATTGGTGAGCTAAGGGGTGAGAGGAGGGTAGTTACTGGAAAGTAACTGTCCTGAGGAAAGCCATGGATGGAGAGTGCTTTGACAATCTCAAACTGATATTTTGATGGTTCTGGTTTGGGTCTTGGATGTAATGGTGCATCTTGTTGCGTCCTTTCTTAAGGTGGAGGAGGATTTACAGGGATCTTCACAAGTAAAAGAAGAAACAGATGGAACAGAACTGAAACAGGAGCCAATGGAAATAGAGGAAAAGAAGCCTGAAGCAAAAGTAGAAGCTAAAGAGGAAGAGGAGAGCGGTACTAATGGAACCACTTCACAATCCACATCGCCATCTCAGCCCCGCAAAAAAAGTACGTGTGTGAGAACACTGAGTTTTTCTTGTGTATTTTATTTTACTGGCATTTGTTTTTGTCAATCTCTGTTTCTGATGGGTCGTCTTGTTTTGCACGCATTTTCCAGCACATGGAGCTCTAGGAGGTCCATACCTTTGTGTGATTTATTTTGAAAGGAGCATTCTGTTACTGTTACATGAATCACAGCTGAGAAGAGCCATGTCATGGTGGCATCACACATACTTGGGGGCAAGTGTAACCATCCCTTGACCGCAGCTCCTATTTCTAGGTCAAGGCTTTCTAATGATGAAGCCTTTGCATTTGATTGATCAGCTGAGTAAATCAATCTGGGAATTGTATACCCTTTCAAGATCTCTACTTTCTGCAAAGGTTTTAAATAAGCTCTCTCAATCCAGTGTAACCAATCTTTTAAGTTCCCCAGTAACTCTGGATTTGATATTCCAACCCATGGGTCCGTTTTTAGACCCAGGTATTTCACAGTGTCTCCGGAGTCCACCATTTTCAAGGGGGAATTATTGATGTTCCATTCATCGCAATTATTGATGGTATACGAATCGTGTGTAGGTTTTATAAAAAATCCACCACATTTTTCCCCTTGAATTCTGAGGCCTGTTACAGAACAAAATGCCTCCAATATTTTTATATTTTTCTGCATTCCTTCCCAAGATTCACTCAACAAGACCAAATCATCTACAAAGGCCAGCATTGTAATATTTTTCAAACAGTGTCGGAATCCTGTGCCCTTATTTTCCAGCCTGCACAGAAGAGGGTCCAGCACCAGATTAAATAAAAGTGGAGACATTGGATCTCCTTGTTTGACCCCAATCTGAATGTTAATGGGGTTAGTTACACCACTTTTCAGTTCTATGTAAGTCTGGATATTACAATATAGATTTTTAATGAGGGTAATAATATGTTCGTCTACCCCTCTTAATTTAAGAGCCGCGATTAGATGGTCATGGCTCACTGTATCAAAGGCTTTTTCAAGGTCAATGAAGACCACCCTAAGGGGGTGGTCTTGATCTTAGCAGTCAAGCTTCAGCGCAGGACTGAGGCAGTAAGGCAGCGATCACTGAGGAATTACATACATAGCTGAGGAATTACATACGTAGCTCTCTCCCTGCGCATCCTGGCTAGCGCTCTTTCTGGGGGGTTGAACATAAACAGAGTGCTCTCTGTAACCGAAACTATCCATGGCTTTGTTTTTCCATTAGAGACCTACACACTGTCTTCATGAGGCATTTCAGCCATCACTGCTCTGAGAATTGAGTCTGTAAACTCACCATCTGAACCGGTGTTCCTCTGGGGATGCTCTGCTGCAATAGCCTTAAACTTCAAAGTCCTGCGTAGCTTCCAGTGTGATGTTCACCGGAAAGCTTTCTCCTTAGAAAACTCTAGGTCCTTTGAATTAATCTATGGTGTTGGTGTAGATTTAGGTGTGGTTGTGTCTGTGCACTGTATAGAATCATAGAACTATAGAATAGTTTAGGTTGGAAAGGACCTTAAAGCCCATCTAGTACCAACCTCCCTGTGATGGGCACAGAGACCTCCCACTGGATCAGGGGCTCCAAGCCCCATCCAACCTGGCCTTGAACACCTCCAGGGATGGGGCAGCCACAACAATCAAGTTGTCTAAAAGGAAAATTGATAGCACCACAGATCTCAAACAGACTAACAGAAACAATTGCAGGCCTTGGGTTAGTAAGAAACAAACAGACAAGGGTCTTAAGGAAAACAAGCAAGAAGAGATGACTCCATTTGTAGCATGGGCTTTTGTGGGAGCCTGCATCTTGGACTCAAACCCCTTAGCTGTTTAGAGAGCTCTGTCTCCTATCATCCTGTTCTTGAGATGATGCTTACTGTGGTCAGGTTTTTGGTTTTGACACTGTGCTGCAAATGTCAGAAAGGGGAAAGTGATGATATGTTTCATTACTTTGTTCTTCTTCCCTTGCCAAGGGAAGTGCACATAACTACGTGAGGAGAGCGTCATGGGTGTGTGCTCTCCAGAATGTGAAAGAGTTGTCATAAGGTCTTAGTCTGTGCAGCTTGAATCTTGATGTCTTGTATATGGATTGGGTTGCATTTAATTACCAACCATAATCTTTTTATAGCGAAACACTGTGAAACACCTTCTCCTGTCGATTGTATTTTCAGTTGGCAGCACAGTGGGCCAGCCAGATGAGCGCGCAGCAGGAGGAACTGGCAGGGCCTATTTCAAACAAAAATATAACCAAAGCAAATTAAAAAAAACCCACCAGTTGCATTCCCAGTGGAAAGAATCATTGCTGCTTGTTACAAATGTGCTTGCAAGTAAATCAAGGCGAGCAGTTGAAAGAGGAGGATTCTTGCAGCTTGAGTCTGTGGAAGAGCTGTGCTCCCGCTCTGCTGATCCAGTCTGGGTTGCCAGCTACTCCCAACCTCATTTAGGAACACAATTTTATCTTGGAAGTGCTGTCTCTAAGTAACTGTGTGCTCACATACACGTGCAGGTGAGCAGGTACAAGGGCATACACGGCTTGAATGGGGATGTTCGTCCAACTTCAGTAGAGCATTTGTATTCAAATGCTGAATAAACCAAGAGATATTGGAGAGCAAATACTGCGAAGTGTACTTACTGGCTATATGATTTTTTTAAAACTAATTATGAGGCCTATCTGGATTTTTTCATGGATCAGAAAAGTACGGGGAAACTCCTGCCTTCCCATGTGGCCGGATTCCTGAGGTGCACTCCCCAGTAACCAGGGTGCAGGTACCTGCTCAGCTCCTGAGGGGAAGGCTTGCTCCGGGAAGTGTCACAGAGTGTGTGCTGTTAAGGTAACTTATCACGTTGGAGCCTGACACCTTTGTGTTTGAAAAGATTAATCTGGAGTGACTTATGTTGTGGAGCTGGGATGTCATCTGCTTGTGCCACCTGTCCACGTGTACCACGAGCCCTGGCTGTGCTCACCCTGGAACTAGCCCATAACATGAGTGAAGCAATGGGGAGTGCTGTGTGGGCTGGAGAACAGGCCGAGGGAATGCCGCTGAGGTACCGCTCTGCTCAACGCACACACCCCTAGATTGTTGCAGTCGAGCTCTTTTTTGAGAATTGTAGACTCCTCTTCAGCAAGGGTTTGTTCCTCTGCAAGGTTTTGCCTTTGCAAGTGGGTGCAACCAAGCTCTTCCAAATTCAGGGTTTGGTTTGGCTCGGCTTTTTTCTCTGTGAGTCTAATGTAAGCTAGCCAGGACAGGTTTTGTTTCCTTGCTCCTTCCCTTGCAGTCTTCTCATTAGAAACTGTGTAATTCTTGTTTGGGTGGCTCCTGTTTCCTGTTCTCGTTGCAACTGGCCACCTTAGTTTGACCTTCAAAATTAGTTCTACTGGTTTCTTCCTTCCTTTATCAGGTATAATGATGTGAAACCTGCCAGGTCTTGGTTTGAGGGGCAGTGTTCAGGTGTGTGGTCCTTATTGGTTGGAAGATGTCATCATCTTCCTTTACAAATTTTCTCTTTAGCAATCCTGAGCAAGATCTTCTCGGTTTGAAAGAAATTAAAAAGGTAGAAAAGGTAGCGTTATGCTCTTCTCTGGCAGCTAATACATCATTGTGATTCAGGCAAAGATCCCTTTTTTCTTTTTACTGCCCACTCGTCCAAGACAAAATGGGATAACTAGATGTCAGCTCCTTACAAATTTCTTCCAGGGGAACTGAGAGCTTTTAATTGTGGAAGATGGGGAGAGGGGTGAACAGAAATTTCCCTGTAAGATCTGTGCATGGGAAGACCCAATGATCAAATGTTCTCTTACTGTTCCTTAGAGACAGAGCATCTTTTCTTTATGCTTTTAGGTGAAGTAATAAATTAAAATACTGACTGGATTTTGATTTTAATTTTTTTCAGACTGAAAGTAGGTTGTGAGCTTTATCAGCAAAGATAATTGAGTTTTAAGGAACTTGGCAAAAGTTGTGCTGAATCTCTGTAGTTTGGGTTTAAATTAAGGTTATTTTGAAAAATACCCTGGCTTTGTGGTATTTTGTTATAGGGGTCAGTACAGGTAGAAGTCTAAGAGCAATGTTAAGGTGCTTAAGGGCATGGTTTAGAGATTGGTGGGAATGGTTGGACTCGACAATCAGTTGGGTCTCTTCCAACCTGGTTATTCTGTGATTCTGTGATTCTATGAAAGTGGTCAGAATAGATTATTAAAAGGTGGGTTTTGAACTTAATTAAATTAAGTGAAATAATTCATTCTATCAGGTTATGAACTACCTGAGCCAGAGCAAGGCGATTGCAGAAGCAATAGAGAATACTTTTTCTCATGAATGGAGTTTAATATTTCCTTCTCGTCTTGTGAATTCCATAATATAATTTAGTGTTGTGTATAAAACTTTGAGAGTACATGCTAGGGTTCCTCTCATAGGAGAGAGCCTGTATGTATGATGTCAATAAATGTGGAGAGTTGCCATTCTGTCGGGACTGAGATTGTGGCAGCAGCTGCAATGAGGGGGGGCTTATCTCACTTTTAATCTGGCGAGTTGGGGTTCAGTCATAGCAGCTGATCCTGGGGTGTCTGTAAGGGGAGCCCAGCCAAAGCCCCTTCATCAGTTTGCTTCCTCCTTTGCTGTGGTTTGTGTGACTTGGGTGGCATTTTTTCTGTTGTGTGTGGGAGCAGCAGTCCTCTCTCTGGTTAGAGGCAGGGTACCCAGACAGTATTGCTGTTTTCATCCTGACTAACAATTTCCAGGGGCTGCATCTACAAAACAGCTAAAAAAACCTAGAGCTTAATGCTGTGGGAATTTTTTGAGTGAGGTCAATTTAATTTCTTGGTTTGCTTTATTTTTGTGTGTAATTTCAGTGAAAGCAGTTGAGAAGAAACCGTCTTCTCAGAAACATCACTCAAATGAAAAAGGAAAAGAAAAGATCTTCTTAAAAATCGTAGATTTTTAACTAAAAGTCCTGAAAAGAAATTTGTATCTTACCAAAATACTGTTTGCATGACAAAAGCAATGATGAGCCTCGAAGGGTCACTGTAGCCCTGTTGATTTAAGTGCTTTCAACAGAACTGCTAATTGCTCCCTTTTATTGGTATCATTCTCGTTCCAGTCAGGTAGATAAGTATAAGATGCCATCCGGTTTTCCTTAGTTGTCTTTTATTTCTGAATAATAGGCATTCTTCTGTATCTAAAGACCCTGTTCCTAAGGAAATAAATGTAATTTATTACGCTGCCAAGATGTTCAGAGAGCTCTCAAAGTTATCATTATTTTTCAGAAAATGCATTTCCTTTCTTGTCCTTGTCACCTGCTGTTGAAAGAAGCATGGCTGTTGCCATGCCGCTGTTGCCAAGTGGTGGTAATGATGCATATAAATCTGGAAGTATTAACACTTTCAAAATCAATTAACAGTCCATCAGACCACGACTGTTTGTATACTATGGCCAGAACATTCCTGTGCCAGCTCTCAAGACATCTGGTTACTCTGAAGAGCTGGCTCCTTGGCCCTGTGCATCGCAGGGGTTTGTGCTGGAGGAATCTTGGCTAGGAAATGGCAAACAAGGTTAGAAAGGAGGGAGGGAAAAATACACTTGGCTCTTCTCTGAAGGGTTAAGCAAATGAATTTATTTGGGTTTAGGTAAGTTCTTTTCTTTATGCTCTAGAATATGTATTGTTACAGGCGCCAGGTGTTCCTCTCTTCTTAGTCTGGGAATATCACCTACTGTGATTTGAGTAAACATAAAGGCCTCTCAATTGTGAGACTTGCCTCCGATCAGCCGTGCAGATCAGGAAATCCCTCTTAAGGGTTCTGTGTTATCGTAGTTCATTTTTTTGGGAGGGCAAGTCAAGAGGTTAGGAAACCTGGAAGAGTATATCCTAACCTTTCTGACTTTAATTAACAGTTTTCAAACCCGAGGAGCTGCGCCAGGCACTCATGCCAACGCTGGAAGCTTTGTACCGGCAGGACCCAGAGTCTCTCCCTTTCAGACAGCCTGTGGATCCCCAGCTTTTAGGGATTCCGGTGAGTTGGCATTAAAAAACTGTTGAATACTTTTGTGTTTTCTATTTGCTGACACAAACATTTAGTATTTTCTGTATGGCACTGTTAACGTCGTAAAACTAAAGAACTTTGTGTGTATTTGAAGGACTACTTTGACATCGTGAAGAATCCCATGGATCTTTCAACCATTAAGCGTAAATTGGATACTGGGCAGTACCAGGAGCCCTGGCAGTACGTGGATGATGTTTGGCTGATGTTTAACAATGCCTGGCTCTACAATCGCAAGACTTCCAGGGTCTATAAGTTTTGCACTAAACTGGCAGAGGTGTTTGAACAGGAAATCGATCCTGTTATGCAGTCACTCGGCTACTGCTGTGGGCGCAAGGTACGTATTCTGACAATGGAGCCGTGCTCTTTCAAAGAGCTTAGCTTGGTTAAGCAAATACAGTATTAGTTTTGCATACTCTTGTTTAAAAATTAAAATACTGGGGGTTGCCAGAAGTTTGGCTTTATTATAAGCACGCTATGAACTAAAAAAGGTAGATAGCATCCTTCTTGCTGCTATTCTATTATTATTGTTGCATTTTCTCCCACCTTCTTTGGTCCAAAGCAGTATTAAAATGCTTTTCCCAAGTCCGTTGCAATAATGTAGGTGGTTAAGAGGATCAGCTGTGTAGCTTATATCATTAATTATTGTAGTTAAATTGAAAGCTGTGCAGATGTATTTATAATAGCTTGGAAGAGTGTGATAAACATAATGTATGGTGATATCTGTGTCAGGTTTGACTTGATCATTACTCTAAGATCAGATTGTAAATCTTCTCCTCTCACCATTGTTTCGCAGTATGAGTTTTCTCCGCAGACCTTGTGCTGCTACGGCAAGCAGCTATGTACTATTCCTCGTGATGCTGCCTACTACAGCTACCAGAATAGGTAAGTCCCTGGCTCGTTTTATTCCTTATTCAGTGAGATCCTTTGAGCTGTCTGCACATATGGAGAAGGAGGAGAGTTATTAGCTTTTTCTTCCCTTTGTCAGCTAAGCCAGGAAAAAAAACGTTGTTATAAGTTTGTGTGCTGTCCTTTTGCAGTGACCTTTTAGTTTCCCCACACTGTACATAGCTTGCACCACAGAATTGGAGTTGTTGGTGTTTCCCACAAAATGAGTAGTGGGGCTTATTGGAGATAGAAGGGCCGGACAGCGAAAGGGCTCCGAGAAACTGTGTTCTGGGACAACTGTGAAAGTGTGCACGTTTGCTTCCAGATTAGTGTGTGAATTTACAAAAGAAAGGATGCAGCGATTGATTGCAAGACTCATTTTCTGTCTTCCTAGTTAGTAGTTAATTCTATTTAAATAGCTTTAAAAACTACCCAGACTCCAAGAGAAGCTATGAAAACAATAATTTCTATTGTTTTTTCTAATTCATATTAGGATTTGGTGGTTGTGTGGTAATTAAGCAACCATAATATTAATTTTCCATTTAATACTGAAATCAGCAGTGCTATAGTAACAAAGCAAACTTGGCTTTGGTTTTGGTTTCTTAGACCCTCTCCCTCACCCCAAAACAATTACAGAACATAGCTGGACTAAGACACAAACTTCCTTTTCCCTGTTTCAAACAAAGTTCTGAATTGCTTTCCAGAGGCTTGGCAGTCTCTAAGTCTTGCCGGCTTTGAAGTGTGCAGTGCACTGTCATCAGAACTGAAGTCAGGGAAACGATTCAGAGAGTCGGTGCTTGCGTTAAGCGATCCCTGAGTGCCCAGACGTGCTGTAAGTTGGTGCGGGAGCGATGTGCTCTGCTCAGCTGAAGCAGCACCGTGCAAGCAATCAAAACGCGGCCCCTGCATTGTCTGTTAGGTCTTCACTGGCCTTTGGGAGGCAGAGAGCGTTATGCGGATGAATATAAATTCATGAGCTCTCATAAAAGGTTT
Source organism: Clamator glandarius (assembly GCA_033459285.1). Lineage (NCBI taxonomy): Eukaryota > Metazoa > Chordata > Aves > Cuculiformes > Cuculidae > Clamator > Clamator glandarius. The sequence continues at coordinate 244,258 of JAUNZM010000625.1, forward strand.
TATACAGCCACTGTGAACTTGGAAAAAAAGTCAGTCTGGAGAGAAATAAAGCAATTAAGAAGCAGTTAAAGGGATAGCACCTCGGTACTGGGAGTGGGAAAAAATAACCCTTAAAAACCAACTTTGTGTTGTAGAATGTTGAATACTTTCCATGTTACGCATCCAGTACTGTAGTTGGAAAGAACAGCAGCTTCAGAAACATTGAAGAAGAGGTCGTTTTTCTTTCAGTTATAGCTTTAAATCATTTTAATTTCTTGGTGAAAGGCAATGTTGGTTGCTAGCAAGAAGTACAGGGTTGATGGGGCAGTGGGTTCCCCTGGACTCAGTGATGCAATATTTAATTTTCCTGCCCATTAGAGATGCGATCGTCCATTCACAGTTTAGCCTAAAAGGGGAGGTGGTTTGTCCAAGTATCAGCAGGCAGCAGCAGGACAGAAGTAGGTGTAGATCCTATCCAGCCCGATGCCTTGAGAAAAGGTTGGGGATTTGGATTTGAGTTGGGGGATGGGGCATGAGGTTTTTCATTTCAGGCCAACTAATTGAGCAATGAATGGGGTTTTGGGTTGGATTTCTTAACAAAATACTTGTGAAGATCAATCACCATATTTTGAAATGTGCGTTTGGATTGTCAGATCATAGAAAGCCCTCGTTCATCAGCTGCATTGCTCTAAAACTGTCAAATGAACGGTTTCCTCTGACAGTGATTGTCACATCTTAAGGTTTTTTTAAAAGTAGCAAATCATTGCAAAACGAATTCTGTGGCTCCAGCCAATCTTTAATTGGTGAAACATTCTTGACTACTTTGATTTATAGAACGGACAAAATCAGATTCACTTAAGTCCAGGGTATCACACAGCTAAATTACAGCTATGAATATTTAGGCACCACTGAATAAACAAACTCTGGCACGACAGTTCAGTGATTAAAAGTTAATTATTTGGTATAGGCCTGTTCAGCTTCCATAATAAGACAGAAGTTTAGGTTAAGAATTTTAGGTTCAGAAAATACACTTCACATGTCAATATCCAGTTGAAAAAACCAATGGGTATTTCCTATCAGTTGCTGGCATCTAATTGCTAATTTAGAATTTCTTTTGAATGCAGTTAATGACAGTTGGAAATTCAGCTGTTAATGCAGAGATTGAGCATTCTCTGGACTTTGGTTTTGCACCGTAACGTTACTCTTTATTAAATGGGAATCGGTCACCTGCACAGTCTGCATTTGAAAAGCTTTTCATTGTTGGTGTGTTGCAATAAGTACATCCTTTGGATTTCCCGATACTGTCACAATTAAACAGTGTGGGCTTTCCATGGATTTTGTTGAGTATTTGTAGTCGCATTCAGTCAGTGAATTCCAAGCAAGTCTCCATTTCTGAGGGGCCATATTCATAAAGCTACAACTATCATTTCCCCTTGGTTATGTTCTAGACGAATGTTCATGCTCTTCAGATGATTCATTGTCTCTGTATTTCAATCTTTATTTCCTCATGTTAATACCATTGATTAAGGCTTGACTCTTACTAGCATTAGGCTTTGGTTCTGCAGCGTGTGAGATCTGTGCTCCCCTTTGGAGCTGTGAGGCGCTGGAGCACGTGCCTAACACGCTGCCGAACCAAAGGGCCCGGCCCTGCAAGACGGAGCTTCCTGCAGCCGCGGCGGAATAGAGGTGAAATACCTGTGCTGGTGGAGCTTGTTGTATTTCTGCTGTGTAACTTAAATCCAATATTGGAGGCAGCCCTGGTGCTCAGTTTTATGAGCGCTTCGAAAGTCCATAATTATTCTGGAAATGGATCAGAATTAACCTTTTGTGGGGTTATTTAAATGTAGCAAAGTCTTAATAGGAGCCTTGACCATGGGTTTTCGTGTCTGTGCACACTCCTGTGTTTGGCTCCTCCTGTGTTTCAGTGCTGTCCAGTCTGACTCTTACAATGAGAAACCTTGCTAGTAAGGAAAATAATTACTGGGAGAAGTTAATTAAAGAAGAATTTAAAGCAACACGTAATAGAAAAAAATGGACATGGACAATGTGTAAAAGGATATAATATTCTGAGCCTGTTATGTTTGGTTTTTTGGAAGGAATCAGTAAATGATGCTGTATAAGCTTAGGGGTGTTGGGCAAGGGGAAGTGGAGTTGGTGTAAATGAGATGTGTAACAACAGTGTCTGCTCCTGAAATTCTCTTGCACTATTGCTCTGTAATAACTATCAAAAAATTAATGGAATACATTTGTTCCTCCTGGCCTTGCTCAGTTGTGTTATCAGCTCCAAAAGCTCTGGTTTTGCTTGAGCAAGTGGCATTTTCAATCCTGGTTGAGCTGCCCCAGAAGCAGAGAAGCCACTTGCAGTTTACCTTGGAGTGGGCTGGCAGAGGGGTATTTCAGCTCCCGTGGTGGCTGTGGAAGTGGATGTTGAGGTGGCTGTGTCAGCATGGGCTGCGTTAGCTGGAATAAACCACACCCTTTTCCTCCTTGTGGCAGTCCCGGCATAGAGGGGCGTGTTCAGTTTGCTGATGCATTTGAGTGGTTCTTGGCTAGGAGCAAGGCTCTTGGAGCTAAAGCCAGCTGGCAGGGCTTGCAGAAGTTTTCAGGCTCTTGTAAATTCTGCTGTGGTAGCACGGGCCTGGCTGCAGCCAGAGAGGACTCAGATCACTCTGCAGAACGTCTTTTCCCCGATGCACCAAAGGGCCCGCTCCCACTCTGCCTCTCACAAGCATTGACAAAAAGTGGAGTGGTGCCGTGATGGCCAGTGTGTTCCAGGGGGAATTCTGATCCATATGGCTCAATAAGTGCTTGTGAGGGGCATTTGTGGTCTCCATGAGTGCACAGCCTTGGTTATCCATCACCTACATTCCAGTTGTTTTAAGTGTACAAGTACATGTTTGAAGGACAAGCTGCCATGTTTATCAGTCTCCATCCCTTCAGTTGTTGGTTCATTGTGACGCTGAGTCTCGTTCGATGCCCTCTGTACTCACCGTCCCTACGGTTTTAGTGTTTGAGTACTAAACCGCGTTGTACTGTGCTGCCATTGCTGCTTATACCCTCTCACTCCTGATCCTCCATAAAGCTCCTTTATTTTGATGATCCTTTGCGGCCTTCCTGCATTTTACAGCTGTGGCCTCTCTCTGTTACCTTTGTTCCTGTATGAATCCATATCCTTTCCAAACATTTAGCCTTTTTTTTTTTTTCCCACTACCCTGGCACCTTTGGTTCCAGTTCGTCTCAAACAAATAAAAAAGCCACCAAAAACTCACCCCAGCATGTGTGTAACTTGAATTTCATGTTTATTTTCAAATGCAGATTGTATTTTCCTAGACTTGCGTTCCAATTTACTCAGCCTGGGTTGTAGAACCGCAGGATCGGTTTTGCTGAGTATAACTTGGATTGGCTCTTGGTCTGGTCACCAAAAATTTCGCCTGGCCTCACATTTAATTTGTAAAGCTTAATTCCCTGTCTTTATGTACCTGATAAATATATTGTATGTATGTACAATATGGAATGTTGTTCACATATATACATATATTGTACTGAAAATAGACAAATGGCTGGAAACTCTGACCCATGATTGCATTTCTGTTAAATGTTTGTCTAGAGTATGGATTTGGTTTCATTTCTATTAAATAATGTTAGCTGAGCAATTGGTCACATTTAATCTTACAGTCAAATAACTTTTCCATTTAATATTTGCATGGATTTTTTTCGATACCAAGTGTTTCTGCTGTTACATTTTTTTACTGCCAGTCAGTAAATGCTTTCAGCATATTTTCTAATTTCTTCAATCTGCAAAAAATGTGTTCTTAAAGCTCTCTTGACAGGCTGGGGTTTGACCCTAGGGCGACTCCAACAGTCACAAGCCTGGAATCAAAGAGCGTTTTTTCCCAAGTAATGCAAATCAAATCCAAATTCTTCAATGTGAAGTCTATACAAACGTAGCACTTGGTAGCTACTTCATTAATCCTCCCCAAATTTGGACTTTGACGCCCAGTGACTTGTTAGTAATGTATAAAATGAGACCGAATGCTAATCTGTGCTTTGCCTTGGCTTTCTGCTCTGTGTTGTCTTGGTGTTTGCGTCTTACCTCTTACGTCTGTGCTGTTTGTTCCCTCCCCTGTTCTCTAATCCTGCCCTCCCCTCCCCTCTGTTCCTCCTCATTGTCCACACTGACCCATCTATCAACCAACAACGCCCCCCCTTTCGTCGTGGTGATCTGCCCTGCTCTGGTTGGTGGCTCCGTGCGTGGGTGGCTGTGTGTTGTGCTGGACCAGTTCACCCAAATATGGCCTTCTTGCTGACAGGTATCACTTCTGTGAGAAGTGTTTCACTGAAATTCAGGGGGAGAATGTCACCCTGGGTGATGACCCTTCCCAGCCTCAAACGTAAGTCGCTTCCTTCCTTCTGCATGCCTTGTTGGACTGGAGGGGTGATGCGTAGGCCTGGGAGGATAGCAAAAACTGGTGCCTAGAGTGGAATTGGTGGGGAAATGCCTGCATTCTTCCTTAGGGGAGATGTTTACAATCACAGATGATCAACAGTTGTAACGCCGTGTTGGGTCTGTTGCTCTGCCCAGCACTGTCCCTCATGTCCAGCTGCCCGTAGACCCGTTGCAGGGGGGTGGGCAGCACAGGAGAACACGGTTGGAGAGGGAACGGAAGCTGTGTCAGTGAACGTTACTAACCCATTACCTTTCCAAATGAAATCCTGATGCCTCACCTTTTGTACTACAGCTTTTGTTTATGAAACCAAAAGCTTGTCTTTAACCTGACGAGAAAAATAAGATGCTGTAGGATTTGAAGAACACAGGCTGGTTTGGAAGGTGCCCCCTTTACTGACACACCTTCCCTTACTCTTCATCATTTTGAATCTCTGTGTATGCTTGGGTATCTCTTGTTTTGCTTTAGAAAGTGCAATGGGAAAAGTATTTTCTTTAGCTTAAATTAAAATTAACTAAATGCTTTCTCTGAATAGAACATAAGCCCTGATAAGCTTTCTTCAGTCTTGAGATCGTTCACTTGCTGCAATTGAGAAAAGCATGATATTGTCTCAGACTGTTGTAAAGGTACTACTGAGTTTTCATGTTAACTCTTTGTCTTTAGAACCATCTCCAAGGATCAGTTTGAAAAGAAGAAAAACGATACACTAGATCCCGAGCCGTAAGTACCAGGCTGCTGTTTTCATTAAGTTAATCTCGCTTTTGCTTGTCCTTTAGCCAGCATCTCAGAAATTAGGCATCGAATAAAGGCGTCTTCCTGTTTCCCCCATCTCTGCCCAAACAGGCCGCAGAGTCTTTCTCTAGAATTCATAGCACAAGGTACAAACTTGCTTTCCAAGTTGATATCCAAGAGGAAAACGTGAGCCTGTTTTAATGGCAGTTCCTAGTTCTGTTTGCTTGGGCAGTTCCCAGGGTGTGTTTTGCAGGGTGGTGCACGAAGGGTGGAGAGCAGCCCTGTCACCACGAGCCTTTCACAGCAAGCCACGACTGCCTGGGCGGGGAGTTCCGCATTGTCCTCCTGCTTTAGCTGGACTCCTAAAACATGTTTTTCTCTTCCCCGGAGTGCTTCACCCACTGAAAGAGCCGTACTCCTCCTTCCTTCCATTTATCATCCTCCGGAAGTTTGGTGAAAGCCAAGTTTCAGTAGCACTGTGCTGCTTTTCCTCGAGTCCTTAACTCATTTAAACAAGAGTTGATCTTACTGTGCCCTTGTTCTCTGGCAGTTTGATTCACAATACGTTTTGATTTCTTCTCACCTTTTTGAGTGCTTAGCAGAACTGCTTCCCGAGACCTTTAAAGGTGGACTGAGAACCACCCCAGTGCATTTGTCTTCAAAATCATTGTTACAGGCCTGACTGGGAAAACTTCTCACATTTTTCCCATCCAAGAAAAGAATTTTGACATCTTATTTTGACCAAAAAAAAAAAAAAAAAAGACTAGAGCAGACCCACACAGGCGAAGACAAGCTAGTACATGTGTCTTTGGCACAGTGATTCACAAATGACTCATTCTTACATTTACAATATGTTAAGCAACCATTTACTCAGCTTGTGGTTGTTGCAACAAATGAAAATTAAATCTGTGAAGGTAATGCTGAGCTGAAACTGGGAAAACTCAGAACTGTGCTTAGGGAAGGATAAAATCCTTCTAGAAAAATATTGTGCTTGAAAGCCCATTTCATATTTGAAACTAGTATATTTCACAGTTGGGTTTTTTCGTATATATGTATGTTATTTACATGTCAGATTGGTTGATGTAGATCTGAAGCTACTCCAATGAGTCTTTGTTTTTAAGTGACACACAAATTGGGTCTGCTGAAGTTGCTTAAGTTCTTAGCAGAGGGTTGGAAAATCCTCCTTTCGTGTTGAACCCTGGAAAATCACATGCCTAACAAGACAAGTGATTGGCTGCTGTGTTTTCTTTCAGGTTTGTTGACTGCAAAGAGTGTGGTCGGAAGATGCACCAGATTTGTGTGTTACATTATGATATTATTTGGCCTTCAGGGTAAGACGTTTGTTTGGTTTTTACCCCTTGTACAATAAGACTGATGTAGCTTATATAATTAAGACTTTCTGCCTTTGCTCTTTAATGTGCAGTCGCTGCCTTTTAAGAACTGAGTACAAAAGGACAAACGCTTTCTGAATAAAGTACGTTTTTTGGTGGCTGGGGTCTCATTTCAGTCTACTCTGATGAAAATGTGCATGAAACCATCTTGTTTGTATATGCAGATTTCTGTGGTTCTTTTCTAACTACTGAACAATGGAAGCTGGGTGGATGTCAGTTTGTACTGCAGAACACATGCAGGTGTGACTGCTTGGCAGAATTAATCCAACTCATAAAGGCTTTAAGGCCTTAAAAATGGAGATACACAATCTGTTCAAATCCAGAGAAGAACATTGTGCTCTGACATTTAACATAGGGGTTCAAACACCAAGCTTAAGCAGGCCTATGTGTTTATGCTGAGCTTTTGGCAATTTTTTTTCTCTCAATAGGTTTGTCTGTGATAATTGTCTGAAGAAAACTGGTAGAACACGCAAAGAAAACAAATTCAGTGCTAAAAGTGAGTTTGATGTTTCTGGTTTTATCTTTTAACGTTCATCTTCTCTGCAACCCCTAACAGCGCTTTGATGGAGGCCATGATAGACAGTACAGGCTTTTCTGTGGCCATGATAGACAGTACAGGGGCACTTGCCAAATGGGGAGTGGAGTAACCCAGAGCTTTTGTAGCCGTCAGAATTGTAATCAGCATTTTAAAGATGTGCTCTCTATGTGTCAGTGATCAGTCTCAGTGCTGCTCGAGGTGTTTGGCCTCTACGTCCTTGTTTTTCTAAGATTCAAAAAACTAAAAAAAAACTATAAGAGAGGGAAATGGAACAGGTGAAACACAAGGCTGTGTGTGCTTTCTTAGCTGTGTACAGACATGAAACTGTAGTAAATTACCGTCACCTCTGTGTCCCTGGCATAGCCAGTTGTGCTGTGTTTCAGCTGTGCTGTGGCACTGCTAAGTACTGACGTGTTTGAAGAGCTTGTCTTGCTTGTAGAGCGGATGGTGGGTTAAGAAGTGTCTGCTGGATCAAAGATGACCAGAGGGCTGGAGCACCTCCCATACAGGGACAGTTGGGGTTGCTCAGCGCGGAGAAAGAGAAGGCTCTGAGGACACCTTAAAGTGGCCTTCCAGAACCTGAAGGGGCTACAACAAAGCTGGGGAGGGACTGTTTACAAAGGCTTGTGGTGATAGTGCTGGGAGCAATGGATATATACTGGAGAGGAACAGATTTAGAGTAGAAATAAGCAGGAATTTCTTCACCATGAGAGTGGGGAGGCCCTGGCACAGGTTTCCCAGGGAAGTGGTGGCTGCCCCATCCCTGGAGGTGTTCAAGGCCAGGTTGGATGGGGCTTGGATCCAGTGGGAGGTGTCCCTTCCCACGGCAGAGGAATTGGAACTGGATGTTCTTTTAAGGTCCCTTCCAACCCAAACTATTCCATGGTTCCATGAATTGCAACCAATTGTACCTTTTCTGGGAAGCAACCATTGTCAGAATCTTATTGAAACAGATGCTAACATGGGTGCCAAAATCTGGCAGGTCGACTAGTCTGTTATCTTAACCACGTCACAAGTAAGTTTTGTAAAGCATGCCAAATATCACCTCTAAACAGGATTATGCTGTGAAATTCTGAACTCTTGAAGTAGCTGGTGCAGGGACATTTGCAGACAAACGACATCCTGACAAATAAGTCTCCCAAAGTAGTTTCCTGGCGAAAAGTCACAGTGAGCCAGAAGTCTGACTTTCTTCCTATCTGTCGATTACTCATCCAGTGACAAATGCCTGGCATTACCCCTATAGCAAAGCTGCTGCACTCGAGGAGCCTGAAAGCTTTCTGTGTTGTGACCATTCTGGATGCCTTTTTTCCAGTTGGCGCTGCACTTTCCATTCAGACCTGAGCTGTTCCTGGACCTACGTACATTAGAGGTGTCCAAGGACCAACAGCCAGCTGCTTTCTAAAAATTTGTACATTCTAATATACCCAAATATGTGGCTTTTAGATCCTTTCCTTATATGTAGCCTTAATACTGTGTATTTCTTTTATCTTCTTATCTGGTCTTTTTTTGTTTGTTTTCCAAGTCTTAATGCTTTGCAATGTAAGGAAGGAAGCAGATACCCTTTGGTTGCTTAGCATTGGAAAGATGATAGAATGAAAACACAATAAAACAGTAGAGTTGGCTGAAATAGCTTTCTGAAAACATACCAAGCCCTTAGCTGAAAAGGAGCTTTTTCTGTTTCTCTGTTTGTCTTTGGAGAAATCAACAAAACTAAATAATTTCTTCAGGAAATATTTGTGAATTTTCTTTAAAACTCTTTGTATTTCCTTTAAAATCAACCCCTTTCTATTTTATATGGAAAGCCTCACCTAATATATTGAGCTGGGAAATACTAGGAAAGACCAGCATATTGGAATTGTGCAAGGACACTCCTTACTTTTACTTTAACCTGCCTTTAAATTGAATTATTGGCTCCCAGGTAAATGATGTGTAGACTGCGTTATGCTGGTCACAACCACAGGACCTCACTGAACAAAGGGACAAACTCAGACAAAACAAGATTGCTGTGTTCGGCAACTTCTGTAAACTGATGGTAAAATAAAATGTTATGTATATAAATCCCTCAGAAGTGAGATCATCTTCTGAGTGTGTGTGGCTTTTGTCGCCTGTATGGGAGCCTAAAATAAAATTTTTAGCTTAGATTCTTTGCCACCACGTTCTGTATGCGACCTCTGTTACTGGGAAGAACCAACAGCCTCCTGTCAGCAGCCAAGGAACAACTAAAAAATAAAGCAATGGAGAGCTGAAAATTAGATGTATTTTAGCAAAGCAAACATCTGGGGATTGCACCGTCCCTTTTGAAAAGACAGCAGATTGGCCATAAAAAAATTAAGTAGAAATATTAGTGGTGAAGTAAATACAGTAGCACGAGAGAAATAGTTATAAATCTTCCAGTCAAAATAGAGTGCTACTTTCGTTTTCTTCATGTAAACCAAAATCTTCATCTTAATTTCTGTCCTTTGTCATGGGTTTATTTGAAAAGCATCACATCCTGCAGTCCTACCAAACCCGTGACCCCCACAAAAGCGAATTGTCGATGTAAAGCAGGGTTCGGGGCAATCCGTGGGCTTGAACTTTTCCAGACCTCTATCAGTGTGCAAGAACTATTGAAGCTTTACGTGCAGATCGCTGTAATTGCGCAATCTAAAAGCTCTCTTGCAAAGAAAAGAAAAAGCAATGAAATCGCCATTGAAGTCAAAAGGCTTTTCATTTCTGTTGCTTTGCTTTGCCTGAAAAGGTGTGGCGTTGCGCCAGATCTATAAAGTGATGTAATCCCTGTCAGACAGCCAGATAGTGGTTTTGTTAGGAGAAAACATTTGCAGCGCTCATAAAATAAGCCTGCAGATTTAAAAATACTATGTAAAGCCTTCTTTGTTAGCGCACTTACGGAGTCATTTTCCCACTATAGTGGTTTTAGCTTCCACAATGGGGTCTGAACACTTACAGCTTGGGTAAAAAAAGGGATGTGTTTTAATTTTGGCCGCATAAATAAAACCATCAGATTTTCATGTGGAGGTAAAACTAAGGGAAGAAAGCCTACAGAGAAGCAAGCTGAAAGACCTTACAAGCACAGTAACACCCTGAACTTAACAGTGATTTCTCCACTATTAACGTTTCCGTTTTCATGTTCTCCCTCCTCGTTTTAGGGCTGCAGACTACGCGCTTAGGAAACCATTTGGAAGACAGAGTAAACAAATTTTTGCGGCGGCAGAATCATCCTGAAGCTGGAGAGGTCTTTGTCAGAGTAGTAGCAAGTTCAGATAAGACAGTGGAAGTTAAACCAGGAATGAAAGCCAGGTCAGTTCTATTAATTGCAATGAATGTAATCTTGAATTTTTTATTTTATTTTGGAATTTCCCTGTGTGAATATTGCAAAACTGTGCTAATTTGCACCTTAATCGTTTTGCACATGTCTGAAATGTAAGCATGAGTAAGATATGAAGGTAAAGGAAGCGGCATATAGTGGATGAAGTCCAAGGACATGACAGTTGTTGTGACTGTTGGAGAGTAGTGGGGACATCTTGGGTTTGCTTATAATACTGTGATTTGTGTTACTAAATCTTGCTAGAGTCTGACCACAGTTTGGTTAGCGTTACAGAATTCAGCTTAGCTTGGAACAGCTGCTGAGATTCTGTTCCTTACCATTCCTTTGTGGTGTTGTGGTTTTATAAATACTTCAGCTTTCAGGAGTTATTTTTAATTTGCGTTGTCATAAATGAACAGCTTAAAAGGTTTATTCTATGAAGCGTTTTGGTTTTAATTCATAAGGACACAGTTGACATGACATCACTTCAGCACAGTGCAGCAGGCATTCTCCTCTGCAGCGCATTTAAAGTCTTGTGGCTTCTGAGGACACTTTTGTACTCAATGCCTGCCTATTCAGGCGTATGTTAACTATATGGGAACTCCTTCCATGAGCTCTATGGTAACAGACCTTGCATTGACAGGACTCCCCTTTTTAATATGGCTCTCATTTGGCCCCGTTTGACTTCTCTGTAAATGTTCCTCATGAGTTAAAAATAAGACTGTAATGAATTTCCTCATTCTGGTAGGACAGTGTTTAATAATTGCCTTTTTGTTGGGTTGGGGTTTTTTCCCTCTTGTTCTTTCCTGCCACCCTTCCCTTCAGATTTGTGGATTCTGGTGAGATGGCAGAATCTTTCCCTTACCGTACCAAAGCTCTGTTTGCGTTTGAGGAGATAGACGGGGTAGACGTGTGCTTCTTTGGGATGCATGTCCAGGAGTACGGCTCGGACTGCCCCCCTCCAAACACAAGGTATGTTTTCCTTTTGGTACCCATGGTGCATGCACAGAGAGTATCTTGCTACATTTACTTACTTCACTGGACAGTTACTCTCATATACATGAGACTGGGAGACACGGTTCAGTTCTGTGGCACGAGTAAGTTCTGCTGTGTAACCACAGATGACTTTAAAGGGGAAAACAAAATATCACAGAAAAATGTTACAGCATTTTGTATTCTGCATTTAGTTTTGCCTCTATATAGTCTTGCCATCTAAGAAACAGTATCCATTCTTGCTTTTGAGAAGTGTTTATACCATGTTAAGATGCTTAAATATACATTTTCTTTGATCACAATGGCCATATACGTATCTAGTGTAGAAGTCAGTTCTCGGTAGACAAAACGGACCCTCAGTCATATGTGATGTTCTGTCATTCTTCTCATTGCTGTAGGCGTGTGTACATATCGTATCTAGATAGTATTCATTTCTTCCGCCCCCGTTGCCTCCGAACTGCGGTTTACCATGAAATCCTCATCGGATATTTGGAATACGTGAAGAAACTTGGGTAAGCAAGATCTTTGTAAAGAAAGGAACCTTTTATAGCTGGTGCTTTGTTTAGTCAGGGCACCAGGTAACTTTCACTTGCCAAAGTCTCTCCTTCTGCCCTCTCCGAGATATGTGGAGCACGTGCCTTTTCCACAGCAGAGAGGGTTTGGATTTCATCACCAAGATGGTTTTTCTGTTGTTAGAATTCTTCATCTGACAGCATAGTGTTCTTTTTATCAGAGCTTCACTTGATGTTTAAGCTTCATTATTATATCCTGGATCTTTTCTCATCTCTTACATAAAGTGAGGCTGTTGCCCCAGTATCTTCCGCACAAAGGAAAGAAAAAAAGAAGGGGGGGAAGCCAGAGGTCTGAATTTGTGTGTTGGTTTGTTGGAGTTAATACTAAGAAGGGAATCAAAATGGTTAAGAGTCTTTTCCTTGTGTGGAACACAGGTATGTGACAGGACACATCTGGGCCTGTCCCCCGAGCGAAGGAGATGACTATATTTTCCATTGCCATCCACCTGATCAGAAAATACCCAAACCCAAACGTTTGCAAGAATGGTACAAGAAGATGCTGGAGAAGGCGTTTGCTGAGAGAATCATTCATGACTATAAGGTTTGCTACTGTCTTTATTTCCCGAGTTAATTTTTATTGGGTTTTCATTTGAAGGTAGCTAACACTATTTCATAAGACATGAAACTGGTGGTGTCATACAAGGGGTTTTATGCTCAGCTATTGTCTTTGTTCGATTAGATTTCCTGGAAGGTTCTGGCTTTCACACTGACAATTCCTTAGGTTTGGTGTCTGCATTAAGAGAAATTTGCAAGATTCCGTCTTCGCATACTTGTCTGGACATACATTGTAGTGCTTATGCACTTCCAGATTTCTGAGGCAAAGGGGTGGATGAGAGGTGCTTGCTGTGGCTGGAACAGTTCCTGCTCTTGTCTGGGAGCAGGGTAGCAAGAGAGGTATAGGCTTTGTTTTTAGTTAGGGTAGTTACCAAGGAGGCATTTGTTTTGTGGTTTAGGGGCATCGCAGTCTCTCCCATCGTGCTGGGAGCATGAGTCAGTGGCATGTTGGAGGTTCTGCAGAGCCTCAGCAGCTGTCTCGCTAAGGCGCAGCGGGGCCGGTACCAGCCTTGCCAGGCCGGTTTTTGAGCTGTGCCTGGAAAAGGAGGCCTGCCAGGAGCGGGCCCTGGGCTGGAAGTGAGGCACAGTTGTGCAGTGCCACTCTGGATCCCGTCTCTGATTCTCCTCTCTATTCCAAGTGGTCCTTATTTGTTTATTCATGATGTTGTGCGGTGTGCTTAACAGGACATCTTCAAACAAGCAACTGAGGACAGGCTGACAAGTGCCAAGGAGCTGCCTTACTTTGAAGGTGATTTCTGGCCCAATGTGCTGGAAGAAAGCATTAAGGAGTTGGAGCAGGAGGAGGAGGAAAGGAAAAAGGAAGAAAGCACTGCAGCCAGTGAGACAACAGAGGTGAGTTAACTTTCTGTGCTGTATTTGCTTCTGACTGGTAATTAATGCTTTAATAAATTGGAGAGGTCACATCCAGTAAACTAGGAAAGAAGGTCATTCACATCAGATATTAAATCAGGGTTTCCTTTAACTGTGTTTGTGGTTTTCTTGGCTAACAAATATACTGATGGCCTCGATTGGTTTGTTAATAGAATCAAGAGTCAATTACTTTAGTTCAGCGCCTCTGTTCTCAGAAATGTGTGAAGTTGCTTTTGGATTGCAACGGGGCTGCTACCTCTGTTCACTTGGCTGAGCTTCCAGTTCACACCTTCACAAATCACCTTCAGCGTCTGCATTTTGAAAGATGCTGTGTTTTTCAAAGCTGAATTCAGCATTTTTGTTAGTTAAGGAAAGGTACTTGCAGTCATTTGCAGCAGTAGAGGGCTGAAACATAGAAGTATTTATTGCAGGCTTTGCATTGGTATGAAACATTGATTTTGATGGTTGTGTTACTTGCCCAGTGTTCTGGGTTTTGTATATTGAAAAAAAAATTCTTTCTCAGGGTCCTGGCCTAAATTTCATCATTCATTCTTTTCACCTTGTTCTTTCTGAATGTAACCTCTAATATTGAAATATATCAACAAACACAGCAATATAAAACTAACTGAAAGACGAGGCTTGGAACTGAAGTTGCAGTCCCCTTCTGCGGCCAGTATCCATTTTGATGAATCAGAGCATGCTCTTCCTGTGAAAACACCACTCTGCATCTAAGAGAGGAAAAGATGTTTGAAGAAGCCTGGAACAGCTAACTGTGAAACTCATAAATTCATCTACCTGAAGCAAGAAGATTAGTGATAGAAACCCCAAGACTGGACAGGGAGTTTCTGTCTAAGCCCAGTTACTGGAATGGACCAGTGGCAACGTTCTGTGTATATAAAGTTGCTTTCTTCAGTTGGAGGGCTTTTGTTTTCTTTGACTAAATGTGTTTGCACATAAACCCTATATTTGCTGGCACATAATAGTCATGAAAGTTCCTTGTGTGTCTGTATAGATGTCAGAATATTTCATTAGCTGATTTTTAATACTGTAATACCCAGCGTTCTAGTGATTAGAGTGGTGATTTCTGCTGAATGGCTATGGGCTTGGGTTTTTATTTTGCAAGGACACGAGAAGACTAAAAGTTATTTTTGTTTTCACAGGTCATTTAAGTACCATCATCTGCTATTTTTCACTCTTTACTTATATCTAGCAATCAGTGTACTGTCACTGTGGTCTGTGCTGGTGACTTAGACACGAAAGAAGGTCTTGGGGATTTTTTTTGAGAAATACATTTTATTTGTAACTCCTTTTATTATCAAATATCTGTAAGATCTCATAGAGCAAGCAGTAGGAGCTGAGGTACGGTGTTTGAGAAGGGAAAAAAAGTAAGTGTAAGCTATTAATTATGGAATGTATATGCATACTTTAAAAACCTGGTTTTATCCAGTGTTTGAATTTGTTTGTCTGCCAGTTTGGTGTTGGAGTTTTCCTGGAAGAGATAGGATATATTTAACAGGGTATGACTGCTCTGTAGGAACAAATCTCTGCTACTGACAACAGAACTGTCTCACTTTTTAGCTACAGTGAACGGGAGAGAGCTCTATAAAGTGTAACATCTTCTTTCCTGTGCATTTATTGCAGGGAAATCAGGGTGACAGCAAAAATGCCAAGAAAAAGAACAACAAAAAAACCAACAAGAATAAGAGCAGCATCAGCAGAGCTAACAAGAAGAAACCCAGCATGCCCAACGTGTCCAACGATCTGTCGCAGAAGCTGTATGCCACCATGGAGAAGCATAAAGAGGTACTGTCAAAATGCACTGCACGAGGACGAGATCTTATTCCTGGAAACCCAGGCATGATGAAAAAGAAGTGAAAAATCAGGAGGAGTAAAGCTTGTGATTGCCTAGAACTATTCCTGTTGTGTAACAGTGTATTGGAAGAGATTAGCCTGCACTAAGTTAATTGGATAACACTTGTAGCACACCGTTACCGCCACAGAACATCAGCTTTTTCCTGCAAGATTACCTAACCTCATTGATTTTTTTTCTTCTCCCCCATTGATCTGCAGGTCTTCTTTGTGATTCATTTGTACGCTGGGCCTGTAATTAACACTCTGCCTCCCATTGTGGACCCTGATCCATTACTTAGCTGTGACTTGATGGATGGGCGAGATGCCTTCCTCACCTTGGCCAGAGACAAGCACTGGGAGTTCTCCTCACTCCGCCGATCCAAGTGGTCCACGCTCTGCATGCTTGTCGAGCTGCACACTCAAGGGCAGGATCGCTTTGTCTACACATGTAACGAGTGCAAACATCACGTGGAAACGAGGTGGCACTGCACCGTCTGTGAGGTAGGTGTATGTCTCCAGAGACTTCTGCGCTCTCTTGCCCTCCAGCCAAGCTTCACTCTCTTTTTCTGGATATTGTTTGAAGTTCCTCCCAGTTTAGTCCATTCTGACACAGGGAAGCCTTAAGGGAAGGTGACTCCCACAGAGCGGTACCTCTTCTTCTAGAATAAGCACCTTTAGTTTTTTGACATGGAAAGTGCCACTACTCTGTAACGGCTACTGCTGCATCATTTATTGCACTGGCTCCTCTGCATGGATGATTTTTAAATTAATATTAAAGAACTTTAGGACTGGATGGTAAGGTGTGACTGCATCAGGCTAGTCTGGGTCTGCTAGGCAGTACCTCATCCACATTAAATGGACGTCCACGAGAGAAGTCAGCGTACCTCACTGCAGGGTGGCTTTTGTTCTGCTTTGTATGTGTACATCGTGTTGTAAGGAGCGCAACCAGGTGCGTGTCTAGGCTGCTGCAAAGCTGGGTGAGGAGGCTGCTGCAGCTCTTCACCATTGCCCCTTTGGCCCAGCATTAGGGGTTGCCTGCTCTTCAAATTGCCCCAACTAATTGCTTCTTCACCTGGCTCAGTGCTTCTCAGTGCCTGTCCTGTTAGAGCACGGATCGCTGCCACTGAGCTGTGTTGGAGAGCAATTATGCAGGGAGGTGGATTTGAGGAGAAGGTAGCCCCTACGGGGCTTGTGATGACCTCTGGCTGCAGCTGAACCAAAAGACATTTTTAATAAGTGCAGCCTCGTTTTTACGCTGCAAGTTATTGTCACGTCTGTGGTGGAAGAGTCTTAATTAAACCCTCAGAGGAAAGCACAGCACGGGGCTTCTTGAGGCAAGGCTGCAGGTAACGGATTTCACGGGGGGAACCCAGCAGTGGGAGGGGAGGTATGGCCGTTAGGTTTCCTCTGAGTGCTTCCGCGTGAGGGAGTGCCTTCCCCCAGCGAAAATGGACCGGGCAGTGAAAATGGTTGTGTTTGAGCGGGTGTTCAGATCAGCATCCCTCTGATGCTGATCACCAGGCACATGTTTCTCACTGAGCATCACTTCTACTTGTCCGCTCTTTTTCTGTAGCAAATGCTCTGTAGGCAGCTGAATTTTGGGTTTTCTTTCAGGACTATGACCTGTGCATTAACTGCTACAACACTAAGAGCCATGATCACAAGATGGTCAAGTGGGGCCTGGGTCTGGATGATGAGAGCAACAGTCAAGGAGAGCAGCAGTCCAAGAGCCCCCAGGAGTCGCGACGACTGAGCATCCAGCGCTGCATTCAGTCCCTTGTCCACGCCTGTCAGTGCCGCAATGCAAACTGCTCGTTGCCATCCTGCCAGAAGATGAAACGGGTTGTCCAGCACACCAAGGGCTGCAAGCGCAAGACCAACGGTGGCTGCCCGGTGTGCAAACAACTCATCGCTCTGTGCTGCTACCATGCCAAACACTGCCAAGAGAACAAATGCCCCGTGCCATTCTGTCTCAATATCAAACACAAGCTTCGACAGCAGCAGATCCAGCATCGCCTGCAGCAGGCTCAGCTCATGCGCAGAAGGATGGCTACCATGAACACCCGAAACGTGCCTCAGCAAAGTTTGCCTTCTCCTACCTCAGCAACGCCTGGTACCCCTACACAGCAGCCAAGTACACCGCAAACGCCGCAGCCGCCTCCGCAGCCCCAGCCTTCCCCTGTAAGTATGTCACCGGCTGGCTTCCCCACTGTGTCAAGAACTCAGCCCCCTACTACTGTTTCGACAGGAAAACCCGCAAACCCGGTTTCCGCACCCCCACCTCCGGCTCAGCCTCCGCCGGCCGCTGTGGAGGCAGCTCGGCAGATCGAGAGAGAAGCTGCCCAGCAGCAGCAGCAGCTCTACAGGGTCAACAATATGAACAATGGTTTGCCTCCTGGGCGCCCGGGACTCGTAAACCCGGCGGTGGGTTCCGTGAACCAGATGCAGCAAGTCAACATGAATGTACCCCGGCCCAACCCCGTCAGCGGCCCGGTGATGCCCAACATGCAGCCAGGGCAGTGGCAGTCGCCCCCGATGCCGCAGCAGCAGCCGATGCAGCCGGGAATGGCGAGACCGGTGTTGCCGATGGCGACGCCGCAAGCAGTGGCCGGGCCAAGGATGCCGGGCGTGCAGCAGCCGCCACGGAGCATCCCCCCAAACGCACTTCAGGACTTGCTGAGGACCTTGAAATCGCCGAGTTCTCCACAACAGCAACAGCAGGTTCTTAATATCCTTAAATCTAACCCTCAGCTTATGGCAGCTTTTATAAAGCAAAGAACAGCCAAATACGTGGCGAACCAGCCTGGGATGCAGCCGCAAGCGGGCATACAGCCCCAGCCTGGGATGCAGCAGCCGCAGGCTGGCATGCAACAGCCGGGCATGCACGCTCAAGCGGGATTGCAGAACATGAACGCGATGCAAGCAGGAGTGCAGCGACCGAGCGTTCCTCCCCAGCAGCAAGGGATGGGAGCTATGAATCCCCAGGGACAAGCGATAAACATTATGAATCCCGGCCACAACCCCAGCATGGCGAACATGAGTCCGCAGTACCGAGAAATCCTGAGGCGGCAGCTCCTGCAGCAGCAGCAGCAGCAGCAGCAACAGCAGCAGCAAGGCGGGGCCGGCATGGCAGGAGGGATGGCGGGACACACGCAGTTCCAGCAGCCGCAGGGACCCGGCGGTTACCCTCAAGCCATGCAGCAGCAGCGGATGCAGCAGCACCTCTCCATCCAGGGGGGTTCCATGGGACAGATGGCTCAGATGGGGCAGCTGAACCAGATGGGGCAGCCCGGCCTGGGGGCGGACGGCACTCCCAACATCCAGCAGGCCCTGCAGCAGCGCATCCTCCAGCAGCAGCAGATGAAACAGCAAATAGGGTCCCCCGGGCAGCCTAACCCCATGAGCCCACAGCAGCACATGCTCTCAGGACAAGCGCAGGCGTCTCATCTCCCCGGCCAGCAGATCGCCACCTCCCTAGGCAACCAGGTGCGCTCCCCGGCGCCCGTTCAGTCTCCCCGTCCCCAGTCCCAGCCGCCACATTCCAGCCCGTCGCCCAGGATACAGCCCCAACCGTCACCTCACCACGTCTCTCCCCAGACTGGTTCCCCCCACCCGGGACTCGCGGTCACCATGGCGAGCTCCATGGATCAGGGACACTTGGGCAACCCCGAACAGAGTGCAATGCTTCCACAACTAAACACCCCCAGCAGGAGTGCGTTGTCTAACGAATTGTCTCTGGTCGGTGACACCACCGGGGACACATTAGAAAAGTTTGTGGAGGGTTTGTAGCATTATGGGAGCATCACTTGTTTTTTGGTTTTTCTTTTCCTTTCGTGTTCTTGGACATTTTGTACTGAAAATTCAGATATCTGGGCTGTTTTGGATCCTGGATGGAACTGCTGCTTCCTACCCGCGGAAGAATGAATTGCTGTTTAAAAAAAAAAAAAAACAAAAACAAAAACAAAAAAACACAAAAAAAAACAATAAAAAGAATATATTTTTTTGTTAAAGCCAGGCGGTTAAAATATCTGGTCTCTTTTGTGGGTTTTTTTGGTTTTTATTTTTTTGTTGCTGTTGACTCATACCTTTTTTTTAATGGGGGAAAACAAGTTCATTATATTCACATTTTTTATTTGTATTTTCAAGACTTTAAAACCTTTGCGTTTAAAAGAAGAAAAAAAAATAATATTCAAAAACTGTTTCCTGAAATAATGCAACATTATAGCAAGTCCCGATAACTTTGAGACCTTGTGGGAGGAGTTGTTTTCTATAGTGAACTCTGCAGGCGTTTGAAGTATTACCCCTGGGAAGATAGGAATTGACTCTTGCACACAAAACCACACATTGGCCAACGCCAAAACCCTTGTCTTGCAGATGTAGAAATCGTTGCTTTGTTTCTCTGATAAAACTGGTTTTAGATGAAAATAGGGATGATCACTCTTAGGCCGTGCTGATTTGAATAGAGAAGAAGCATTCTTTTCTTTCTTTCTTCTGTGTGAAACTTGAAATGAGGAAAAGCAATTCTAGTGTAAATCATGCAAGCGCTATAATTACTATAAATAAGAAAATCCAAGAAGATTCAATCACTGTATAGAATGGTAAAAAAACAAACTCATTTCTTACTTATAATATCTATTGTTAAATAAACTGTGTGCAACAGACAAAAAGGGTGGTCCTTCTTGAATTCATGTACATGGTATTAACACTTAGTGTTTGGGGTTTTTGTTATGAAAATGCTGTTTTCAACATTGTATTTGGACTATGCATGTCTTTTTTTCCATTGTATATAAAGTATTGCTTAAAATTGATATAAATTACTGAAGTTTTTAACATGTATTCTGTTCTTTAAAAATCCATGTAAGAATGTTTAAGGTTTTTATTTATTTATATATTTTTCGATCATGTTCTTTGTAAGACATGGCTATGGATTCTCACTCGTTGCAGCCAGAGGCAGCGGCGCGAGCCGCAGTGGATGTAGGTAGCGTTGCCCGGCGCCCTTCAGCGATTGGTTCCTTGCCCTGGAGGGAGAGGAGAGGGGAGCGGTTCCCACCCATGGAATATCCGCAGGCGTTCATCCGTAAGGGTTAACTGGAATAAATTATTGATAGCCGTTGCGTTTTAAAAACTGCATTTACTTTAGAGAAGGATCACCAGTGAGAGGGGAAATGGAGAGTATGGAGTTAATGCTAGGCTAATTTATTTAGTCTACAGTAAAATATGAACCTATTGACTTTAACACTATTTTTCTGCTGTTAACTCTGAGTCTAGATTTGAGGGTTTTCTGTGGAATAAAAAATAAGAAATCATGTACATGTTCCCTTTAATATCCTGTCACCATGCTCTCATGTGCCTGGGGTGCTTGGCCCTTCCCCTGCCCCCCGTCCGCCCCCAGATTACTTTCTGGGAGTTACAGAGCCCAGGGAGACTTTCCAAGAGTAGGTGTGAGCTAAAACCACAACCAGCCTCGAGTGCCGTCCCGCAGCCCTCCTGCCGTGTGGCTGGCGGAGGATTTGCTGTGGAAAACCCCGTGGCCGCTGCTGCGGGAGCACCGGCCACGCTCTGCTCCTCGTGTTCACTTAGTGCTTTCTCCAGCCTCACCTTGGTGTCAGAATGGGAGGGGGAGAAGAGCAAATGCTTTAGATCAGCTTCTAGCCCCTTGCTGCGAAAAGAGCCGAGCGCTGCTGCCTCCCTTTAACTGCAGAGGGTCTCTGCTTGAGCCCAGACCTTTCGCTGTTGCACCTTTTCACCACTATTGGCTTCCTCTGCCCACACAATGAATGGTCTTTGGGTTGAGATGCTGAAGCCGGGGCTGAGGGCAGCGAACACCGACCCAAAGCTTGTTCCAAAAAAATTGCTGTAAAAGAAGACAAAAGCTGGGAAGCCCTTGTGCTCTTTCTCATGCTGTGTACTTTAAAAAAAAAAAAAAAAAAAAAGAAGGAAAATACTATATTTGTGATGAAAAAGAAGAAACTTGCAATGTGCTGGTGTTTCTCATAAAAGCTGGTAAAACTGCTGGGGTTGAAGGATGGTTCCACGGGGCTGGTGCCTGCGAGGAGCAGCACAGCCCAGCACTCGAGATAACTGCCCTCGCTCTCGCTAATGCTTTTAAGTAGTATCCAGCTTAAAAACGTCAGCACTGCTTCTGGATTTGGATAAGCTGGGAGGCAGCGTGTGGCGCTCGGGCTGTGGCTCGCTTGGGTTCCTGCTCTGGGGGAAAAAAGAGAGGAAAAAAAAAAACAATAGGAAGCAAATAGTGGAATATTTTCAGTACAACTTGAAGCATTTTGAGAACAAGGAGCAAGGGATGGAGTTAGATCTCATCATCCTGGCTTGCCGGAGCAGGTCTTTTTCCAAGAGAATGGAAGTGCAGAGCATGAGGAGGGGCTGGGCCTTGTGCACAGTGGGCTCAGGGGGCTTCAGTCTCTGCTGCGGAAAGGGAATTCGGCATAGCTGAAGACTGGACAGGATTGAGCTTTGATGGGAGGGGCACCGGCACTAAGGAGCAGCGTGCCAGAAACCCCAGAATTCCTAAGGCAAGAGCATCCTGAAGGTTGGTGTGGGATCACCGGAGGAGTGGCCAAGGCCTTCCCCTTCCCGAATCCTTAAGAGAAAAAAAGTGCTTAAACCTGAACACTGAGCTGCAACAACTTGATTCCCTGCTTCTTCCTTCCTTGGGCTGCCCACAGCACGCTGTGCTCTGCTTTCACCGACACCGCCAGCGCCGCGGCTGGGAGCATGTTGCCTGCTGCAGACCCCCCAGGCGAGCTTCTCCACCTCAGCTGCTCTTCGCTGGGTCAAGGATCCGCTACCTGCTCCCATCTTCCACTTGAACCAGCAAAGCCAAGTGCTGAGGAGCAGCCCCCATGCCAGGGGTGCAGCCGGAGCCAAAAAGCTGGGAACAGCAACCTCGTCCATCGCTGTGTGTGAATCCAGGAGCGGTCGTGTCCACAACCACAGTTGTATAAATCTTCTTCTCATTGGTGGTTATATAAGTGGAAGCACTTTAAGGCTGACAAGGGATTCTGGGCGTGCACCAGGTGCTGCTCCCAAAGCAAATTCCAGCTGGTTGGTTTTCTCTGTGCAGTGAAGATCCAGCAGCCACCATGGAGCTGGGGGAGCACGGCAGAGCACGCGGGACGCTGGCTGGGGGTCATATGGCCTTCCCTGCCCTTCCCCTCCACGTGCAGGAGGCTGAAATGGGGAGCAGGGTGAACTCTGCCACCCCCTCTCCACTGCTGGGGAAGCGATTGGAGCTGAGCACAGGAGAATCGAAATGAGCTTGGCCAGAGGTAGCGGCTGTGCCCTGCAGTCCCTAAGGCTGCCCCCAACTCGGGGGTTTCACGAGAGCTCTGGAACGATGTCAGGATGCTCTGGAGCGCTGTGGGATCTGCCAGAGACAGCAATGAATGCAGCAGGAGGAGGGAAGTGTTTGAAACAGACTAAGTATCATTTTGGTTTTGGCCGCAGCAGAGGGAATGTGGGGGCTGGGGTTGGTTCCAGATGGAAACACAGCCCAGTGGAAGGGTGCCGGAGTGACGCACCGGCTGGCGCTGGGTTTGTTGTACCTGATCCGTTCCCTCAAGCACCATGGAATCCCTGCGCTCTGCAAGCATTTCTCAAATACAAAAGCTTCAAAGCAACACACGGGCTGATGCGGTCCCAAAGAGAAGTTGGGAGCACAAGCAAATTGCACACACAGCCCTTCCCAGGAGCTCCTCTGAGAATCGCAGAGCTGAGGGCAGGCGGTCACAGCTCCCTCCTGCAGGGCCTTGTCCCTCTTCTGGGGGAGGTTGGCGCTCACTGAAATGACGCTGCCTCAATCTTATTTTTAGCTGTGGTGTTCCTTCAGGCCAAGGTGCTGCTCTCATGCACGTTCCAAATGCGGCTCTCAGTGAAGCGGTTTATTTCCTCTCTCCACAACCCTGTCCAGAGCTGCCCCTCAACACCCCAGCACTTCTGGCCCCGATGTGCGCTCACAGCAGCTCTGGGAGATGGGAACTTTCAGAGGAATGGGAAAACAAGATATTAAGGAATTTATCTGAAGTTGAGCAGGGGAGCTGGGAGAGACCATGGCACCCGAGCTTTGCTGAGCAGGGCGAGGGAGAGGATTTCCCCCCTCTGCTCTGCTTTCGTGAGACCCCACCTGAAGCCCCATGTTCAGTTCTGAAATCCTCAGCACAGGAAGGATGGAGCTGTTGGAGCGAGTCCAGAGAGGGGCACAAAGATGATGCGAGGGCTGGAGCACCTCCTGTACAAGGACAAGCTGAGAGAGTTGGAGTTGTTCGGCCTGGAGAAGAGAACGCTCTGGGGAGACCTTAGAGCAGCTTCCAGTAGTGAAAGGGGCTCCAGGAAGGCTGGGGAGGGGCTCTTGATCAAGGAGTGCAGAGATGGGACTAGGGGGAATAGTTTTAAGCTGAAAAAAGGGAGATTGAGATGAGATTTTAGGACAAAATGTTTTCCTGTGAAGGTGGGGAATAGCCTCCCCTGGTGGAGCTTGAGGCCATTCCTTCTCATCCTGTCCCCTGTCACTTGGGAGAAGAGCCCAGCTCCCTCCTCTCCACAACCTCCTTTCAGGTAGTTGTAGAGAGCAATGAGGTCTCCCCTCAGCCTCCTCTTCCCCAGGCTAAACACCCCCAGCTCTCTCAGTTGCTCCTCATAAGGCCTGTTCTCCAGCCCCTTCACCAGCTTCGTTGCTCTTCTCTGGACTCGCTCCAGAGCCTCAACATCCTTCTTGTGCTGAGGGGCCCAGAACTGAACACAGGATTCGAGCTGCGGTCTCACCAGTGCTGAGTACAGAAGGAGAAGAACCTCCCTGGACCTGCTGGTCACACCGTTTCTGATTCAAGCCAAGATGCCATTGGCCTTCTTGGCCACCTGGGCCACTGCTGGCTCATGTTCAGTCGCTGTCAACCAACACCCCCAGGTCCCTCTCCTCCAGGCACTTTCCAGCCAGGCTTTATCCTAGTCTGTAGCTGCTCAGGGTTGTTGTGCCCCAAGTGCAGGACCCGGCATTTGGCCTTGTTAAACCTCCTGCCATTGATATCAGCCCACACTGCTTGAAAAGAACACGCCACAAACACACACGCTAGGGAGACCCTTGACTCTGCTCTATGTTAACCCCTCGAAGCTCCGCCTGGAACTGCCCCACCGCCATCTTGGCGGCCCTGGCGGGAATGGGGCGGCTGGGGCGCGGAAGAACTGACGTCATCACCCCGAGTCGCGGGTGAGCGGTGGGGGATCTGGCGTGCGTAATGACGTCATCACTCCGCGCCGGTCTGGGGGGCAGCGGGCGGCATGGCGGCGGCGCGGAGGGGGCGGGTGGCGGTGGCGGCTCTGCTGCGGCTCGGGGCGGGGCTGAGAGCGACCCCAGGTGAGCGGGGACCGGCACAGGAGAGGGCAGGACAGGGCAGAGCAGAGGAGAGCGGCGGGCGGGGGCGACCCCTTTCCTCCCCGGGAACGAGGCCGGTGGGAGGCGGCTGAGGGCCCTTGGGCTGCTTAGCCTGGAGAAGAGGAGGCTGAGGAGAAATCTCATCGCTCTCTGCAGCTCCTGAAAGGAGGCTGGAGCGAGGCGGGTGCTTGGCTCTGATCCCGGGTGACAGGGATAGAGTCATAAAATCACCAGGTTGGAAAAGATCTCTTGAATCATCGAGTCCAACTATTTCCATCAATCACTAAACCATGCACCCCAGCACCTCATTTACCCGCCTTTTAACATGTGCAGGGATCGGGATTCAACCCCCTCCCTGGGCAGCCTCTGCCGCTGCCCAATGACCCTTTCCGTGAAAAATTTTTTCCTAATGTCCAGCCTGAACCTGCCCTGGAGGAGCTTGAGGCCATTCCCTCTCGTCCTGTCCCCTGTCGCTTGGGAGAAGAGCCCAGCTCCCTCCTCTCCACAACCTCCCTTCAGGTAGTTGGAGAGAGCAATGAGGTCTCCCCTCAGCCCGCTCTTCTCCAGGATAAACACCCCCAGCTCTCTCAGCCGCTTCTTCTAAGACTTGTTCTCCAGCCCCTTCACCAGCTTCGTTGCTCTTCTCTGGACTCGCTCCAGAGCCTCAACATCCTTCTATGGTTCTGTAGGGTACGTATGGCCTGTCCTGGCTCCTGTAGGATGCATCTTTTGTCCAGGCTCATCTCCTGGCCTACACAAGGCATAGACCATGTCCATGTTCCCTTTCTGGCTCATATAGGAGGTACAGCATGTCCAAGTCCTCTCCTACGTTCAGGTAGCGTATACAGCACGTGCCTGGTCATTGTTAGACTCATATAGGATATATGGCATTCCCAGTTCATTTGTTGGCTTGTACAGGGTATATAGGGTGTCCAGGTCAGCTAGTGCTGGACAAGGATCAGAAAGTGATGGTGTTTCTCTTCTCTGACTCTTTTGGTACCCTGTAACCTGAGTTATGACCCCAAAGGGTTTGCGTTTCCCTGAGATAAGCTCAGGATTCCACTTTGGAGACTTGACAGCATCAAAGGCTGAGGAAATCCCAGCTCGGGTCATGGTTATGGGATGTCTTGTCCTGTTGAGGCCGTAGTGCACAGGGCTGGAACTGTCCTTACGCGTTATTAGCTGCTGTGCTGTGTGTCCTTATCCGTCATCCAGCTCCGAAGTGGCAGATCTCTAAGTGTTCCCTGCGGTCTGTGGTTTCCCTGCGGGTTACGGAGACAAGATGTGACTGAGGAAATCCTGTGACAAATAGGGTCACCCTTGGGGTTGAGTTGGCAGATTTATTGTGCCATCGAGTGCCACTTCAGTATTTCCTGGCAGTTAGTCCTTCCACCGTGGGAATCCCCAACGGCTGGTTAGTGCCTGTTGTCTGTGGAAGAAGCCGTGTGCCCTGCTGGATGAGCCGTGCTCCAGCAGAGCCACAGTTCTGTTCCTTACCAGCCGTTCAGCTCCTTCAGGGCAAAATCAAGTGAGTGGAAGCTGTGTGGAGTGGGAATGAAGGGGGAGGAGCAGGAGGTGGTGTCCTTCCCATTGGACACAGGCGGATATCCCTGGCTTTGGGGCAGCCATCCCTTCCCTTGGCCGTGTGAGGCTGTCAGCACTTCTTCTGGCTTCTGTGATGCTCAAGCTGGCTCAGACCTTTCCGACAGATGTGTGGGTGTGAGCAGCTCAGTCAGGGACCCTCGCCTGCCTGGATCCATTCAGGATTTGGTGCCCAACCAGAGAGCCTGTTCTAATGAGCCTGGAGCTGGAAGTATCTTGCTGCTAGAGCTCTTCTTTGTGGGAGCATCCTCAGGCTTGCGACCGCACAGCACTTGCGCTGTTATGGTAATTTCTGCTGACCTAAATTCTCCCCTTTGTTTTGAGCTACGCGCTGCTTTGTGCTTCATTTCCCACCCTAAATGTCTAACTGGCATTTGGCTTGGCTGCACACTCCCTGCAGACCTTTTCCCAGGAGAGGCTGTTTCCTAGGGGAGCGGTTGGGTTTGGAGATCACTGCGGCTCCCCTGGTGCCTGGATTGAAGGGAGACCCCGAGGCCAAGGGTCCTTCTCCCTTCGGTGGCGGTTGGCATGGGTGTGCACGGCCGTGCTGTGTGTGCAGGATCACTCTGGAATCACAGGGAACAGGACAGTCCCTGCCTATGGCAGGGGGTTGGAACTGGATGGTCTTTAAGGTCCCTTCCAACCCAAATCACTCCATTATTCCATGATCAACAATTATAAATAGCTGTCGTTTCTATGTAGTTCAATGTCTTTATCAATGACCTGGATGGAGGCATCGAGTGCTCCCTTAGCAAGTTTGTGGATGACACTAAGCTGGGTGGAAGTGTCGATCTGCTGGAGGGTTGGGAGGCTCCAAAGGGATCTGAACAGGCTGGATCCATGGGCTGAGACCAATGGCAGGAGGTTTAACAAGGCTAAATGCCGGGTCCTGCACTTGGGGCACAACAACCCTAAGCAGAGGTACAAACTAGGAGAAGCCTGGCTGGAAAGCTGCCAGGAGGAGAAGGACCTGGGGGTGTTGGTTGACAGCGACTGAACATGAGCCAGCAGTGGCCCAGGTGGCCAAGAAGGCCAATGGCATCTTGGCTTGGATCAGAAATGGCGCGACCAGCAGGTCCAGGGAGGTTCTTCTCCCCCTGTACTCGGCACTGGTGAGACCGCACCTCGAATCCTGTGTTCAGTTCTGGGCCCCTCACCACAAGAGGGATGTTGAGGCTCTGGAGTGAGTCCAGAGAAGAGCAACAAAGCTGGTGAAGGGGCTGGAGAACAAATCTTATGAGGAGCGGCTGGGAGAGCCGGGGGTGTTTAGCCTGGAGAAGAGGAGGCTGAGGGGAAACCTCATTGCTCTCTACAACTACCTGAAGGGAGGTTGTGGAGAGGAGGGAGCTGGCCTCTTCTCCCAAGTGACAGGGGACAGGACGAGAGGGAATGGCCTCAAGCTCCACCAGGGGAGATTTAGGCTTGAGATTAGGAAAAAGTTCTTCACGGAGAGGGTGGTTAGGCATTGGAACAGTCTGCCCAGGGAGGTGGTTGAGTCGCCGTCCCTGGAGGTGTTTAAGGTGAGGGTAGATGAGGTGCTTAGGAGCATGATTTAGGGATTGGTGGGAATGGTTGGACTCGACGATCCAGTGGGTCTCTTCCAACCTGGTTATTCTGTGATTCTGTGAACAACATTCCCTGTTTTATTTCTGCTGGTTGGAATGTGTTTATGTGTGTACATACAAATGTGGATTTCGCAGCACATCCTCCACCATCTAGCGCAAAATCACCATACGATATGTCAGCCCTGTGTAAATCTGTAAATCCTGGGCTGATTCAGGCCCTTCCTCTCTGAAGCTCGACGGGCTGGGCAGCCACACAATGAGTTCTCCACTGCTTTCCTTTTCCCTCAGCCAGGCTGTTTTCTCACTTCTCTCTTGGATGAGCCCAACAAGGCAGTTGAATAAAAGAACGTGTCCTGGATAATGCAGCAGAACTGTTTGTGACGCAGAGAGAGAGCAGTTCTGTGTGTAGGAGGTGTTCAGATGCATTCACAACTATTTGTGGGCTCTTCTTTAAGGGCAGAGTGACTGGGGAGTAATTCAAGCTTCTGCCTGGAGAAGTGGATCTTGATTCAAAGCTTTCTGGGAGGAGGAAGAATGGGTTCACCAGATCTGGAGTGAGTGAGAGCCCAGCCTTATGGTCTGGAGCTGCAATACTTGTTCTCGATGGCTACAATACCTGAGAGGTAGGCAGGAGGTTGGCAAAGCTTTTGTGAGGGGAGCCCGAGACCTCCCAAGGGGAAATGCAGGACAACGGGGGATGTAGTGAAGGGGCTGGGATGTTAGATTCACTCAAGGTCTGTGAGAAGGTGGAGGAAGGGAGGCTCCAGCAGGGGCTGGGCTTGCCCATTGTGTTGGCTGTCCTAGAGGGCTGTGAATGAGGCAAAAGAGCTGTTTCCAGAGAGGTGACAGTGCCCTGCAGGTCTCCCACAACTGCCAGTAGTTCTCAGTTCAGCCTTGAGTGGTTTGTACCCATTAATTTAACAAATTACACCTTGAAAATGTGTTTCTTGCAGCCTGAGGGTGTAGGGTTTGCCTCCTTCCCTTCTTTGATGAAACGGCCTGTGAGCACAGAGTGAGACGTAAGAAAAGCCTGGGCTCCTCGCCACTTCCAGACACTTTTCCTGCTTATCCAGATTCTCCCTGCTCTCCCCTGGTCATCGCGGTTGTTCCTCTGCCTCCCAAAACTCCCCTGTCTGTTTTTCCTCATTGTAGGTTTGGGAAGGCCAAATCTGCTGCTGCAGAGGCAGCTGCACGTTCAGATCATAGAATCACAGGGTGGTTTAGGTTGGAAAATGCCTTTAAGGTCAGTGAGTCCAGCAGCATCCGCACCCTCCAGGCTCTTGCTCTAGCACAGGCCACTCTGGTTACAACTCATGAATTTCCCCAAGTCACTGGCTTTGGAATCGCTCCGCAGTGCTGTAAATGGTCTTTGTGTGGGCAGGTTTGGTTTTATTTCATCCCCTCACAGAGGGGATGTTCTGACTGTTCAGTCACCTGGGTGCAGTGGAAGGAGAACCAGAATCCTGGTCCTTAATGGGGCTGGTGCTGTTCCCTGACTTGTCTCTCATTTTAGAATCATAGAATGGTTTGGGTTGCAAAGGACCTTAAAGATCATCCAGTTCCACCCCTGCCATGGGCAGGGGCACCTGCCACTGGATCAGGGGCTCCAAGCCCCATCCAGCCTGGCCTTGAACCCCTCCAGGCATGGGGCAGCCACAGCTTCCCTGGGCAACCTGGGCCAGGCCCTCCCCACCCTCGGTGAAGAAATTCCTCACGTCCAGTCTAAATCTGCCCCTCTCCAGTTTATACCCCTTCCCCCTCATCCTATCGCTACAAGCCTTTGTGAACAGTCCCTCCCCAGCTTTCTTGTAGCCCCTTCAGGTACTGGAAGGTCGCTCGAAGGTCTCCTTGGAACCTTCTCTTTTCCAGGCTGAACAACCCCAACTCTCTCAACCCGTCCTCATACGGAATGTGCTTCAGCCCTTGGATCCTCCTTGTAGCCTCCTCTGGGCCCATTCCAACAGCTCCATCTCCTTCTTATGCTGAGGATTCCAGAACTGGACACAATACTCCAGATGAGGTCTCACAAGAGAGGAGCAGAGGGGCAGAATCCCCTCCCTTGCCCTGCTGGCCACGTTTCTTTTGATGCAGCCCAGGACACGGTTGCCCTTCTGGGCTGTGAGCGCATGCTGCTGGCTCATGTCAAGGTTCTCATCAATCAGCACCTCCAAATCTTCCGATTCTGTTTTCCCTGCCAGTTGCATTGTGCTTGGACAGTCAAGAGCCAAATATTTATTGCCATAAAGAAAAGTGCTCAGCTGGCTGGCAGGGGCCAAGCAGAGCTGGCTGGAGTTGGTCTTAGACAAGGGAGTGAGCTGGTTCCTGTCAATGGGGTGAAGGGAAGCAGGAGGAAATAGATGTTGGTACCCAGAGGCCTGCCTGATGGTGTCCATACAGCATCCCAAGAGGCTGCATGTGCACCAGGAACGTCTCTGGGAGGTACTGGCTGCCATGCGTGCACCAGATTTCACATTTTCACTGGTAGTGACGTGGGAGTCGATGCGTTCCTTTTTGTCTTCATCTTGGGCAGGCAATGGCAATAAAAGCTGCAGCCTGCCTCTTCCTCACTGGCTGATTTGTTGTGAAAGCTGCTAATTGTCCTCTGCTGTCTAGGATTTTAATTCAGTAGTAGCAGCTTGCCCTTCTTGCACAGTGAGGGCAGTGCTGGAGGAGGGTGGTGGGTGTTTGATTGCAAAGGAACCTCGGCGGGCTTCTAAAGAGTCCTCCTTTTGCCTTACACTGAAATACCTTGTGTTGTGTCTTCTAGCAAAAGGAGCAGCATGTCTCCAAAGACAAGTACTCCGTCGCTGGAGCCTCTGGTACAGTGTCCCCACCACCAGCGTTTCTGCTGTGCGTATGTACAGCACGCAGACAGCGGAGAGCAAGGAAGAAGAGCCCCTGCACACCATCATCAGCAACACAGAGAACGTGAAAGGTGGGTGTGGACAGGGCTCTCTTGTGGGAGCACTCTTGGGGTGCGAGCTGTGCCCTAGTGATGTGGGTGAGCCCTCTGTGGTAGCATTTCTGCCTCGGGAGGAGCTGCGGGTGTTCCTCGCTGCACTTCGAACCCGTATTGCGCCGTCGCATCCCCAGAACTGGAATGGGTAAATCAGAATGGCCCTTACCGAGAAATGAGGCTATCAAGTTGGATCTGCGGGCTTAGCCAGGCCATTGATGGTGATGCCAATGTGCAGAGGCTCCACAGGCGCTGGAATTCACCTAAAAAGAGACTTTCTGTCTCAAAATCTAGCTGTCCCTGCCCAGGTCATTGCAGTGGAGTGGGGAGGTCTGATTGTGGTGTCAGCCTTTCAGTTAGAATTAATTGCTTTTGCTCTCCAGGGAGAGACGCTTTAGAGCAAAGTCACATGAGTTATTCAGGGACAGAAGCAGCATCTTAACTTTGTGCTCCCATGGCTTTTTGGGCGGGTGCTTTGGAGACTACAAGGCTATGAAGCTCTGGTGGGGTGGATGCGCTGCTCCTGCTGCTGCTCACACCCCATTTCGTCCCTGTCACCGGGGCATGTGTCCTGTCTCCAGTAAGCTGTGGCAGAGCTAGTGTGTGACCCGTGGCTTCCTCCATGTCCCTTTAGAGTTCTCTGGTGCCTCCACCAGCAGAAATGCTATTTTAAGTTAAAAGATGTTTTGTAGCGTTGTTCTATCCAAGGTAAATTCTCTTCCTGGGCACAGCTCCCAGCATAAGTGGCTGTACACGTGCTTCCCCCTGACTGCTCCGCAGAGACATTTGAGAATCAGCCTTTTTCTGCTTATGCCTCTGAATATAGTTTGAGCATGAGAAATGCCACCTGGCTGTAGAAGCTCTTGGAGCAGGGCATGTGAAGATGATTCCCTTGAAAATCAACTCGAGGAAGAGTTTGGAAGGCAGGCTATAAACCGCAGGAGGTACTCGAGAGAGCAGTAGGGATTGCCTGGAGCCACACAAGGGAACCGCCAATCATAGAATCACCAGGTTGGAAAAGACCCATCGGATCATCAAATCCAACCATTCCTATCAAATACTAAACCATGGCTCTCAGTGCCTTTCCTTTCTCCTTTACCAATTGCTCTGCAGCCAAGAGTGGTGACCGTGAGCTGGGACTGCAGCTTTGGCTGCCTCGAGGTCTGTGTGCCAGGAGTTGAGGTGTGCTGAGGGTCTGCTTGGCAAACCGTGCTCATAGAACGGTGTGAACAACACCTTTGTTGTCATCCTGTGGGAGGCCACAGCCACCTGTGTCCTATCCTGCTTTGGGCTTTGGCTCCTGGGAAGCTGAAGCACATGGTGAGACTGCCATTTTGCTTGCCTTCTCGAGAGGACCCTGGGGAAGTGCCCTGAAGGTTTGTTTGTGGTTTTGTTTCAGGTGCAGCCTCTAAACATGAGTTTCAGGCTGAAACGAAGAAACTGCTGGACATTGTTGCCCGTTCCCTGTACTCGGAGAAGGAGGTAAGGCACCCACATCTTGCTTGTTGCTCTTCTGTTGGCAAAGCCTTGTCTCTGTCAAGGGTTACGTCCACACCAACTGGGTGGGGAGGCCCCATCCCTGGAGCTGTTCAGGGCCAGGTTGGATGGAGCTTGGAGCAACCTGATCCGGTAGGAGATGTCCCTGCCCATGGCAGGGGGTGGAACTGGATGGGCTTTGAGTTGCCTTCCAACCCAAACCAATCCATGATTCTGTGATATGGCTGAGCTGGGAGGATACCTGCTGTGTTTCCCAGCAAGTCCTGTGCTGTTCTCATGCCATGCTTTCCTGAATGGAGATTTTTCTTTAGACATGTTAGAAAACATGTTTTCAAAACAATTTGTGAGCATGGCCAGGTGACTCTGTGAGCCTCAGAGCCTCTGCACCTGAATAGAGTTCAGAGGAACTGTTCTGCTGGCAGGTGACAGAGGAACGCAGTCTTTTATCCTAGCGAGCTTGTGAGTTTGTGAGGAGGCAGTGAGTTCCCAGGTTTCTGGGAGCTGTGGCGACAGGTCTGCACTGTCAGGTTGTGTCTCATCCCCAGGTGTTTATCCGGGAGCTGATCTCCAATGGCAGCGATGCGCTGGAGAAACTGCGTCATCGGCTGATGGCAGAAGGGAAGGCCTTGCCAGAGATGGAGATCCATCTGCAGACAGACAGTGGAAAAGGAACCATCACAATCCAGGTACCTCCCTTTGGTGACAGGAGAGCATTGTTCCTGCTGCTTTCATCCCCAGCCTCTGTCCTGTGAAAGATCAGTGGAAGCTGAGTGGCAGTGCAGTCCCCTGGTTCCCAGGCCTATGCTCTGATTCGCGAGACTGTAGCCTCAGGATTTGATGAGAAACCACCAATTTAACTCATCCTCACTTGTCCCCATAGGAAAATTTGCTGTTCTTTCCCTCCTTACTAGGACCTACCAGAAGCCTTTCTCCCAAGTACCTTCTCTCATGCATTTCCCAGGGGGTGTGTGCCTTTCTCACTAGTGGAAAAGCTGGGAGTCTGGTTTCATCCTGACCTTTGGAAAGGAATTCTGTCGCCTCCTGAGGTCTGAAGTGTAGCCCACAGACCTTCCCTCTCACCTTAGTCACTGGGAGGTGCTGGGGTGGTGAAAAGAACCTTCCTTTACTGTGTCTCCTCCTGCTCCAGGACAGGCCAAGTCCAGCTGATGCTGCAGCTCTGCCCAAACATACGGGGGGACCATAGATTGTGGTGGTACTGTAGCCCTTCTCTGTCCTCCGTTCTGCAGCCCTGGTTTTGATTATTCCTATGGGTGACAAAAGGCTTAGGAGGAGAGGATGGATCTGTGTGAGCCTGCTCGCCTGTGGAACTCAGTGTGCTGAGGGAAGGTGGAGCTGGTCCTTCTCTCTGCACTTTGATTGCTCTTGTTCGTGGCTGTTGGACGGGATGGAAGTCTGAGGCTCAGTTCTGGTATTTTCTTAATAAAGAAAGCACACAGGCTGATATTTGTCACTTGGGACAACAGCTGCTGGGGCTGCTCAGTGGTTTTACATTCCCGTTTCTCTGCAGGACAAGCAGCCGTGGTTGCCATGGGGAAGTTAGTGATCGTCAGCGGGCAGCACCATCTTCAACCCAAAGAGTCTCAAACCATAATGCGGTGGCTCTGCTACTCCTGTCGTGCCTAACTCTTGCATTTTTCTGACTTCTGCGTGACACCAGTTCTTGAATGAGCTCTCATTTAGCCACAAGTAGGGTGTCATTCCTGTCTTGCTCTCCTCTCTCCCATTCGAGATCCATCAGAACATTCTTGCGGCTCATGCCCTGTAACGGTGGAAGCTGCCCCCTCTTTGGCAGTTTGGTTGAGAGACCCACTTGTCCCCATCACAGATAAGGGAATGTTTGATGTCGTACTCAATTGGACATGTTAGGGATTTGCCTTTTTATAACCCCCTGCCTGGCTGCCTGTGCATCTCTAATGCGACTAAATGAGTCTTAACTGGGAGGCTTTTAACTGCAGCAACACCGCTCTCTGAGAAGGGGGAATAGAGCAGCACTGCTCCAATCCCTTCTAATAGGTTTGCCTTCTCAGTAGTACCTAAAGCTCCTTACCTCCAGTGTAGGGTTTATTTATAACCTTGTGAAGAAACACACTGCGTATGGAGAAGAGGAGGCTGAGGGGAGACCTCATTGCTCTCTACAACTACCTGAAAGGAGGTTGTGGAGAGGAGGAAGCTGGGCTCTTCTGCCAAGTGGCAGGGGACAGGACGAGAGGGAATGGCCTCAAGTTCCACCAGGGGAGGTTTAGGCTGAATGTTAGGAAAAAAAATTTCACGGAAAGGGTCATTGGGCAGTGGCAGAGGCTGCCCAGGGAGGGGGTTGAGTCACCTTCCCTGGAGGGGTTTAAGGGATGGGTGGATGAGGTGCTGAGGGACATGGGTTAGTGATTGATGGGAATGGTTGGACTCGATGATCCAGTGGATCTCTTCCACCTGTGATTCTGTGATTCTATAATGATTGCTTTGAACAAGCCTCATTCAGAACATTTTCCAGCCTTTCAGGAATTTAGAGGTACCAGAAAACCCTGCAAGGATTGAGATGGAGGAGGACCTGCACCTTAGTCGCTGTTTTGTTTTCTGTACACGCTCGGACCCACCAAACCAGCAGCAGGTCCCTCCTGTGTGATCCGTAGCAGCGGTCATCCCACTATTTTCCAGAAGGGTTCTGTTGTCTCACTCCTTGTCCTCAGATCTTCACACTGCTCTTGATCCTGGGGTCTGCTTGATCTGTCACTTTCCAAACCCTGGAGCATCTCTTTGTGTCTCACCAGTTCAGAAAAGGCAAGTCTGCAGTGCCCTGTTCCAGGCATGTTCCTGATGGGGATGATCCAGCTCTGCAAAGGATCGTTTTCAGCTCTGTTAAGTGACCGCAGTTCTGCTCACTTCTCTGCCAGGACTGAATTTCAGTAAGAAACAGCGAGGCTCAGAATTGTAATGGGATGTCCTCATTCAGGGATGTCCTACCTAAGCACTGCCAAGTGCTGTGTCTGCTGAGAGGGGAGCGTTTGCTGGAGTCTGCCAGATTACAACACCTCAATTCCTTCACCAAAGTCCTGTTGTTTTAGCAAATTTCTTGGTTTCCTCCCCACCCCTTTGAAAACCGCCTCGTTCTGTTTCTAGGACAGCTCCACCTGGTAGCAGCTGCCACCTGCAAGGTCAGATCTCTTAAGAAAATCCACTTGAAAATATTCGGGGTGTGTTTTCAGCAAGGGCAGAACCACAGAGCTTTGCAGTTCTGCGTGCTAAGGCTTTACAGATGTGGATTTGGAGTGTTTGAGGAACAGAGAGCCCCTTGCAGATCCCAGAGCCCTGTGACAGCTGAGCTTTCCTTCCACACCCACCCGAGGGTCCCAGTGGCCAGCGGGAGAAGGGAATTGGCTGCGGTGCCAGTCGGTATTGCTGCTATGGAGCTCGGAGCTCTGTTATCTGTGATCTCAGGGGCTGATGCTTCATTTTGGGCTAGAATAGCCCTGGCAGTTGAGAGGAAGCTGTTTGAAATGTTTACAGAGCCAAGAGCAGCTGCTGGGGCGGGAGCGTGGCTGCTGCTTTGATACGGGCAGCAGCGTGATTGCTGCCAGAGCTGGGGCTGCTTGGTTCTCCTTGTTGGGCATTCTTCTCGCTGTTGCAGTCATCCAAAATCAGTGTCTGTGAAGCCACAAAATAACGAGTTTGCTGTGTTTGGGAGGAGTTAAAATGACTGCAAACACCACTCCTCCCCGCAACAGCTCCCTGTGTCACCGAGCAGAAATCTCCTGACTTACGAGTTGTAAACAGTCTGCAGCAAGGACTGAGCTTTCATAAGGAACTGAGATGGTTGGATTTCAGTGCAGGTGCATCTGCGTGGCCAGCAGTGCTGGGTCCTGGCTGGGCTGCAGCAGAGAGAGGGGGCACCCTCAGCCATGTGTGCTTTGTGCCATCTGCCTGCCAGCAGGGCCTGCAGGAGCAGGAGGTGGACAAGAATTCAGGTAGAGATGGAAGGGTTTGTGGACGAGACGTAGGTGGAATTAAGCTTACAGAGGCTCTGGAGGGCGTCCAGAGAAGAGCAACGAAGCTGGTGAAGGGGCTGGAGAACAGGCCTTATGAGGGACGGCTGAGAGAGCTGGGGGTGTTTAGTCTGGAGAAGAGGAGGCTGAGGGGAGGCCTCGTTGCTCTCTACAACTACCTGAAAGGAGGTTGTGGAGAGGGGGGAGCTGGGCTCTTCTCCCAAGTGACAGGGGACAGGACGAGAGGGAATGGCCTCAAGCTCAACCAGGGGAGGTTTAGGCTGGACATCAGGAAAAAAGTTTCCACAGCAAGGGTCATTGAGCAGTGGCAGAGGCTGCCCAGGGAGGTGGTGGAGTCAATATCCCTGGAGGGCTTTAAAAGACTGGTAGATGAGGTGCTTGGGGATATGGTTTAGTGGCAGATAGGAATGGTTGGGCTTGATGACCTAAGAGGTCTTTTCCAGGTCTTTTTCTTCTCCAGGAGGAGGTCTTCAGCAGGAGGAAGCTTTTCTGAGGGAAATGCTTGGAAGTGTCCACAGGGGAACAAAAGTTGTGATGTTGGTGGTGGAACGCTGGCAGTCCTTGTGTTTATGGTGGCTGATCCTGGGTAGAAGGAGTTTGCAGAGGGTGGGACGATGCCTCGGTGGTTCCTGACGAAGATGGGGAGGCCGTGCCTCTGCAGCGCTGTGAGAAGAGCAGTGGAGGTCCTGCCAGCTCCTTTTGGATTCCATGAGCTGATGCTGCTGGGGCGCAGGCTGTTCCTGGGCAGGTTTATTTCCTTCCCATCGCTGCAGAAGCCGAGCTCCTGTCTTTCCGCCGCCGCTTTACTCCCTGGAGCAGCACCATCTGGTGAAGGGAGCTGGAAAGACCAGCCACGCAGACGTGTACGCTGCAGAGAAGCTTCAATCTCGATGGCGTTTCCATCACAGTCACCCAGGTGTTCTCCTGCAGCAGGAAACGCTGCTTTGCTGTGATCTTTCCCCAGCCACCTAAAAGGATGCTTCCCGCTTTCCCCGTCAGCGTCTCGGAGGTGTGTGGGGAGCAAAATGCTTTGAGCTGTGCTCTCTTTGTTCGTTGCGATTCGCCCTCATCAGAGTAATCTCCAGGAATGGTCTCTGAGTATTTTGCAATAAGTTTGGCAGGGAGTTTGGAATTCAATAGCCAAATAAATTCGTGGCGTACGGATGTGTATTTTAACATGCTGGAATTTGGGAATGACATGCTGTGCTATAAATAGGAACGGATCAGAGGAGTTAAGTGTTCTGTTCAGGATCTGGAATGAACAAAACCTGAACCAGATGCTGAAAACTTTTCTTTCTGGCTTTTTCTTCCCTGGGGAAAGGGACTGTGTCAGATTCCTGAGATTTTGCTGTACCCTGTTTGTTTTTCCTGGCTTTTCATTTTCCACTATTGAGAAGCTGCTGGGCATCACCCTCCTCTCGGTGCGGCTGACTGACGGGCCTTCCCGTATTCAACCAAGGGGAAAGTGTTGCTTGTGGGTTTGCAGAAAAACGCCTGACCCACAGGGCACCTCACTTGGTAACCTCACAAGCTGACCACAGTTTGATCCTTCAGTGGAGTTAAACACCAGATTAAAAGATATATACTGACATTAACTTCCTTTGCTAGTAAATGAACATGAGCCAGCAGTGGCCCAGGTGGCCAAGAAGGCCAGTGGCATCTTGGATTGGATCAGAAACGATGTGGCCAGTAGGTCCAGGGAGGTTCTTCTCCCTCTGTACTCAGCACTGGTGAGACCACTCGTCAAATCCTGTGGCCCCTTACTACAAGAAGGATGTTGAGGCTCTGGAGCGAGTCCAGAGAAGAGCAAAGAAGCTGGTGAGGGGGCTGGAGAACAGGCCTTATGAGGAGCGGCTGAGAGAGCTGGGGGTGTTTAGCCTGGAGAAGAGGAGGCTGAGGGGAGACCTTATTGCTCTCTGGAACTACCTGAAAGGAGGTTGTGGTGAGGAGGGAGCTGGGCTCTTCTCCCAAGTGACAGGGGACAGGATGAGAGGGAATGGCCTCAAGCTCCGCCAGGGGAGGTTCAGGCTGGACATTAGGAAAAAAATTTTCACAGCAAGGGTCATCGGGCACTGGCAGAGGCTGCCCAGGGAGGGGGTTGAGTCACCTTCCCTGGAGGGATTTAAGGGACGGGTGGATGATTCTATAAGCCCACCAAACCCCCCGGTGTGGGTGGTAGAGATGTGCCAGAATCCACTCTGGCACCTCACCTTCAAGCTGTCTCGCAGTGGACAGTTCCACTCTGGCTCATTTTGCTGATACCTGCATGCCAAATTCCACCCTGTGTTAACGTGGGGAGGGAATCAGCTCACTCCTGGATGCGCAGGCTGCCCTCAGCTGCGAGAACTGTGCTCACAGGTACTGGAGTAGAGCTGAACTCCTTGTGGGAACCGTGACACCTTTCACTTGGCTAATTTTCACACTGCTGTCCCTTTATGGAGTGGCTTAGGGGATCTGTAAGAGCGGCTTCTCAGGGCTTTTCTGTCAGGTGAGAAGCTGCTGGGATTTGTGACAGTGGCTGAATGTGAGCCAGCAGTGGCCCAGGTGGGCAAGGAGGCCACCACCATCCTGGCTTGCTCAGCCCTGGGGTGGCCAGCAGGAGCAGGGAGGGATTGTCTCCTGCGCTAAGCACCGGGGAGGCTGCATCTCAAATCCTCGTTCAGTTTTGGGCTCCTCACTCCGAGAAAGACCTTGAGGGGCTGGAGCGCATCCAGAGAAGGGAATTGAGCTGGGGAAGGGGCTGGAGACCAGGGGTTGTGGGTCCGGCCTATGGACCTGGGGCTGTTTAGCCTGGAGAAGAGAAGGCTGAGGGGAGACCTCATCACTCTCTGCAGCTCCTGGAAAGGAGGTTGGAGCAAGGTGGGTGCTGGGCTCTGCTTCCAGATTTCAAGGGATGGGATGAGAGGGAATGGCCTCAAGTTGCACCAGGGTAGGTTTGGATTAGAAATAAGGAAAAATGTTATTTCCTGACTTAGTGGTGAAGCCCTGGCAGAGGCTGCCCAGGGCAGTAGGGGAATCTCCATGCCTGGAGGTGTTAAAAACCTGTGTGGCCATGGCACTTAGGGACAGGGTTTAGCAGGCACAGTGGGGTTGGGCTGATGATTGGACTGAGTGAGCTTAGAGGGCTTTTCCAATCCTAATGATCCCATGATTCTATGACTTTGAAGGGGGATGGGGCTTGGTTTCAAAAGTGGCATCCCGAAAGGGATTAGCTTGCCCTTCGCTTCTTTGGAAGATGTATGTGAAGTGGATCTGAAAACACATTGTACTACAAAGCGGGATAGATCTTTGTTGGGGTCCTGTGCGAGAGGGTGACTGTTCGCAGCCAGGCTTCGTTGTTATCTGTGTTGCCTTGGGCTCATGCAAAGGTGTTGTGGCAACAAAGGAAGATGCAGCCTAGCCCGAGGCTTTGGGGATGGTGTTGCTGCAGGGGCTGCTGTCAGAGAGGCTACACTAGCAGCAAGGAGCTGTTTACTGCATGCAGGAGTGCAAATCTGGATTAAACCTGGGAAGACAACACGCCATGTGCCTTCGAAACTTGTGCTTCCAGCTGGGGTTAGGCTCTTCCTAACACACCCAACTCTCAGGGACCTGGACACCGACAGCTTCATACTCAAGCCTTGTGCAGCATAATGTGAGGGGGAGAGTTGGAACTAAAAGACAGAGTAGATCGAGATGAGTGAACGTGGTGCTGGTGGACAAGGGTCTGCTTTATCTGAGAGGTAAGGGATTCACTGCTCTCTGCCACTGATTCCTGGTGTGAGGGCATTGGTTCCCCATCTGCAGATTGGAAGTAGGCTGCTTCTCGCTGCTTCTCAGCACCCCTTTGGACCTGTCCAGGACCATCTCTATGCGTGCACAACCCCTGGCACAGGGGCTGTGGTTGGGTTGAGATCTTTCCAGCACTGTCATCCTGTTTTCAGAGGGGTGTAGAAACCAGCCTGTCCTGGTGTGGTTTGGTCTTCTCTCGATAAGAGGCTTGAGCCTCTGAACTTTTGGTGGTTTATAGAGACAAGGCAGCCGGCTGCCCCTCAGAGCCTTTTGAGTGCCTTTTGAGTCCTTTTGAGTGAGTCCGCTGCCCTGACCGTGTGCAGGTGGAGCCCTGGCAGAGTGTCTGCTGTCACCTTTACTGCTCAGCTGGCTGCAAGGGGCTGCTGCTCGGAACCAGAAGCTGCTGAGGTGCTGGTTCCTAAAGCCTTGTTTTTCTCCTGATATGTTTGAGTCACACTTGCTGTTTCTTTTCAGGACACGGGTATCGGGATGACCCAGGAGGAGCTGGTTTCTAACCTCGGTACCATTGCTCGATCAGGCTCAAAGGTAAGTGGAGATGAGGCCCCCCTTCTCCCTACTCAGAAAGATCTTCTCCAATTCTATCGCTTCTCCCAGTGGTTTCTTATTCTGTGTCATCCCTTGGCCTCCAGCCCAGCTGTGATATTATCCCCGTCTTGGAAGGCAAAACCTGCCTGTGGGCTCCTCTGGCTCTTGGTGGTCTCTGTGCTGTGGGATCCCCACGGTGCCCAAGCAGCACCAGCGTGTGTGATGCTGCAGGCCCTGGCTGCCCTCACTCCTGAAAGCAGATGCCTTGCTCCCCAGGGTATCGCTGTGCAGGGCCACGCACACACTTGGCATTTGTCCTGTGTCTGGGAGGGCAGCAGCTGTGTCCTCATGTTGGCAAGTTGTTATTTATATGTACCTGATATATTTTTTCATCTCTGAAGTCACCATTTTAAGATTTTGTGCTCCTGGTTGACTGAGCCCTTGCTCATTTTACTTTACTGCTAGTGGCAGGCAGTGTTGCCCTAAGCAATGCTTCCCTTTTCCAGAGGTGCAGTCCTTGTGGGAAAAGGGTTTTCCTTGCGCACCATCCTCAGAGCACTGAAACAGAGGTGTGGGACGAGTAGGGGCTGGGATACCTTGTGTAGAGCTGGATCAGCGCATGAGGAGGAGGATCAGAGCGTTGGAGGATGGATGACACCCTCACAGTGGTACCTGAAGTCACTGTGTGCTGTTTGATGTCTCCTTTGTTCCTCCAGGCTTTTCTAGATGCTCTGCAGAGCCAAGCTGAAGCAAGCAGTAAAATCATCGGCCAGTTTGGAGTGGGATTCTACTCGGCCTTCATGGTGGCCGATAAGGTGGAGGTGTTCTCCCAGTCTGCGGAGCCGGGGAGCCCAGGCTACCACTGGTCTTCAGATGGGTGAGACTGTGGAAGAGATGAAAATGTGACGAGGCCTTGTGTCCAGACCAGGCATGGACTGAAAGCAGGATGGGGCTGGTGTGGTCTTTCCCATCCAGGCTTTACTGGCTTAGATCCTGTTCAGATTATACACAGCAACCAAGTGTGGCCATGTGTGCCACAGTGAAAACCACAGGGACAAGATTGCCTTGTCAGAGAGGGCGTGTTGTGGGCAAGGAGAGCACCTGCCTCGCCGGTTCCTTCCCCGCTGGCAGTCTGAGCCGTGGCCCAGACTGAGAGATGGATTGAATCCCTTTGGTCCAGCCATCCCCTGGGTTTTGCCCGAGGCAGGGCTTGTGCCGCGCTGCAGCTCTGCAGGCACAGCTCTTCTGTGGGTCAGCTCTGTGAGCTCAGCCTTTCCTTTTTGCTTGAAGTTTTTGCAAAGCTGTGGACTGCTGGACCGTGTGAAATCAGAGCTTCTAGGGTGACAAGCTCTGCATCCCCTTAGAATCCCCAAGGAATAAGGAATTTTCTAAGCAATTTAAATTCTTGAACAAACATCCTCTAACTGCGATGTCAAGCTATCTCAGCGCGCAGGCAAACTGCTGTCTGTGTTGCTGTACCCTTTGAAGGCCTCCTTGGCAGTCATCGCGCTGCTGTCAGTGCTCTCACCAGGGCTGGTCCCCGTTCGGCATTCCCACAGTACGAGGGTCGGGTGGTCATCCAGAATGAGCATGACTGCTTTTCATTGTCACAAGCTCCAACATACCCCAGTGGAGATAAAAATGAGGGGCTGCAAGCAGGTCAGAGCTGTCGAGGGAGAAGGCAGGAGCCTGGGAGGGTCACTGCAGGGAATGCAGGAGAGGAGCTGAGGGCTAGGCTCAAACAGCCTGAGGTTTGCTTGGAGTTTGTCTCCTTCTCGGTAGAGGCTGCTGATGTCTTTGCAGAGCAGCATGTCCTGGGTCTGGGGTCTCTGCAGGGAAGGGATGGGTCGATGAGGTGCTGAGGGACATAGTTTAGTATTTGATAGGAATGGTTGGGCTTGATGGGTCTTTTCCAACCTGGTGATTCTATGATTCTGTGGTTTGGGAGCCTTTTCAGAGACGCAAGGAGCATTGGGACATTCAAGGTTATTTGCCTTTTCCTCTTGGTGCTGAAGATTTGTGGGTGCTCTTAGTTTAATAAAATATTTTAATGTCCCATCGTGGATGTACCTAGGGCACAGGCTGACACAGGGTCTGTTTCTAATCCTAGCTCAGGAGTGTTTGAGATTGCAGAAGCATCTGGTGTCAGAACTGGGACAAAGATTATTGTGCACCTCAAAGAGGACTGCAAGGAGTTTGCAAATGAGGACCGAGTCAAGGGTGAGTGGAGGAGGGAAGCGCTGTTCCCTTCTGAGGGGCTGGGTGAAGTCTCTTCATCCCCTGTGAGCAGGAGGTGGATTTACAGTGGTTTTCCTCTCCTGCAGCACCTTTTGCCTGAAGATACTGTTCTTGCTGTGCTGTTTTCACAAATGCAAGTCAAATGTCTTATTTCCATTCCAGAGGTGGTGACAAAATACAGCAACTTCATCAGCTTCCCACTGTATCTCAATGGGAGAAGAATTAACACCTTACAGGTGAGTGGGAACGCCGAAAACAGGCAATGTGGGAGGTGCTTCACAAGCACTCAGCTGAGCCAGTGGTGGGAGCCTCCATCAGGGCAGTGGGCCCAGACCCACTTCAGCTCTCACTTCCCTTCTGCTTGCTGGTCAATCCTTGAGGTATTTGACCAGTACTGTCAGTCACCTTGAGCAATGGTCACTGTCCAGGATGTTCTTGGCCTTTGGCGAGTGGGAGGCAATGGGGGGAACCCAAATCCCTTTTGTCTGGGGCTAAACAAGCTGCCTCGTATATATTGTGGGGCAAGAGCACCTCGATGGGAGGTGACCTGATTGCAGCCAAGGGACAGTAATTTGTCAGTCTGTGACAACAATACATCCCTTTGCCCTTGGGCTGTGCAGAATCATAGAATCATAGAATCACCGGGTTGGAAAAGACCCATCAGATCATCAAGACCAACCATTCCCATCAAACACTAAACCATGTCCCTCAGCATCTCATCCACCCGTCCCTTAAACCCCTCCAGGGAAGGTGACTCAACCCCCTCCCTGGGCAGCCTCTGCCAGTGCCCAGTGACTCTTTCTGTGAAGAAGAGTCTGTCTGTTTGAAAGATTTCCTTGCACCCAGAGGGAAAATACAACACTGAGAGTCCTGCGCTGTGAGGCCTTGGGTATTGAGAGCTGATGGGAGCTCATTGCCCTGCTCCTCCACAGGCACTCTGGATGCTGGAGCCCAAGGAGATTGGCGAGTGGCAGCACGAGGAGTTCTACCGCTTCATAGCACAGGCTTACGACAAGCCCCGCTACACCCTGCACTACAAGACCGATGCTCCCCTCAACATCCGCAGCATTTTCTACGTGCCGGAGCAAGTATGTGCCCTTCTGTCAGGGAACAGTGGGACATCTGCCCGGTTACTCTGAAGAGGAGGGAGTAGGATTGCTCCTCAGGGAAAGGAGGCAGGGGAGGAATGTCCAGTGTGGCATCTCTGCAGTGGGCTGGCTGCCACAGCATGATGGCTG
Source organism: Clamator glandarius (assembly GCA_033459285.1). Classification (NCBI taxonomy): domain Eukaryota; kingdom Metazoa; phylum Chordata; class Aves; order Cuculiformes; family Cuculidae; genus Clamator; species Clamator glandarius. The sequence goes on from JAUNZM010000625.1 coordinate 288,308, forward strand.
GGGAGTTGGAGCTGTGACAGGAGCAGGAGGTGGCTCAGGTAGATCCCTAGGGAAAACAGCCAAGATCTCAGCTCTTGTTGAGTTCAGCACTGGTAGTGAAGACCCTGGTATGACCTGGTTAGATAGTGCAGCCACAGAGTTACTGCAGCATCGCGTGCAGCTGAGCACCCTGCACGGTGGTGGTCTTCATCTCTGTCTCTTGTTCCTGCAGAAACCATCCATGTTTGATATCAGCAGGGAACTGGGCTCCAGCGTTGCCCTCTACAGCCGCAAAATTCTCATTCAAACCAAAGCTGCTGACATCCTGCCTAAATGGCTGCGTTTCCTTAGAGGTGCGTGCTGGGACCAGGAATAGCAGGCGGTGTTGTGGCTTCCGCAGAGGGTGAGGCGAGGGGCTGCCTTCCTGAGCCTGGCACCCGTGTTTGCCTCGCTGCTCAAGGGTTGCTCTGCATTTCAGGTGTTGTGGACAGTGAGGATATACCCCTGAACCTCAGCAGGGAGCTGCTGCAGGAGAGTGCCCTCATCAGGTAACCAAGTAGATCCTCTGGACCACTGAGGCTCTTCTGGCTTCTTACTGGTTGAGAAAGGGACATTGTGGGATAGCTAGAAGGGCTTGGAAGGGCCCGGCCCATAAGCTGCAGCATTCTATCCTTGGGAATTTCTGTGGTCTGTAACATGAGTTCTTGGCCCTGCTGGTCTCATCTTGAGACGTGAGACCAGCGTCCTGTGCTGTATGATTTGCTGCCGTGTGCCCCAGGCTGTGTCTTGCTATCTCTGCTCTGCAGCAGTAACAGTGGGTTCGCTATTTAAAGTGTCTGCTCTGCACTACCAAGTGGTTTGGAAAACAAACCCAAATAGTAAATAGGTTGTCGATGCTAGGAAGCTGGGCTGTTCTTTAGTGTCACCGTTATTGATGGGTAGATCTTCACGGAGCACCTTGTGTCTCTTGTCTCTGGGCTTCCTGCAAAGCTCTGCTGTGCTCACACAGAGATTTGTCAAAAACTGAGTGCCACCAGCGTGGTTTTCTCTTGGTGCTGAGGCTCAGTGAAGCTCAGGGCCAGCAGACCAGTCTCCTCTAAGAACCCCTCAGCTCTGGCTTTGGGTTTCCCTTACTTTTTGTCCTTCGAGACCCCTCTCAAACACTTGACGCTGTTGAAACTGGAGGGAAGGAAAATCCTACTTGTTGGAATTAGTGCTGTTTTCTCATTAGGTTTCATGGCTAACTTTGCATCCTGCAGCTAGTAAAATTCTCAATGAAGTCACAAACAAACTCTGTCACTTCACAGTGGATTCTCAGGCCCTCAGAAAGGGTTCCCCCAAGTTTAACCCTTTTATAGCCACTTCCCACGCATTAAGGGTAGCTGCGGGAGTGAGGCGCGTGCCCTGGGCATGGTTAGTTGTGTCCTGCAGCATCACTGAGTGATGATTTACTGAGGATTTGAGCTTTGGCAGTACTTTCGTACCATAGCCATAATTGTCATAAGATCATAGAATTATAGAATCCTAGAATCATGGAATGGTTTGGGTTCGAAGGGACCTTAAAGCCCATCCAGTTCCAACTCTCTGCCATGGGCACCTCCCACTGAATCAGGTTGCTGAAAGCTTCATCCAGCCTGGTCTTCCCCGACTTCTCTGGACAACCTGTGCCAGGGCCTCCCCACCCTCACAGGAAAACATTTCTTCCCAAGATCTCATCTAAATCTCCCCTGTTTCTGCTTCAAACCATTCCTCCTCATCCTGTCCCTGCACGATCTCTGTAGCTCAAGAGCTACTCTTGACTGAGGTACAAAGAACAGATGCAGGGCTGAGCTACTCTTGACTGAGATACAAAGAACAGATGCAGAGCTTGAAAGGAAACAATGGAGTCAGAGTTTCTTCTTTGTCCTCATGTTTACAAATGCATCACAAACAGGGAGAAGGATGTTCACCTAAAACCTTTTGTCTTGGTCTTGTAGCTGTCTTTAACAAGAGTTGCTTCTGCTGCAGGAAGCTCCGAGATGTTTTGCAGAAGAGATTGATCAAGTTCTTCATCGACCAGAGCAAGAAGGACCCTGAGAAATATGCCAAATTCTTTGAGGACTATGGGGTGTTCATGAGAGAGGGGATTGTGACAATAGCAGAGCAGGATGTCAAGGTACCAGTTCTGAAACACTGAAGCTAGTGGGGAGGGTTACTGGCTTCTGCCGTGGCCTGGGATGAGGGAGCCTGCTTTTTTGTCAATCTTACAGGCTGTAACTTGTGTCCCTGGCTCTAATAAGACCTACAGGTTCTCTAGTGCCCAAACTCCCACTCTTTCTGCCTGGGTGCTGTTTCCCACTTAATTTGAGACACTGTACCCACAGGGTGTTGCCAGCCCTCCCTATGCAATATGAACTACAGGAGGCAATAAAGCAGGGCTCTCCCTACTGATGTCCTCTCTCTGCAATCCCATTTCCAAGGCAGCTTGACCTACATCCTGTCTAGGTCACTTTTCTGCCTCCTTAATATCTGGAGCAGGAAAGGAGACACTCTGAATCCCCTGAGCCATTTTGCAGGGCTGCAAACAGGCCTGGATGCTACAGAGGGAATTCCTGGGGCTGGGAGCGGTCAGGGCGACCATGGTCGCTTGTCCTCAGCTCACAGGAGCACATTCCTTCCAGGAGGACATAGCAAAGTTGCTCCGTTATGAATCGTCCGCCCTGCCCGCAGGCGAGCTGACCAGCCTGACCGACTACGCCTCCCGCATGAAGGCAGGGAGCAGAAACATCTACTACCTGTGTGCACCCAACCGGCACCTGGCCGAGCACTCCCCGTACTTTGAGGCCATGAAGAAAAAGGACATGGAGGTGAGTGAGCAGCTTGTCACAGCCTGAGGAACACCCTGAGCCACCACATCCCACAGGCAGGGCTGACCGGGATCAAGGAGCCAAGCGGGGCCTGTGACAGTCCCAGCTGCTGTGCTGTCTTTGTCCAGGCTCTTCTCTGTCTCTGCTCAGCCTGGCTGCTGCGGTGTGAGGCCGGGAAGGAGCTGTCACGTTGTGCGAGCTGTCACTTTGTGCACGCTGTCATGCAGACACCTAGTTCTGATGTCTGCTCAATACCCTAGAGCCTGAGAGCTGCTCTGCAGGGCTGATAACGGTGTTACCAGTGTCCTCTGTCTCAGGACTGGAGCTGGTGCTCCCTGTCCATAGGGCAGCAGGACTTGTTCAGCTGCAGACCTGCCACCCATGGGAACAAAGCCCTCCAAGCATTTGCTTTCATTTGGAGCCCTGAGCAGTCGTCACTGTGGGGTTGAGCCTCCTGGTTTCCTCTCGCTGTTTGGTGCGCAGTTCCCTTAGGAAGGAGGAGATGCTGTTACATCCCAAACAATCTGCTGGTTCCCCTTTCTGTGGCCCAGGTCCTGTTCTGCTATGAACAATTTGATGAGCTGACGCTCTTGCACCTTCGGGAATTTGACAAGAAAAAGCTGATCTCGGTGGAGACGGATATTGTTGTTGATCACTATAAGGAAGAGAAGTTTGAAGAGAGCCACCCAGGTACTGTGAGGCCCTTCCTACTCATGTGTCCTGCTGCCCTGTGCCTCCTCCAGCACTCTTGCAGCTCCTGAGCATGCGAGCAAGAGCTCTCCTCTCTACCCCACTATTCTCACGCTCTGAGGCAACTCGTAGTTCTTGCAGATCCCTTTCATATTTGGAATTTCCATGATTTGAGTTTTAACAACAGACACACGTCTGGTGCCCTGGCAGAGGCAGGAGGGCACAGGCCTGTCCTCTCTGCGTACGGCTCAGCCTGGGGTGAGGGCAGACACGTAGGTGCGTGTGGAGTGGTGCTGCCTTCCCGTTCCCACAAGAGAACAGATAAATGGAAGCACAAAAGGGACTGAGCTCAGGCGTACAGCTCCCTGTGCGCTGGAATGTGATTGATGTGTGCTTAGCTGTGCCCTCTCTCCCCCTGCCAGCCACAAAACGTCTGACAGAGAAGGAGGCAGAGGATCTGATGGCCTGGATGAGAAATGCCCTAGGATCTCGCGTGACTGGTGTTAAGGTAGGTGTTCTGTGCCTAAGTAACTGAGGACAGACGATCCCTGGATCATCATCTAGGGACAAAGATGGCGGTTGACTGGGGAATTCCTGCCACAGCTTTTTGTTTGGACCTGGAGAGATGTCTTTGTGCCTCCATTCTGAAAATGAAGTGAAGGCATTTGTCACTGGATGGGCCACGTGGCAGTGGAAGAGCTTCATCTTGACATGTAATGACTAAAGCCCATTTTATGAGTTCACACTCAGGTTAGTAGAAGAACAGGCTGGTGACTGTCTTGCTGTGAACTAGAGAGTCATCCTGGCAAGGAGAGCTTTGGGTCCCGCTCTGAGCTACTGCCCAGGGACTGGTGGGGCTGTTGGGGCCCCAACTTTCCGGCTGGATTAGCCCCTGTGGGCTTGGGACGAATCATGCAGGCGCTTGGTGTGGATCTGTGCTGGGGAGCCCCCGCGTCCCTGCACATCCTCCACCTCAAACCCACGTGCATTTTTCATCTCAGCACTGATTGCTAGTTTTGCCGCAGGTGACCATGCGACTGGACACCCACCCTGCCATGATCACTGTGCTCGAGATGGGTGCTGCCCGCCACTTTCTTCGCATGCAGCAGCTGGCCAAGACCCAAGAGGAGCGTGCCCAGCTCCTGCAGCCCACCCTGGAGATCAACACAGGGTAAGAGTGAGCAATACAGCTCTTGGCACCAACCTTATCCTGGGCTGCATCCAAAGCAGTGGGACCAGCAGGGCCAGGGAGGGAGTTCTGCCCCTCTGCTCCACTGCGGTAAGACCCACCTAGAGCCCTGCGTTCAGTTGTGGAGTCCTCAGCACTGGAAGGATATGGAGCTGTTGGAATGAGTCCAGAGGAGGCCACGGAGATGATCTAGGGGCTGGAGCGCCTCCCTAGCAAGGCCATGCTGAGGTAGTTGGGGGTTGTTCAGCCTGGAGAAGAGAAGGCTGCAGGAAGACCTCAGAGCAGCTTCCGGTAGTGAAAGGCGCTCCAGGAAAGCTGGAGAAGGACTTTTGATCAGGGATAGGATGAGGGAAATGGTTTTAAGCTGGCAGAGGGGAGATTGAGGTGAGATCTCGGGGAAAAATGTTTTCCTGTGAGGGTGGGGAGGCCCTGGGTCAGGTTGCCCAGAGCAGTTGTGGCTGCCCCATCCCTAGATGGGCTCAAGAACAGGCTGGATGGGGCTTTGATCACCTTGATCCTGTGGGAGGTATCCCTGCCCACGGCAGGGGTTGGTTCTGGGTGGACTTTGAGGTCTCTTCTGCCCCAAGCCATTCTGTGATTCTGTTATTGTATGATGAATACCAGCGCTAGGCCTGGGGCACTGCCACCTTTGTGGGGTGGAGGCAAAGGCAGCAATGTCAGGCTCTCAGTTAGCAGGACTCTCCCATTTAAGTGCAGTGTGTGCTACAGTGTTTTAATCCGTGAGGCCAGTCCATGTGAGTCACCCTCACGCACTACACCCAGCCCTCTGAGGACCAGGGGGCCTACGGGCTCTGGGTGCGAGAGAAGACAGAAGCCCCCAGAACAAGGAAGTTGGAACTATTTGGATCTTTAGGTAGAACCTTTTCTGTCCCACCTTGGCTTAGCTGCTCACTCTGGAAATAAATTTCTCCTTGTGTCCAAAAATACCAAGCCTCAGCATTGATCTCTCTCACTCTCGCAGGCACGCTCTGATTAAGAAGCTTAACGAGCTGAAGGACAGTCAGCCTGATCTGGCCCAGCTGTTGCTTGATCAGGTGAGAACCCGGCCTTCTCCAGAAGCAGCACCGTCCTCTGCTGAGCCAGCTGGCAGGGAGCAGGGTGGAGCCTTTGTGTTGGGCAGGAATCACGTCCTTCTGTGGTGTTTCCGGCACTGGTGGTCCATGTTTTTCTTTCCAAGTGGTCTAGAAGACATGCTTGGTCTCAGCACGCAAGTCCTGAACAGCAGCTTTTGCTTCCTCCCCTGCTCTCAACCAGCTCTCGCTGCTTATTTAATGCTTTCTTCTCTGTTTCAGATTTATGAGAATGCCATGATAGCAGCAGGACTGAACGAGGACCCCAGGCCAATGGTGAGCCGGCTGAACGAGCTCCTCACCAAAATCCTGGAGAGAAACTGAGTCCCTGAAGACTGAAGGATGAACCCTGTGCCGATATCCCTCTCCTCAAGTGTAGTCCCTCTGTACAGCGAGGGGCTTACAAGGCAGAGGGCTGGGGGAACGCAGGGAACTTCACCCCTCACTGCACAGGAAGGAGCCAGTTGCAATTATTAGATTGGGTCATCAGCCTGTTCAGAGTGCCACATTCTCAGTGGGAACAAAAACCAGAGGTTGCTGCTAAAACAACGTGCCCAGATTTCTTACGCAAGCCTGAAGAGCCTCATTTCTTACCATTTCTAGAAATCGCCTTTCCCATAACAGGTATTGGCAGCAAGATTCCAAGTTAGGTCTGTGAATACAGCCCCCATCCTGGGATGCCGTTGAGCTCCAAATGAGCACTCACAATTAATTAATTTGCTAAGAAGTCTCCACTTCTGACCGGACAGGAGGAGTTTGTGGGCGTGGAGACAGATTGCTGCCATCAGCACACACAGATACCATCGGTGGGACACATCAGTACAGTCCCATGGCAGAAAAGGTCCCTGAGCTGTCAGATACTGAGTTCATCTTGGTCTTGCTGTGGAGAATGGGAAGTAGCTGGGAAATGGCTTTCCAGAATGTGGCTTTCTGGAGAGTCTCCAGGGGCTTTTCCTCTTCTGTGGGATAAGATGTGTGTCTAACTGATTTGTATTTATGGTAAATAAACTCCTTTTCCAGACCCCTCCACTCTTCTCTCTTCCCCTTATTTGCTGGTCTTTGTGTCTTTCATCTGGTGTTTTTTGAGGGGTTCTCCAGATGCTGCTTGGCTCTTCAGGGCATCAAGCGCTGGACAGGTGGGAAAAGAGGGCTGTGGAAACGAGGGTCTGCAGCTCTGGACCCTGTTAGCCTTGTCTGCAAACAGAGTTTTAGCCCTTTGAATCCTTTCTGAGGAGCAACGGCTGTTCAACAGGAGAGGTCTTTGTAACAGAAAATACAACACTGGATTTCCCTCTTGTTTATACCATGCAAAGTGATTTACAAGAACAAGTCCTCCTGCCCTGTGAGGGCTCTGAGCCAGATGCGATGGTGGTTTAGCTTATCTTTAAATTGCCAGGTCAAGATTCTAGACCTGGATTTGGTTAACTGCTTGGATGCTCTGCTGGCTCCACCTCTTTCCCCAAACACTGTGAGCTCTGATGGGCTACAGGAAGCCTGGTGGTGCGAAGGGGAATGAGGAGGGTCTGCTGCTTGGGCTGCCATTTCAGAGGTTTTATTAACATCACCTACATTTTGGTTTTATTCAGATGCAGAAGAAGAGCTAATGTGATAGTGTAGGGGATGTTGAGAGGAGCAAGGAGCCACCTACATCCCTAGGATAGCTGTGTAGCTCAACTAGAGGGGACAGGTCATGATCCTGCTCTGGGTAAGATACCAAAGGCATTGTTTGATTATGCTGGGATTCCCTGATTGTGCAATAACAAAATACCCCTGAATTGTCTCTGCTTGAAGTTTAGAAGAGTAAGGTGACAGCAAAGCTGGCACAGATGGACATGCAGAAGGGTTTGCTCCTCAAAGTGGCCAATGTACGTGGGGTTCAGCTGCCCACTGTGGAGCCTGGGCAGCATTCCTGGCTTCCAAATAAATGCAAGATCCTTTGCCATCAAAACTGATGTAAATACCCATGAAAGATGTGTATATGTGGAGGTACAGAGCCCTGTAGGAGACGTGGAAGGGGCAATGCAATGTGGCCGCTTCACAGCACAGTGTTTTTCATAAACACAAACTGAATCACAGAATCACAGAATAACCAGGTTGGAAGAGACCCACTGGATCGTCGAGTCCAACCATTCCCACCAATCCCTAAATCATGCTCCTAAGCACCTCATCTACCCTAACCTTAAACACCTCCAGAGACGGTGACTCAACCACCTCCCTGGGCAGACCGTTCCAATGCCTAACCACCCTCTCCGTGAAGAACTTTTTCCTAATCTCAAGCCTAAATCTCCCCTGGCGGAGCTTGAGGCCATTCCCTCTCGTCCTGTCCCCTGTCACTTGGGAGAAGAGCCCAGCTCCCTCCTCTCCACAACCTCCCTTCAAGTAGTTGTAGAGAGTAATAAGGTCTCCCCTCAGCCTCCTCTTCTCCAGGCTGAATGAAATCCTTTGGTGGTTTTCCGATGGCAACGGTGCAGCAGGGTTAGCCTGGAGGCTGGGTCACCCGGTGGGCACTGAGAGGGGCTGGAACTAGCCTCTGGGTGTCATGCCTGATCTGAAGCTGGGTGCTTGTCAATAAAATCTGACGCATCTTTAACCTTTCCAGTCCTGGGAATCGGGAATCCCAGCAGCCCTCGAGGTGATTTTTTTTTTTTTTTTGCCACAAGAGATCTGTGACTAAAAGACTAAATAAGGTTTCCTGTTCAAGGAATGCAAACCTGCCCTTTGTCACCTTTGTCATCAAATGAGAGATGTGATCTCTTCTCCCAGGTAACAAGGGATGAGAGGAAATGACCTCAAGTTGTGCCAGAGGAGGTTTAAATTGGATATTGGGAAAAATGTCTTCACTTACAGATTTGTGAAGCCCTGGCAGAGGCTGCCCAGGGCAGTGGGGGAGTCTCCATTGCTGGAGGGGTTCAACAAATGTGGCACTTGGGGACATGGTTTAGCAGGCACGGTGGGGCTGGGCTGACAGTTAGACTACATGAGCTGAGAGGTCTTAATGATTCTGTGATTCTATTAAATGAGCAGTGTAAAGGTTGTTTCAAGCATGATGGTAAAAGGGAGGCACGGAAAGCTGGTTAGAGCTCAATTTTTCGCTTTCTGTACAACCTCAGAACATGCTGTGCAAGCAGAGGAGCCTTGTATGGATCTTATATCAGATTTCAGTGCTCTTTGTAGTGGCGATGCTGCAGTTGTGCTCTTTCAGTTCCTATAATTTCCAGCTCTCATCCTCTCCACTCAGATACTACATTACTCATCCTCAAAAGCATTGTATCACTAACCATTTTCTATCCTATTTCATAGCGTCATAGAATCACCAGGTTGAAAGAGACCCACCGGATCATTGAGTCCAACCATTCCCACCACTCTCTAAACCATGTCCCTCAGTATCTCATCCACCTGCACCTTAAACACCTCCAGGGAAGGTGAGTCAACCACCTCCCTGGGCAGCCTGTTCCAATGCCTAACCACCCTTTGTCGTCTGCAGACTTGCTAAGGGAAGTGCGCTACCTGCAACAAGAATAGTGCCCCTTGATTTTTGTAGCATGTTAAGGTGAACCATGTGTTTCAGGAACATGAAATACGTGGGAATCGCACTGTGCAGTGCCCAGCATGGGCTACGTGAGTCCTTTGCTTCTGCATTTGCTCTACCAGATTTCCATATTTCCCATTGGGATGGAACTGGGGATCTCCAACCTGGAAGAATCTCACGGAGCTTATTTGGTTTCCTGTCTGGAAACAATGCCGAACCCTGCTTTGTGCAGAAAATTGACCTGTTGGGTTTGGTTTTCACTAGGATCGTATTAACTGCTGCCTGTCTCTTTTTGTTTGGGCCAGAATTTTTTTTTCTACAAGATAAACTTTTTTGTGCTTTGTGATAAAGAGCTTGGCCATCTCTCCTGCTCTGCCCAGGCTCATCAGCCATGGAGTCAAACCTGTTTCCTCCAGGGACAGGAGATGGAAAATATTTATAGGCAGCAAAATCCATTTTGAAAGGACATTCCTGAGACCTCGTGCTTTTAAACTTGGCCAGAAGCCCTCTCACGTCTGGCTCAGGACCACGAAACTGGACCGGCCCATAAAGTAACTTTGCTGGGCCAGATTGAGAACAGAGCTTTTTCTCGTCCAGATTTCCTGCTGAGACTATCAAGAGTGTCTTGGGCAGGCTCCAGGACTATGATTTATAGACAAACCGCAAGCCAGGAATCTGCAATCTAAGCTCCTTGAGCAGCAACTGTTTAAAACATTATGGGAAGAAATGGCCACTGTTTCCAAAAGAAGAAGGCTTGGGAGCCATTAATAATGTTTAGCACTTCTGTGGAGCTTCACAACTGTAATGAATCCTCCCGCTCTCCTGTGATGTAAGTCAGGATTATTCCTAGTCTACAAATAAGGTCTGCGTGGAGCTTCAATGAATTTCCCTAGGAAACATGGTGAATCTGGACTCAAGAATCCAAGCACAAAGTGAAATAAGCCTCATCCGGGATCCAGAGGCACAAAGACAAGTACCTGCTGCGTTTGAATGAGGCAATGAACACAAATGTAACAGCAGCTCCAAAAATCTCTCTGCCTAAAACCCAGTTCACCTGGAAACTCTTCCCAGGGCAGTTCTGGGTCTGCCCAAACATTATCTGGTGACATCATATGCTTTCTCAGTAAAGCCCCAGTTCAAGAATTCCTGGTTTTTCAGAGGAGACCTGGAAGCTTGGCTGCTTATGGGAATGATCCTGAACAAAGTCCTTTCCAGCTGGTTGTCTCCTCTACTGCTTGGGGAGAAGAGGATGGCATGTTAAAATCTGCTGTCTTTCTCGGCCCAGAACAGCTCACTCCTGATGCTCCTGAACATGGAATTTTCTTTTCATGCAGCAGCCGGAAGCTTTCTTTCCAGAAAAAAAAAAAAAAAAGGAAAAAGTCACTTGTTCTCCCTCTTTGATCGGAATCATGTTTTGATTTTCCTTTACACTTAACTACCATCTTCTCTAGACTATGTAGTGGCTGACGCTGTGGCTCCAACACAGTTCAGGCCAGGAGGTCAGTGTGCCTGCCTGGACAGCCATTTCTAACAGGAATTATCTCAAATTCCAAGCCTTTTCACACTGTGCTGCTCCTGGAAATGTGAAGAGGTGGGAATGGGTAAAGAAGTCATCGGTCCTGGTCTAGAGGTTGGTGGGAGTGCAAGGAGCAAAGGCTTCTGTAAGTATGTAGGTTTGTAAGGACTCCTGATCACCTCATTGCTGTTGGATCTGTGTATAGCAGCAGGAAGGGTGGAAAAATGGGTCAAAGAAGGATTTTCTTCCTCTTTTTAAATCTAGATGGCAAAATGAATTGTTAAACACAGCTGTCCAACGTTATTCCAATGTCAGGACATGATCTGCAAGGAATTTGGGGTCAGGAAGTGGTAGTTAACAAAGCAGCAGTCTGTGAAACCAAGCAAAGCCTGGCTCTCCTTTGGCAGCCACAGTAAATGAGAGGTAACTGGAGTTAAAACCTGATCCAGAAGCAAATCGGTAAGTAAACCCTTCGTGAAACTGTCCAGATTAAATCCACAGAAACTCGGGAAGTCACAGCTGTGAGAGGAGGCAGCAGGAGACTCATCTTGAATTCTGTTTTGCTGTTGTATCTTGGTCACCAAACTTGGTCTCTCCCAGGTTGTTTAGGAGCTATTTTACAAAGCAAGTGTTCTCCATGAGCTTGCAGTGTGCTGCAAGGAACCAAAGGTTTTTGGATTTAGTTGCATTTTTTAATGTGTTTAGAGATTCTTAGCTTGTGTTTAATGCCCAGTGCCCTTGCTGAACAATGGTGATTCTTCTTGGAAATTGTGTTTGATGTCACCTCCCAGAAGAACAAGACAAACTTTGGTTTATTACAACTTAATTCGATGTGCACGTTCTCTAATTGGAGCCATGTCACTTACTGATCAGAAAGTTACATCTTTTTCTGGCAGGCTTGCAAGAGGACATGGATACAATGGCAAGTGCTGTCCCAAATTCACACTTTAGAGGAAAAAAAACACGAAACCAAACGTGCTCTTGAGGAAAATGCTGCAGTGTTGCTTGTTTTGCCCTTTCAAGAGACTCGAGGTGCTGGACAGTGCTGAGCTCTGACATGTGGTATGGCTGAAGTCTACAAGAAAGGCAAGTTACACAATAAACTAGCACAAAACCTAAACTTAACTCATTGGAATTGGCCCCGCAGCTGCTTCTCTAATCACTGCTGACATGGATTGAATCAACTTGTAGCAAAAGCTTTAAAAAGCTGCTCTAGAGCTGCCAAGGAGCCACTGTTACAAGTCATAACAGAGCTCAGTTGATCTGCCCATCAGACTGGGCAGAGATAAAGTGGAACACAGATTGGAGACATGCTGACTGCAGCATATTAGGGAAAAATACGTGTCTATAATAGATTAAGAGATTTTCTAAAAATACCATTGCACAGCAAATTCAAGCAGTTATCTAAAAAATATTTTCATATTGGCAGTACCGCCCTGAAATTCCATAATTGTCGTTTGCTGCAGAGACAGCTCAAACCCATGTGACTGAACGAGTCTAGAGGAGGTTACAAGGATGATCAGAGGGCTGAAGCACCTCCCATCTGAGGACAGGCTGAGAGAGTTGGGGTTGTTCAGCCTGGAGAAGAGAAGGCTCCAGGGAGACATAATATCGACCTTCCAGTATGTGAAGGCTACAAGAAAGCTGGGGAGGGACTGTTTCCAAAGGCTTGTAGTGATAGGACAAGGGGGAAGGGGTATAAACTGGAGAGGGGCAGATTTAGACTACATATAAGGAGGAATTTCTTCACAATGACAGTGGGGAGGCCCTGGCCCAGGTTGCCCAGAGCAGTGGTGGCTGCCCCATCCCTGGAGGTGTTCAAGGCCAGGTTGGATGGGGCTTGGAGCCCCTGATCCAGTGGGAGGTGTCCCTGCCCATGGCAAGGGGTGAAACTGGATGGGCTTTGAGGTCCCTTCCATTCCAAACTATTCTATGATTCTATGTATCCAAAGCGTTGCTGTTTCAGGGACCTGCCTGCACCTACACAATTGTAATTCACAGAGGAACATCACTAGGATGCACTAAATGAAGCCAATATTTTCCTACTGGAGTCTGAAGTGCTGGGGCTTGAAGCCAACTGCGATCCAGGACAAGGGGCAGCTGGCACAAACTGGAAAAGCCTCTCTCCTGGGAGGGTGCTGGTGCACTGGAACAGGCTGCCCAGGGAGGGCGTGGAGTCTCCTTCTCCAGAGAGATCCAAACCCGTCTGGATGCACTCCTGTGCACCCTCTGCTGGGGTGACCTTGCTTTAGCAGGGATGGACTGGATGAGCTTCAGAAGACCCTTCCCACCTTAACTGTTCTGGGATTCTGCAATTTTGAATGCTCGTTCTGTGCTCAGGAACAGGTGAGATCTGTTTCTTTCCCTATTTATGTTTCTCTACATAGGAGTATTTAATAGAGTCATGGAATGGTTTGGGCTGGAAGGGTCCTCAAAGCCCATCCAGTTCCACCCCCGCCATGGGCAGGGACACGTCCCACTAGATCAAGGGCTCCAAGCCCCATCCAACCTGGCCTTGGCCACCTCCAGGGATGGGGCAGCCACCAGTGCTCTGAACAACCTCAGGGCCTCCCCACCCTCACAGGATATCTCCATAGGATCTCGTTTCAATCTCCCCTCTTGGCATAAAGAGCTTTGGTAGATTCCAGTCCTTTAAACCACGCTGTGCTGTGAGCGTTCCTCCATTCCTGGTCCACTCATAGAGCCATGGAATGGTTTGGAAGGGACCTTGTTGGCTTTTCATTCTTCTTGCAGTCCTTACCCTGTGCATCTTCTGTCCTTCTCTGAAAGCACCTTTCAGTGAGCAATAAAATCATAGAATCACTAGCTTGGAAAGGACCCACTGGGTCATCAAGTCCAACCATTCCCGTCAATCACTAAACCATGTCCCTTAGCACCTCATCCACCTGCCCCTTAAACACCTCCAGGGATGGTGACTCAACCCCTCCCTGGGCAGCCTCTGCCAGTGCTCAATGACCCTTTCCGTGAAAAAGGTTTTCCTGATGTCCAGCCTGAACCTCCCCTGGCAGAGCTTGAGGCCAATCCCTCTCGTTCTGTCCCCTGTCACTTGGGAGAAGAGGCCAGCTCCCTCCTCTCCACAACCTCCTTTCAGGTAGTTGGAGAGAGCAATGAGGTGTCCCCTCAGCCTCCTCTTCTCCAGGCTAAACACCCCCAGCTCTCTCAGCCGCTCCTCTTGTTCTCCAGCCCCTTCACCAGCTTCGTTGCTCTTCTCTGGACTCGCTCCAGAGCCTCAACATCCTTCTTGTGGTGAGGGGCCCAGAACTGAACCACAGAACTGAGTGCTAGAACCATGGAATGCTTTGGGTTGGAAGGGATCTAGAAGATCTCCACCCTTTGCCATAGCAGGGACACGCCCCCCCACTGTATCAGGAGCTTCAAGCCCCCTCGAACCCCTCAGGACCGGGGAACAACCCCCCTCAGCCGCCCTCGACGCCCTGGGGCGGGGCTCTGCGCGCATGCGCGGACGCGGCTGCGCGGGAATCCCGGCTGCGGCGCGCGCGCGCAGCGCCCGTTTCAAAACGGAAAGGGGGGGGGTGCGCGCGCGCGCCGACCCTGTTGTGGCCTCGCGGAAGAGGTGCGGGGGGGGCAGGGGGAGCGGCGGGGGGGGCGCGCGCGAGGAGCGGCAGCCGAGAGCTCAGCGGGAGGCAGGGAGGGACGGAGGGAGGTGGTGGGGGGGAGCGCAGGGCGGGCGCGGTGACGTCATCACGCTGAGGCGGGGGAGGGCGGGGCGTGCGCCGTGACGTCCCTGGCGTCGCCTGCCTATTCGTTGGGGGTGAGGGGGAGGGCGCAGGGCGCGATGACGTAATCGCGTCGGCTTCGCGCGCGCGGTGCGCCACCTGGCGGCGTGGAGGAGGAGGGTGACGTCAGCCATGTGACGTCAGCGGCCGCGGGCCCCTCCTGAGGCTCGAGCGGCGCCATCGAGGCCGGGAACGACGCTCCGGGTGCTGCGGCCACAGGCGGGACCCGGTGGGGTCAGGGGCAGCTCGGTGTAGGCCCGTAGTGGGCACACACGGCCCAGAGACCAGCCACATCCTGGGCTGCAGCCACAGCAGAGGGACCAGTAGGGAAGGGAAGGTGATCTGCCCCTCTGCTCCACTCTGGTGTGACCTCACCTGGAGCCCTGCATCCAGTTCTGGAGCCCTCAGCACAGGAAGGGCATGGAGCTGTTGGAGAGAGTCCAGAGGAGGCTACGGAGGTGATGTGAGGTCTGGAAACCTCCCGCATGAGGACAGGCTGAGAGAGTTGGGGTTGTTCAGCATGGAGAAGAGAAGGCTGCAGGGAGACCTCAGAGCAGCTTCCAGTAGTGAAAGGGGCTCCAGGAAAGCTGAGGAGTGGCTCTGAATCAGGTAGGGCAGGGACAGGACAAGGGGAAATGGTTTTAAGCTGGCAGAGAGGGGACTGAGGTGATATCTTAGGAAGAAAAGCTCTGTGAGGGTGAGGAGGCCCGGAGCAATGATGGCTGCCCCATCCCTGGAGGGGTTCAAGGACAGGTTGGATGGGACTTTGATCACCCTGATCCAGGGGGAGGTGTCCCTGCCCATGGCAGGGGTGGAACTGGATGGGCTTTGAGGTCCCTTCCAGCCCAAACCAATTCTAAGGCAGGAGTGTCAAGGTTAACACATGCACTGACTGCTAGGAAGAATCATTAAAAACTTTGTTTCATGCATCTGGTCTCAAAGCAAGCTTTCTTCAAGTTATGTTACCAAGGAAAGCAGAAAGAAACAATGTGGAGTTTTGTCTTTCTCTTCCAGGCTTAGGGTCAGAGGAACAGCACGTGGAACTGCGTTGAGGAGAAACCACAGGTTCGGTTGCATTACTGACAACACTTTATCCCTGGTCCTGCAGGTACACAGGTACTTCTTTTAACGATGCTGAGTTTAAATAAAGCCAAAATCATGCGTTTCCTGAGCAAAACCATATATTGTTTGTACTAAATAATCTGACTTTGGTAAAGCCCAGAGACGGTAACATTGTCTGATGCTCAGCCTGTTGGCTCCTGCTTTCAGAAATCCCAGGTTGGGTGTGATCACTGCTGTAATTACAAAAAAAGACTTGTGGGGCTGGCTTTCTGATGGACTTAAAATCCCGTTCTTCATCTCCCTCCTAGTCCCCCCTCTTCCCTTTAATTTTGTTGTTTGAATTAAAACAGTTTTCTGCCTAGCCAGAATTCATTTTATTGCTTTACATTATACACGTGTCAGGAGCAGACTGAAAACAGAAATAGAATTTTTATCATAAGCTTTACATTTGGAAGAAAATGGAACTGAAGTTCTTTTGAGCATTTACTTTGCCCGCTGGGTCAATTTTTTTACAGGTTTTTTCCAAAGAAACTGTCAAATGGTATAAAATAGCAATTTGAGGAGAATGTTTGACGTATTATTGTATGGTGGTGAAACTGAAACCAGGCTTCAACGTCCTCAGTTGAATTCAGGGCCCTTGTCCAGAGTTTCTAGAAAGAATGTTCCTGAAAGCTGAGCACAGAGAGGTTGGCGTTGCTGGCTGAGCGCTGAGCTCTTGCTGTTATTGTTGTCATTGGTGGCAGATAAACATCTACGTGTCCCTGAGATCATTGATATGAGACCAGGGCTTCCCAGAGCACTCAAGCAAGTCTGTAAGTAATGATATGTATAGATATTGAGATGATGAAGGAACTAAGTTATTGAAAGGAGAAGATATTTTAATAGGGAGAAATTTTAAAATGTGTTTTATGAACAGTAAACCAAGCCTGTTTGTGATGAACGCTGGATCGTGGAGAACAGATTTGATAGCATGGGAACATCATAAAGCAACATACCCACGAAGCAGTACGTTGCGTTTTTTACTGTGGGTCTTATGTGTGATCTTAGCTGAGAAAAGACAAGTTATTCCTTGTTATAAATTAATGAAATGTTAGTGTAGAAGATACATTATTAGATCACCTGTAGAAATCCATGATGAGTTTGGTCACCTTTTCAAAGCAAGCGTCTTTCTAGTTTAGAGAATGTAGGGAAATCAAGATGCTGTGTTACATCTCACTTTATATTTGCCTTTTGTGAGGATAAGCTTTAACACAATCACAGTTTGGGAGCTACACTTTGCGGTAAAAATGGTATCGGTAGAACTTAAATTGTTTTAAGTGAAGACACCCTTTCGAATAACAGTGTCTTTATTTCTCTTTATAGTCTCTTTTTCATTACTTATTCAGTTCATTTGCTTGAGACAAACATCCATAACATTGATTACTCCATTCTCAGTCTACAAAATGATAGAGTTGTTTGACACAGTGAGAATTATCCACATCAGAGTGGAGTCGGACACCTGGAATATGGACACATTTTGGTCGGTGTGGAAAGGCAATGGGGCTGGGTTGAATTTTGCACAGGCTGCTGCAAAGACAGGTTCAAAGGCACCATTCCTAAGCTGGTGGTTTGTGTTGCTCCTAACTCATTTCCTATGTCTAAATAACAGGAAAACAAGACAGGCAGAGAGCTGATTTCTGTGGGATGGCACTGGAAACATATGTGCTCGCTGACTGCTGTGTGCAGTTGCATTTTGAAACCTATCTGGCTGCATTTAATGATTTTAAATATGTTGTATTGACTTTGTATGATTTTAATGAATCATTGTGTCCCTTGATACTTCTTTAATGGTTTACAAAAGCATTACACCTCTATTAACTCAGAGCTCTCATTAAAAAGGTATTAGCTTAACGTAGGAGATCGTGGTTTTTGTAACACTGTGTTGATTGGTGTTTTACTATCCATCTTTTTTCATCAATTCCCATGTAAGCCATTCTTTAACGGCCTGGCATTGATCTCAGTCTGAAAGATAGGTGGTTCCTTTCCTGATTATCCTTTTTGAAAAATCACAGCGGCTGCTGCTTGCATGTGATCTGATTCTGTTGACAGAAATACCTTCAGTCGTTGCTCTTCAGTGTGCTTTGGATTGTGGTTGGAATGGGTCGCTTTCATTGACGTCATGAGATGGATTTTATAAGCATATTCAGTATTGTCAAAATTAACAGCTCTACAGTTTGTTTTGTATCGATCTAGTGGCCTTGCTCTGTTTTTCTTTCTAGTTTTGATGTACATCAGAAAAATCTTTTTGAAAGTCTTCAGTTTTTCTGACCAGAAAATGAATCTTGTGTAATTTGACCTCTTGCTCATACTAATACAATTAATTGTTTGGTGCTATGCAATTCCTTTACCATTATGTTATTTTATGTATTTGCTTTTATTATTACTCTGATTACTTTTCTGAAAGCTAAGTTAAATTTTGGCAAGTATTGATCTCTTTATTGCTTTCTGGGGCCTCTGCTGAAATGTTTTTATTCAATTCTCGGTTGTACCCTCCTGTTCAAATTAATAGTTTGTTGTTGTTTCCAGTCCAATCAAGTAAGCATTTTTTAAACAACAACACCACATCTTTGTGATTTGTGTGCTCCTGCATTTGCATACAAGCCATGAGCATTTGCACCTGAGTGACCGTTAGCTTTTATTTTTATATTCACTTCCCCTTTATCCTTCCAGAGGAGCTATAGACTAAAAACACCCTGGTTTGGTGAAGTAAGTTTAGTTTCTACAATGTTTGAAAGGCAGAGGGGCATTTTGTTGTGTAAGTAGTGATTTACAATTTGTGTCTGGAATGCGATAGGTCTTTTGCTGGCCAGGAACTGCTCTGCCATATATACGAGGCGCTAGCAGGGGAGGTGGAGCCTTGGAAAGAGATGTAATTGTTGTGCTCTGACGGGATACCAGGTAGGAGCAGTGGGCAGTGCCACGTAGGCATTGATACTGATCTTTGCTAAGATTGCTTGTTAGGATCTGGTGATTATTTTCCTAGCTATCATTTCCTTGCTTGTATAGATTCGAGTTGATTTGTAATTTCCTATATTTCTATGTCAGGTTTTGTTATTCTTTTCAGGCACAGGAGAGCTGGCAGAGACCAGGAGGAGGAGGTTGGTGCCTAACTTTGAATTTCCCTTCTGCACTTAATTTATTCTTTCCCCACAGAACAAGCACTGCTCTCCTCAGTGTTAATATATTTGCACTTCTGCAAACACGGAGACCTTGCACTGTGCAGCTCAGGTGTTGTTTCTCCGTAGCACAGTGTCAGTGGAAAAGGTGCTGGTTGGTGCAGGAACCTGGAAAGGAAAGGATTTAGTGAAGAGAGTCCGTAAGCGTATGGAGGATAATATACTTTTCCAGAAGTTACACTGTTCACGTGTAGGTTCTCCATCAGGAACCTGTCAGAAGACTTCTTGTTACAAGATTTGCTTGAGAAGAATCCCTAGGGAATGCCTTCTGGTGTGGTTTCCAGAACAAGCACTGCAGAAATTCTTTCCCTGTGTAGTGTTTGGACTGGCTTGATTAAACTTCTTGCCACCAACCTTCAGATCTTCAGGCTGCAGCTTTCAAAGAAAGAGAAGGGGAGGGGGCAATAAAACTTTTGGGATGCATCCCATCACCCTGTCTGCTGTCAGTGAGCTGTAATTAGCAGCCCCTTGGTTCCTGCCCACTATGGCAATTAACTAATTTCTTAAGAAGCGATATTGGTCACTTTGATCCCATTCTTTGTTAAGTTCTGGCCAGCCTTGGATTGTCAGGACCACTGTCGTGCTGATCTTGCTGAACTTGCTGGTGGAGGGAGTTGGAGAAGGTGCTCCTGCTGACAAAGGTGGCACCGTTCCTGTGGAGTGGAGGCGGCTGCTGCAGGCTCAGCACCGGGTCTTCCTCCAGCTGGTTAGGAATGCAGCTGCCTGCTCCTTTGGGGGAGAGGATCTGTCTGTAGAATGGGCTGATCTGTGTTTTCTCTGCAAGGAAATGGCACTTTATGCTTTGCTTTCTAGTGCTAAGTAATCCCACTTTCCCTAATATTTCTTGTGAAACTCAGGAAGTTGCTCCCAAGGAAGCACAGCCCTTTCCTTTCTGAAGGCACAATCAGAACATGTACTGAGGAACCATTGGAGAGGTCAAGAGAGGAGAAGGTGCCTACTGGGTACAAGTTGTTGAGGACGCGTTCTGGCCACGCTGATGACACATTCCTGGGGGCTGGGAAGGGCAGGAGAATTGTTCCTGGAACAAGTAGTTTCAAGTGGCAAGTGAGCAGGATGTTATATATTTGAGGGCTCAGAGAGAAGGTGTCGAGTGTTTGATAGAAATACATTTTCAGTTGTTAAAAGAGAAGCTTGTCTAGAAGGTGAGAGGGTAGCAGATGTTTAACCTGTTGTTTTTTTTTTTTTTTTAGGAGGGATCCTATGATTGAACTAAGTGATTAGAAGGCAGTGAGTCTTGTATAAGTGCCTATAAAACTGGTTGAAATGATCATCAAGTTCTTTGTAGGTGTCTGACATTATATTTTTATCCTGATAGCATCTTACAAACTTGGTAGCCTCATTTCACCAATAGACTCTCTCAGGAGTCAACTGGAGGGGTTTGAATTTGTCAACAAATAAGGAAATAGAGTGGATTAGTGTACCTTGCTCATAAATCCTTTGAAAAGGGGAAGGAGGTAATTGTGAATGGTAAATGATCTGAGAGAGGAAACTACCTGAAAGGTACCAAAGAGCATCCAAGGATTCATTCGGAATCCACCTTGGGATGTACCTGGTTGTCCTGCTGGGCAGGGATGCGGCTCTTTGAGCTCAGTTGAGAGCAGAGGTGATTCCAGCAGGCTCCCAGCTGCATGAACACAGTAGATCATGAACTTTGGTGGGGAGGAGTGTAGAGTAGAGTGTGGAAGCGGAAAACTGGAACACTTTCATGGTTCCAGGTACTGAAAGAGCCATGGGCATCCCTGTTCAGGTAAAACCTTTGCTCACCAAGCAGGTGCTTTCAGAACAAAGCAAAAAAAAATGTCAGGAGCTGTGAGGCCCTGGTAGGGAAGGAGTGGGACCAATATAAAACTGTTGGCAATACCTGCTGTCTGCAGTACTGGTCAGCATGCCTCAGAAAGGCAGTGGAGAGGGAAGGGGATCCATGGAATACTGATGGAGACGGTGAGGAGCCAGGAGAGGTTCTCCTAGGAAAAGATAAAAGGCAGTGACTTGTTTTAGAGCACATAAATTACATGTATCACATTAGGACGTGATACATGTAATTTAATAAAATACTGAGTGGTCTGAAGAGAGTGGATTTGGAGCTTCTGTCCTCCTTGTCTCAGCAGTGGGCAGTGAAGTACAGAGGAAGCAAACAGAACTGATGAAAGGGATACTTTCTCCTGTTTTTTTGCAGTTAAGCTAAGGAACTTAATTCAGTAGATGCCTGTGAGCCTAAAAACATCAGGATCAAAAGGTGGGGTGTTATATGGCTGGCGGGTCATGATAGTAACGTTGGTGGATTTCTGTGAGAATTAACTGTTGTGCTGGTTTAAACAAAGTTACCAGGAAACAAAATTAGTCCAAAATGGAGAAGGCAAGGACGGGCTATTTGTAGGAACATGGGATGGCCTCAGGTGGTCTGTAGTCCAACACGCTGCTCAAAGCAGGGCCAGCTATGGGGGTCAGAGCAGGTTCCTCAGGGCTTTGTCCAGTTTGTCTGACCTGTTGTGCCTTCCGAAGGGTGCTGGGCGGTCTCTGCAGTGGTGCTGCTCAGGGCTGGGGACCCTGCTGAGTGGAGCAGATCCGCAGCAACAAATCCAGCGCACCTGCATATTCCACTTGGGCCGCTGCAAGTGGCAGGACTTGGCACCACTGCAGCATGTGCTGTTGCGGTTTCCTCTCTGACACAGCTTGGGACTTGAGCAAAAAGAGCAGTTAGTAAAAAATACACTAAATCCAACCTTTCCTTCCATTTTCCAGATTCTGTCTTTCATTCTTGTTAGTCCTGCGTTATTCTGCTTTGCTGATCCACGTTTGCTTGAAGGGCACAGCTGGGCTATAGATTTGACATCTGAGCAGATCGGTAAGTGCTGGTGTTTGTTTTATTTGACAAGCTTTGTGATTTGTTGAGTCCTAAAATCTCCCAAAATAAATTGAATGCCATACTGAAAGAAATTATTTATAAAGCTATTACTTTTCAAGCTCTCCAAATGGGTGCCAAAGCTGCTGTTAGGTACACCAGCAGTAGCAGCTTCAGGAATACTGAGATGCTGAACAGAGCAGGAGTCTGTAAATACAAGTCTGGAAAGGGAGGAGGAAGGCAAATGTATTCTTCATTAGTTTTGCATCGTTTGTGTGTCTGACTTGGTCTGCCTGGAGCACTGAACGTTGATTGCAAACACAACAGCGCTGATCTGTTTTGAAGTTTAATATCAGGAACTCACCGTAAATAATACGGTAGTACAAATGTGTCTGTGAGAGGTATTTGAAGCGGTGGAGGATGTGAGGTTCTGTTTTTCTCCACATGCTGTCTCCTACTCACGAGAAAACGGTCAATTTACAGTGATAACTACACCAAGATTCTGTCCAGGAAAATTGAATTTATGAACTGGCTACATGAAACTGCAGTTTCTCTCTAACAGGAAATGGCTCCAAGATTCACAGCAAAATCCTCTGCTGGTTTGGGAGCCTGAGTTTGAAATAAATAAATCCATTAACATCTGTAATTGCTTATAGGAAAGGCTGACCCATGAAAGTGTGTAACCAGCATTCCTGAGCCTCGCATGTCTGCAGCCAAGCCATTTGAGAAAACAATCCTGTATGTGTTTTTCCTGCTTTTTGAGTCTTTCTGTGCCCAGAGCTTTAGTGGAGAAACTGAACCACAGCTGCTGCCGTTCCAAGTGAAACACGCCAGTTTAAGCTTGAAAGGAATAGGTTTTTGGGAGCAATATAAAACCTCTGGTAAAGCAGCCAGAACCACAGTGAACTTAGGACTGGGAAGAAGAGGACAATTAAAATGTCTAAGAATAGAGATCTAGTTTTAATGTTGCCTGGGGGCTGATGGCATTTCCATCTGGACATTGTACCTCGTGCTGTTCCAAGTAATCCCCAGCCAACACTGCTGTTCTTGCTATAGCTGAAAAAATGAAGAAACTCATATACAAATACCCTTTGTTTAGTCTGTTTACCTTGTGTACTTGATGGCAGTTTGTGAAACATGCTCAGTGTGATGGTTTATTGAATGCTGGGAGGAAGAGTTCAGTGTTAGCAGGATTGCAGCCGTGGAGGCAGGAGAAGAGAAAGGATGAACATGTTTAATAGAGCTGTTCTCAGAGCTGTCCCAGAAAACCTGCTGAAATGCCAGAAACTGCCTTTATTTACTCCTCAAAATGAGGTGGAGCTCTTCACTTCAAAGCTGCCTGTTGCAGAGCAGAATTTTACACTCAAGAATAGCTGCTTGATCTGAAGGATGCTTTTTTTTTCTCCGCTGCTGCATTCCCTGGTCTTGTGTTCTATAAATGCAGGTACAAGTGCATTTAAAAAAAAAGAACAATCTTAAATCCTGAGCCCTACGACAAAATATCAGTATTGGGAGTTGGTTTTGAATGCTTTCCTCTTCTTTCCTAGAGTGACTTGTGCGTGTCTGTGGTACAATTGCAGTGATGGTGCTTTCAGTCAATACATGCTGTTTCTAACCTTACTGTTTTATACAAATTGTCTCCTCCTTCAAAGTTCTACCCCAGCCCTGTCCCACAGTGAATCTTCATGTACCTTCCTACATAATCACCTTTTTATTTCTTTATTTAAAGGCTTTATTGAATGTTGTTCTGGAGCCCTGTAGCCTATCATGAAGATCCTGTGCATGCTCTGTACAAACAGAGGTGCTTAACGTATGGACTTTGAAGAACCACGTTGTCAATGTGTTATGTGTGAAAGCAAATGGGGTCCTTGGAGAAAGAACAGGCTCCACTGCATGGCTGTGAATTAAATGTGGAAGAATGATCTGTATGAACAGCAGAGAGGTGCCCACTGAGTTGACCACGTTGAAGTCTGGAGGATGGAGATCTTTGAGGTGGCAGGAGGGACTTCGTGAAACTGCAGGTCACGGACTGACTCTGGTACCTTCTCCTGTCCTCCCTTCCTCACAGTGTCATTAGGCCACAGTATTCCTAGAACCTTTATGCCAATGGATGAACAGGACAGTGATTTTAAGGAGTTGTGGGCGAATCTTTTGGGTGGAGCGAAGAAAAAAGTTGGGGACAATGAGGCAGCGAAGAGGGCTCAGAACAGGTCAAAGAGCACTGCAGCAAGAGGCAGATCAAGAAGAGGCAAAGCTGCAGCTAAAGGCCAAAACCATCACTTACCAGCAGTGAAGGAGGCAAATTGGCTGCAAGATTTGGGTCCAAAGGAACAAACATTGTTGCAGAAAGGAAACAGTGATGCTGTGGTGTGTAGCAGTGGTGAGACTGCACCAGAGGATGGAAAGAGAAGCCCTTTCCCTGCCAGCCAGCTGAGTGCAGAGGCCAGCGAGTGCAGCCAACTGACTCTGAAAGGTGAGTGAGCCGAAGGCTTTCAGAGAGAGAATAAACTAGGACTCAAAACACTCTGTAGTTCAGTGGAGCTCTTCAGAAGTCCACCAGAAGGAACCTAGAGCAGTGCTGGTCGAAGTAGACTTGCATCTTGTCTTTCCATCTGCACTTAGGTACTTAGTCTTATTCCAGGGTTTAACCTAGGAGTGAGTGCTGGGCTACAGGCAGGTAAGGTGAAGCCTTGGTAGAAAGTGATGTGTTGGGGAGTCATTATTCGCTGGTTTTTTTTTCAAAAACAGAACTGAGAAAAGCACCCTCAAATCACCCAGAAGCAAGCTTAGAAAATAACGAGGTGCTTTTGCACCCAGTTCATCATTGTGTTGTGAAGTGTATTGCCAGAGGATGTTGTCAAGGTCAGGAATATAAACAAGTTAAGAAAGGTGATGGATTAATTAGTAAAGGGTTACTCCTTCAGTGGTTATTAAACATGGTGGCAGAAGGCAGTCACCAGTGCAGGAAGTCCTTGAACTGGTAAATAAGGTCAGCCAGGAAAAGGATTCTTTTTTACCTGTCCTGTCCCGATCACCCTTCTTAAGTGAGTGTGCTCAGAGGCTGGATCCTGGGCTGTGAAATCTTTGGTGTCGTTGTGCGCACTGCTCGTAACCACAGGGAGCCTCAAGTGGAGCAGTGGCATAATCCAGCATTGCCTCTACCTGCTGCTTCTTACCAGCTCTCCTTGGGAACTCTGGGTTCCTTCAGCTCACAGCCTGAAAGTTCGAGTCACAGATAAGGTTTGGAGCCCAGAGGGAAGAACAGCAGGAACTACACGGCATCCTGTGGTGGGTACGCTGCGGAGAGCAGGATTGGAGAGCTGCCTTGCTAGTTGCTCTTATGAGTGTCCTTCAGGCAAGGCCTTTCTTAATATCTCATCCTCTAAGAGAGTTAGAGACTTCTAAACTTCTGTAGCACAGAAGCCTGACACTGTGACTGTGGTTTACGAGTGTAGAGTCATATAACAGCGTTGTTCAGTTCTTCCTCTAAAAATGGCTGCTGCAAATCAGAGCTGGGCTTGGGCTGCTGTTGAGGGAAGCTTCCCAGCAGCAATCTGGGCAGCTCAGCTGTGTTTAAAGGACTGCTAACGCTCTGGTGTTTTTTCCCCTTCTAGTAAATCCTCCGAGTAGCTGTTCCCAGACTACATTATCCTTCCATCCTGCTACACAGACAGGGACTTGCTCTTCACCCACCTCAAAGACACCGAAGGTGCGGGTGGCAGAGCTGGTGGTGGAGAGGATGCAGCAGTTCAAGAGGGTGGCACCCGAGCAGCTAAAGCTCAGCACAGATGACAGTCTGCCAAAGTCTGATGAAAGCCAGGAGCAGAACCTACCAGAGAATGGTACGTTTCTCTCGTTAGCTCTTGTGCGTGCAGAAGGAGCTCTGTGGTCTGGCGAGAATGGCTGCAGGAGCAGCAGTCCAGATTCCTGGGCTTTGTTCCCAGCTCGCCTAGTGGCTCTGTGTGCAGCACTGAATAAATCACTCCGGATTACCGAGAAAACTTGCTTTCTCCATTGTTAAAGGACTGTCTGTGCTTTTCTCCCAGCTCTCCTCTAAGGCAGAGTTAACCTCATGTTAGGTTCCAGAGAGATAATTGTCTTCTTGAAAACGGGATCAGTGAACTTTGTCATCCTTCCCTCAGGACAGGCTTAGGTAAATCTGACTCTTTGGTAGCCCCCAGCTTTGGTAGATCTCCAGACTCTGCATAAGGTGATATATTCTGCGCACATGGGTTGAATTCACACCACTTTTACTCTGGGTTGGTTCTTTATGAGTCGGGGCCCTGCTTGTTCTGTGTGGGCATGAAAATCTGCTGCATTTAGTATGTAATGTGTAAGATCCCATGCTCTCCCCAGAAACTTTGGCCCAAACTTGCCCTTTATTTGGCTCTGACGTGTGAGGTTCTGTGAACAAATTGTCACCTCCTGCTCCCAGGGTAGGGCAGGCTAATAGAGTTTGAAGGGCACAGTGTGTACTTTTCCTTGTGGGAGATCAGATTTGAGGATGCAAGTAAAAGATTGCAATTAGGTTTGATGTATCTAGTTTAATAAATCAGTAATGACAAGTATAGCAGTTCTACACCTTCCATACAGGATTCTGAGTGGTCTCTCTTAGCTTATCTCTCCCTTCTTGGACAGATACCCACCATCTTCTGTCCTTGGAACACGATGGGGCTCTGGCCTTGGCTCTTCAGCAGGAAAGCAGAGAGGATGCCCTGGCAAGCCTGGAGGATGCAGGCTTGTTTTTTTGTCAGATCTGCCAGAAAGATCTCTCAGCCATGAACACAACGCGCCGAGAGCAGCATGTTAACAGGTGAAAGACCAGCACAATGTGTCCTTTCCATATCCTCTCCATTAACCTCAGAGGCTGTTCAGTCAGCTTAGTGTTACAGGACACGGTAGCGACGTTGGCGTTTATGGCTTAAATTAACCAGTCATTTTTATCTCGAAGCAGGAGCCGATTGTCTTGCCCTGCAGGGCTTCTGCATGTGTGTAGTGAGGCCCATGCTGCAGCGTGGCAGAGGAGCTGTGGCTGTAAAGTGCTGTCGAAATTAATGAGCACCCACTACTGCACATTTTAAGATCTTCTGATTTCAACCAACAGTATGAAGTTTGCTCTATTTTCCTAAGAATTGTTTGTCTAAGGACATCTAGGATGTCACTTTGTGTAGCTGCAGCACTTTGGGACATGGTTTAGTTATGGAGGAGAAGAAGTAGTTGTGTTTTGGGTGAGGAACGTTTCTCTGGTGGGGTGATTCTTTTTTTAACAGTGGTTTATAAGTGAGCTGGAATGTAGGAATGAAAACAGAAAGAGGGCTTAGCCCTGATGCAGTTAAAGGAGGTAATTCCCTGCAGTTGCTTTTGAGCGATGTGTTTTTAATATGCCTCCAAGGCTGTGATCTCCATCTAACTGTTACATCTCATGTTCAGCACAGTGCGGGGCACGTAATTCTTTATGGAATGTTTCTGGCTGCTACAGGTAGAGGTGATTGTGCTTCCTTTTCTTTAATATCGTTTCAATCTTGGCACAAACAGTTTTTAAGTGTTCAGAGATAAGATTTGCCATTGTCTCACAGGTGCCTGGATGAGATGGAAGAAGCACAGATGTCATCCTCCAGCAAACCACCAGTCCCAGAATGTCCCATTTGTGGGAAGCAGTTCCAAACTGCCCAGAGCCGAGTCAGTCACTTGAAACGCTGTGCTGTCGAGATGGAAGTTCCTCCTAAACTGCTTCTTCAGGCAGTGCACTTGCAGGCATCCTCACTTGGTGAGGCACCTTTTCAGAGTCCCAGGTAAGCTGGTGAAAATAAAAGATGCTGGTTACTTTCTTTGGCCTGGGAGATGTTGACTCTGTGCTCCTCGAGGTGAGGGTTAGAAGCAAGGCAGATGCAGGCTGGATGCTCCAGTCCAAAGAAGAAGGTCAAGTAGAGCTGTGACCCAGTACCGGCTGAGCAGAACGTGGGAGTTAGTTGGAGAAATCATCTTGCTTTCCTTCAGTAGGAATCAGGTGGTGGATGGCTTTAAAAGTCAGCAGGCAGGAGCGAAATGGGGCGTAAATAACCTTATACCGGTTTGTCAGAAACATTTGTGCTCCGTGAAGCAATTACACAGTAAAGCTGAATGATGTGTGAGCTTATTGAGCAAACCACACAGTATGAGCATGCAGGCTCTCTGGAGCATCTGTTGGGCCGTTGCCTCGGTTGTTCAGCTTGTGGCTGCGCTGGGTGGATGTGCCTGACAACCAGAGCCAAGGAGGAAGCAGATGTGATGGTTTGAAAGGTGCTCAGTTCAGAACTGTGTCTGCTGTCTTGGATTTGAGATGAACCTTCAGAGCTCAGCAAGAGGTGCCTGACTGGATCTGTAGAAAGGCTCCTAGCTTTTGTGCTGAGGGAAGGCTGTTGCCTGTTCCCTGTGGAAGCAGAAAAGTTGGAATGCATTTTCTGGTGATCCTGTTTTTACTCTACTTCAACTTGTTTTTTCCTTTTTGATACAAAATTGTTCAAGATGGATGCTTATATCAATGCTATGGGCTTATGCTTACCTTTTCCAAACAGTATTTTCTCTAAATTGCTCTGAATTCCATGGATTATAAGAAATCCTTTGCTTTCTGCTAGGTAATAAAGTAGTGAATAGTTTCTAATTATTCTGAATATGAAAATCTCTGAGCCAGTAGAGCAGCTGGTCAGGAGTGCTCGGTGTTTCTTGTCTGATCCAGTCACATTAACTGGGGCTTCCTGCTGCATTCCTGTATTTCAGCAATCAACCAAGCAAGGCAAAGCGAAAAGGCTCCTTCAAAGAGGACTCAAAGAAAATGCAGAAGAGGGCCAAATTGGAGACCAAGGATGAAGATTTGCTGGTTGCTATGGCAATGTCACGCTCTCTGTTGGAGCAAGAAAAGCAGGAGCAAGCAAAATCCTTTACAAATGTGAAACCAGTGGCTGCTTTGCCAATCAAATGGAAGCCAGGATCAGGTATGTGTTAAAGCGAGCGAATGTCAAGGGCTGGGTTATTGGGAAGCAATGTAGCACAGCCTGCTCTTCGCTGAAACTTTCCTGTTGGGTATAGGAGGGAGGACAGTGCTGTTTCAGTGTTATTGAAGCTGCCGGAGCCTCAGCAATACACAGTGTCCACACACAGCCAGGAAAGACTGCAGGATGCCCGTAGGTTTTAGTGAAATCCCTTTGGAGCCTCATGCTTTTTTCACCAATTGAATCTTTTGAATCTAAATCTGCATAACAGCGTTAAGATAAGCTATTGTTTTTTGTAAACTGTGGAAGTGAAAAGAAATAACATGACAAGATTATTGTTATTTCTCCTGCGGTGGATTTTTTCCTGTTTATCCTGTTGCAGCTTGGATTAACGCAGCTTTTTGAGCCTTATCTCTGGGTTTCTTTCTGTCACAGACATGTGTGTATGCTATTGAGCATGTACTTTGCTATTTCAGTGTTTAGAAAAGTTTAGGAAGGAAGACAGCAGCCAGGGGAGAGAATTGTGTGCTCTGTAGAGGGGAGATCGCTCGTCGTGGCCCAGCTCAGGTCTCCTCCTGGCCCACAGGTGTTGCCAGCTGGATTTGGGGTGAGGCATTAGCCAGGCAAAGGTAGTCAGACACAGGATTTCCAAACAAAAGCTGCTCAGTGCTTGTGGGTGCAGTGGTTTGATATTGTCAGTGATCTATACACAAGGAAAGGAGTCCTTCAGGGGGTTGTTCATGGTTTTCTCTCCCTTTTTTGTGAGGCACTGGGATCTAGACAAGTGCTGTACAGGCACCATTCCGTGTGTGTGTGTGTGTGGATATCAGTTGCTTCCATAATGATCAGCCTTTGTAGAGAGGTGACGGCTCTCAGAAGGCAGCAGAGCAGTGTGAGTAGGAGTTCATCTTTTCTGGAGTTCATTTCTCCCGTGTGGGTGATATGAGGCTTCAGACTACCTGTGGAAATCTTAAGAGTTGCCTTCAGCTTGCCTTTTGGTCATCCCTGACTACAAGACCTGAAGGAGCTGGGCTTTGTCCATTGTGTTCAACTCTTTGTTTATTTGGGATCCTCTTCCTTTTCTTCTTAAAGAGAAAAAATGGCGTAAAAGAGGCCCAACTGCAACTCCACCATTACTGCTTCAGGACCCAGAAAAGACTCGCAAAAGGATCCAAGAGCGAGTAGCTATGCTGCTTGCAGAAGAGGTGACATTCCCACCTACCCCTCAGCTTCCCACTAGCAGGATTTTGGAGGATGAATCTGGGAAAGCAACCTGGCTGTTACCATTGTCCAAAACCAGGGAGTGCTTTTTATGGAATATAAGTGCTCTGACAGAATCCTACGACCCTGAATTGTTCTACACTGCTGCATTAAACCCTCCGATTGTACCCTGGAAGCCTGTGCAGGTGCGATGCTCTTTTGTCCTCACTCTGATTGTTCCCTGGTTCACTTGCCGTCTAACCCTCCTGTTCCCTCATGTGATAAACAAGTGATCCCCTGCCTCTTCCTGTCCATACTTATTGCTCATGTCCTGTTGTCCCCTGATCTTACACAGTTTGCTTTTCAAATCTCAAACTTTAATTTCTCCTGTTTGGAGAGTAGACCAAGGCTCACATTACCTTGAGCTTTCAGAAACAGAACTGATGGGAACAGAGTAAAAGGACCCCAGTGTGGTCACTTTGCCACTAGTTCATCCATGCTTACAACATCCTGGCTCTTATTTTCCTGCTTGGCACTTTTCTTTGACTGGTTATAGCATGAGCTTTGCCTGGTGTGTTGCACTCAGCAAGGATCTGGGTGAAAAGAAAGCTGAAGACTTGATATGTGGAATTGTAAAGTGAAACATTTGCACACAGGCTTGCCCTGTGCGTCCTGCTGCCTCTTGGTGCATATGAGCTTTGATCCAGTTTTCAGCTCTGCTATTTGGTTCTGGTTTTCACCTGGATCTCCTGCCTCTTTCAGTGTTCTGTGTTTTTGTAAGAAGTGCCTACAGACACACAGTTCTTCTAGTCTCTCATCTTATCAAATACCTGTTCTCTTCTTTCTCTCCTTCTTTCCTTGAAGAATTATTTGGTGCTTCTGTTCAAAATTATTGTGCCCATATGGGTGCTTTATGCAGAGTCATAGAAACATTTTGTTTGGAAAAGATCTCTAAGCTCATCCAGTCCAACTGCTACCCCAGCCTGCTAAACAATGTCACTAAGTGCTATGTCTACACACTTTTTGAACCCTTCCAGGGATGGGGACACCCCACTGCCTCTGCCAGGGCTTCACCACTCTGTCAGGAAAGATTTTTTTTCCCAATATCCAATCTAAACCTCCCTGACACAACTTGAGGCCATCTCCTCTCATTCTATTGCTTGTTATTTGGGAGAAGAGACCAACAGCCACCTCACTCCAACCTCCTTTCCAGGAGCTGCAGATGGTAGAGATTTAACACTTCTTCCCTAGTCAAAGCCCAGAGTTTTTCACCAGTTTATTGCAGGCTGGGACTGTAGTGGAGGGTCTCCAGTCTACGAAGATTTTTGACCTCTTGTCCAAGCCAGGAACTGCAAGATAAGTTTAAAAATAAAAAGTGGGAAGGCCTTTAAAATTATGACACGAGTGTGTTTCCCTCTCATTCTTTCCATTCACAGAAATGACCAAACCATTTTTACTTAGAAATAAACAAATGAAACTATTTTTATTGAGAAACAGAGACTGAACCTGGAAACCATCAGCCCCAAGGTGAAAGGTTGATTTGGTTACATGTAACTGCAAAAGCATTTCAGAACTCCAAACAGAAGCACTTGGAGAGCTTTAGCTGCAATCATTGCCAGGCGCTTCAGCTATAATGAAATATTTAGATGTTGGATTGGGAGCGTTTCCTCCATTCTTTCTGCTTGGCAGTTGCCTGTGCAGACACGCTGCTGTAGTTGTCTGTCTTCTGTTCAGAGCTGTCTTATCTCTGAAGGGTCCTTTGTAAAACTAGAGAGCTTTTACTGATGCCCTGGACCTGAGGAATGCTGTGGAATCCTTTACTAGATGTTTCAAAAGTGTGAAGTAGAGACTGTAGTCTGAGCTCTGCAAATACATAAAACAAGACCTAATTTATCTTTTTTTGCCCCTCTTTCCATCAGAATCATAAGCCAGAGAACCCTCTGCCATCGGTGGGCTCTGATCAGCCAGAAGCGTCCCAGCAAATTGAGCCTCACCTCAGTTCTCCTAAGCCTGATTGCTCAGAGCCTGGAGGCCAGACTTCTGATGAATCCAAACCAGGCCATGAAGATGAACAGTTTTTATCTCACAGTCAGAAGGATGCTCAGACCCTCCAGGACCTGGTTGAGTTGGCCAAGGAAGGACTTACCCTCACTCAGTGGAACCTTGATGCGGACCACATTCAGGCAGCAAAGCAGCCAGGTGAGTTCAGGTGGTTCATAAGCCCGATCCCTTGTCCCTTCAGCCTCATAGAGCCAAACTTCGTTCTGCTAGGTTAGGAGAGCCTTGACGGCACTCACAGGACGTCGATGATGATCCAAGAGGTGATATTGCAGGGGGACATGATTCTGCATTTAGCTTTAGATACAATCAGGCTGACGTTTCTGAAATTATTCCTAAGTCCTGGCATTTAAGAGACCTTCTGGGCAGCAGATACTGAATTTTATTTTAAAATTCCCTTTAGGATATCAAATTATTTTCTGCTAGGCCTATTCAACAGCTGCTGAAATACACATTGCAGCTGTTTGATAAATCTTTCTGTTAAGTGTGCCGTCTTTTGAGGTCTCGAGACAATCAGGTGAGAGAGGGGCGCAAGAAGGATGATTTTATGTCGGTGCATTGATTACACAAACCTGAAGCTTATCCGTGCCTGTACCCGACTGATAAAACATAACACCTACAATTCCACTGTGGGCAGCTCTCTGATGTCCCCAGTCACATCTGCACGTGGGGCAACACCACATAATTCAGAATGAGTGATCTCCCCAAAACGGCCTGGCTGTCCAGCAGTGCGTGTTGTGTCTCCTGTTCACCTGTGAAGGAGAACACGGCTGTGTTCAAAGTTCTCCTGTTTGCATTTTCATTTGGGTATAACATGCCTCACTTCCCCTACTAAACTGCAGCAGGTGATTGCTAGGCCTGTAAAACCACTCCTGGGGGTCAGCGGAGATGTCGCTTCCTGGGTGAGGGAAATCGCACAGAAATGTATATTGTGCGTGTAAATGAGACCAGGAGGAGAAAAAAACACTGTGCAGACGCTTATGCGGCTGAAGCTGTTCCTGAAGACGTTAATTCTTTCTGTTGCTCTGCATCCTGTTCTGTGTGCTCCGTGGGCTACGTCAGGGGTCAGGCTGGCAGGGACTCTGATTTCACTGGCTGCCTCAGAGCACTAGGGCCCACGAGCATTTTGTCTCGGTTGAGATGCGGATCTAGGATGCTTTCTGCTAGGATGAGACCTTGGCGTGTCCCATCCTGCTCTATGTCCTGGATTTTTTCCCACAGGAGGAAAACTGGGGTGTGGAAGCAGAGGAGCGTGCTGCACGCTGCCGTTCCTCCATGTGGATGATGATGGCACACACAGATCTGCAGCAGATCGGTGCTGCTCATGGCTGAACAGGGCTCAGTACCCACAGTCCATCATGGCCCAGAGCCAAACCCTCTGATAAAATGATGAGCGAGAGGCTGAGCCTTCGACTCAGTCAGGCTGGATACGGCTGCTGGCATGGCAAAGAACCTCTTAGGAGTTCTTACTCTGTCTCACAAGTTGCATGTGATTTGTGATGTGTGTTTTCTTCTTTTCCTCAAAGAACTGAGTCCCGGTGATATTCCACAGAGCGGCTTTGTGCCCCCATCCAAAGAGAAGAGCCTCCTGATGAGCAGCTGTAAAAGGGTAAAAACCCTTTTTTCCCCACTTTTTTCATATTTATTTAGCACTGTACAAAAGAAGCTATTGCATTTGTGCAGTTCATAGAAGTATGGAATATTTCCTATCCCATTCCATCAAAACAAGGAGCTTTTAAGGGCGACAGTCCTGCAGGAACGATCGTGTTACAGCACTAAGTATTTGGGGGTAGGAGCTAGGGATGGAGATAAACCGCGTCAGGCAGTTCTCTGCTTTAATGCCCACGCTATCCAAGAGAAAACTGGCTGTGGCCTGGGAGAGCCACAGCTGCCTGGTGCTTCCTCCAGGTGGTTCTGGATGGAGCTGTCCCTCCTCAGCCACCTTTCACTCCACACTGTGCCCTGTAGTAGAAGAGAGAATTCTTGCAAGGACTGTCTGACTTGCACTAAATTATCTCATTTGGCGTAAAATGAGAGCAGGAATGCCGTGAGGTCCATGGAAAATGAGTGCATTTTTGCTGCCAGGGGGATGGCTAGGGGGAGCACACTGAGTAGGAAGTCACAGAGATGATTATAGAATCATTAGATTGGAAGAGACATTAGAGATCATCAACTCCTACCATACGTGTCTACTACTCAATCATGTCCCCAAGCACCTCATCTACCTGCCTTTTAAAGACCTCCAGGGAGGCTAACTCAACCACCTCCCTGGGCAGCCTCTGCCAGTGCTTGAGAACCCTTTCTGTGAAGAAATTTTTCCTAATGTCCAAACTAAACTTCCCCTGGTGCAGCTTGAGGCCATTCCCTCTTGTCCTGTCCCCTGTCACTTGGGAGAAGAGACCAACACGCACCTCTCTGCAACCTCCTTTCAGGTAGTTGTAGAGAGTGATAAGGTCTCCCCTCAGCCTCCTCTTCTCCAGGCTAAACAAGCCCTCAGCCATTCCTCGCAAGACTTGTGTTCCAGCTGCTTCGTGAGCTTCATTGCTTTTCTCTGGACACGTTTGAGAACCTCGGTGTCTTTCTTGCAGCGAGCGGCCCAGAACTGAACCTAGGATGTTTTATCCAGCCAGCAATGTTCTGTAGACGGCGTCTCACCTCAGATGCAGCAGTGGATGTGTAATCCTCCAAGGATGTATAATCAGTTTTCTTCAGTTGAAATACATGTGAAAAAAATCCTAATTAATTTTCTTACCTAGGTCACCTACTTTATCTGGTGAAACACTATCTGTGGTTTGGTAATAAATAATCGTGCCGTGAAAGCTAGTAGTTTTTGGTGCTAGGTAAAGTTTGATGCCCTGAGCGTGTATTTTCCTATTTGTGCTTATAGGGTTAAGATACTTCTGGAAGGAGACAAATCTTTGAGGTGAGAATCAGTATTAACCTTGAGCATTGCAGTCTCTTGTTACCAAGACTCTAGGTGTTCCTCAGGAATATCAAAAATAAAACCCCTTAGCAGGTAAAAATGTCTTGTTTTATAAGCTTCTGAGGCCTTTAGCAGCACAGAAACTGTTCTGCTGCTGTTATTGGAACTCAGTTGCTACCAGCAACACCAATATGATCAGTTTATCAGGTTTAGTTTGATTCTGTGATAGTTTTCCCAAGCAAATGAAGTGTTGCTGAAGAGCGGGAGTGGTTTCTGCTTTATATGAGTGCGGACAGCGTAACTGTGGAGAGCAAATACATCCATAGCGTTGGAAACACACCCACTGCCCGTGCTTAAGCCCCCATCACATCTGTGCAGTCCAGTCCAGCTGGCCTGCTCCAGAGGAGAGTGCTCTGTTGGGTTCTCCAACAGTAGCACATGCCTGATCAGAGCTGTCTCTGGACCAGTATGTTTGCTTTGCATGGAGAATGGTGCAGCCAGGAGGTTTCTGGCCTTACATAATTTCCCTGTTCTTGATTCATAATTTTAGCATCAGCAGGAAAGCTGTTCTGGGCTTGCTGCCTGGAACGTAGCATCAGGAGTCTGTGTTTGCTGCCTTCCCAAGGTGCTGTCTTGCAGGTGGCCTACCTGCCAAGAATAAGAAAGCAAGAAAGATCAAATTAGTTTCCAGACTAAGCTTCCTGTCCTCCCCTTGGAGATCGTTCCACAGCACTGCCACGACACGCAGTCTTCACCAGCCCACCGATGAAGGCCTGGATGGAGCGTTCTGGTGCTGCTGCGTCGGTGCTAATTAGCGTTGGCTGCCTGCAAGCACATGCTGGAGCAAGTAGAGAGGTTGGGTTTCCCCAGTCCGCTGAACTGATGTTGAAACCTGCTAGTAAAATAAAGAGCTGTGTTGTTCCAGGTGGAAGAGCATCTCGTGCAGATGTTCGCTGGAATGAATCTTGCAGTTCCTCGATTCTGCAGTAGGTTTGAGAAGCACAATGTCGGTGATCAGCGTGGTTATATATAAACTG
Organism: Clamator glandarius; assembly: GCA_033459285.1. NCBI lineage: Eukaryota > Metazoa > Chordata > Aves > Cuculiformes > Cuculidae > Clamator > Clamator glandarius. The sequence continues at coordinate 324,232 of JAUNZM010000625.1, forward strand.
GTTTCCACTTGCAGTCAGGCGCTCTCTCGGCTGTGAGCTGAGGGTATTTCACACTTCTCTGAAGAACTGGCCACCTCCAATGCTTGTCTGGAGGGATTTGAGCCTTTAGAAGATTGACTGGGGTGTGTTCATACTGGGAGTAGCTCCAGAGCAGAAGCAATGTTCTTCACCGCTGTGCTTGGCAGCGTGTCCCAGGCCTGACCTGACCACCACCAGTACAGGCGCAATCACCCAGCCCTCCCCAGAATTCTAGAACAGTAGTAGAAAATATCTTTCCTTTTTATTATTAAGTGGAATCCTCAAAAGGGGTTTTGATAACATGCACAGAAATTCCTTTGAACTCAACACCTACATTAGTTTTATTCTATGTGGCCCCTTGTGGCAGAGCTGATCTTCTCAGCAGTCCTTGCCAGACAGTGGATGAGAGAAGAAAGGCTCATTACACCATCCTTGAGTCATCCTCTTTCCTCTGACTCTAATTACAGTGAATTGAGTTCAGATCCACCAAAGTGGAAATTACAGTTTCCTAAGCGTGTGGTGGGAGGCAACAGATCAAGAGGTCCAGCTGCAGGCTGGACCACAGCAGGAAACAGTGCGGTGAAGGGCTGAGGGTGATAATGTGCTGTAACGCGAGGCAGAACACAACATGACTGCCCTTTCTTCACGCTTGTGAAAAAGTAAAGGAAAACAAAGCCAGAAGCATTTGATAGACTTGCCTGCATATTCATCACATAGAAGGCCACAAGGTGATAATGCTGATAAGCATCTTCAGAAGGCAAAGGCAGCGCATCCTGACTGGTGCCCACAGTGCAGCGGTGCTGCCAGGCTGGGTTAGCACAGGAAGGAAATGGAGTTGTTGGGAGTGAATCCAGAGGAGGCCACGGAGATGATGCGAGGGCTGGAGCACCTCCCGTACAAGGACAGGCTGAGAGAGTTTGGGTTCAGCCTGGAGAAGAGAAGCCTCTGTGGAGACCTTAGAGCAGCTTCCAGTACTGAAAGGGGCTCCAGGAAAGCTCTTGATCAGGGAGTGCAGGGATGGGACGAGGGGGAATGATTTGAAGCTGACAGAAGGGGGACTGAGATGAGATCTTAGGGAGAAATGTTTTGCTGTGAGGGTGGGGAGGCCCTGGCCCAGGTTGCCCAGAGCAGTGGTGACTGCCCCATCCCTGGAGATGTTCAAGGCCAGGTTGGATGGAGCTTGGAGCCCCTGATCCAGTGGGAGGTGTTGCTGCCCATGACAGGGGTGGAACTGGATGGGCTTTAAGGTCCCTTCCAACCCAAACCGTTGCATGATTCTCCCTTCCTTATTTTTCAGGGACACGTCTGACAGCTGTAACTGAATCCTCTCTCTGTGTTCCTTCTGTGTTCCAGACCTCTCTCAGGTTGCTGGCTGAAGATTTCAGTGCGATGGTCAACAACCCCCACTTAAGTGATGTCCAGTTCCAGGTAGACTCTGGAGAAGTCCTCTACGCCCACATGTTTGTGTTGTACGCCCGGTGCCCGCAGGCTGTTCAGGTTGTAAGTACTGCTGACAGACTTTCCTCCTCTGCTTCAGGAGAGCCCAGGCTGCCCACACCAACAATCAGTTCTCAGCACAGAGCACTTCTGGGGTTTCAACTTAGGAAACCAGAATCTTGACAAAATGGTGAAAACTGTAATAGTTTATCTGGAGGTACTGTGGGAAGGCAAGGATGCTTCCTTGCATTCTGCCCATGAGCAATGGAGGAAGCTTCCTGAGTGCTTTTTGCCCTTGAATTTTTGTACCTGTGCAAGTGCAGGCTGCCTTGTCCATTGTGGCTTGTCCTGCTTGTCATCCAGGCTGGGAAGTGTGAGTATGGACTAGAGAGATTCTGAGAAGTTCTTGAAGAGTTTTGACACTCTCTGAGTTGCTTTGGAGCTGTCTCAACATAGAAATGTTTTTTATGGGAATTCTCAGACTTTGTGTGCCTCCTTCCTGCTCTTGGCTCTTCACCTGCATCTCCAAAAGACAGAAATTTTGCCAGAGAACAGAGCACAGAAGTACTGAACTGTGCTTTTTGCAAAGCTGGTGAAGGAGCTCTTGTGTTCCCAGAAGCATTTTGGGTTGAATAGTTCCCAGCCTGCTCCTGTGCAGCCTCCTGTCGGGACAGTGAAAGGCAACAAGCCCGAGATTTGCGCTCTTCCACAGAGCTGTTACCAGTCCATACAGCCAGCTCCCTAACAAAGGAGGCTTTCTTTAAAGCTGCCCTCTTGGAAACAGTGGAATTATTTTTCATCCTTATGCATGTTGGCAGTAGTTTCCACCCAAGGTGACTCAGGCCATTCCTAAGGGATCCATGAAAGTTTGGGGAAGGGAAGCAAGTTCATCTGTACAACACGGCAGCTTTAATGTGGGGTATTTTTTATGGGATCTTCACAGCCATTGAAAAGTCGCAGATGTGCCCACAAATCAAATGATTTCAAAATCGACTGGGTTAGCCACATTTTCTTATTACTTCCTGACGACTCTGTCTGGCTTCAGCGTTCCCGTCCACTGCTTTCATGGGCAGGAATCATTTGTGTGGGTAGAGTTGTGGGAGTGGCCCCATGCTGCATTTTTGATTCTCACAGAGGGTTGTTTTCCTCTAAGTCCCCACCTGCAGAGCAGCGTTTCATGTTTGTTTTCCATAGAGATGAGGCAGTGCTCTTCTGTGCTGAAGATTTTAAGTAACAAGGGAGATAGTAATTAATCTGAGATTTCTTTCGAGCTCATGTTTTCTCTTGCGTGGCATCCCCTAACTGTGGTGAGAGTTTCAGAGAGCACAGTATGTGGTTTGTCTATGAGGGAAGCACGACCTTTCTGAACTAGAGATGCCTTTTTGCCAAATCTGAGATCAAGCTGGACCCACGCAGGTAATGGTCCCGTTCATTTTTTTACATTGTCTTGTTTCCTGTGGGACACCAGGTGGACTAAAGTTTTGGCAGTTCATCAGAGGTGGGTGAATTCAAAGCAGATCAGAGGAAGCTCACGTGTAGAGAGGTTTAGGTAACTCTGCAAGTTGTGCTCTGGGAAGTAATTTAATTTCAAAACTACCTGGAGAACGCAAAGACCATCTTTTCTATGTGCAACTAAAACAATGAGTAGTTCAACTTTCTCCAGGCTCACAGCTGTAGGGTCAGGAAGGAAACAGCCTGAGCTCTGCAGAACTAATCATTCAGATTCCCTCTGAGGCATCAGGTCCTGGTTCCTGGCTAAGACTTGGGCAAATGAAAGTGATACGCTGATATAAATGAGAACCTTGGTGCTGCCATTCCTGTACCAGCAAATGGACTTTGTTTTCCTCCTACTGCAGGTTCACAGCCAGGGGTTCTTGGTGGAGGAGGATGGGAACCCCCAGACCCGCCGTGTGCTGCTGAGTGATGTGACGGGAAAGGCAGTGTCTGTGTTCCTGCGATACCTTTATGCTGCCAATGCCGACATCCCTGCTGGGCTGCTGCCCCAGGTCAGGGATCTGGCTGCGAGGTTTGTATTGTCCATGTACTTTGGATCCCCTCATGCTTTCAGCCACACAGACCCTAGCCTGATCCTGTCTGTTGCAGTTTTAGTGCATAGTCCTTACATCCTAAATGAAACTTGCACATAAGAATGTCTTGTCCTCGTATTTCCCACACATTTCTCTTCAGGAAACCTGTGTGAGATTTTCTATATTTGGTATACACTGAGCAGAATTCTGCCAAGAGTCTTGTCTCGGGGTGTTTATTAACAGCTGATGTTTACGATGATGTTGAGCATAACTTCTGTGTGTGATTCTGAAAGTGATGCACTTGTGGAATGTATGGGATGCTTAGAGCTCTAATGTGCTGTGTCAGTCATGATCTCAGTTGTGATGCTGGGTGTGTAAAGTTTGCGTGAGTAAAGTTTGAAATTGGAGCAGTTGTTGAAATATGGGGGGGGGAATGGTTGGGTCTTCCCAAAATGTATGAACAGAGGTACCCTGTCACTCCAAAAAGCCGTGACACTTGCACGTGACAGATGTTATCCAGCCCCAGCCATTCTGTGGGGATCTCAGCAGCGCTCATGGGGTTTTAGTGTAGTCATAAACCTGGTTAAGTCTCAAACATAACAAAGGAAAGGTGAGCCTGGTGCTTTCCTGTGAGTGACACCCAGAAAAGGGAAGTCTGAATTTTACCACTATATTGGATCTTGTATGTCATAGGAAACTAGTATCCTCATGCAAATTCTTTACAGAGCTCACAAGAGTGATCAGGAGGCCAAGTGGTGAAGAAACACTGAAGGAGGAAGATAGTAACATTACTTTTATATCCTTGCAGGTTTGGTGTGAGGGAATTGATGGCAAAGTGTGAAAGCAGCACTGGAGAGAGTCAGGTGTCCTCTGGAGTGGATTCAGACGATGATATTCTCTCCGTGAGGGATGATAAGGATTGTGAGGACAGAGCTGAGAACTTCCAAGACCTCTTGAAGTCAGTGTGGGTGGGTGAAGATGAGGAAGAAGTAGCTATGCTGAGCCCTGAATACCAGAAGGAAGATGACAATGGGGTGGGTGAAAAGGAGCTGGAGGAGATCTATGAGTTTGCTGCAACTCAGAGAAAGATGGTTCAGGGTGAAAGAGAGGAGAGTGAGGGAACAGACTGCAGCATCTGTAGCGATACTGAAGCAGCCCAAGGTACAAACCAGCAAATGGAGGAGGAGGAAGTAAAGAGGTCTGCATTTGCTTCAATAAACGACGACTTCAAAGATTTGAAGGATGACAATGATGTGGAAAGGTCTAAATGTGACTCGTCTGCACGAGAGAAAATGCAGAATATAAATAGGTGTGAAAACTCGCATGCTCCACAAAGCACTTTTGTACCTGACCACAATGAACCTCAAAAATGGGATGCAGCACCCCATGGTGCCACCGCTAATGAAGGAGAGACCATTAGGAGATGTGAAAGTGCGAAGGATTCCAAATCATCTCAGGTCTCACATGAGGGGGCAGAGCCCTGTGAAGAACAGTTTCCTGGCCTCCATAGTGATCCTCATACAAATGACAGTTACGAACACTTGTTTTCTGCTACGCAGGGAGGTTACTGTGAGCCTTCCCCAATGCAAGATGTTACCAGAGAATCAGGAAAGGCTCCTAGTGAAAAACACGTTGATGTTAATGATTCATTTCTCTACAGCATGTCACAAAAAGAGCTTTATCCACATAGGAATGGTTTTTATGGCAGTCCTCTTCCCAAACCTCTTGTGCCGCATTTTCCTGCTGTTGGCTCTTCACCTGCATCTTCAAAAGCAGACAAAAAATTTGCTGGAGAACGTGTATCAACACCAAAGCAAAACAAAAAGGAAAAGTCATCTCCATCTGATGAAACACCCTTCCAGAAAGCCAGTGAGCTGGATACTGTATCAAGGAATGAGAACACAGTTTCTCCAGCAGAGTTTACCAACACTGACTTAAAGAAGTGTGCGTATGTCTCAGTGTTGTCATCACCCATCATCAGAACTCGGGGTGCTGCAGCTCAGGGGAGCAAGGAGAGTGATGTTATTGTTTTATCTTCTGATGATGAAATGGAATTACAACAAGGTACGAAGTCACCAGAGTCAAGCTGTGTTCTGAAAGAAATGGAAATCCCTGGGCCAATGGAATGTATGAACGTAGAACAAGGTCCTGAGATAGAAACACCTGAACCCAACTCATCAGTCACTGAAGCAGAGCAGGGCTCAACCCTAGTCTCAGGTGGTGTTACAGATACAGTGCATGAAGTTAATGATGTAGATATGTCCACCGAATTGCCTCACAGCAGCCAGAGAGGTGCCGGTACGGAGCGCAAACGGAGTCCAAACCTGAGCCCTGAAAAAAGGCTTGGTCACGAAGTGTCTGCAGGTACAGACAACTCCTGGCTGGTGCCAGACACACCGATTCTGAGCAAAAGCAGAAGCTTCTCAACACAGACTTGGGTCACAAGTATTAATTCTTTAAAGATTTCAGGATCTGAACTCAGGACAAAGAACTTAGCAGCAGGTAACAGTGACCATGAGATGGCTGGGAATCTAATAAAAATTAGTGAAACAACATCGGTAGGCAAACATTTGCCTGTGGAGAACTGTGTCGGTGAAAGGAGCCCGCCCAGCAGTCCAGCAGCAGGATCAGCTCCGAAGAACTCCCCACCAGTTTCTCCAGTGGATCCAGTTCGCCTCTCCCCTGACTACACCAACATAAAAAGCCAGTGTGCCACAAACTCATCTTTATCCAAACCTGTCTCTCCGTGTCCTGAGCAGTCCCTAGCAGGTAAAACAAATACCAGTGTGATTGAGGTAGAGGATGGCGAAAAGGAAATCAGCCTGCCTTCTGTGAGCAGTAGCGTCGTGCTCTGTGACGAGCCCCCGATCGCTGTGGATGACTGCTGGCACATTGAATGCCTGTCACCAGTCAAAGGTGGCAACCAGGACTCCCACCAGGGCAGCCGCGTGATGAGCGGCAACACCAGCAGCCCCAGTCCAGGCTCCTGGCACGACCAGAGCCCAGTGCACACGCAGGAGATTAAGGGCAGTACCCCTCTTCGAGGAAGTCCTGTTGGCAGGAGAACAGCTTTACTCTGTCTTGACAAGAGTCCTGTTGAGGCATGTTCCTCCGTGGGCAGTAGACCGAGTTACCTGAACTCCAAAATCTGGGATGACTGGAATGGAGAGGAGGAGGAAGATGAATTTCCAGAGATGCTTCCTCTGTCTCAGAGGGTGCTGGCTCCAGCAGGCGCCGGTCAGACAGATCCTGCGAAGACTCCTGGTGAGAGCTTGTAGCGATACTGGGTTTGGACTCAGTTAAGAGGTTTTCATTCTAAGTGGTCATCTCGCTTGATCCCTCGGAAGGGTCCCTGCCCCTGGACAATCTTCACACGGGCATTTCTGCCGGGCTGTGCTGATGCTGTGCTCTCTGGTGCTGCCTTCTAGGCCCTTGTAACAGACCTCTGAGTGCTCAGCACATGTCCTTGTGTGGTTTCTTCCATGTAAGACCAGTAATTGATCTCATAGTAGTTAACACATTACTAATTATGCCATATTAAATGGTTAGGTTAATGGGTGTTTAGAATATGAAGTGTGAGATTGACTGTGCTTCACAGCATTGGTTAATTGATATTAAACCAGGCTCTAACGCAGGACCCCAGGAGCTGGACTGGCTCAGTTTCTTCTGCAAACCCCTGCTATGCTTCCTGGGAGAAGAACATGTCTCTGAATTCAGTAAACATGTTTTCTTAACTGCCTTGTAAATGTTGCCTGTTCTAACAAAGCCCTGGCTGGGCTTCTCATTCAGACATGCCATATGTCTTAAATTAAGCTGTTTTCTGATTTAAAGTCAATAAAACCCAAGTATCCAAGCTTAGGGGGAAAAAAAAAAAAGCATCGACTGTGTCCAATATGAAGCTGAGTAATAATTGAAGAAGCTTGCAGAAAAGTAGTGCTGCTTCAAGTAAGAGGGGGAGATATCAGCCACGTTAAGTGCTTCCTGTGCTAATTCTGATCATGGTCGTTTCACTCTGCTGCAGAACCTTCCTGCCAGGAGAACAACGAGCCTCCCAGCACTCCGGTGACACCGATGCCAGCTTACTCCATCATGGAGACCCCTGAGCTGAAGAAGGAGTTGAGAAGGTGAGCATTGCCTCCATGAGCACATTTTGCCGTGAGCAGAAACTGGCAAGTAGAGGAAATGGCCTCAAGCTCTGCCAGGGGAGGTTTAGGCTTAACATTAGGAAAAAAATTTTCACAGAAAGGGTGATTGGGCACTGGCAGAGGCTGCCCAGGGAGGGGGTTGAATCACCTCCCCTGGAGGGGTTTAAGAGACGGGTGGATGAGGCGCTGAGGGACACGGTTTAGTGATTGATGGGAATGGTTGGACTCGATGATCCAGTGGGTGTCTTCCAACCTGGTGATTCTATGAAAAAGAGCTCCTGGGCTGAGAGCAAAACCATGGTGAAGCTCCAGCTGGTGGTTTTTGAGGTCATGTCACGCTTTTCCTGCTGATCATCAGACTTCCTGGCCTGATCCCCTTCCTGAGCTGGGACAGTGGAAGGTGCAGCTTTACCTTAACTGAAGCTCTCACCTTTCTCTTTCAGATTTGGAGTTCGTGCCCTTCCCAAACGCCAGATGGTGTTGATGCTGAAGGAGATATTCCAGTATACACACCGGGACGTGGACTCCGACTTTGAGGAGGAAATCCCAGCCTCCCAGCCTCCCCTGCAGAAGTCCCTGGCCAAATGCTCTAGGCAGCCAGAGGCAGACCAGGGTGCTGGAGGGAAGCGTTCTTCAAGGGCTGGTGGCAAGAGGAAGAAGGCTGCTGCGGCTTCTTCAGGGCTCCCTGTGGGGAGGGCAGATGGTGACCTTGTTGGATCCCAAGAATCCGGCTCTGCAGCACCCGAAGGGGGAATGAGAATGACACAAGACTCAGAAAGAGCCAAAGAGCAGAAAAGGCCATCTGTATCTCCAGAGACACGGTCTCTGTCAGATGATGGTGAGGAGCCAGCGCTCTCAGCGTCTCAGGAGTCTGCACTTTCTTCACTGGATGGAAGCGACATCTCTTTTGGTTCGCAGAGGTAAGGGAACAAAGTACTTAACAAAACAGTCAGTGTGCAGGACAGAGATGAGCTAGGAACGTGGCGAACAGAGAGGTGAGTGTCCATGTGGCCTACAGTGGCCCTGCCACCTCCTGGGGCTTGTCATTTCAAGGTCAGCACACTCCTACAAAAGAAATAGGCTTTGGGTTTTTCTCATTTAATTCCCAGTGAGCCATTCTCAGAGCAGGGAAGCATGTGTGGATGCTTGTGGGCAAGGCCTCTGCAACTCAGCGACAAGGAGAGCTTGCAGCCTGCAGCTGGAGCAGGGAGAGGGCGGCACAGCACCATGGGAGAGGCTGCTGCAGGCTGGCAGGGGCTGTAGGTCAGGAACAAGGAATTCCAGACAGCTCCAGGCTGGGTGAGCAGGACTGGCGCTGCGGCTGCAGGGGTGGAGAAGTTTGCAGGATGTGTGGTGTGTCCTGCTTTGCTCATTTTATGGATGCTGGTATAGTAGAGCCTGGGGAGGGCGGGCACGGGGTTAGCCACCAGGGCCTCGGGAGGCTCTGGTCCTGTCCCTGATGGCATGTTCTTCCCTTGATCTCTGGCCTGCTTCATCTTGCTTTCAGTTCTTTTGTGAATGGATTTGAAGACTGTGCTTTTGCATCCGAGGAGGAGGAAGAGGAGATTCCAGCATCTCAGGCAGCAGCTCGGGAAGAAGATAAGCAGGAGGCGATAAGGTGCTACATCCGATCAAACACAGCCCTCTACAACAGAATTCTCTTTTATGAGCCACTTGAGCTGGCTGAGCTGCACGCAGAGCTGAAACAGAACGGCATTAAAATCTCCCAGGCAAAGCTGCTGGACTTTTTAGATGCTCACTGTATCACATTTACCACGGCTGGGGCCCGGAAGAAGAAGGAACAGAAAAGAAAGGGGAACAAAAAGAGGAGGAAAAGATACTGAATAGAGCCCACTCCTCCATCCTGAACATTTTGTAGGTGGAGGCCTTCCTGATGAGCTGCGAACCCTTCTCCAGGCAGTGCCCATTGCAGGCTGTGACGAGTGGGCACGCTGCTCCTCCTTGTGGCCCATGGCCAGGGAACAATGGAGAATGGCTCTGGTGAAGGGCCAGCTCCTCACGCGCTGTCCTGCAGCATGCAGGTCATCTGGAGCCTCTTCTTTCCCCCCCATTTTCCTCCTGTGCCTTTTTTCCCTGTTTTTCTAATTGGTTTTATGTCCCCAACTTTTCCTCCTGATGGTGCTTCCAGGGGTCGGTGCTTCCCTCAGTGACCCTTGCCAGGACCTTTTCTCTGGCTCGGACTGAGAAATTCTCCACCCTTCACATTCCACTATTCAGTAGAATAACCTGCCTGCAAGAAACTGATCCCTTTTCTCTCTGTAAAGCACAGAAGATTTACACCCTGGTGACTTCTGTCTTCATTTCTTCAGGGTACAATTTGCCCTGCTGATTTTCAAGGCAGAGAGCTTTATGGAAATACAACGCCTTTCTTCTGGCCCCAGTTCAATTTGCCAACTCGTGTAAAACCCCTAAGTCTGTTTCTACTTGGCTGCAGAACAGGAGGGTGTTTTCTGCTCTTTATGATGCCTCCAGAAAGCCCCAACACCAGATGTCATGTGAAAGCCCTTGGATTTGTATGTCCTAGTGTGTGTTTTAGCTTTCGTGCTGAATCTGTGTTAAAGACTCCATCCATTCCATTCTCCGAGCGCTGTCCTAACCTCAGTGCAGCTTGAATTGTCCGCGACTGAGATGTTTCTACAAAGACAGCATCACAGTGACCATGAATCTCTTCGGCACTTGGTATAACCCAGTCTAAACCCACATCACTGGCCACTCTTCTTTCCACACTGGACTGACTGTAGGGTGTAAACTCTCTGAGAGAGTCTAAATGGTCACCTTTTATTTATTTACTTTCACAACATCTCTGACTTCTGTCTGTTCTGAGTCTGCAAAGAGCCTTACTCAGCAAAATGGACACAACACTTCAGCAAAAGAACACGGATCTCTAAACGTATTTATGTTTTTGGAACATATCATTTTCGGAACATATCATTTTTGTTTCTATTTTTGGTACAGTATCTCCTTGGGTTTCTTTGATGATGTTATCTGCAATAAACAATGCATAAGGTGCTACTGATAAACTGTAAGGAAAGTCTCGTGGCAGAGGTGTGGAGTTCAAAGTCATGACGCTGGGCCTGGTTGAGAGCGGTGGAGTTCGCGCTCTGCACCTGAGTTGGCAGAAATGCCTCACAGAGAGCTGGAGGAGAGGAGTTGTCACCCCAGCAGCCGGGAGAAGTGGAGTAGGAGACATCACCCCGTAAACCAGTGATCTGGTGGGAGATGAGCAGCCTGATTAGTCTGGGCTGTGCCATGCAGCGTGAGGGAGATGTGAGGGATGGTGCTGGGCGCTGCTGGCAGGAGCGGCTGTGGGGAAGGGTCCCACCAGCCTCGGAAGGGAGGGCTACTGTGAAGGGGACTTGGGTGGCCACTTGGGAATCTCTTCTCTCTCTGGTGCCCATGCCACATATAATGGTGGGGGAACCTCCTAGCAAGGCCTTCTACCACGTCTGGTGAGTTTTCAGGAACTGGGGATAGTTTTCTTCCCTGGCAGTCACAGCACTTTTCCTCCCTCAGCTTCTTTTGTGGAGCTGCCATAAGATGAAGTTGTTATGTGAAAAGAATGAGAGCCTTGCCCTCAGCAGCATTTGAGGAGATCTTGCCCTCAGCACACTGTGTGTTCTTTTCTCAAGTATGTACTTCCAGCCCTTATGGCAAAGTAAGCAGGATCCCTTCACAGAATCACAGAATAACCAGGTTGGAAGAGACCCACTGGATCGTCGAGTCCAACCATTCCCACCAGTCCCTAAATCATGCTCCTAAGTACCTCATCCACCCTAACCTTAAACACCTCCAGGGATAGCGACTCAACCACCTCCCTTGGCAGACCGTTCCAGTGCCTAACCACCCTCTCCGTGAAGAACTTCTTCCTAATCTCAAGCCCAAATCTCCCCTGGTGGAGCTTGAGGCCATTCCCTCTCGTCCTGTCCCCTGTCACTTGGGAGAAGAGGCCAGCACCCTCCTCTCCACAACCTCCCTTCAGGTAGTTGTAGAGAGTAATAAGGTCTCCCCTCAGCCTCCTCTTCTCCAGGCTAAACACCCCCAGCTCTCTCAGTCGCTCCTCATAAGATTTGTTCTCCAGCTCCTTCACCAGCTTTGTCGCTCTTCTCTGGACTCGCTCAGAGCCACAACATCCTTCTTGTGGTGAGGGGCCCAGAACTGAACACAGTACTCGAGGTGCGGTCTCACCAGTGCCGAGTACAGAGGGAGAAGAACCTCCCTGGACCTGCTGGTCACGCCGTTTCTGATACAAGCCAAGATGCCATTGGCTTTCTTGGCCACCTGGGCCACTGCTGGCTCATGTTCAGTCGGTTGTCAACCAACACCCCCAGGTCCTTCTCCTCCAGGCAGCTTTCCAGCCAGGTTTCTCCTAGTTTGTACCTCTGCTTAGGGTTGTTGTGCCCCAAGTGCAGGACCCGGCATTTGGCCTTGTTAAACCTCCTGCCGTTGGTCTCAGCCCAGCAGTCCAGCCTGTTCAGGTCCCTTTGCAGAGCCTCCCGACCCTCCAGCGGATCGACACTTCCACCCAGCTTGGTGTCATCTGCAAAGTCGCTAAGGGAAGCAGGTTGCTCAGAGAAGTTTTGGCTGCCCCATCCCTGGAGGTGTTCAACCCAGGCTGGATGGGGCTTTGAGCAGCCTGGTCCAGCGAGAGGCGTCCCTGCCATTGGCAGGGGGCTGGAACTTGAAGATCTTTAAGGTCCCTTGCAACCCAAACCACTATTATGAGTCTGCAGTTGCAGTTGAATCCTTCACCCCATGGCAGGCTGGGTGCTGGAGTCCATCATCCCAAAGGAGGCTGGGAGCTTGCACCTTCACCCCATGTTGTGCTGGGAGTTGGAGTCTTGAACTCCATGGCATCCTTCCCCTTGCCCTTGAGGAGCTCTGGTGCCCTCACCTGGCTCGTCTCCAGCACCGAGTTCAGCTTTGGCTGCACGTTTGACTAACTCCTGGGGCTCCAGCTGAGCGTCCTTCTCCCCTCCAGCCCAGGGGACACTGGGACAAGGAAGTCTCCAGGGCAGGGAAGGACAGAGTTGCGCAGAAGAGTCCTCATAACCATGAGAGTCACTGGGGCGGCAAGGATAAACTGCACACTTGCCAGTACCAGCCAGGAAAAGAAATGGAGCAAAACACCCCTACAATCAACAGCTGCTGCTCAGGAAGCGTGTTCTGAGCTCTGGTGCCTTGAAGGGTATTTTCTAAGGGCCAGCGAGGACCCTGTGGGGCCATCACAAGGGAGTTCAGGGAAGTAAGGGAACCCCTGGATACGTGGCAAGGGCATTTCTCCACAGCAGAAGGGAGAGAAAACTTTCTCATTCAGACAGATCAGTCGGGTGGGGTGAGATTTGAGGAGCATCTCAAAAGAAGAGGCACAGCCATATGGCAGCCACAGACCCAGACCCAGGAGGGTGTTACAAGAGATGCCAAAGATTTTGATCAGAGATTTTATAATCAATACTTTATTACATGTTAACTTGCAGTGAATGCAGTGTCACAGCTCAGGGGACATAAATTGCACTCGTTCAAGTAGCATCGTGTCATCAAAAACTTCATGATACGAAAGAAAACCTGGAAGTGTCTCCATCCTCCTATTTTTGTCATCCTTAAACCTTGCAGCTGGGCAGCCTTTGCCCAATACAGAGAGATGATTTTAACTATCACCTCTGTGCTGTCAGTTAAGAGGTGACCACTTTGCAGAGCCTTGCCTCGAAGCCTCCACTTTACTGAAGCTGACAAAACGTCTGTTGTAAATCTCAAAACTTTTCTCAGATGATCAGAAAAGGATTTAAAATCTCTCCCAGCCTCCAGGACCACAAGGACACGTATGATATATGCTGCAAACTATTCATTCATTATTCATTCGCCTGCTTCATTAATCCGTAAGCAAAGTGTGCCTCCCCACGCTAGCGCTGGTGCCATCTGCCAGCAATAACATGTTGCCAAACAGTTCCAGTCGTATTCATTTCTGTGTTTCCTTCCCTTCCCAGTGCAGCGTCCTTTGTCTGGGAAAATACATTGTCATTAGTTTTTATTTCCAACTGTGTAGCGACAGTGATCAAAAATGTTTTGATACTTCTGTTTGTTTTAACACTTCCAAGGCTGCAGAAGTGAGGAGGCATTCCAGGACCTGAAGGGGCTACAAGAAAGCTGGGGAGGGACTGTTTGCAAAGGCTTGTAGAGATAGGATGAAGGGCGATGGGTATAAACTGGAGAGGGGCAGAGTTAGACTAGACATAAGGAGGAATTTCTTCACCATGAGTAGCGAGGCCCTGGCCCAGGTTGCCCAGATAAGCTGTGGCTGCCCTATGCCTGGTGGTCTTCAAGGCCAGGCTGGATGGGGCTTGGAGCCTCTGATCCAGTGGGAGGTGTCCCTGCCCATGCAGGGGGATTGGAACTGGATGAGCTTTGAGGTCCCTTCCAACTCAAACTATTTTGTGACTGATTGTTTAAATGAGGTGGCCCAACACCCTGCCAGGCTGAGCCTTTATAGGAGTCCGGTGCAGAGGAATCCACCCCTTCCTTCGGGAGGTTATTTCAGTGTTTCACTGTGCTCGTGGAGAAAAATGTTCTGGAATCAGAACCACAGAATGGTTTCATTTGAAAAGACCTTTGAGATCCTGGAACCCAACCATCCCTGTCCACCACTGAACCGGATCTCTGAGCACCCCAGTCAAGCTGTGTGGCAGCACTGTGCCTGTGGGAGAAACCAGCTTGGCTCTCACACTCAAGATCACAATGTAAACATCTGCCACATGGCTTTTCCAAATAAACCCATTATTGAGGCGATTTTTTTCCAGGCAGGCAATATGACAACACACAGACCAGCAGAGTGGTGGCTACAGAAGAGCTCCCATCATCAGCCCCACAGGTCACATCACTGTCACAGCAAACATAGAAGCTGTTTCCAAAGATTGCTCAGAGACTGGAAGGTCGCTCTAAGGTCTCTTCAGAGCGTTCTCTTTTCCAGGCTGAGCAACCCCAACTCTCTCAGCCTGTCCTCGTACGGGAGGTGCTCCAGCCCTCAGATCACCCCTGTGGCCTCCTCTGGCCACATCTGGACCCGTTCCAACAACTCCATCTCCTTCTTATGCTGACGATTCTAGAACTGGACACAATACTCCAGATGAGGTCTCACAAGAGAGGAAGAGAGGTGCAGAATCCCCTTGCTCACCCTGCTGGCCACGTTCCTTTTGATGCTGCCGAGCTCACGGTTGGTTTCTGGGCTGCGAGCGCCCACTGCCGGCTCATGTCTGCCTGCGCCCCCGCAGGGCTGTTCTCAGAACCACAGAATCACTAGGTTGGACCCACTGTATCATCGAGTCCAACCATTCCCATCAATCACTAAACCATGTCCCTCAGCGCCTCGTTCACCCGTCCCTTAAACCCCTCCAGGGAAGGTGAATCAACCTCCTCCCTGGGCAGCCTCTGCCAGTGCCCGATGACCCTTTCTGTGAAATTTTTTTCCTGATATCAAGCCTGAACCTCCCCTGGTGGAGCTTGAGGCCATTCCCTCTTGTCCTGTCCCCTGTTACTTGGGAGAAGAGCCCAGCTCCCTCCTCTCCACAATCTCCTTTCAGGGAGTTGGAGAGAGCAATGAGGTCTCCCCTCAGCCTCCTCTTCTCCAGGCTGAACACCCCCAGCTCTCCCAGCTGCTCCTCATAAGGCCTGTTCTCCAGCCCCTTCACCAGCTTCGTTGCTCTTCTCTGGACTCGCTCCAGAGCCTCAACATCCTTCTTGTGGTGAGGGGCCCAGAACTGAACACAGGATTCGAGGAGCGGCCTCACCAGTGCCGAGTGCAGAGGGAGAAAAACCTCCCTGGCCCTGCTGGTCACACCATTTCTGATCCAAGCCAAGATGCCATTGGCCTTCTTGGCCACCTGGGCCACTGCTGGCTCACGTTCATTCGCTGTCAACCAACACCCCCAGGTCCTTCTCCTCCAGGCAGCTTTCCAGCCAGGCTTCTCCTAGTCTGTAGCTGCTCAGGGTTGTTGTGCCCCAAGTGCAGGACCCGGCATTTGTTAACCCTCCTGCCATTGGTCTCAGCCCATGGATCCAGTCTGTTCAGATCCCTTTGGAGCCTCCCGACCCTCCAGCAGATCCACATTTCCACCCAGGAACACAAACCCACCATCCCCCCTCCTGTACTGAACTCGGGATCGCCCCGACCCAGGCACAGCCCCTGCCCCTTGTTCTCCTCACTAAGTTCTGACCCCGGCACTGCGCCGCCCCCCCCCGCCACTGCGGGCGCGAGGCTCTACGCATGCGCGCTCCCCTTCCTGCGCCGGGCTCCCGTTGCCCCGGCGGAGGCTCTCAGTGCGCACGCGCGCGCCTCCCGGGCCGCCGGCGAGGGGCGTTCCCTGCGCGTGTGAGCCGCTCCTCCTCCCGCCAGCGCGCGCTCTCCCGTTGCGCATGCGCGCCGCTCCGCTTACGCACGCGCCGTTCCGAGTCCTGGCGTGAGGCTCTGACTGGAGCAGGCTGTCTCTGCGCATGCGCTCTGCCCTCCTCCCTCGGGCACGAGGCTCTCTGCGCATGCGTGCATCCCTTCTGCCGCCGGGCTGAGGCGCTGTCTGCGCATGCGCTTCTCTCCCCCGCTGGCATGAGGGCTTCTGTCTGCGCATGCGCCGCTCCCTCCTCCCCCTCGCGCCCCACCCCTCCCCGGCGCAGTCGCAGCGCGGCGCGCGGGCCAAGATGGCGGCCGCGTGCTCCTCGCGTTGGTTCGGGGCCGCCGCTAGGAGCCGCGGGGCCGGGGGGCCGGGTGGGCGCCTGCCGCTCGTCTGGCTCGTCCGGGGGCTCAGCCTCCCGCCGCCACACGCTGCCCCACGCCGCCTTCTCCTCCTGCCGCTCTGCGCTGCGGGTGAGCGGGCTGAGGGGGAGCAGGGGCCGGGGGGTGAGACGAAGGGCTAGGAGGCGGTGTGGGGTCTGAGTCTAGAGGGCTGAGGGGAGGGGCTGACCCTGGTCTGAGGGGCAGGAGTGTGGACCAGTGTTCTGGGGGTCGTCGTGAGGGGCCGTGGGAATGGTCCTCAGGTTCTGGGGGGAATAGGAGCCGGTGTCTGCGATGAGGGGGGACGGGGAGGGGTCTGGGGCTGGTAAGGGGGGCGAGGAGAGGCTGGGGTTCGGCACAGGGGCAGGGGAGGAGGAGAGGACGGGACGTTTGGGGACCTGAGGAGGGGTGTGAGGGGGCTGGGGCTTGGTGTAGGGGCTGTGGGGGGAGTGATGTGGTATTGGAGGGAGGGGTGGTGAGCGGGCTGGGGCAGGAGTTGGGGGGTAGGAGTGTGGGGCAGGGGTCTGAAGTTGGTGGTGAGGGGCTGGATGGGGAGGTTCTGGTGTTAGGGGGGAGCAGGGGTGCTGGTTGCAGACCCGGGGAAGATGGGGAGCTATAGGGAAAGGATAGAGGATGGGGGTCAGTGTGGGGCCAGGCCCCCGCCTCTTGCCCCCCAGCCTGACCCTCTCTGTGACCCCTGTGCCCTCCCATCCCGCAGGACCGAGGCGAGTTGCCGCTGCCTTCCACAGCAGCACCAGGGCCCACGCCAAGGAGGACTATTACCAGGTGCTGGGGGTGCCCCGCTCCGCCACCCAGAAGGAGATCAAGAAGGCCTATTATCAGGCACGTCAGTGGGAAGCAGGGCCTGGGATCACCTGCAGCCTTGCCTGGGGGCCCCGTGCTTAGACCCACTGCAGTCAAGGGGAGGGAGAAGCAGGAAGGCCCAAAAGCAAGTTGTGCCTGTGCCATTATCTCGAAGGTCTTTCAAGAAGGTCCTGGGGTTGCTGAGAGACTTGGGAGCAACTCCTGTATTTCGTGATGGGATCACAAAATGCTTTGGGTTGGAAGGGACCTTAAAGCCCAGCCCATCCCATTCTAACCCCCCTGCCCATGGCAGAGATACCTCCCTCTGAATCAGGGGCTCCAAGCCCCATCCAACCTGGCCTTGAACACCTCCAGGGATGGGGCAGCCACGACTTCTCTAGGCAGCCTTGGCCAGGGCCTCCTCACCATCTCAGGAAAACCTTTCTTTCTAGGATCTAACCTAAATCTCTTCTCTGTTAATTAATGACATCACAGGCACTGTTAAAAAGCTTTTCCCTGTCTTAATAAGCCCCTGTCTTGATAAGCCCCCTTTTAAGTATTGAAAGGCCCCAATAAGTTCTTCTAGGAGCCTTTTCCTCTCCAGGCTCAACAATCCCAACTCTCTCAGCCTCTCTTCAGAGAGGACGTGTTTCGGGTCTTTGATCATTTTTGTGGCCTCCTCTGGACTTGCTCCAACAGCTCCATGTCCTTCCTCTGCTGAGGACTCCAGAACTGGATGCAGGGCTCCAGGTTTGGTCTCACTAGAAAGGAGCAGAGGTGCAGAATCCCCTCCCAAGCCCTGCTGGTCTCACTGCTGTGCATGCAGCCTGGGACACGGTTGATTTCTGGGCTGCAAGCGTGCATTGATGGCTCATGTTGAGCTTCTCATCCCCCAGCATTCCGGGTCCTTTTCCACAGAGCTGAGTACTGGAATGGTAATGGGAAGCCATAGCTTTGGGTTCCCTAAAATACAGAGAGTGAACACCAAGCTTTGTCTGATGAGTTTTTCCTGCCATGTGAGCCATGCTAAAGTAAATTACTCTTGTCTGTCTCTAACAGTTTGATTTTTCTTGTTTAGCTGGCAAAGAAGTACCACCCTGATACAAACAAGGATGACCCTAAGGCCAAAGAAAAGTTTGCTCAGCTGGCAGAAGCCTATGAGGTAACATGTGGGATTTGATTGCTGTGAAAAGGAGGAAGGGTTGGAGGGTAGATGGGACGAAGCGTTTCTTGTATGTTTCCTGTAAAAACATGGCTGATTTTTTTATGTCTTGTGCTTTAGTCTTGAGCGGCTGTGTCCCAGTGGCGTCTCCAGGAAAGGGCTTGGCCCAAAGACCTGATTCAGCTGGACATATCTGTGGCTCTTACAGTTTGTGCTCTTTCTCAGCAGTGGTCACTGCGGTGGGATTATTGACCAGCTTAATTTAACTATCAACCCCCTGCCCACAGCCAGGAGCTGTTTGAGGCGGAGAGGCTGCGCCCAGCCCCGTTTCTTCCTGCTCTTCAGAAATCCACTTGGGCTCTGAGGGGTTTCCAGATTTAACCCAGTATTCTTGATCACTGGCTTTTTATACTGACTATAACATTACTTATTCTTGCTTATGATAAATTAGTAAGATGTTGTTTTTCTGACAATGAGCTGAGAGACACACGGGAGAAAATGGCTTTTCAGTAATCCCTACAGTGCTGAGAGCTGGGATGATGACAAGAAGTTTGGAGAGCCTGGTTTTGTGGCAGTAATGTCTGGAATTCTCTTGCTCTGCAGAATAAGTTACTTGGGATCTGTACAGTGTCCTGATGGCAATCATTCTTTTGCTTCCAAGGTATTAAGTGATGAAGTGAAGCGGAAACAGTACGATGCATATGGCACGGCTAGTTTCGAGCCTGGTGCGACCGGTGCCGGTGCTGGGCGGCAGTACTGGAGCAGCGGTCCCTCCATTGACCCTGAGGAGCTCTTCAGAAAAATCTTCGGAGAGTTTTCGGGATCCCCTTTTGGGGATTTTCAGAGTGTCTTTGACCAGCCGCAGGAGGTACGAAGCACATTTATTTTCTGAGTAATGGAAGGAAAACAAGAAAGGGAAACCGCAAAAGCCTGAGAGGGACACTAGTCTGGCACAGCGTGCTCTGGAACTGAGCTTAAGGAAAGAAATTGCTTCTGCTAATGTCAGCACGCGAGTGTCTCATGGTGTAGGTGGGAGAGTTGTGTAGACACCTCCTCCACAGCTCCTGACAGGGTATCTTTTCTGGATTCAGCTCCTTCACCTGGTGTTTACTGATGCCACTTGCTGCTGCCAAGTCGCTCCATCACTGGAGGCCTCTTTTCTGCAGTACATTTATTTACATGTGTTTGCTTTGATCTGTAATGTTGAAAACCACAAAGTACCTTTTGACTATAAAACAAGCCTTTCAGCATTAGGTTTGGCCGCTTAATTGGCTTAACTTTGCAACTTAATTGGCTTGACTTTGCAGGGGAGCCCATAAAACACAGCCAGTCTTGTTCTTTGCTGTGCAGCTAAATGCTCTTCCAGGTACTGACACTGTTGGTTCCTGTGCTGCGTTCAGAAACGCTTGCTGTTTGGTGCTTCTGGCTTTACTAAAACTGACCTTTTTATTGTAAAGAGTATTTCCTATTCTGTTTGAATAGGAATTTCCTATTCTGTTTGAATTTCCCTTGGTAAGTAAGGAGTCTACTCAGGAAGAGCAGATGGTGTCATTGGGATTGAAAGCCTTCACTCTTGCCTGTTGCTGCATTCCCATGGAACAAATCCTTAAGAAATACTCAGGGTTTTCCTGGAGCAGGAAAATGCTGGATTTCTATTTTTACTTTTCTATTCTTAAATCTCACTTCTGCTACACAGCTGCTCATGAGACTGGTGTACATCATTCCTGCAATAATCTTTTGTATCTCCTTTTAATCACAGGACAGTTTATTGCTTTCCCAAATGAGGCAGAACCCTTCTGTATGAGTTGTGCATCCCTCCATTTCCACCCTGTCTGTTACCTGGATGTATTTAAGTGTTGTTTGCTCTTTGGCCTAAGCTAGTTTCCCTCTGCTTGAGGCTGTAGACTGACACCTGTGTTTCCTGACAGTACATCATGGAGCTGACATTCACCCAAGCCGCAAAAGGTGTTAATAAGGAGATTGTGGTGAACATCAACGACTCGTGTGAGCGATGTGATGGTAAAGGACACGAACCCGGCACCAAGGTGCAGCGCTGTCACTACTGCAACGGCACCGGCATGGTGAGGGCTTTCAGAGACACAGGTTCTGCTGTGATTTTCCTTGTTGGGGCAAGCCAGTCACTTCCACAGGGGACAATTCCCAGTGCAGTCATCGGGTTATCTTGGTCTAATGGGGACGTGATGTTCATAGGCAGTAGAAGGATTTTATTTGTGTTAAAGACACACTCTGCCCTTCAGGGGCAGGTCATAGAATCACCAGGTTGGAAGAGACCCACCGGATCATCGAGTCCAACCATTCCCATCAGTCACTACACCATGACCCTCAGCACCTCATCCACCTGTCCCTTAAACACCTCCAGGGAAGGTGAGTCACCCCCTCCCTGAGCAGCCTGTTCCCAATGACACTTTCTGTACAAAATTTTTTCCTAATGTCCAGCCTGAACCTCCCCTGGTGCAGCTTGAGGCCATTCCCTCTCGTCCTGTCCCCTGTCACTTGGGAGAAGAGCCCAGCTCCCTCCTCTCCACAACCTCCTTTCAGGGAGTTGTAGAGAGCAATGAGGTCTCCCCTCAGCCTCCTCTTCTCCAGGCTAAACACCCCCAGCTCTCTCAGCTGCTTCTCGTAAGGCCTGTTCTCCAGCCCCCTCACCAGCTTCGTTGCTCTTCTCTGGACTCGCTCCAGAGCCTCAACATCCTTCTTGTGCTGAGGGGCCCAGAACTGAACACAGGATTCAAGGAGTGGTCTCACCATCTGGTATTGTCCAGCAAATGTCCATCTGATTTGACCCATCAAACCATATTCATGTAATGCAACTGTTCTGCAATTACTTGAGCATTGAATGGGATACCTTGAATTGAGAGGCGGAAGGAGGAGGCAGGTGATAATTGCTCAAAGGGGGGATAATGGAATCAGGAAACGCACATTAACTACAGTAATGATCAAGCCTCAGACTTTAGATTTCCACGTATGTAAATGGATACCAGCCGTTGGTCTGTGACCGTAGTATCTTCCTGCGCAGAACAGGTGTGGTAGGTCAGAGGAGACTGCGAGCAATTCCCACTCTCCTTGTGTGCTTCAGGCTGGTGGCTGGCTTTCACAGTTTAGTCTGTGACTCAATCTTCATATCGTTTTCCTGGACACGGGCAAAAATTCATGCAAGTAGATCATCCCTGGGTTTCTCAAAATACAGACATTTGTAGTTTCTTGTGAAACAGCACAGTAACGAGCTTTGTTCCCGCTTGCACATTAGATCCTAGAGATGAAGCTCTGTGTTACCCTCCCCCTCACCAGGAGGTGCTTGCTCATAGTGGTGGTTTTCAGTGGAAATCGAAATACAGTGGTGACTGAACTTGATCCAGCTTTTTAGAAGCAGGATCCTCTTGGGATTTCTGAGCCAGATTTCTGTTCCATCTCTGGCTAAAGAATATTGCTGTCCTGTTGGGTTGCACGTGCCAGCAGGAGCACTCTAATGTGCCATGCTGGTCACTGACAGCGATTTGTAGAAGCAAAAAGTACCATGTTGGTACTAAATATTTGTACGGTCTGTGTTCTCTTCCCTAGGAGACGATAAATACTGGCCCTTTTGTCATGCGATCTACATGCCGCCGGTGCAGTGGGCGCGGCTCCATCATAACAACACCGTGCGTGGTGTGCCGAGGGACGGGGCAAACCAAACAGAAGAAGACAGTGATGGTGCCTGTGCCAGCTGGTTAGTGGTGTGCTGCTCTGCTGCTCTCTTAGAGAACTACAGTTGGTTGCTTCCTCTCGGCCAACAGCCAGGGCCTTGCCTCCAAAGCGTGGCTGGTCCCTGCCAGGTACCCGTGTGGGAGCAGTGTAAGGTGTTTTGCTGCAGATAAGTTGTAAGAACAAAGCAGGTTGATGGCTTGGCTATTAAAAGGGCTCGTATGAGATGAACTTTCTGACCATGGATATAATTCATAGTGTGAATCATAGCATGAAAGATTGTCCTGAGTTGGAAGGGACTCCCAAGGATCATTGAGTCCAGCTCCTGTCGCTGCACAGCACAAACCCAACATTCACACCGTGGGGCTGAGGGCCTTGGCCCAACGCTTCTAGAATATGGTTGGCTCAACATCACGACTGCTTCCCTGGGAGCTGTTCCAGGGCTCCACCACACTCTGTGGGAAGAACTTTCTTCTAATGTCCAACTTAACCCTAAATGCTTAGTCCTTCCTGAGCTGAGGCTCTGCATAGATTGTTCCAGGCAGCTTTAGACGAGTGAAATTCTTGTAAGCTTTTATTGCCTCAGGTATTTTGTTTGTCCTTGATGAAGCCTGGGGGAGGGTGGGAATCTTGAAAGCCTTAGCTTGGCTCAGAAGAGTGGGCTGATGGTCTTCCTGACCAGAGAGGTCAAAATGAGTTGTGGGGCTGAAGATTGGTGTCTCTGAAACTGCCGTGGGTGCGTAGCCTGTAGTTCTGCAGCTAGTGGGGGCTGCCTGGTGTTCCTTAGTCTGGTGCATTTCCCACAGGAATTGTGTAGGGATTGAAGCGAGGAGCCTGCCTGGGGCACAACAGTCACTTCTGAGGTATAAATATGTGCCAACACCTCCTTCCTTTGGCCACAGCTCCTGGGATCCCGGGGAGAGCGTTAACTGTGCTGCCTGCTGGTACCTCATGTCCCTGGCTGTGAGGGCACGGCTGTGGGGGCAGGCTCTGGGGATGGCAAGAGTTATAGGAGTTCAAGTAACGCATGGATTATAACAGTAACACTCCTATTTCTTTTCCAATTGCAGGTGTTGAGGATGGGCAGACAGTTCGGATGCCTGTGGGGAAGAAAGAAATTTTCATTACATTCAGGGTATGTATTGTTACATCGTTTTATGGTTTCAGTATTTCAGCTGGTTGAATGGGGGATGGAGGAGGAAGAGTGAGTGATCCCTTGGAACACCCTAGGGTAACTCGATCCACATGGATTGTCTGGGAGAGCAGATCTGCATTGTAACAAGGACTGTAATGCTGTCTGCTCATGAAGAGCGGTGCTGCTTGTTCCAAGATGAGGCCCTTATGATAACAGGCATCAAAACGCAGAGTAGATTCTTGATGCCTCGAGTCTTTGAGTGGGAAATGCCTGCCTGCACGGCTGGAGCACAGCAGGAATGCCCATGAGAGACTGGCTGGCCAAATCTCCTTCTGCAGATACACGTTCTGTGCCTCAGGCTCTCTTCCCCTGTTGGTATTCCTGTCGTATGCATCTCTGTCAAGGAGAAAAACCTTTTTCAGTGCCTGTTTAGTGGTGCAGGAGGATGTAATTCTCTTCCAGCTTGTAAGGGCCACTGTGAAGGTGCTGGCCTTCACCTTCTGTTCTGGCTTTCCTCTCTTCAGAGGGGAAGGCAGTGTCTGCTCTGTCTCCGCAGAGTCACAGTGACTGGTAACTAACCAGGATTAGGGGAGAGTCGCTGAGCTAGGATGTGGGCACCCTCCAAAGCCTCTGGCTAATGACGGTTGTGTTAAGAGCTGTGTTTGTCTAGAACACAGAACATTAACTTGGGCTTCTCAGCCGAGTGCTTTGTGGGTGCAGCGATCTTCTCTGAGAACTTTCAAAACAGTGTAAAATGAGAACTTCCTGGTGTTGTGCTCAGTTCTCTTTGGAATTGCCTGCTTTTTTAGGTGCAAAAAAGTTCTGTGTTCAGAAGAAATGGAGCAGACATCCATTCAGACCTCCTTATTTCAGTAGCACAGGCTGTTCTGGGAGGCACAGCCAGGTGTCAAGGCTTGTACGAGACAATCAATATCGCCGTGAGTACCACTAGGGCATAAAGCAGTGCACGACAGCAGAGGCTTCTCCTCCGCCACGTAAAGTGATGTGGGATGGCAGAGGCTTCTCCTCCGCCACGTAAAGCAATGCAGGATGGCAGAGACTTCTTCTCTGGTAGAGAGATGGCACTAATCTCCTAAATCTGCCCATATCACGTTGCAGATCCCTTCAGGATGGAGTGTTGGGCGGTGTGGGTCACTTCTCTTCCCTATGGCTCTGTAGGGACAGGGAGAGGAAGGGCCAGGTACATTGCTGGCTGGTCCCTCTGAGGTTTACAGACTGTGAGGTTCTGTTCTTCCTTCAAAAGCTTTTCCCTCATTACTCGTGTAGCTTCTGAGTCTGTCCGGGTGCATGAATATACCAGATCCCTCCCATCCTACTTAGAAGCTTGCTGGAGAAGTAGTTAATTTTTATAGTCGTGTAATTACTTTAAAATAGTGAAACTAGAATAATAAACATGACTTCTCTGTGTTCCTAGATACCCCCTGGTATTCAGCCTGACCAGCGCATTCGTATGAGTGGCAAAGGCATTCCCAGGGTTAACAGTTATGGCTATGGAGACCACTACATTCACATAAAGATAAAGGTTCCTCAGTAAGTAGAGCTAGTGTGAGTTCCTGGGAAACCTTCAGCAAAAGTGTTGTTCAGAAAGATTTCGTGAAGTGCTTTATTGATTTCTCACTCTGCTTTTTATTCTAACATGAGATACTTTATTTAAATACCCTTTGTCAATCCAGCTCTGAAAATCCTAAACCCTGAAAATAAGCAAGTAGTTCTTGACTTGTGTAGACCTCAGTGTCTGCAGCTCTGTCTGGATCCTGGTTACCTAAATTCAGTGTCTCAGCTCTCACATCTCCAGCTTAAAGGAGCCAAAGTGATTGGCAGTTGCCTCTCAAACTTACTGGCTTTGCTGTGGTTACAGAAACTCATCAGCTCATATTGCTGCCCTTGGCACAGGAGCTGCTTTCCCAAGATCTCTACCAGATGCAAGTTCGGTTGCGGTTCCGTATGGTTCTTCTCAGCACCTCAAAGCATTTTGATTTTCTGCTGCAGTTGGATGAAGTGCAGTGGGTCGTCTCTTTTTATAGAGAACCTGTTCTGAGAGCGCCATAGGGATTCTCAGTGCTTGCAGGTGTATTAATCTCGAACTTCCAGTTTCTGCCTCTCGTGTGCACTGCTGAAGGCTGAGGAGGTCTGGATGCCCCGTCAGCTGTAACCAACACCTCTGTCTTGGACCTGCAGGAGGCTGACGGATCGCCAGAGAGCTTTAATGATGAGCTACGCTGAGGACGAGACAGATGTGGACGGCACGGTGAACGGTGTCACAAATACAGCATCAGGTGAGCGGCGGGAAGCAGTGCTTCGTCCTCATGGAGTCAGCGTGGGGTTTCTGGGGAGGAAGAGTCACCTCAAGACAGCACATCAGCACATCCTGTTGGAAATGGTTTTAGGGTGGGGTTAACAAGCTGTAGCACAAAGCAAGGAGCCTTTTCCTGGAAAGTGTTACTGGAATACTGGCTGGGCAAATCCATGCATGAGTAGAGAGAAGCACTAGGATGCTCCAGGGACCTGACAAGCAGTGGTGAGTCTTGCTGTGGTGATGACAGCCCTTCTGCTTTTGCCCCTGGGCCAGAAGTCACTTGTCTTAGCAGAGGCAGGAGAGAAGAACAATGCTTCAGGGCTATTTTCCTGTGTGAGCCACTCTGTTCTGAGCACAGTGGGGACGTTTCTCCTTGGAAGCCAAAGGGAAGTGCTGCTGTCAAGGCTGCTGTGTGCATGTAGGGAGCCTTGGAAGAAATACTGGTGCTGAGGAGTGGCTCTGGTCAGCAGACAGCATCCAGCGTGATGGGGGAGGGAAGCCAACTGGGAGCTCTGTAAAGCTGCTCTTTCAGCTCTGGATTTACAGTTTTGATCCAGCAATTACATGTTTCCAGTTTTGGTGGTGAGGTACCTGGCAGCCAGAGCAGCTAAAGAAAAAAGGAAAATAGGACAGTAAGAGTTTTGTTGTGCTATTGGGAAATAATTTCTCCTTTGTATTGGAACAACAAACATAAAGGTTGTGGTTTCTTTCTGTGTTTGAAACTGAAAAGGGCATCCCTGGCTGCATACAGTGAGGCAAAGGTGAGAGGGTTTTAAAGCAACTCAGGTCCTCCTGCACGTGCCAGAGCCTGAGGAACAGAGGCTGGAGTTCAAGATATTCGAAGGTGGTACCTGCCAAATACTATCAACGTTTTGTTTCATAGCTTTAATGTTAGAGAAGTTGGGTCTCTTCTGTGGAGAGTGCACATTAAAGGTCAGCCTTGGAGGCAAGGGGAGAGATCTTTTCGTTCCAGCTTTTTAAAGACATTTATGTGCTGGAAAGGAAAAAAAATACTCTCCAAACTTGATTTTTAAAAAGCAAACCTGCTGGTAGGTAGCTTGCAGCATAGAGACAGGCTGCTGCTGAAAGCATGTCCTTGCTCTTGGAAGCAGAAATACCCAGGGTGGATGGGGGCGTGTTCTGCTGCAGGACTCTGCATTTCATGCCATTGCATCAGTCTGAGGTGGGCAGGCAGCGTGGGAGACAGGGAGGGCCGGGCTCAGTGTGCTCTCTGCAAAGAAAGCTTGAGGAGGATTAAGGGGTCTTGTTATTGACAGTTTGCCTATGGAAAAAGCAGATTAGCAAAGAGATCGTCTTTGTTCTCGCTGTAGCTGCTCCTCAGAGGGAGAAACAACTTCTCAGGACTTGTATATATAGGAAAACTATGGTTGTTGCTGACAGAAAGATTTCTTATCTGGACACTCGTTCTGAAACGCTTGGAGCCTTTTTCACTCTAGCCTGAGTTCATGTTTTTGTTGATGCTGTTTGACCATTGCCTGAGGATTGTGTCAGGCAGGTCCTGGTATGGGTTCGCTCTGCTCTGCCCTCCAGGGTCACACTCCCACCATGATTATTTCAGGACCACCAGTGTCACCTTTTTTGGTTCTGTAAAACCACTGCTGGCAGAGGTCATGCCAACAACTTGGTTTTAGGGGCAGACTCCCAGTTCCAGGTTCTTGTTTCCAGAGCTTGTGGGGTCCCTGGCTTGGTTGTGCAGCACGGGAATTCCCTCACCAGCTGGAAGGCTGGGGAGAAAGGAAGGGAGCAGCGTTACCTAGGCTCATGCTTCTCACTTCCATGTCTGGGGTCCGGGCTCTCCAGTGCTTTCACTGCTGGTGGCCCCATACTGTGTCTTGCCGCCAGGTGCAGCCCAGTCTGTGAGGATAAAGGCAAAACCAGCTGCCTTGACTTGACCGTTCCCTGTCTAAAATAACCCTCTCACCTCGCCAGGGTGCTTCCTACGGGTGGGAGACGTGTCTGACTGCAGCCCTTTGCTGTTTGTGTCCAGGTGGCAGGGCTACGGCTAGCGCTGACGCAGGCGGGGATAGGCCTGAGGCTGAGGAGAACAAGGAGGGATTCCTTTCCAAACTTAAGAAAATGTTTAGCTCCTGACATCCCATCTGAGGTAGGAGGCCTCTTGTGTTTTACCGTTGTCTTTCCCCCACACCAAGCAGAATTTGCACTTGTTGGGAGGTAGAAGCAGCCGGAGTGCAGCGTTGCTTCTCTCTTAGCCTCAGGCCTGCCAGCCACTGGTGTGCAAAGCCCTAGCTGTCCCCTGTGGCCCAGAGCAAAAAGCCAGGGACTAAACTGCATCCTTGCTGCAGCAAAAATGCTGGGTTCATCTTCAGGGAGGTCCTTGCCTCCCCTACAGCTCAGCCTCTTTGTCCCCGCAGTGGCTGTACCCGGTTCCAAGCACTGAGCGTACAGAGCCTGCCATGAGCTTAGAGCAGCAGGGGGGAATCAGTCTCTGTCACAGAATCACAGCAAAGCTCCTGTCACAACCGAGCAGCGTTACAGCCCAGGGGTGCCATTTAGGTGGTGTTGGCTGCAGTGAGGGAGACTATTCATGGCAGACTGGGGTCCAGGGGCTCAGCTTCTCGTCACCGCGGGCTTCAAATTCATCTCTTCTGCATGGCTGACAAAATGTGATGCCAGGGTGGGCAGGTGCCTGCGTGTCTTGGACTGATTCCTTCTGGAAACATTAAATTTCTCTTTTGCTTCAACTGCAGGGAAGCGTTCTACTGGAAGCTAGGAGCCAGCAGCAGATCATCTTTGCAGTTGGGGATGGATCCTTCTGGCAGCGGGCTCTGGAGAGAGGGATGTCAGTGAGAATCCCAGCTGGAGAGGCTACAGACCACTGAGGCACCAACAGTCATCATGATACAAACCCTATTCACCATCCTAGTAACCAGGAATGAAGGAAAGAACCAGCTCTGTAGAGCCACGGCTCGCTCTCTCGAGGTTGTTCACAGTCCCTGCTGCTGCTGGAATCTTATTTGGTAAAAAATAGAGTTGAAATATTTATTTAGAATCCTAAACAGTGGAAATGAGAAATAAAAATTGTCCTTGCAGCACAGGGTGGAGCAGTTTGCTGTCCTGGGCGGCTGCTGCTCGCTCTGGTGCTGGATGTGCTTGGTGAACTTACAAATGATGGTGAAGATACCTTCTCTTAGGAGACTCGGTGGGCCAGGGTTAACCCTGACTGTCCTGCACGTCTCCGAGGGGGACGTCCCTGCAGCTGGGACTCCGCAGAGCGCGGCTCCCTCCACAGCCACAAGTTTTCTCAGTCCTGCTGAGCTCCTGCACAGAGCGCAGTGATGGAATCTGCGCTTGGCCTCGGGTTTCTCTCATGCCCCCTGTTAACTAAAGTTACCACACAACCGCTGTCACTTCCAATGGGTACAAGTTCATCACCGAGCCCTTTGCCAGTTTGGGACAAAGCCTTTTATTACCTTAGTGCAACACCCGTAGCATAAACAATTGATCAGAGTCATTGTTCGTACACGTGTGAGGATACGAGTGCAGCGGATCGCTCCTGCTGAGCAGAGTCGAGCTCTTCCCGTGAGTATTTCTGTGGCTCCTGCAGCCGCTGGCGTTAGTTGTACAGTGCAGGCAGAGCCAGCCCAGCTACTAATCGACCAGTTACACAAGGACGTGGTATAGTCTTACCTTTCTTAATTTGCTGAAATAGAGCACGTGTTGACTCCTGATTTAACTGTCGGTAAAGTGATTCTGTATCCATGTAAATAAGATTGACTTCATAAAGATATTTAACACGTGCTATGCCTTGCTGCCTTGTCTCCTCCAGCCTCCTCCCCCCATGCCATCCAGTACCCCCAGGAGCCTCCCAGAGGGGCCCTTGGAGTCTATACAGGGTTCCTGCAGGTCCAGCTGTGCTCCTAGAAGGCCCTAAAGGTGACCCAGGGTGTTCTAGAGGGGTCCTAGAAGGGTCATAGGGGGCTCTAGAGGGGTACTAGGGCCCTAGGTGGGTACTCGGGGCCTTGAGATAGGCCTGGGTGCCTTTAGAAGGGCCCAGGGGGTCTCTAGAGGGGTCCTGGGGGTCCTAGAAGGGTCCTGGAAGGTCTTAACTGGGTCGCAGGAGGCTGTAGAGGGGTCTTGGGTGTCCAAGAGTGGTCCTATAAAGCCCTAAAGTGGTCACAGGGGCCTTTAGAGGGGTCCTGAGTGTCCTAGGAAGGTCCTAGGGGCCCTAGAGGGGTGCTGGTGGTCCCTACAGGGGTTCTGGGGGCCCTAGATAGGTCTGGGTGCCTTTAGAAGGGTCCTGGCAGGCCTAGAAGGGTCCTAGAAGGCCTTAAAGGGGTCCCAGGGGGCTCTAGACTTGTCCTGGGGGTCCTAGCGTGGTCCTTGAAGGCCTTAAAGGGGTTCCAGTGCGGTCTAGAGGGGCCCAGAAGGGTCCCAGGGGGTTCTAGAGGGTCATGCAGCTCCAAGTGGGGTCCTGGGGGATCTAGATTGGTCCTGAGGGTACTAGAGAGGTCCTAGGGGGCTCTAGATGGGTGCTTGGGGTTCCTGCAGGGGTATACACTTGTGAATTGTGATATAACTGTGCCTATTAAGGCATCTCAGCAAAATTTTACAGCTGGAAGCATAAATACCCCAGGGAAGCTGCTAGGCTTGAATGCTGCTGCTTGTCAGTGTCTTCTCTGGTAGCGCTTTTGCTGCGAAGCACAAATAACAGGACGTTTGAGTAGAGCCTGGTGACTTGTGACTTAACTGTGCGTATTAAATGTCTCTCTGTAGAACTGAAAATTTGGAAACGCAGCTCCCTCAGGAAAGCTGCTGGCATCGAATGATTCTGCTTGTTAGCAGCTTGTTGCTGCTGCTTTTTGCCAACCAATACAGGTCAGATAGGGGCAGGCCAGGCATTAAATATCGAGAAAACCCCTTTCCTATTCCAGGAGCAGGGATTGCAAACACATCGTCCTGCTCCCAAAATCTCCACCCCAGCAATGTACTGTTCGAATCACAAAGCATTGTGGTCCCTCAAGCTGCTGCAGTCCAGCCAGATCCGTTAGGGCACATGAATTTGCTTTCCCTACAGGAGAGATTTCAGACTTCTCCCTCTTATCAATAATAATTAGAGGCTGGAGTTTGAAATCAGGATCTGGATCAAGATCAGGTTCTGCCACGCCCTCATTAATAATAATCAGGGGTTGGAGTTTGGGATCAGAATGGAGAGTAGGATCCGATTTCACCACCCTCTCCCAAAAAACAATGAACCTCATGCTCCGAACTGGAAAGAACAGTTTCACAACACCCTCCATCCCTGTCCAGGAGTGTCAATCCCATCCCTCCTGTTTCACCCACGGAGCCAGCTGCTGAGCCCCCGACTCGGCCTCTGGATCTGCATCCAATGGCAAAATAATTCCTGTCTGTAAAGTCCGTCAACTTCTTGCTCAGAAATCATATCCTTTTCCTCATAAGTAACCTCTGATTTAATCAGGGATTGGAGCTTCGAGGCAGGATGAGGCAGAGAATCGTATTTCACCATCCCCTCACCCCAACGATAGGCGGCCACTTCTCCAGCCTCATCTGTCCCCATTTCACACCCCTGAGACACCGTGAATACACAAACCCTTTCTGCCCCTGTATCTCCACAATAATCTCACACTGGGGGCAGCTCCCCCATCCTCCACACCATGAGTTCCCTTTATGCCCTATAACAGATCCCCCCATTTTTGGAGCACCCCTAGGGGCTTCTCCATCCCTGTGCTCCCCGAGAGAGCCTTGGGGGGCCCCAAAGTGGAATCCTTCCTTTTTCTGTTGCTGCCTCTATGGTCTTCTATCTAATTTTTGGCTCGTTATGTCCCCTCTTATGCCAGTCTTCTAGCTTCTCTAGTTTCTTCCCCATACCTGGCAGTTCTCGCCCTGCCTCCGACTCTGGGCAGGTTTTGTTTCATCCTCTCCAACCATTCGGTTGGAGTCTTCTCCTCATACTGTCGAATGCCCTGCTAGCACTCTGTCCCCTAGGTATGACTTCAAAATTGCCCCATCTCTGTCCCTGTTAAAGGAGTAACAACAGACCCTGTGCCCTCTTCCACTCTACCTGGTGGCCTGTGCATAGAAATTCCCTTAACAGCCTCCCTAAGGGACTGTCTGGAGGGATGGATGCTGGCTTTTCCCCAGGACTAGGCTTAGTCACCCCATCCCATTTCCCTTGGAGTCATAGAATCACAGAATCACTAGGTTGGATAGGACCCACCCGATCGTCCAGTCCAACCATTTCCATCAATCACTAAACCATGTCCCTCAGCACCTCATCCACCCGTCCCTTAAACCCCTCCAGGGAAGGTGACTCAACCCCTCCCTGGGCAGCCTCTGCCACTGCCCAATGACCCTTTCTGTGAATTTTTTTTCCTAATGTCCAGCCTGAACCTCCCCTGGTGGAGCTTGAGGCCATTCCCTCTAGTCCTGTCCCCTGTCCTGGGTCTCCGCACATCAACCAATTCTCTTTGTCCCTTCAGCAGCCAGATCCCTTGCGGGAGGCTGGAAACGCACCTCTTGGGCCTCGGCACTCGCTTCTCAGATCTGTTTCAGTCCAGGTCTCATTCACTCCACACTCAACACCCTGAGCCCGGCCAACTGAGTAATACTCACCAGCTATAGAATCATAGAATCATAGAATCACCAGGTTGGAAAAGACCCACTGGATCATAGAGTCCAACCATTCCTCTCATGCTTTCTTACCCGGATCTTTGTGCACAAGAATTACAGGCAACCACAATACCTTTCCCTAAAAAAAATGCTGGTTTTCAATTTCCACACAGTGAGAGATGGAGCAGCCCCTGGGCAGCCCCCTGGACCCTGTGAGCCACAGAAACTGCTGTGGGGGTGCCCCACTCACCGAGTGCTGGCAGCTTCCCTGCAGCTGTTATGCTCCGAGCTCTCTAATTTTACAGAGGTGCCTTAATACGCACAGTTAACTCACTAATCACCAGGCTACACTACAATGTTCTATTATTTCTGCCTTGCAGCTTGCAGTGAAAGCACTACCAGAAAAGATGCTATCAAGCAGCAGCATTCGGCGCTAGCGGCTTCCCTGCTTCAAGATTTCTATATTTGCAGAGGCACCTTGAAACACACAGTTTAGTCCAAATAAGCATCTAAAACATCGTCCTGTTTGGGCTTTGGAGCTTGAACTGAAAGTGCTACCAGAGAGGATGCTACAAAGCAGCAGAATTGGATGCTAGCAGCTTCCCCTCAATAGTTATTCTTCGAGCTTTCCAAGTTTGCAGAGGCACCTTAATCTGCACTGTTATGTCAGAATTCACCACGCTATTCTTAGATGTTTTGTTATTAATGCTTTGCAGCCCTTAGTGAAAGCACTAGCGGAGGACACACTATCAAGCAGCAGCATTCGGTGCTAACATCTTCCCTGCAGCAGTTATGCTTCAAGCTTTCCAGTTTTGCAGAGCTGCCTTAATACACACAGTTGAATCACAAATCACAAGGTTGCCGTGAAACACGTTCCTGTTGGTGCTTTGCAGCCTGCAGCGAAAGCTCTACCAGAGAAGGCACTGACAAGGGCAGCATTCGGTGCTGGCAGCTTCCGTTTTAGAGATGCTTCGAGATTTCTGACTTTTCAGAAGGGCTTTAATATGCACGGTTAGAGATAACCAAGCTGTAATAAAACATTCTCCTATTTGTAGTTTGCAGCTTGCAGTGAAAGGGCTACCAGTGAAGATAGTAAGAAGCAGCAGCATTTGGTGCCACCAGCTTCCCTGTTTTAGATAGGCTTGGAGATTTCCAATTTTGCAGGGACGTCTTAATATGCGCAGTTAAGTCACAGATCACCAAGTGTTCTCCTCGGCACTGGGGAGACCGCTCCTCGAATCCTGCGTTCAGTTCTGGGCCCCTCAGCACAAGAAGGATGTTGAGGCTCTGGAGCGAGTGCAGAGAAGAGCAACAAAGCTGGGGAAGGGGCTGGAGAACAAGAGGAGCAGCTGAGAGAGCTGGGGGTGTTTAGGCTGGAGAAGAGGAGGCTGAGGGGAGACCTCATTGCTCTCTACAACTACCTGAAAGGAGGTTGGAGAGAGGAGGGAGCTGGGCTCTTCTCCCAAGTGACAGGGGACAGGACAAGAGGGAATGGCCTCAAGCTCCACCAGGGGAGGTTTAGGCTGGACATTAGGAAAAATTTTTTCACAGAAAGTGTCATTGGGCACTGGCAGAGGCTGCCCAGGGAGGGGGTTTATTCACCTTCCCTGGAGGGGTTTAAGGGACGGGTGGATGAGGTGCTGAGGGTCATGGTTTAGTGATTGATGGGAAAGGTTGGACTCGATGATCCGGTGGGTCCTTTCCAACTTGGTTATTCTATGATTCTATGATTCTGTGATAAGGGACACCTGACTAACCAAGAGCTTGTTGTGTCAGTGGCACCTCTGTAGCTCTTTAGGGCAGGAACGAGCCTCTAGCTTCTGCAGGTGTTTGCGATGACACTGATGCCTTCACAGGTGACAGGACAGGAGCAGGGCTCTGGCTTCTGTCGGTGCTTTTGTGTCTCTAGGGGCTCATAAGCTGATTGGACATGAATGATCTAACGAAGGTGCCTATGGTGTCACTGGTGGTTCTGCAGCAAATAGGGTAGGAACACGCACATTGTTTCTGCAGCTTTTTGTGGTGTTCCAGCTGTTTGGGTGTGAACAGACACCAGGCTGGTGCATCTGCTCCTCACGTCACTTTGCCCTGAGCAGCGGCCTGGGGGGGTTGCCTGGCTTGTGCAGGCGTCTCTGGGGTCATGGGTGGCCGAGTAACTGATAGGTCTGGCTCTTAGAGCTTCTCATCATGTCCACCCTGGCTGAGAGAGTGACAAGGCTGGGGAAGGGACGTAGCTTGGGATGGTGCTTGTGGTGTCACTTGTGGTCACGTGTCTGGTGGGGATGAGAAGTCCCCTGGCTTGTTCTGCTGGTTTGGTTGGGGTAGTGTCACACTCCGGTACAGGCAATGAACTGCACCTGGCACAGAGAACTTGACTGGATCGAGATTGACTGTCCAGCAGGACAACTTCTGGCTACATTACTTATAGTTATCACCTTAATTGTAATTGCAGTGTGGAAACCCATGTTCTAACTTGTTAAGAACAACATACATTGTTTATATATATGATTTTGTTAAAGGAAAAGGGTGCATGTACTTTATTGAATTATTCTATGTATCATCCACGGTAGAAGAAGCTCAAAAGGCTTTAGCAACTATTGAAGCCCAGACTAGTGAATTGTTCCTGAGAATACAACCTCGAACCGACGGCCCTATCGGATGGGTTGCAGGGTTGTTACAAAAATTGGGAATTAGTATTCAAGGTTGGTTAGTTTCACTGATAGAATACATGGTAGGATTGGTTATTATCATTGTGGTAATAATAATTGTATTAGCTAGTGTTAAGCAATTGTTTGTGAATCTGCTAGTCAAACGTGTGAATGCTTTGATGATCACCTCTGAATATGACATGATTCCTATTCTTGAAGATAATTCTCATGGCATTTGCCGTGATACACCTCAATATTTTGACGTGCTCTGATTAAATTGGATAGGCATACGAGTGACAAAGCCAAGGGATGGAAATGACAGGTAGAGTTAACATTCTCTACAGTAGCTGGAAAGGGACTGTGGTTTGGATTTGTGCTGAAATCAGTGTTGGTGATCCAGGAAGTCTTTTTTTTTTTCTATTGTTGGGCAGGGCTCACACAGAGCCAAAGCCTTTTCTGCCTCTCCCACTGCCCCAGCAGTTTAGGTGCACAAGGAGTTGTGAGTGGGACAGCTGACCCCAGCTGAACAAAGGAGTCTTCTACACTCTATGATGTCCTGCTAGATCACTGCTAAAGAGAAACCCCTGCAGTGATCTTTCAGAAAATGAAGTTACTCAGGTGAGACTGAGCTTAAGTGAGAAAACTGATTGTGCTTTAAGTCAAATCACAACATCCAGTGTCTCTCCAGAGCTGTGCAGGGTGAATCCCCTCCAGCAGCTGGGCTTGGACACTCAGTCTGCTCAGTAGCTGCCCCTGGATACCAGCCTCACCAGTTGCTGGCACCTGGGCACATGAGCCCCCAGGGCCACCATCCCATTCCAGATGCTGGTACAGACCAGCCCAATAGGAAAAAAAATTTCACAGAAAAGGTCATTGGGCACTGGCAGAGGCTGCCCAGGGAGGGGGTTGAGTCACCTTCCCTGGAGGGGTTTAAGGGACGAGTGGATGAGGTGCTGAGGGACATGGGTTAG
The DNA here is from genome assembly GCA_033459285.1 of Clamator glandarius. Taxonomy (NCBI): domain Eukaryota; kingdom Metazoa; phylum Chordata; class Aves; order Cuculiformes; family Cuculidae; genus Clamator; species Clamator glandarius. The sequence goes on from JAUNZM010000625.1 coordinate 359,983, forward strand.
TGATTGATGGGAATGGAGGGGCAGGCATCCTGGGTGGACTATAGGGAGGCAGTGAGAACGTGCAGGGAAAAAATCAGGAGGGCTAAGGCCCAACTAGAAATGCGATTGGCCAAGACTGTGAAAGACAACAAAAAGTCTTTCTACAAATATGTCAACAGCAAAAGGAGGGCTAGGGAGAATCTCCAGTCCCTAGTAGATGCAGAGGGAACAAGAGTAACAGGGGACGAAGACAAGGCTGAAGTGCTCAATGCCTACTTTGCCTCAGTCTTTAACAGTAAGGAAAATTGTTCCCTCTGTGCACAACCCCAAGGGTTGGATGAGAAGTATGAGATTCCCAAGGTCCAAGAGGAGGTGGTTAGAGACTTGCTTGCCCAGCTAGACGCCCACAAGTCTATGGGGTCGGATGGAGTCCACCCAAGAGTTTTGAAGGAACTGGTGGATGTGCTGGCCAAACCCCTTTCCATCATCTTCCAGCAGTCCTGGATGACTGGGGAGGTTCCACTGGACTGGAGGCTGATGTGCCCATCTATAAGAAGGGGCGCAGGGAGGATCCGGGGAACTACAGGCCTGTCAGCCTGACCTCGGTACTGGGGAAAGTCATGGAGCGGGTGATCTTGAGTGCGATCATGAAGCACTTGCAAGAGAACCGGGGGATCAGGCCCAGTCAACACGGGTTCATGAAAGGCAGGTCTTGCCAGAGTAATCTGATCACCTTCTATGACCGAGTGACTACACTCTTGGACGAGGGAAAGGCTGTGGATGTATCTTCCTGGACTTCAGTAAAGCCTTTGATACAGTTTCTCATAGCATTCTGCTTCGGAAACTGTCGGCCTCTGGCCTGGACGGGTGCACACTCTCCTGGGTGAAAAACTGGTTGAATGTCCGGGCCCAGAGGGTGGTGGTAAACGGAGTTAAATCCAGCTGGAGGCCAGTGACAAGTGGGGTTCCCCAGGGCTCAGTCCTGGGTCCAGTCCTGTTCAATGTCTTTATCAACGACCTGGATGAAGGCATCGAGTCCTCCCTTAGCAAGTTTGCAGATGACACCAAGCTGGGTGGAAGTGTGGATCTGCTGGAGGGTCGGGAGGCTCTGCAAAGGGACCTGAACAGGCTGGACTGCTGGGCTGAGACCAACGGCAGGAGGTTTAACAAGGCCAAATGCCGGGTCCTGCACTTGGGGCACAACAACCCTAAGCAGAGGTACAAACTAGGAGAAGCCTGGCTGGAAAGCTGCCAGGAGGAGAAGGATCTGGGGGTGTTGGTTGACAGCGACTGAACATGAGCCAGCAGTGGCCCAGGTGGCCAAGAAGGCCAATGGCATCTTGGCTTGTATCAGAAACGGCGTGACCAGCAGGTCCAGGGAGGTTCTTCTCCCTCTGTACTCGGCACTGGTGAGACCGCACCTCGAGTACTGTGTTCAGTTCTGGGCCCTCACCACAAGAAGGATGTTGAGGCTCTGGAGCGAGTCCAGAGAAGAGCAACAAAGCTGGTGAAGGGGCTGGAGAACAAATCTTACGAGGAGCGGCTGAGAGAGCTGGGGTTGTTCAGCTTGGAGAAGAGGAGGCTGAGGGGAGACCTCATTGCTCTCTACAACTACCTGAAAGGAGGTTGTGGAAAGGAGGGAGCTGGGCTCTTCTCCCAAGTGACAGGGCACAGGACGAGAGGGAATGGCCTCAAGCTCCGCCAGGGGAGATTTAGGCTTGAGATTAGGAAGAAGTTCTTCACGGAGAGGGTGGTTAGGGATTGGAACGGTCTGCCCAGGGAGGTGGTTGAGTCACCGTCCCTGGAGGTGTTTAAGGTTAGGGTAGATGAGGTGCTTAGGAGCATGATTTAGGGATTGGTGGGAATGGTTGGACTCGATGATCCGGTGGGTCTCTTCCAACCTGGTGATTCTATGATTCTCTTGACTCCAGTCACTCTGGTCTCCCAGCTGCTGTCACTAAGGGCTTATGGTCCTGCTACAGTTGCTGCACTCACAGCCCTGCTGTGCTCACAGTAGGAGAGAGAGAATCACTCACACATGGAAGAGTTATAAATTACTTTTAATGGTAAGAAAGGACAGATTGTGTTGGTTGGGGTCCTCTCCTAAACTTCTCATGCAATTAAAAATTGGTCTCCCGTGGATCCCACAAATTTTCCTACCCTCCTGGGCATGGTTTGGTATTGAAAGACACGGTTTAGTATTTGATAGGAATGGTTGGACTCGATGATCCGATGGGTCTTTTCCAACCTGATGATTTTATGATTCTGTGATTCTATGGGCAACAATGCCCTTAGTCCAAACGGTGATCCAGAGAGCTGCTCTCAGTGACTCTGTTCAATGGTTTTCACACCTGGACAAGGGGGCTAATGACTCTCCCTGGGTGGCCCTGGAAGGATTTGGTGCAAGATGCTTGTTCCTCAGGAGCCTCTGACTTGGGTTCTCTTTTCCTGCCGTGCCTCTGTGCTCTTCTTGGGTTTGGAGACGGGCTCTTGGTGAGCTCTGCAGTAATGAGCCTGGGAGCAGTTGGGACAGGGCATTAACTAAGCGACTCCTCATGCCATTCTGTGTGCCTTCTGTGTGTGAGCAGATGAACTTAACCTAGCACAATCCAACAAGACCATAAATCTGCTGCGGCATTTGCATACAGAGGCTGCATGCACAAGCACTAGTAATAACACACCTATGAGTGCACTTCTGCTGGAAAGCTGCCTGGACGAGAAGGTCCTGGGGGTGTTGGTTGACATCGACTGAACATGAGCCAGCAGTGGCCCAGGTGGCCAAGAAGGCCAATGGCATCTTGGCTTGGATCAGAAACGGCGTGACCAGCAGGTGCAGGGAGGTTCTTCTCTCTTTGTACTCGGCACTGGTGAGACCGCACCTCGAATCCTGTGTTCAGTTCTGGGCCCCTCACCACAAGAAGGATGTTGAGGCTCTGGAGCGAGTCCAGAGAAGAGCAACAAAGCTGGGGAAGGGGCTGGAGAACAGGCCTTATGAGGAGCGACTGAGAGAGCTGGGGGTGTTTAGCCTGGAGAAGAGGAGGCTGAGGGGAGACCTCATTGCTCTCTACAACTCCCTGAAAGGAGGTTGTGGAGAGGAGGGTGCTGGCCTCTTCTCCCAAGTGACAGGGGACAGGACGAGAGGGAATGGCCTCAAGCTCCACCAGGGGAGGTTCAGGCTGGACATTAGGAAAAAAATTTTCACAAAAAGTGTCATTGGGCACTGGCAGAGGCTGCCCAGGGAGGGGGTTGAGTCACTTTCCCTGGAGGAGTTTAAGGGACGGGTGGATGAGGTGCTGAGGGACATGGTTTAGTGATTGATGGGAATGGTTGGACTCGATGATCCGGTGGGTCTCTTCCAACCCGGTGATTCTATGATTCTATGAGAGCTGCATTGCTGTCTAGAAACGCATCACAACAAGGGGAAAAGCTTCGTCATTGCATGGGCAATGACCTTGTTCAGGGCCAGCATCACAGCCTTGTTTCTAAGGCTGTAGATGAATGGATTTAAGAATGGGTACAGGACAGTGTTCAACAAAGCTACAATTCTGTTGGTACCCAAGGAAACATCTTCTGAAGGACACACGTTTAGAGCAATGCAGCTCCCGTATGCGATGGCTAAGGTGGTGAGATGGGAAGAACATGTGCTAACAGCTTTATTCCTCTCTGAGGCTGCTGGAATGTGTAGAATACAGAATAGGATGCACATGTAAAATGCCAGAGTTAAACATAAGGAACCCAGGATGACAAATGATGAGAAAAGAGAGTCTATTTTCCAGAGCAGGCTGGTGTCAGAGCAGGACAGTTTGAATAAGGGGGAGTAGTCACAAAAAAAATGGTCGATCTTGTTTGAGCCACAGAAAGTCAGCTTGTTGAGGAGGGGCAGACGGTAACTGAAGAGCGTGAAGCTTATGATCCAGGTGGCAACAACTAAGTGGATGCAGAGCTGAGGCTTCATGATGACAGCATAGCGCAAAGGTTGGCAGATGGCAACATAGCGGTCAAAGGACATGACAACAAGTAGAACAAATTCTGTACAGCCCAAAGCAAAATAGAAATAGGATTGGGCAAAGCAGCTGCTTAGTGAGATTGTTCTCCTACCAGAACCTAGGATCACAAACAATCTGATGCTCGTGGAGGATGTAAACCAGATTTCCAGGAAGGCCAGGTTGGTGATGAAAAAGTACATGGGGGTTTGCAGGTGGTGATCCACACACACAAGGAAGATGATGATTGTGTTCCCCACCACAGTTGTCAGGTACATGAACAGAAAGACCAGAGACAGAAGTAGCTGCAGTCTTTGGTCAAGCCCTGAGAAGGCATCTAGTATGAACTCAGTAACTGTAGTTCCATTTTCCGGACCCATCCTGAACTTCAATTCATCCTGCCAAGACAGGAGCATGACAAAACCACAACCGGGATGATGTGACAGTCTCCACGAGAAGTTTGAGCCTTCCTTCTCTTGTCTGTTCCTTTCTTGTAGTCTCCCTACATAACACAGACAGAGATGGTCCGTAAGGCATTTCCCACACCCTGACTTTTTAGTTTCCCATTTCGAGTGGAGTCCTTAGAGAATTTGTTTTCTTCTTTCTACTTTTCTCAGACACTGATAAGAATTCTTTCTCTGGAATTGAAGAGGCTGTCAGTTATTTCACCCATTCCTGGAAAATTCTGAATTCACTCAGACCTATTCCAAACATCTCTCACACCTTCTCTTCTACTGCACAAATGCTCAACCATCAAATCAAACCAAATATGGATGTTAAAAGAGATTCTTTCCACTTTTCAGTACTTGCCTTTTTGGATGAGGACTCACTGTGGATTTCTACATGAGCAATATCAGGAATATCTTCCGTAATCCCCTGCTTTCTTCCACAACTTTTGCTCTCCATTCTTTCAGGAAAGGGGATGGGGAGGTGGAATAGGGACCAAGTACAACTCGTCTTCTTTGGTACTGCAAATCATGAGAGAAATTTATGATGATTCTACATGACTTGCCACCCAGTCTCAGCTGGCATCTATCTGCACTGACATGCAGCTGCTTCCAAACAGTTGCTCCCTGCTATCACTGTCAAATGACCTAAATACAGAGAAGAAGAGTGTCTGGAAGAGATTTGTTACCTTTCTTTCGCTCTCCAGTTATAGGTTTGGAGGACCCAGACTCTAGAGTTTCCTCTTGTCTCCACAGACTCCAAAGGGAGCCTTGGGAAAACCAGTTCCCACGGGCACCTGCAGTGAGGTAGATGAAATTCATCATTTGAGTCTCAAATCTCTGATTCATTAAGTCATTACATTTTTGAAACCAATCTACACATCTCACAGAAGGAAGTAAAAGAAAAAGGCATGCACTGAAGACTGATGTTTCCCCTTTATCTTTGCATTTAGTTCTAGACATAGAAAGGAGCAGAGGGGGTGACTCCCAGACCAGGATGATTCAACATGCAGAGGGGGTGGGGTGGAGATTATGAGTTCAAGGCGTTGAAGCAAAGCTGTGCTAGCTTGGTAGTGCAAAAGTGCTTAAGTCATCAGTCCTCTGGGTTGGGGGGGACTCTCATGTCTCATCATCCACACAGAGGAGAAGACATCCATGCGTGAGGGACAGGACCTGCCTTCCCAAGGTCTAGGGTGAGGGCTTTGTGTTTTCTTCTTCATCAAACAGATCAAGAGTTCCTCAACATCACAGCTGCTTGCACAGCACCTTTGCCTGCCTGCAATCACAGTCTCCAAGTATCTGCTCCAATGAGTCCACAAGGAACCTTTGACCATAACTGACCAGTTAAGATTGTGAGAGGCTTTGACCCTTACTTCTGGCTTTATTTCTTTGAAGGATTTTTCTGTCTCCTTTCCATACCTGAGGTTCATGGACTCAGCACTAAATACGGGGCTCATTAGGGCAGAAAGTCCTAATGAACTATGTCTCTATTGTACTTTTCTTTACAACTTCAAGCATTTCATTAGAGAAGTTTTAGGAGTTGAGGTTGATATTGAAAATGTTGGCAAATAAAACTCTTTAAGACTTGTTTTGAAGTTTTAGAAAGAAAGCATCCTGGCCTGGGCAACATGCGGGATGGGGATGGAAGAGAGAATGGGAGGGGGAAAAGCCAGACAACTCCTAGGTCAAGATGGAGACAGCTTAATGGGGAAAACAAAAGCTAGCAGGTGTAGCCCACTCCACAAGTCAGCAGGTCTACCCACCTCTGCTGAGTGGCAAGTCTAGCCTGTGCCAGGTCTTCCCTGCTCTGCCAGACTGGCAGGTCCATCCCACTGCACCAGGCCAGCAGGTCAACTCGGCAATGTCTGCTTGCCAGGTTTACCCAGCCAGATCTTCTCAGATATGCTGGGCCATCAGGTCGTCCCTGCTTCAACAGGCATGTTCCAGGCTCTGCTGCGTGTCCAGATTTACCCCACTCCATCGGGTGGCAGGTCTAATCTCTGCTGGGTTGCCAGTCTGGCAGGTCTACTTGGCTCTGCTGAGACTAGGTCCACCCAGTAAAGCCTGTTTGCCAAGTTTAGGGGCTCCACCACAATTCCAGTTCAAGTCTCCTATGCTGGGCCGTCAGGTCTATCCCACTTACCCAGGTGACCAGTCTTCCTGCCTCCACTGCGTTGCCAGGTCCAGCTCACTCCACGGAGCAAACAGGGCAACCTGTCTCCACTGGGCACCAGATCTTCCTGGCTCTGCCAGAATGCCAGGTCTACCCCACTATGCTGGACCAGAAGGTCTACTCAGCTCTGTTCAGCCAACAGATTTTCTCAGCTCCACTGGGCAGATGGTCTACCCAGCTCTACTGGGTTGCCAGGTCTACCCTGAGCACCAGTCTGGCATGTCTGCTGAGCTCTGCCAAGATTACAGGTTGTAGAATCATAGAATGAGTTGGAAAAGACCTCAAAAATAATCTAGTTCCAATCCCTCTGCTATGGGCAAGGGACACCTACCACTGGATCAGGCTGCTCAAGGCCCCATCCAGCTTCCCTGGGCAACCTCTGCCAGTGTCTTCCCACTCTCATCATAAAGAATTTCATCCTAATGTCTAATCTAAATCTTCCCCCTGCAATTTAAAGCCACTCCCCCTCATGCTATGACTACAGGCCCTTGGAAAAAGTCCCTCCCTGGCTTTCTTGTATGCCACCTTCAGGTACTGAAAGGCTGCTATAAGGTCTCCCCGGAGCCCTCTCTTCTCCAGGTTGAACAACCCAAACTCTCTCAGCCTGTCCTCATAGCAGAGGTGCTCCAGCACTCTGATCATCTTTGTAGCCCTCCTCTGGATCCATTCCAACAGTTCCATATCATTCTTATGCTGGAGATTCCAGAACTGGACACAGGACTCCAGGTAGGGTCTCAAGAGAGAAGCAAAAGGAAAGAATCCCCTCAGTCAGTTTGCTGGACATGCTTCTTTTGGTGCAGCCCAGGACACCGTTTGGCTTTCTGGGCTGTGAGAGCATGTTGCCAGCTCATATTGAGCTTCTCATCAATGAGCACCCTTAGGTCCTTCTCCTTGGGGCTGTTCTCAATCACACCCACCCCCCATCCTGTACTGAAATCATGGATTGCCCCGACCCAGGTGTAGGACTTTGCACTTGGCCTTGTTGAACCTCATGAGGTTCACACAGGCCCGTTTCTCCAGCTTGTCCTGGTCCCTCTGGATGACATCTCATCCTTCTGGCATGACAACTGCACCACTCAGCTTGGTATCACCTGTAAATTTGCTGAGGGTGCCCTTGATCTCACTGTCTATATCACTGATGTAGATATTAAACAGCACTGGTCCCGGGATGGATCTCTGAGGGGCACCACTTGTCACGGATCTCCATCTGGACATCGAGCTGTTGACCCCTATTCTCTGAGTGCAACCATCCAATCAATTCCTTATCCACCAAATGGTCCACCTATCAAATGCTTATCTCTCAAATTTAGAGAGAAGGATGTTGTGGGGGACTGTGTCAAAGGCTTTACAGAAGCCCAGATAGATGACACCCGTTGATAAAGATATTAAACAATACAGACCCCAACACAGAGCCCTAGGGACACTGCTTGTGACTGGCTGCCAACTGGATTGAGCTCTGTTCACCACAACTTTCTGGGCCCAGCCATCTAGCCAGTTTTTTTAACCAGCAAAGACTATGCCTGTCTAAGCCATGAGCTTCTCTAGGAGAACGCTGTTGGAGACAGTGTCCAAGACTTAATTCAAATCAAGGCAGACAATATCCACAGCTTTTCCCTCATCGTCCAGGTGGGTCACCTGGCCATGGAAAGAGATCAGGTTGGTCAAACAGGACCTGCTCTTCATGAACCCATGCTGGCTGAGCCTTATACCCTGGTTGCCCTGCACATGCCTGGTAAGTGCATTCAAGACGCCTCCTCTTCTCCAGGCTAAACAACCCCAGCTCTCTCAGCCGCTCCTCGTAACAGCCAGGCCTCCTGCAAGAGACCTGAAAGGCCAGCAGAGATGATCCTTGACCAGACACTTCTTTTATTCGTGACTTGATTCTTCTATGGCCTTTATATGACTCTTGTATGACCAAACACTTTCATGACCCGAACATTCTATCACCCTCCCATGACCTGACACTTCTATGACCTGACCCTTCTGTAATCCAACCTTTATGATACCCAACCTGTCTATTACCTGACTCCTCTGTTATACACCTATCCTGTGAGTCTTTTATAACTCTTCTATGACCAGTCTTTCTATGATCTGATCCTTCCATGACTGTTTTATGATCCAGCTCTTCTGTAACCCAAACCTGCTATGACCCAACTCACGTGTAAACCTTCTATGGCCCCATTCTTCTGTGACTCAAGCCTTCAATGACCCTTCCCTTCTATGGCCCAATTTTGCTATAATAAGACCCTTCTGCTACTGGAATCTTCTACAACTCTTCCATTACCCACCCTTCCAATGTCTATTCTGTGACTTGATTCATCTCATCTGTGACCCAACCCTTCTGTGACCTGAGCCATCTCTAATCCATTCTTCCATTATGTGACTCTTCTATGACCTGAGCCTACTATTACCAAACTCTTCTAAGATCCAGGAGAAGAGTCAGATCATAGAAGATTTGGGTGATAGATATGTCCTATCACAGAATTACTCAGCTAGAAAAGAGTTGGGTGAGAGAAGAGCTGCGTCAGAGGTGAGTCACAGAACAGAACCAGAAAAGTCAGGTAATGGAAGGGTCATAGAAAGGTTTGGTCATAGAAGGCTTGGGTCATAAAAGAGTTAAGTTATAGAAGGGTCATTGAAGAGTTGCATCACAGAAGAGTCATGGAAGAGACAGGCCATAGAAAAGTCAGATTATAGAAGAGTTGCAGAAGATTTGGGTCATATAAAGGTTGTAGAAGTATCAGGACACAACATTTGAGCTGAGAAAACTTCCTCAGAGGAACTGCTGAAAGTGTTCATGCCGGTGCATTTTATATCTCGATTGCTGCTGCTATTTTTTTCATTTTCCTGCGTCTATTTTAACGGAAGAGATCTTCAAGGAAAAAAATCCATTGACTTCTAGAATAAAGCAGGGTAGATGAGATCCCTTATCACCGTTGTACTTGGTGTTACTTGTTCTTACTGGAATGGAGTTAACTTTCCCCATAGCATCACACACTGCACATCCCACTGATCCCAGGAAGAGCCCTGAGACACGCAGGAGGGCCAGGGGCTGCCTGCCCAGGGCTGGAGGTCAGGGCTTGGCCTTCCTGCTTCACCAACCAACCAAACTCAGACTTTTCTCAGCATCACAGCTGCCTGCATGGTGCCTTTGCCTGCCTGCAATCATGGCCTCCAATTCTCTGCTCTAACGAGTCCTCAAGTGAGGAGAAAAGGAACTATCCTCACTGAGACCAATTAATACTTCAAGGTGCTCTGAGTTCTGCTTTTGACTTCTTGAGAGCTTTGCTCCATCTCTCAGCAGCTGAGGTTCAAGGCCTCAGCAGCAAATACACCTTGGGTCTCATTAAAATACAGAAAGTCTTAACAAGCTCTTTCTCTTCCTGGAGTTTTCTTCAGATCTTCAAGCCTTGTACAACTTATTTGCAAAACATAATTAAAGCCTTGGCTAACGAGACAATTGGAGCTGAGAGACAGGCAAGCTTTGCACTCCCTGTAGCTTAAAGCAGCAGCTGGGGAGAGGAGAGTTCTCTCAATGAGCAGAGAATGAGAGGAGAAGAAGAATGAGTGTTCAGAATGCTGGTTGATAAATTCCCATGGGAGACAGTCCCTAAGGGCAAAGGAGCCCATGAGGCCTGGGTGCTCTTCAAAAAGGAAATCCTAGCAGCTCAGAAGCAAGCCTTCCCCATGTTCTGGAAAAGGAGCTGGCGGGGAAACAAAACAGCTTGGTTGAACAGGGAGATCTTGAGGGCCATCAAAATGAAGAGGAATGTCTATGACCTATGGAAGAAGGGCCAGGCATCTTGGGTGGACTATATGGAGGAAGTGAGATTGTGGAGAGGAAAAATCAGGAGGGCCAAAGCCCAGCTAGAGCTCAGATTGGCCAAGCTGGTGAAAGATAACAAAAAAATCTTTCTTTAACTATATTAATAATAAAAGGAGGGCCAGGGAGAATATTCAGTCCCTATTGGATGCAAATGGAACAACTGTGACAGAGGATGAGGACAAGGCTGAGGTACTTAAGGCCTTCTTTGCCTCAGTCTTTAATAGTAAGGAAAGTTGTTCCCTGGGTGTACATCCCCAGGAGCTAGAGGAGCAGAACAAAGCTCCCAGGATCCAAGAGGAGGTGGTTAGAGACTTGCTTGCCCAGCTAGACACCAGACTCTGCTGTGATCCCTCTCTTTTGTGATCAGACCTATCTATAACTTGAGTGTTCATGAAGAAACAAACACATCGTGTGGGCACTGCTGGATTTAGGAAGAGCAGGTGTAGAAAGATCTGAGATTCCCTTTGTCCTCTTCACCTCTGTCTTCCCCAGCAAGGTCTCCCAGGCTTCTGTGACTCAGGCCAGGACTCTGGAGAAGATCAACAAGAAGTGAGTGGGTATCAAGTCGGGGATCATTTGAGCAATGACAACCATTCCCAGTCTATGGGACAGGAGGGGCAGCATCGCAGGGAGCCGAGTGAGCAGGACAATCTCACAGTGAGGCCACACTGGGATGAACAATGGAATGACACCATGGCCCTCCAAGTTCCAGACCCCAGCGGATTCAGAGAGGCCAAGGACCATTCTTCTTTCTTTCTTCCCATCACTTGGTCAGGTTTGGGAAGAGAGGAAGCAAAACCAGGGGACTATTCAAGGTGCCAGTGACTGAACAGGGAGAGCAAAGCCATCATACATGAAATGACCTAAAGGCAATGCTTGTGCAAAACTGTTCTCTTCTGTTTCTTTCTCGGGTTCCTTAAATCTTCCACAGGAACCTGGAAGTGCTGAGAAGCCTCCACCTCCCTCTCTTTTAGTAAATAAGCTGACAGAATCCAAGTCAGTACATTTGAATTCTGTTTCCAGCCTGAAGAACCCTATGGCCTGGAGATGGGCCAGGAGACTTGCAGAAGGGTCCCACTCCTCTGGACAAGAAGGTGGATGTTCAAGGGGATTTCAGGAGTCAGGGTCTCCCAATAGCTATGTGCACGGAACCGGTCAAGTGCCTCATCTCTGTTTTTCTAGATGCTTGGTTCCTGTGTAAACTCTCTCTGTGGATGCTGACGTTTCCTGAGCAGCCTGGTCTGACTTCAGAGCCGGCTCAGCTTGGAGCTAGAGATCACCTGAGCTCCTTTCCCCCGGAATTGTCCTCTAAGCATAAGACATAGATACCCTCACCACTACTTTTATCCCTTCTCATTGGGCACGTGGTCAAGGCACAAGCTCCTCGAAGAGCTGATGGGAAAGAGAGTTCTGTGAGTCTTTAGTCCAGCCTCCAGACCTGCTGAGGTAACACTGCACGAGTACCAATTGGAGAATGCATCTGTCACCTCTTCTCTGAACTGAAAACTAGTAAAATATAAACTTTAAATAAAGAAATAAATATCTTTATTAGGTGCACTTTGAAATCTTCCTCTTTAACCACACTGGGAAATGACTCCAAGAAGCTGTACAAGGGTTGAAGACCAGAAGAAAACTCCAGAAAGAGAAAGAGCTCGTTAAGGCCTTCTGCATTTTAATTAGACCCAAGGTGTATATCGTGCTGAGGCCTTGAACCTCAGCTGCTGAGGGGAGATTAAACAAAGCTCTCAAGAAAACAAAAGTACAACTGAGAACACCTTGAATTGGTCCCCGTGAGTATCATTCCTGTAAAAGCCTCCCCAGGAACTCATTAGAGCAGAGAATTGGAGGCCATGATTACAGGGAGGCAAAAGTGCTGTGCAGGCAGCTGTGATGCTGAGAAAAGCCTGGATTTATTTGATGGAGTAGAAAGGCCAAGCCCTGACCTCCAGCCATGGGAAGGCAGATCTGGCTTTGACTCCAATGACACTGATGTCATGAACATCGCTGAATGAAATTTGGAGCAGTTATTCCATGCAATTCCAAATACAGGCCTGTAGAGCTATGTGAGATGCTTTCAAGCAGGTTCATAAAACAGTTGGGTCATAGAAGGGAAGGATTGTAAAGTCATAGGTGAGTTTCATTTTAGAAGGTTCATAGTATCCTCATGTTGTAGCAGATTCACATCATAAAAAGGTCATAGAATATTGAGGTCATGGAAGAGGGGAGTAATAGGAGTGTGAGAGTTTATTCAGGTTTTAAAAGGGTTTGGTCATAGAAGGGATGATTCAGGGAAGGGTTGGATCACAGAAGAGTCATAGAATTGGCTGTCATAGAAGAGTCATAGAAGAATCAGGTCATGGAATGGTCATAGAAGAGCTGGGCTATAGAAGAGTTATAGAAGAGTCAGGTAATAGATGTGTTGGGTCATGGAAGGGTTTGGTCGTAGAATATTGGCTTCATAGAGAAGTTGGGTCATAGAAGGCTCAGGTCATAGAAATGTTTGACTGTAGAAAGTACACAAAAGTGTTAGGTCATAGAAGGCTCATAGAAAAGCTTTGTCATAGAGAGGTCACATTGTAGAAGTGTCAGGACATAGAATAGCAGGTCATAGAGTTTTTGGACCATAGGACCAGTGGCTCATAAAAGAATTGGACCATCGAGACCTCAAAGAGGACTTGTAAAGGAGTCAGATTGTAGAAGTGTCGGGCCATAGAAGGGTAATTTAATAATAGGGTTGGTTTATAGAACAGCTGGGTCATTGAAAGGTTGGGTCCCAGAAGAGTCAGGTCATAGATGTGCCTGATCATAAGTATTGCAGCATAGATGATTTGTGTCATTGAAAGCAGCGTCATAGAATTGTGACAGAATAGTCAGGTCAAAACATATTAAGGTCATAGAAGGGTTGGATTGTAGGAGGCTGAAGTCATAGAAGGGCCTGGTCACACAGAAGAGTGTCATAGAAGGGTTGCTTTATAGATGAGTTGTGTTACAGGGGAATAATAGAAGAATTCAGTCACAGAAAGCTCATGGAAGGGTTAGGTCATAGAGGAGTCTGCTCACAGAAGAGTTGGGTCATAGAAAGGTTGGGTCGTAGATAGTTCGGGTCACAGAATCACAGAATCACAGAATAACCAGGTTGGAAGAGACCCACTGGATCGTCGAGTCCAACCATTCCCACCAATCCCTAAATCATGCTCCTAAGCACCTCATCTACCCTAACCTTAAACACCTCCAGGGATGGTGACTCAACCACCTCCCTGGGCAGACCGTTCCAATGCCTAACCACCCTCTCCGTGAAGAACTTTTTCCTAATCTCAAGCCTAAATCTCCTCTGGCGGAGCTTGAGGCCATTCCCTCTCGTCCTGTCCCCTGTCACTTGGGAGAAGAGCCCAGCTCCCTCCTCTCCACAACCTCCCTTCAGGTAGTTGTAGAGAGTAATAAGGTCTCCCCTCAGCCTCCTCTTCTCCAGGCTGAACAACCCCAGCTCTCCCATTCGCTCCTCATAAGATTTGTTCTCCAGCCCCTTCACCAGCTTCGTTGCTCTTCTCTGGACTCGCTCCAGAGCCTCAACATCCCTCTTGTGGTGAGGGGCCCAGAACTGAACACAGGATTCGAGGTGCGGTCTCACCAGTGCCGAGTACAGAGGGAGAAGAACCTCCCTGGACCTGCTGGTCACGCCGTTCCTGATACAAGCCAAGATGCCATTGGCCTTTTTGGCCACCTGGGCCACTGCTGGCTCATGTTCAGTCCCTGTCAACCAACACCCCCAGGTCCTTCTCCTCCTGGCAGCTTTCCAGCCAGGCTTCTCCTAGTTTGTACCTCTGCTTAGGGTTGTTGTGCCCCAAGTGCAGGACCCGGCATTCGGCCTTGTTAAACCTCCTGCCGTTGGTCTCAGCCCAGCAGTCCAGCCTGTTCAGGTCCCTTTGCAGAGCCTCCCGACCCTCCAGCAGATCGACACTTCCACCCAGCTTGGTGTCATCTGCAAACTTGCTAAGGGAGGACTCGATGCCTTCATCCAGGTCGTTGATAAAGACATTGAACAGGACTGGACCCAGCACTGAGCCCTGGGGAACCCCACTTGTCACTGGCCTCCAGCTGGATTTAACTCCGTTTACCACCACCCTCTGGGCCCGGTCATTCAACCAGTTTTTCACCCAGGAGAGTGTGCGCCCGTCCAGGCCAGAGGCCGACAGTTTCTGAAGCAGAATGCTGTGAGAAACTGTATCAAAGGCTTTACTAAAGTCCAGGAAAACCACATCCACAGCCTTTCCCTCGTCCAAGAGTTTAGTCACTTGGTCATAGAAGGTGATCAGATTACCCTGGCAAGACCTGCCTTTCATGAACCCGTGTTGACTGGGCCTGATCACCCAGTTCTCTTGCAAGTGCTTCATGATCGCACTCAAGATCACCCGCTCCATGACTTTCCCCGGTACCGAGGTCAGGCTGACAGGCCTGTAGTTTCCCGGGGTCATAGAAAGTTCATATTATAGAAATGTTGGGTCACAGAAGTCCCGTGGGAGAATTGGCTCATAGAAATGCTAGGTCATAGAAGTGCTGGGTCACAGAAGGGATAGAGAAGCATTATTTATGGAAGAGTGCTTATAAAATTTTCATTTAAAAATCAGTTCATATAAAGATCATAGAATACATGGGCCATAAAAGAGTCATAGAAGGGTCATATAAGTGTTAGGCCATAGAAGAGTCATTAGAGCAGTCAGGTCACAGAAGGGCTGGGTCACAGATGAGGCACAAGTAAGTGCCAAGTGCTGGGTCATAGAGGACTCAAGACATAGAAGTGTCGGGACAGAAAAGAGTTAAGTCATAGAAGGACGGTGAGACACAATCTGTCCAAGAGAAATCCAATCTCCGTCTCTTTCAGACATCCAGAAATGAGATCTGAGTGCACAAGGTCCGAGGAACAGCGTTTAGTTCCTCTGCCCATCCTTTGGACATTTCTGAAAAGGCCACACAATGTGGGAGTGGAGCCAGTGGTCAGGGAGTTCCCCAAGTCTCCATGACCTCTGAAAGACGACGAAGAGTGGCCTCACTGTGAGACTGTCCTGCTCACTCAGCTCCCTGCGATGCTGCCCCTCCTGTCCCATAGACTGGGAATGGTTGTCATTGCTCAAATGATCCCCGACTTGATCCCTACTGCTTGTCGATCTCCAGAGTCCTGACCTTAGTCACAGAAGCCTGGGAGACCTTGCTGGGGAAGACAGAGGTGAAAAGGACAAAGGGAATCTTAGATCTTTCTACACTTTCTCTTCCTAAATCCAGCAGTGCCCACACAATGTGTTTGTTTCTTCATGAACGCTCAAGTTATAGATAGGTCTGATCACAAAAGAGAGGGATCACAGAAGAGTTGGGTTATAGACGAGTTAGGTCATAGATGAGTAATAGAAGAGTTAAGCAGTAAAAGATTCATGGAAAGGTAAAGTTACAGAAGTCTCAGGTCATAGGAGATCTGCATCATGGAAGGGTCATAAAATATTTGGGTCATGGAAGAGTCAAGGCTTAGAAGTGTGAGAGTTTAGTTTGGAAATCGACAGATCAGGTCACAGAAAGTTCATAAAATAGTCGGGTCATATAAGTGTTGGGTCATGGAAGGATGGTGAGACACAATCTGCCCAAGGAAAATCCAGTGGTCTTTTCTTTCTGACACCCCTCACAGCCCTTCATTCCCCTGTTCATCACTGGCCATTTCTGAAAAGGATATGCAGTGTGGCACAGGTGCCATTGTCAGGGAGTTCCCTGAGTTCCCATGACCTGTGGAAGATGATGGAGAGTGGCCTCTGTGAAATCGTCCTGCTCACTCAGCTCCCTGCGATGCTGCCCCTCCTGTCTCACAGTCTGGGAAGGATTCTGTTTGCTCAAGTGATCCCTGACTCGATTCCCACCCACCATTGCTTGATCTGCTCCAGAGTCCTGCCCCGAGTCCCAGGGGCCTGGGAGACCTTGCTGGGGAAGACAGAGATAACAAGGACACAGGGAATCTCAGATCTGCCTACATCTGCTCTTTCTAAATCCAACAGTGACCACACAGGATCTTTGTTTCTTCATTAAGCAGCAAACACTCATCACAGTTCAGTTAATTGCTGTTCAAGCTGAGACTGGGTTCAAGTCTGGACCCTTGATGAGCTCAGGATGCAGTCCTGAGCTCTGTGACCATGTTCCATCTCTCTTTCCCACAGGAATGGCTCCAGCTCCTCCTGCCTGTGCCCTGGTTGAGGACATTGCTGCCCACTGGGGCTGAAGCCCTGCAGCTGTGGCACCAGGCAAGCTCATCGCTGACAGAAGGAAACCTGGGACCAAGCATGCAAGACCCTGTGTGTGCAAAGCCTTTGCTTAGAGCAGAGACAGGGCTGCGACAGAAGAGAGCTGCAAGTCTAAAGCTCTAAAGACTCAGAATGAAATGCCTAAATTCCCTCCATGGAACAGATCCTCCCAGCTTGGAGAAATGAGATCATTCCCTGTCACTTTCCTGCTGTCCTGTCTAATGATAGCAAAAAAAAAAAGTGTTTCTCATACTCAAATAGTTTTCTAACAGGAGCAATGACAGTGCAGGAAAGAAATGCCTTTCCCCAGCTGCTCTGACTCTCCTATGATCCAACTCTCCTTCAACCCTTCTATGAAACTGCAATGACTTGACTCTGGCTGTTCCTCAGCAGCCTGGTCCATCTGCTTGGTTGTGTCAGGGGAACAGAAAGGGCTTTTCTCTTTCAGGGTCCTTAGAAGACTGTTCCCATCTGGGGAGATGGATGGTTCTGAATCCCTGTGCCCTTGTTGAAGACAGGCAGGGCTCTTCTTACAGGACTCAGTGATCCCAGACTGGGAGGGGACTCTTGTGAGTTTCTTCTGTAGAATGGGAATCTGTAAAGGAAAAGAAAACTAGTTTCCTTGGGTCATGGAAGAGGCCAGCAGATACCCTGGGTAGGAAAAGTGTTCCAGACTGCTCAGAGAGAGAGGTCATTCTGGTGAACATCCAGCCTGCCTACTGGCTCAAGAGTGGTCCTCATCCAGGCAAAGCAAAGGCAGAAGCCCTCTCTGTTGCACTAAAAAACTAGGCACAGCAAGAGGAATGCTCTGGTAACTTTGCTCTTACAAGACAAGGGCAAATATTCCCTAAGCTCTTCAGACCCCTGCAATGTTCATGCACAGGGACGGTGGCAGAATAAGGATCCTCTCCAGCACATGAATGCCAGCACTCTGGAGCACCATGTGCCAGAGGAAGCCTTCCCAAGCAAAAGGTGAAAACAAACACTTCTTTTTTTTTTTTCTGCTCATGCTTGTCTCAGAATGTGACTGAGCCCATGCACTCAATGGGAAGATCAAACCAACACCCAACTATGCCTCACCTAACCCTCTGTGAACAGCTCTGCAATGCTAGGAAGATTCCCCCTGGAAAAGGAGCTTCATTCTCCTCATCCTTCAGCCCTTGCCGTAATTTCGCCACTCAGCCACACCCACAGCATCCGTGTTTCTTGCATATCAGTGTCTGCTCAATGCCGCAACAGCTTCGCTGCGTGCTCGGGAACCTCCTGGCCTGGCCAGAAGCTGGACTGGGAGGGAACAAGCCTTGCCCTGAGGATTTTCTTCCCATGGCTCATTGCTGACCTCCGCAATTCCTCCAATCAGGCACCCAAAAGCATTCCCATGCCACAATCCAACATCTGTAAACTAATTTTTCTGCAGCTCTAAGCCAATTCCATTCTGAACAAGTGAGGCACAAACAAGCCATTGACAACAGCCTTGAGGATCACACTGGATGCTTGCTCTCTTCAGCCAGACTGGGGCACAGGTATGAAAACATAAACCCGAGTTGGCTGAGAGATGCACCGAGCAGGGTCGGTGTGGCGCTGCTCTTCCTGGCTGTGGACAACACCATTCTCTTGGGGAGATCTTGAGAACACTTTTGGAGATGGATGTCAGCGTAGAAATACCATTCCCCAGCAGTTATCAGCCTCACACGCAGCTTTTGTAGCAGCTGGAGGTGCTGGTAATGCACAAGGCTCTGGCTGTTTCCGAGAAGGGCATCCCACCCGCCTGATCACTCCCCAGATTGGTGAAGACCAATGGCAAAGGCAATATCGACCTCCTAGGACTGCCCAGGTTGCTGTCAACCCCAAAAAGCAGTTGAAATCAGGTTGGAATTGAAGACCGTGCCAGAAAATCACAGAGCAAACAATCAGGCAGCTAAATTGGAATGGAACTTCGGCAGCCAGGCCAGGATAGCTCTGTACACAGCCTGGAATCAGCAATACAACACTCAGGAAACTGAGTGAAGAAGTACAGGGAACTGCGGGCACGGAAGACTCCACCACCGTGTACGTAAGGACAGTACGGCCGATGTCCTTGCACTCGTTGGCAGGAAACTGTGGGACAGTTATGCAAGAAAACGTGAGACAGTTAAGTGAGGAGAAAACAAGGAGCTGAGCTACTTGAGAAGAACTTTGGGGACTTTTGGGTTGCTAGACAGAAGGTACATTTGTAGCAAGTAGAGTTATGCTTAATCGCTGTGCCTGTGGGACTTTTAGAAGTGGAAATTCACTGGGGTAGCTGGCTAACGAGGCAGATAATGGTATATAAAGCTTTGCTTGTGCATAATAAAGGGATTTTGTTACCACACCCAAATGGAGTCCAGACCTTCAATTGCCACAGGGAAGGCTGGGACAGATAAATAAAAACACAACCACCGAGGCTTGGAACATCTCAGATGTGGAAAATAACCAGCAGCACAGGCACAAGTGCAGAAGCTGACAAAACCCTAAACTGGAGGCCCTGCCATGGAGATTGAGCTTTGCTCAGAGCAGTACTAAATTATGAGTGTGCTTTTCTAATTTGACAGCACCTCATGAACAAAGAGATCAGATGTCCAAGAGCAGCTCCATCACACAGTTCCCCTCCTTACTTTTGCAGACACGGGAGAGCTGCAGCTCTTGTTCTTCTGGCTCTTCTTGGGCACCTACCTGGCTGCCCTCCTGAGCAATAGCCTCATCATCATCACAATCATAACCTGCACCCACTATCTCCACATGTCCATGTACTTCTTCCTCCTCAACCTCTTCCTCCTTCATCTGGGCTCCATCTCCACCCCCAAATCCATGGCCAGTTCCCTCTGGGACAACTCGGTCACCTCCTCTGCAGGATGTGTTGCCCTGGTCTTCTTTGTACTGTTTTTGTTTTGTGCAGAGTATTCTGTTCTCACCATTATGGCCTAGAACCACTATGTTGCCATCTGAAAACCCCTGCACTACGGGACCTTCCTAGGCAGCAGAGCTCGTGTCCACATGGCAGCCACTGCCTGTGGTGCTGGGTTTCTCACTGCACTCCTACACATCATAAATCAATTTTCCCCGCCCCTGTGCCAGGGCAATGCTGTGGACCAGTTCTTCTGTGAAATCCCCCAGGTCCTCAAGCTCTCCTGCTCACACTCCTACTTCAAGGAGATTGGCCGCCTCGTTGTTAGCTGCTTTTAAGCTTTTGGCTGTTTTGTTTTCATTGTGGTGTCTCACGTGCAGATCTTCAGAGCTGTGATGAGGAACCCCTCTGAGCAGGGATGGCACAAAGTCTTTTCCATGTGCCTCTCCCTCACCTAGCCGTGGTCTCCCCGTTTGTCTGCACTGTCCTGTTCGAGCATCTGAAGGTGCCGTCCATCTCCTTCACATTGCTGGATCTGGCAGTGGCAGTGCTGTACTCGGTAATGCCTCCAGCATGGAACCCCCTCATTTACAGCTGGAGGAACCAGGAGATCAAGGATGCCCTGAAAAGGCTGATTCTACCAGTAATACTTGAGAAGCAACAATGTGCCCACCTGTCCCCACCCTCACAGTTACCTCAGGTAACATTTATCTATTGGTCATTGTAGTTATAAATGCATATGTATGCAAATATATGCTGCCATCCTGCTTCTCCAGAAGGTGAACCCAGGCTTGCTGAAGCAGGGACCTTCTTTGAAAGGGTTTATCACCATTATTGACATCAAAGGTACGTCAGCTCTGGAATGAAAAAGTATTTCTCAGAGCTGTGTGTGAAGCTTGGGCTTTCTTTCCCAAACAGTGCTGCACTCCCAAAATGGCAGGCTGAAAGGCCTTGCTGTTCCGTTTTGGGCACTGCATGGGCTCAGGGGATGAGGGCATTTACATTTACATTTAGAATCATAGAATCACAAGGTTGGAAGAGACCCACCGGATCATCGAGTCCAACCATTCCCATCAATCACTAAACCATGTCCCTCAGCACCTCGTCCACCTGTCCCTTAAACACCTCCAGGGAAGGTGACTCAACCCTCTCCCTGGGCAGCCTCTGCCAGTGCCCAATGACCTTTGCTGTGAAAAATTTTTTCCTAATGCTCAGCCCAAACCTCCCTTGGCAGAGCTTGAGGCCATTCTCTCTTGTCCTGTCTCCTATTACTTGGGAGAAGAGCCCAACTCCCTCCTCTCCACAACCTCCTTTCAGGTAGTTGGAGAGAGCAATGAGGTCTCCTCTCAGCCTCCTCCAGGCTAAACACCCCCAGCTCTCTCAGCTGTTCCTCATAAGGCCTGTTCTCCAGACCCTTCACCATTTATTGCCTGTGCTGCACAGTTGTATTTTTAGCAAAGGCAAAGCTTGCTTGGTGTTGGCTGTTGCATGGGAAGTCAAGGGTAACTCCCCTCTCTCCTAATTTTACTGCGCCCCTGTTTATCTTCTGTTTGTGATGGGGCTTCTTTCCCTCCAAACGGCTCTTCCAAGCCGCTGGCCAGTCAGAGTCAGAGGGCCTTGCCTTGGATGAAGCTGTGCAGTCACCAGCCCTGGGTACATGGGTGGTTTAACCACCACAAAATCTGCTGCAAGTTCTGTGGGACAGGAGAGAATCAGACCAGATTTTCAGAGGATGCTGAAGACAGGTTTTGGCACAGAAACCAATGAGCTGACTGCATTCGGACTATTACTCACAGACAAGATGGGAACGTGTGGGGATCATAGAGTCATGGAATATCCTGAGTTGGGACCCTTGAGGATCATTGAGTCCAACTGCTGATTCCACAGAGGGCAATGTAACAGTTAAGACAGATGCCATCACTTCTTGAACAAAGGCAGGGTTGGGGTCATGCCCACTTCCCTGGGGAGCTTGTTTCAGCCCTTGGCCACCCTCTTAGGGAACTTTGTTCAAATTGTCAATATGAGCTTCCCCTAACACAGCTTTAAGCCATTCCCTTGCATCCTGTCACTGGACACCAGATCAGCATCTCCCTCTGCACTCCCCACAAGGAAGTCAAAGCTGAACAAAGCTCAGAAATCACACCCTTTTGTGCTTTCACCATCACTGCTGAAGTCTTTTCTGCCTCTCACTCCACCCCACCAGCAAGTTGGCTGGTTGTGCACAATAAGCTGGGAGGGGACACAGGTGGGACAGTTGACCACAGCTGACCAAAGGGATCTTCCATGCTATATGACATAATGCTCAGAATAAAAGCCAGAGGAAGAAGAAAGAAGGGGGAATGTTTGGAGTTACAGTGTTTGTTTCCCCAAGTAATCATTAGGCATGATGGCTCAACACCTGCCTGACGATGGGAAGCAATGAATGAACTCTTTGCTTGCATTCATAGCTTTTGCTTTACCTATTAAACTGTTTTTATTTCAACCCACATGTTTTCTCACTTGAATTCTTCTAATTCTCTCTCCTCTCTCACCAAGAGGAGTGCTGAGCTGTCTCCTGAGGTGAAACTATTACAACCTTTTCTGGTGCCCAGTACGGGGCTCCAAGAGTTCAAGACAGCATCAGCGTTTATTGGAATGTCCTACACTGGATTTATAGCTGTTGTTGTTCAGCCATTAATTGTCAGACTTCAGTGCTAGCCATGGGGCTTTCTTGCCTTTCTGTAAATTGGAGTCTTGTGCTTTTTAGTGGCTCCTTTATGCCTTCACTGCTTGCTGTACTGCACTGCTTCTCAGCTTACTCTGCTGTGCCAGGGAACATTTTGAGAAGCCCAGGGCACAGCTCCTTTTCCTGTGCTGCTGTACTGGATGGGCTGGAACCCTAGTGTGAAATCAAGTCCAAGGGACTGTAACCTGTGGATGAGTCCATGTGGGAGCAGGACACTCTGAAATGCCTGTGGCTGCGGGTAAGTCCCCGACAAAGCAGGTACATCTTGAAGCATTACTAGCTGTTGTTCTATCAGTGCCACATCAGGTTTACTTCTGAAGGGACTGTGGCCCAAGGATAAGTCCACGCTGGAGAAGGCACATGTTGAATTCTCTGTAGCTGTTGATCAGTCCACACTGCAGCAGGTCCACCTTGAGGCATCAGTGGCTGTGCATGTTGTGCTGGAGCACCTCAAAGCCTGTGGCCATGGATCAGCCTATGACAGTTGGCACAGGTGTCTGCAGTGGTAGCTGCATACCATACCTATAATGACACCCCTACTTCCATCTGCACTGGCATTTACAATTGTATTTGTATCAATACCTTTATGTGCGACAGTTAACCGTCTCTAACAGTACTTCTGATGGATTCTGCTTGCCGCTGCCTGTGTGATCGTGTCTGCGACACACTACATTTTTGCACCCCCTGCCATGGGCAGACACCTCCCATTGGATCAGTGGCTCCAAGCCCCATCCAACCTGGCCTTGAACACCTCCAGGGATGGGGCAGCCACCAGTGCTCTGGGCAACCTGGGCCAGGGCCTCCCCATCCTCCCAGCAAAATATTTCTTCCTAAGATCTCATCTCAACCTCCCCTGTCTCAGCTCAAAACCGTTCCTCCCTGTCCTCTCCCTGACCTCACTGAACCAGAGCCCCTTCCCAGCTTTCCTGGAGCCTCTTTCAGGACTGGAAACTGCTTTAAGTTGCACAGAACATCCCTTTGGCAGTTCTTCTTTAAAAACGGTGCTTTCCATGCATTGTTCCTTGAAGATGATAACGTCTTGTTTTCAGCATGATCTTTGCCAAACAGATGTTCCTTCTTCTGTAATCACTTCTGCTTGAAATTTCCACCTATCTTAAAGCGAAGGCCACGCATGCAGCTCCAAAGCAGCAAGAACTCTGACTGTTGTCGTTTCATAAAAGCAAAACTAGACCCCGGAGCATTTTCGGCATCACTGGGACGAACCCCATCGGCTCCACAGCGACTCCAGCCCGTGCGGAGCGGGGGTAGCTCGCACCCCCTGTCACTGCCC
This sequence comes from Clamator glandarius, assembly GCA_033459285.1. Taxonomy (NCBI): domain Eukaryota; kingdom Metazoa; phylum Chordata; class Aves; order Cuculiformes; family Cuculidae; genus Clamator; species Clamator glandarius. The sequence goes on from JAUNZM010000625.1 coordinate 383,544, forward strand.
TACACCGGGGGCTCCAGGGCGGTCTCGCTCGGAGCAGCTGCTCCCCCAGCAGCCCCCGTTTCTCTTTATTTTCCCGGGGGCCGCCGGGGCCGAAGCAGCTGTGGCCCAACCTCTTTCACCGGCGCCATCTTGACGCTGCCCTTACCCCCGCCGTGAGGATTGGTCCGCCCCGATCACGTGACCCGCCACATCGGGCACACCCGTTTTACGGCGATTGGTTTGTTCGCGTCACGTGATCACAACTCCACGCCCAGCCTCTGCGACGATTGGACGGGCGGCGGCAGCGAGGATTGGTCTGGCCCGATCACGTGACTCGGCCCCTCGCGTGAGGGGGGAGTCGGCCGCCCGGGTCACGTGACAGCCCCCCCCCGGCCCCTCTGCCGAGATTGGGAGCGGCGATTGGCCCCTTCTCGTCACGTGACGCGCCACGGTCCCTCCACCTCCGCCATGGCTAGTCTGTTGTGGTCACGTGACGCCCGCCACGGCCCCGCCCCCTCCGCGGCGATCGGGAGTGGCGATTGGTCCGATCTCATCAGTTGACCCATTGCGGCCCCGCCCGCTGCACGGCGAGTGGGAGCTGCGATTGGTCCTCTCTTCACGTGACCCGCCGCGGCCACGCTCGTCCGCGGCGATTGGGAGCTGCGGTTGTCCTCTCCTCACGTGACCCCTCGCGGCCCCCGCCCCTCCGGCGCGACTTGGAGCGACGATTGGTCCATTGTCGTCACGTGACCTGCCGCGGCCCCTGCCTGCTCCGCCGCGATTGGCTGCGGGGCGCGCGGCGGCGCGAGGGCAGCGCCCCCGGCACGTGACGCAGGCGCGGGCCCCGAGCTGGCCCGGGCGGCGGCGGCGAGAGGGGCTCGGCCTGGCCCTGCCCTCCCCTCCCCTCCCGTGCCTTCGCCCTTCTCCCGCCGTCCCCGCACTGTCTCCGCCCCGCCCCTTCTCCCCCTCCCCGGTTCTCCTCGCCCCGCGGTGCCGCCGTGGCTCGGTAGAAGCGTCCGGAGCGCTGCCCCGCGGGCGCCCCCTCCCCGTTGGGGATTCGGGCCCCGGGTGGTTGACCGTGTGTCCCTCCGCGTCTCCGCCCTCCCCCGTGTCCCGGGGTTATCGCCAGCGTCCTCGGCGGGACGGCGCTTCCCGGGGCGATGGGGGCTCTGCCATGAGGGCGGGCGAGCCTCGCGCGGAGCCATGGCCGAGCCCCACCGGGTGCCCTTCACCACCCTCCCGGGCCCCCTCAGCGGCAGCTTCTTGAAGAGGCCTCGTAAAGACGATGCCGAGCAGCCCCAGGACGCCGAGCCGGCGGCCACGGCCGTGCGGATCACCCTGACCCTCTTCGAGCCGGATCACAAACGCTGCCCAGAGTTTTTCTACCCGGACCTTCTCAAGAGCTGTCGAGGGAAAATCAAAGGTGGCACCTCGGGAGACAAGGTGAGCACCCCCGGGGCTTGTGTGCAACCGCGGTCGGGTTCATAGAATCACCAGGTTGGAAAAGACCCACCAGATCATCGAGTCCAACCATTCCCATCAATCACTAAACCGTGTCCCTCGCACCTCATCCACCCGTCCCTTAAACACCTCCAGGAAAGTGACTCAACCCCCAGCCTCTTCCAGTGCCCAATGACCCTTTCTGTGAAATATTTTCTCCTGATGTCAAACCTGAACCTCCTCTGGTGGAGCTTGAGGCCATTCCCTCTTGTCCTGTCCCCTGTCACTTGGGAGAAGAGCCCAGCTCCCTCCTCTCCACAACCTCTTTTCAGGTAGTTGTAGAGAGCAATGAGGTCTCCCCTCAGCCTCCTCTTCTTTGGGCTAAACAACCCCAGCTCTCCGAGTTTGGGAGGTTCCAGAGGTTTACTTAGCCTTTTGCATCTCAAAGATGGTTGAGGGAGGAATGTGATATTCCTCTAGTTTGGAGCTGAAGTGATTTGGGGGGCCTGGCTTGCGAGAGCAGCTCTGAGGAGCTTTCCCAAAGAGCACCCAAAGCAGATCTGTGGGGATCCGCTGTGCTGCATGTGAATATTTCCTTCTTGGTGCCCAACACTTCTTGCTGTGGGGTCGATCTGGTATTTCCAGGTGTTGCCTGGCAACTCTGTTTGCCCACTGAAAGCTGTTTCTCATTTCTTCATGCAAACTTCTGTACCATCTGAACATTGTCTTACGGCTGTTTTTCTGTGGAAAGGAAAGTTGCTTGGACTTCACTCATTTCTACTGACACTTTTCAGAACCGTTCAGGATAAGCTGACGGCTCACGCTGCTTCTTTGTCTTTTCTTTTGAGAGTGGGGAGAAGCAGAGACAGAGAGAGAAGGAGCCCAGAGAGCACTCAAAACCTTGGGGTGCTCTTGGAGTGATTGAACCACAGAGTGGTTTGGGTGGGAAGGGACCTTTAAAATCCATCCAGCCCAAACCCCTGCAGTGAGCAGGGACATGTCCCACTCCGTCAGGCTGCTCAGAGCCCCATCCAACCTGGTCTTGAATGTTCCCAGGGACGAGGCATCTCTCACTTCTACGGGCAACCTGTGCTGGTGTTTCACTACCCCAGCATAAACAATTTCCTAATTATATCTAGGCTAAATCTCCCTTCTTTTAGTTTAAAACCACTTCCCCCTGTCCTTTTGCCACAGGCCCTGCTAAAAAGTCTCTCCCCATCATTCCTGTAGGCCCCTTTAGGTACTGGAAGATGCTCTAAGGTCTCCTCAGAGCCTTCTGTTTTCCAGGCAGAACAACCACAACTCTTTCAGCCTCTCCCCATAGCAGAGCTGTTCCAGCCTTCTGATCACTTTTGTGGTCTCCTCTGGACTTGCTCCAACAGTTCCATGTCCCTCCTGTTCTGAGGACTCTGGAACTGGACTCAGGGCTCCAGGTGGGTCTCACAGAGTGGAGCAGAGGGGCAGAATCCCCTCCCTGCTGGTCCCACTGCTGTGGATGCAGCCCAGGACATAGTTGTGTTTCTGAGCTGTGAGCGCATGTTACTAGCTCCTGTCCCACTTTTCACCTGCCAGCACCAACAAGTCCTTCTCCTCAGAGCTGCTCTCCATCCTGTCATCTCCCAGCCCATGGAGATGCCGGGGCTGCTTCAGCCCAGGTGCAGGATCTTGCAGGATCAGGAGGTTCACATGGTCCTCCAGCTTGTCCAGGTCCCTCTGGATGCCGTCCCACCCCTCAGGTGCGTCACCCACACACCTTGATGTTGTCTGCAACCTTGCTGTGGGTGCGCTCAATTGCACTGTCCCTGAAGAAGATATTAAACAGTGCTGCCCTAAACACTGCACTGAAGTTTGATTTTTCTGAACATGGCTCTGGATGTGCTGGAAGTGATGGGTTTAATGCATGGGGGTTGGTGGAAGAGGCAGGATTGATCCTGATGGCTTTGTCTCTTTTATCTCTGCAGAAGAAAGACCTCACTGACCCCTTTAATGATGACGAAAAGGAAAGGCACAAAGTGGAGGCTCTCGCTAGGAAGTTTGAAGAAAAATACGTATGTTTTCCTTCTTTACGTGATGTTATGTGTTGGAATGGGGAACGCTGTTCAGCTCTCAGCCAGTAGTGTTTAATGGGCGCTGGCTCCTGTGTTCCTGTTCAGCTGCTGTCCTTTTCCATAGAATCACCAGGTTGGAAAAGATCCATCGGATCATCGAGTCCAACCATTCCTATCAAATACTAAACCATTTTCTTGGCCAAAAGATGATTTTCATGTGTTCCTTTTCTGTCTCAGGGCTGTGGACCGAGAAAGTAGTCCAGATATGTTCTTAAGCCACAAGCCAGTCTGATTCAAGTGAATAACATTCTCACTTTTGGTGGCAAATGACTTACCAAAATTTATAGAATGTAATTTTCTTAAGCAGAAATTCATTTCCAGGCCTTCTGGCTGTGGCACAATGACATCCACTCAGTCTTTAAGTACGATGGCCCTGTGAGCCTGTTGTCTTCAGGACAGCGTGGTGCTGGGTAGCGTAGGAGACACTGATCTCTCTTAGCTGGTTCCTTGCTGTTCTTCCTCTCATTTTACTGCTGTAGATTGCAATAAAACCACGTTCTGTTTAATAACCGGCACTTTGGGATAGTGTTGCCTCGTGATATGAATTTGATCTCTCAGTCAGCCTAATATATTCCTTTTGTGTGTGCTGCATGTGGCACCAAGTCTGTCGTGACTGTAGAGCCGTTACAGAAGAACAATTCCTCTGTGCACTGGCAGAAATGTTCAGGGGGTACAGAACCAATTCAGGGTAAAAGCAGCTGGCACAAAGTCCACCTGTCTGTCAGCACAGCGCTTTGTTCCGTTTGGCTGCACCAGTTTTGATTCTGTATGATAAGGACTAGAACTGGATTTACTGTATCCTCAGTTTATAGTCTGATGTGAGTTTGTGCTGGTTTGGTTCAGCAGCTGCTCCTCAGGGCAAAAACACTCTCCACCTCCCTTCTGTCCTGGAGTTGTTGTCCTCCATCAGGACCACCCCTGTGGTAACTGGAAAGTAAAGATGAACATGCTGTCAATATTTTCTTGTTTAGGGTGGCAAGAGACGTAGAAAGGACCGTGTTCAGGACTTGGTTGACATGGGGTATGGATACGATGAATCTGATTCCTTCATCGATAATTCTGAAGCTGTGAGTATGGGCCAGGTGGGAGGGTGTTCCCAGCAGCTGCCTGGGGGGCTGAGCTGGTGCTGGGGCCACCTGGACTGGGTGTGAGCCAGGAGGGTGCCTGGGCTGGGGACCGAGAGATACTGGGGCAAGCGTGCGCAGGAGAATGCTGGTCAACAGGAGCATCTGCTGGCCCACCTGCTTTCAGGTAGTACAGGGCCTACGCCTCTCTCCGAGCTGCTTGATTACAGAATAAGGTAACAAAGCACACAGCACCAATCGTTTGTTCTCTGCTGTTTCCAGTACGATGAGCTTGTTCCAGCTTCTCTTACTACAAAGTATGGAGGCTTTTACATCAACTCAGGAACACTGCAGTTCCGGCAGGCATCTGAATCTGAAGATGACTATGTTAAAGAGAAGAAGAAGAAGTGCCCCAAGGTGAGCAAGCCCGCTTTCCCCGTCAATTTCTCTGCTAGAGCTTGGAGGGTTTGCTGCATGGCAAGTGGGACTTTGCTGGGAAATAGGTGCTTCTCTTGGCTGATGATGTCTGTTGGAGACAACCTAATGATGAAGTGAGGTGGCTAAAAGGGGGAACAGCCAGAGCACTTGGTGTCCCTTCACCTCCGTTGATGGGATTGTCTCTAGGGTAAAGGCTTGGTGCACTGTGAAGTATTTCAGACAGTCCATGCTGGAACCACAGAGAAAGATGCCCGGGATTGGAGTTGATGTGTCCAGTGGGGAAACAGGTGCTCTCAGATTCTTGGGAGAGGGCCTCAAGTGGCTCTGAAGGACTGGACAATATTGTTGGAGAGGCTTTGATGGTGACTTGGTTTTAACCCTCTCCAGAAGCGGAAGCTGAAAGATGGAGGGGAAAAACTGAAGAAGAAGAAGAAAGATGATTCTTATGACAAGGAAAAGAAGTCCAAGAAGTCCAAGTTTCCAAAAGCTGGGTAAGGACAAGGAAGTGTTTGTTGCTTGACACCTTGTGTCTGTGTTACAGGTGGGGTTTGTTAGGCTGCGGCAGTCCCCGTTGCAGCAGGGGATGGCTTGAGTGCATGGTGTGACAGGAGAAGCCTGGTTGCTTCCACAGGAAGAGCATCCAAACAGAGAGGTGCACAGCTAGCTGAAACATTGGTGTTCCTTGGCACTCTGTTTTGGCACCAATGGTGGGAGTGGGTACTGGAGAACCTGAAGGAAAGGAGAAGGAATTTCGTGCCTTTAATAGGCAAAAAGTGTCAAGCTGCTGTCAGGCTGACTCTCCTGTGTCAGTTCCTCTGCAGTAGTGGTTTGTGACTGAAGGGAACTGGGTATTCTTGTCTCTCCTCCTTCATCTTGTGTACATTTCTGTACCCTTTCCTCCTCTGTACTTTGTTCACAGCTTTACAGCATTAAATGCAAGTAAGGAGAAGAAGAAGAAGAAATACTCTGGTGCTCTCAGTGTCAAGGAGATGCTAAAGAAGTTTCAGAAGGAGAAGGATGCTCAGAAGAAAAAAGATGAAGAGCAGAAAGTGGCTACTCCTTCACCAGCAGAACCTCCAGCTCCAAGGGAGGCAGAGGTGATGCCTGACCCTTTGCTCTCCCTCTTTGGCCATGCCAGCGATAATGATCTGCTTCAGGCAGCAACGGCTGTGGACTCCTTAACGGACCTAGACCTGGAGCGGCTCCTCAGTGAATCCCCAGAAGGGAGTCCCTTCCCTGATGGGGAAGATGGGAGCGATCCTATTGGGATGGGCTTGGAACACGACATCAGGCCGCCACCATCCCTCCCTGAAGGCCTGCCAGCCCCTCTGGAGAAACGCATCAAGGAGCTGACTCAGGTATGGCAGCTGGTTGTGAGGCAGTTGGATTGTGTGGCTGCTGGAGCAAGGAAAGCTCCAGCAGGAGCAGGGTTTGTGTTGCTTCACCCAGAGACAAAGCTCTCTCCAGTGGCAGAGTTCATAGGGCCACCTGGGATCCCTTCTTGGTGTCACCCAATTTTTCTGTGGGACCAAGTCACTTTCCTCAACACCTGAGTGTCAAGTAGCATCCAAGTCCTTGGCCTTGAGAACTGCTGAAGGGAACACTCATTATTATTCTTCCTATCTGTGTGGTTACTCTAGCTCTCTTGGCAAAGTAGGGCCCTGATGCAAGAGGTAATTTCCACAGTCAGTTTAGCAGGAATGAACTTAAAATGGGTACTAATGAGGCTGAAAGACAAATTTCCCTGCAATAGTTTCAACGTGCTGTGATGGTCATGATAGGGTCTGTGACTCCGTGTATAAAAATCAGTGGGTAGAGCTGAGAAGCCTTCCCTGCTCTACAGTCAGGGAGAAGGCATGAAAAGCCCTGTAGATGGGGCTTGAGGATTTATTAGGACTGTTTCTGTGCCCCACGCAGGCACTGAAGCATAGGAACAGTTTGGCATAGGATGTGGTGGCGCCACATCCCTGGCAATTTGAGTTCTTTCCCTGTCTTTGAAATCTTGTTGTTGGGGCACTGGTTAGGGAATGGGATATACTGGAAGGACAATCCCATATTTTTTCCCCAGCAGTTCCTCCTGTGGCTGGATGACTGTGGAGCTCCCCCACCTTCTCCAAAGTGATGTGACCCGCTTTGACTCCTGGCATGGCTGTTGTTACCCCAGGAGATAAAAAAGAATGGGCTCATCATGGATGTTTCGATTTGCTGTTGGGGTTGTTAGTAGAGAACACTGAAGTAGCTGTTCCTGAACTGTGTTGAGTAAAGGAGAACATTGGGGAGGGTCCCAGGATATCAAGTTAACCATTCTGTTTTTGCGAGGTGGTGCAATAGCAGACTACTTGTAGGTTTTCCTGCTGTGATTTTCCTGCTGTTCATTGCTGACCTATGTACGTTCAGAAAAGAAACCCAGGAGGAGAAATAGAAGATGTAAGGAATGAAGCATCTGGGCTTTGGAACATAAATTTTGTGGCAGGCGGGAATGAAGAGGTGCCACAGCTCTGTCCAAGAGCCAGATCTCTATCATCCCAGGCAGTGGGAGCATCTCCTGAGTTAAACGGAGCCTCCAGGCCTTTCCTCTTTTGCTTGAAGTGATTGGACTTCAGCCTTCTCCTTTCTCAAAGAATTTTCCAGTGGAGGATTCTCCTTAGCAATGGACCTTCTCCTTTGCTTTCCCAGTTGCCTGTGACTTGCTGCTGACAGAGGGGAATGTGCACCTTCTGGGCATAAATTAATTGCTTACCAGCCTCTGCCTTGGAGTGTTAATTTGTGGGATTTCAAACTTGTGCCCTTCTCTCCCAGTTTCCTTTCCCATGTCAGGAATCACTAACCTGATATGGTGCCTTGTGGTGACTCCCAGTTTTGCTTACATTCCCACTTAGAAGTGACTAAAAGCTCTTGGAGGTTTTCTACTCTCTCATTCATCTCTGAATGCAGTTTCTAGGCAGTGCTGGGTGTGCTGCAGTCACAGCTCAGGAAGCCTCCTGAACAGGAGGTTTTTTAGTTTCTGTAATGTCGATGGGAAATAACCCATCCCCTCTGGATGCTTCTCTTTCTGTTGGTTTCCTGGCTTAATGCCCAGCAAAGCCTGGCGATCAGTGTTTCAGACCCACATTAAATGTGACTAGGATGAGTATTCATATTCAGGGAGAAGCTCTGTGCTCCTCTTAGTCTAACAGCTCTAATGTGAAGTTAAAACCATGCCCCAGCACTGTCCCTTCTCCCAGCTGAAGCAGGCCAAAGGGACCAGTTGCCTCCAAGCCATTTCCTTGTGCCCCATTAAATGGAGGAATCTTCACTCCTGTATAGTAACTCCAAGGCACTTGACTCTGCATCTCCAGCAGGAGCCTGTGCAGGGTTTAGTGGAACAAATCTGTGCCTTCTCTTACTGAATTTCTGAAGTGGTTTGAAGAGCGCTTGCTTGCTTGTGCCTGTCTGTGTCTGATGGTGACCTGTGTTACTTGCCGTTTTCCAGGCTGCCAGAGCTGCAGAGGGAGAAGGCAAACAGAGATTCTTCACTCAGGATATCAACAACATCATACTGGAGTAAGTGCTACCAGGAGAGAAGAGTGGGAAAGGAGAACATTAGGCAGAACATTTTTGGTAAATTCAAGAGCAGGTTTAGCAGGAGTTATAGAGGTGTCCTTGTACAGGTCCTTTGTGCAGGACATGCTTAGATTAACATGGAATCCTAGCAATGGTTTTCAGTTGAAATACGATGTATAACTGAGGTATGAGAATGTTCGTTGGGATACATTCAGTCCTCTTCTTCTCAAGATGATGCTTGATATCTGCAAACTTAAAGTTTGTCACCTGACCAGCAATTGTTGCTTGGTACAAAACCAGTATATCTCTTCCTGTCAGAAATGCTATGTCATGTTTCCTATTTAACGTCTCTGCTATATGGGGAGTCTCCATCCATGGAAGAGTTAAAAAACCGTGTAGCTGTTGCATTTTGGGACAGGGTTTAGTCAGCACAATGGGGTTGGGCTGATGGTTGGAATGGGTGAGCTTAGAGGTCTTTTCCAGCCTTAATGATTCTGTGATTCTATAAGCGATGTGACCTTTCATCTCATTGACTGATGCTCCTGCACTGCAGCTGCCGAGAAGAACTGCAGGATAGTTGAGGCTGCTGACATCCTTTCGTGCCTTTTATTTTTACTCTGAAACTTGACTAAAAGGCATCATTTGGGATGAAGGGCTCAAATGTCATTCTAAAATCTAAAGAATCATCATGTTGTTTGGCTTGTACTTTGTCCCTCTCTCCCTGCCTCCACCTGCACAGGCTGCATCAGAGCTGCATTCTTACTGCTTAGAGGGGCTGGAACACCTCCCATATGAGGACAGACTGAGAGTTGGGCTTGTTCAGCCTGGAGAAGAGAAGGCTCTGGGGAGGCCTTAGAGCAGCTTCCAGTCCTGAAAGCTGGGGAGGGGCTCTTGATCAGGGAGTGCAGGGAGAGGACAATGGGGGTTGATTTTCAGCTCAAAGAGGGGGATTGAGATGATATCTTAGGGGGCCCAGGTTGCCTAGAGCAGTGGTGGCTGCCGCATCCCTGGAGGTGTTCAAGGCCAGGATGGATGGGGCTCTGAGCCCCCTGATCCAGTGGGAGGTGTCCCTGCCCAAGTCAGGGCATTGGATCTGGATGGGTTTTTAAGTTCCTTCCAACCCAAACCATTCTGTGATTTTTTTTATTCTGTGATGATTGGAGAACGCCTGCCAGGTCCCTGCTCAGCACTTGTGTGTGTTTGTTCTCCAGCATAGAGCTGCAGACCCGGGAGCTGAACAGCCAGATCCGCTCAGGGGTGTATGCCCACCTGGCTGCTTTCTTTCCCTGCAGCAAGGACACTCTGATCAAGCGTGCCCGCAAGCTTTACCTCTGCGAGCAGGTGAGTAGATGCCACAGCACTGTCCCATCTCATGTGCGTGTTTCTCCTGATCTCTAGAGCTTGATTTTCTCTGCCTGGTGGGGTGGTGGGCTTCATGGAGCATGGTTCAGGCTCTGCATCTGGTGGGGTGGATTTAGACATGGCTGGATCTTGCCCTGCCAGGTTTGAGTGTCTTGGCTGGAAGAAGCCATGTGGAACTTGGCTCTGTACTGTGCTGTGCTCTAGGGTGGCCGATGGAAAGAACCTCTGCAGAAGCTCAAGGAAGCCATTGGAAGGGTCATGCCAGAGCAGATGGCCAAGTACCAGGAGGAATGCCAAGCCCATACTCAGGCCAAGTTTGCCAAGTAAGCTCCTCATTCACTCTCTGCACATCTGTAGCTCTCTCAGCAGGTTCCGTGTAACCTCTAGGCTGCTCTCATGACGTTTATCACCTACTTCTGTAGCCAGAAATTGCTGATGGGCATTCTTTGGCCTAATTAAGCTCTGTGCATTCTTTGTGCTGCGGCAATGCTGACTGCAGCAGTGTTGATGGGACTGGAGCTTGGCTGAAATACTTTGTGTCTCTGTGTGTTTTTTTTAGGAACACGGCAGTGTAAGAGCAGTGAGGCGTATGGTGTCGTACACAGTAGTGGGAGATATCTTAACCTTGAGCGCTTGGCTCAGCTTGTTCCCTAAGCAGAAGATTTAGGCCCCCTTCCTGTGCGTGTGTTATCACTGACTACTGAGACCTATGTCCCTCAGAGATCCTTTCTTTGAATCTTCAGGACAATGACTTCCACATTATCTCTGTCTCTGTTTTAGGATGCTAGAAGAGGAAAAGGACAAAGAACAGCGAGACCGAGTTTGTTCCGATGATGAGGAGGATGAAGAAAAGGGAGGGAAGCGTGTTATGGGACCGCGGAAGAAATTTCAGTGGAATGATGAAATCAGGTTTGCATAACTTAGGTATTAATTGAACCTGTAACTTCTTCTGTGCAGTTGGAAGAGAAGCATTTCAGTATTTGCTGTGTGTTTTCAGAGCAGTGCTGATCATCTTTAGTCACAGCCAGCTCAGAGGTTTCTGGCAGGCTGTGCTGGTTATAGAAGCCACTGCTGTAGTTATTAAATTTCACTCTTACGTACCTTGCAAAACAAAGCTGATTTCAGGGACAGACCAACTCTGAGAGAAGGGCTGAGAAGCCTCTGTGCAGAAGCCAAAGGAGGGGGACAGATCTGCAGGAAGAAGGAACTGCTGAATTGCTGCAGTCCCACTGACTGGACGCTCCACAAGACTGGGTTCTAGTGTTGAAAACATCTAAAGTGAATGGGGGTCGCTGCCTCAGGCCTGCAAAAGGAGGGAGTGCTGGGAGAAGGAGAGAGTGCCAAAGGATGAAATGGGAATCACTTCTGCCTCTTGTTTTTTATCTTCTTCTGTAAGAAACTGGGGTGTTGCTGCAGAGATGGCTGATGCGTTTGGAACAAAGCAGGCTTTGCTTCCTGCCTCCTTGTTGCCTCTTGGCACGGAGGTCTGCAGAGACATTTGGGTCTGTGGTTGTTGGTGGTGCCTGTGATCCTGGCTCTGGTTTATTCTCTCTGCTATTTCAGGTGGGAAGAGGGAACAAGGCTTTACTTCCCTGGCGCATCAATGTTTGTGCAGACACAGAGCGAGGAATGTGCCTTTGCCTCTCCTTTCTTGTGAAGGTGGTGCAGGGTCAACTTTATTAGTAAGGTGTTGTGCAGAGCCAGGCGTGTCTTGGCATATTTCTCCAGTCCTGGATGCACAGAGTGACCTCCAACTGGGGCGAATAAATCCGCGTAACTGTCTGTGAAATCTTCCTGTTCCTCAGGGAGCTGCTTTGCCACTTGGTGAAGATTAAGTTGGATGGTTATGACCTTGACAAGAATAAGGCTCAGTCTCTTGAGGATTATGTGAAGACCTTCCTAGATGGAGAGGTGAAGCCCCTTTGGCCCAAAGGCTGGATGCAGGCCAGGTGAGCAAGCATCAAGTTGTACTTCAGGGATTCCTTGTCCTAAGGGACCTCAGAAAGTCACTAGTGCTCCCCTTGCTCAAAGAATGACCAGCTTCCAGGTCAGATCAGAGTGCTCAGGGCCTTGTCCCGTGGAGCTTAGGAAGTCTCCAAGGATGGAGATAACCATAGCATCTCTGGGCCCCTGTTCTGGCACTTAATCATTCTTCGTGAAATCTTTTCTCCTTATTTCTAATCAGATTAACCCTTTATGCACTGAATTGAACATTCCTTCTTTTGCCTTTTTGCTGTGAGCCTCTGAGGAGGGTCTGGCTACATCATCTTCATGCCTCTCTGCACCCTCCACTCTTTAGATAGTGCAAGACTGCAATTAGATGTCTCCTTGGTCTTCTCATTTTCTGGGCTAAACGAGCCCAGTTCCCTCCACCTCTCCTCTTATATGTCCCTGTTCCTCAGCCATCTTGGTGGCTCTGGACTGTCTTCAAATTATTGACATCTCTTGTAGGGATCCTGACACTGGATAATGTATCTAGATGTGACCTCATGAGCGCTAAACGGAGGGGAAATAAGCACTTGGACTGCTTGTTGTGCTCTTGCTAATACCTGCCAGGACACAGGTCTCAGCCACACACCCTTGTAGCATTTACTTCTGTTCTACTTGCCCACCAGGACCCCCAGGTCCTTTCCTGCATGGCTGCTCTGCAGCCAGTTGTCGCAGCCTGTGTTTCTGCATGAGTTATTCCATCCCAGCTGTAGGACTTTGTGTTTGCCTCTGAACTTAACGAGGTTTGTGTTGGCTGCTTTACTCCACCCTCTCCAGGTCCCCGTGAACGGCAACTCTGCCCTCGAACATGCTTTACCCCTCCCTTCAGTTTTTATATCGCCCTCAAACTTCCAGGTTTCAAATGATGACATTGAGCAGTTTTGGCCCTTTGATGGGTGCGACTGGCAGTGACAAGGTAGAACTGGGACTCAGGTGGGGCCGACCAGCCTGTGGTTTCTTGAGTCTGCGTTGTGAAGGATCTTTTTGTAACCTGTCTCACAAAGGACAGGTTTTTCAGACAGTTCAGGAAGACCTCCCTAAACCCTATGGTATTCCTGAAAGAAGGCAAAGCAGAAGGTTTTAGGTGCTTCAGGCCTGCACTGGACGTGTCAGAAAGCAGAGTAAGCAGGAATTTGGTGTGGTTTTCTTTACAGTGGTGTCTTCACTGCTGTTTCCTGCTCTTTCATGCCCTCTATCATCCGTGCCATTAATCTGGCAGTTGCAGAGCGCTTTACAAATTGCAGAGAGGCATTCTGCATGGACTGGCATCAGCTCCTGGCCTGCTTGGATTTGCTCAGTAGTTTTAAAGAAAGTAAAACTGCACAGTCTTACTGCTGAGATTTCAATCTCTTTGCATTTTCTCTCTGCCGAATTTACTTTTGGGGTCTCCTGGGGGATAAAGGAAGAAATAGGTATCAGTTCTTAAGAGAGTGTATATGAGCGCACCCTTAGCAAGTTTGCGGATGACACTAAGCTGGGTGGAAGTGCCAATCTGCTGGAGGGCAGGGAGGCTCCAAAGGGATCTGAACAGGCTGGACTGCTGGGCTGAGTCCAATGGCAGGAGGTTTAACAAGGCCAAATGCCGGGTCCTGCACTTGGGGCACAACAACCCTAAGCACCTACAGACTAGGAGAAGTCTGGCTAGAAAGCTGCCTGGAGGAGAAGGACCTGGGGGTGTTGGTTGACATCAACTGAACATGAGCCAGCAGTGGCCTGGGTGGCCAAGAAGGCCAATGGCATCTTGGCTTGGATCAGAAACGATGCGACCAGCAGGTCCAGGGAGGTTCTTCTACCTCTGTACTCGGCACTGGTGAGATCGCTCCTCGAATCCCTGTGTTCAGTTCTGGGCCCCTCAGCACAAGAAGGATGTTGAGGCTCTGGAGCAAGTGCAGAGAAGAGCAATGAAGCTGGTGAAGGGGCTGGAGAACAGGCCTTGTGAGAAGTGGCTGAGAGAGCTGGGGGTGTTTAGCCTGGAGAAGAGGAGGCTGAGGGGAAACCTCATTGCTCTCTACAACTACCTGAAAGGAGGTTGTGGAGAGGAGGGAGCTGGGCTCTTCTCCCAAGTGACAGGGAACAGGACGAGAGGGAATGGCCTCAAGCTCCACCAGGGGAGATTTAGGCTGGACATTAGGAAAAAATTTTTCACAGCAAGGGTCATTGGGGAGTGGCAGAGGCTGCCCAGGGAGGAGGTTGATTCACCTTCCCTGGGGGTATTTAAGGCACAGCTGGACGAGGTGCTAAGGGACATGGTTTAGTGTTTGATAGGAATGGTTGTACTTGATGATCCGGTGGGTCTCTTCCAACCTGGTTATTCTATGATTCTGAGTAGCGTACAACAGATCCATTTGAAAAGTCTGTGGACATTTATTGCAGTTGCATGTGCACAGCATGTGGTCACGGGCTGGGTTGTAGTGTGTTTCAGTGTATGGGAGCGGAATGATGGCATGAAGAGGTGGGTGCAGATTCCTACTCTGTTAATGAAGATGTTAGCTAATTTAGGGGCTCAGCTTGCCATCTTCAGAGCCTCCTAGTGAAGTTAACTGTAGAATGACTGACTCCTTTCTTTCCAGTGGCTCAAGGATAGTGGTTTCTCCTGCTGGATATGAAGTTGAACTCAATGATCCGTATGGGTCCTTTCTAACTTGATGTTCGATGAGTCTATGACATTTTAATTTAAAGACAGAGGGCAGAGTGATAGCCACACAAAAGGGGTGGGGAGGGATTGGCAACACTAGGAGAAGTGTAAATAATTTTATGGACGAGTCAGCTTCATTCACTGTCATTGTGATCACAGAAGTTCATCTTTAAGAGGAACTTGAAGAGTAGCAACTCTGGCTGCAGGTTCAGAGGGGCCCTGGCCCTTACTCTATGTTCTCGGTTAGCACTAAAATGCGATTAACAGAATGTAAGGTTAAAATAAGCTTTGTTTTTAAAAGCTAAAGGATGTCAGAAGTCTTTATCGGGCTGTTGATAGCAGACAAGAAGTGTATTCCCTCTGCCAGTACAGAAGATGTTGTAGTTATAAGCTTCTCACCCTGACAACTAAGAGCACAGCTGAGCAGCAGCTGGTTTGGATGAAACAGTGTTTGTATGAGGTTCTGGTTTCCTTAGCCTTAGTAGCAAGGGGTGTTGGATGAAGGTCTGTCTGTTGGTTGTGGTTGGTCCGTTGTTACAGAAATGGTAGTGCTAATTTCAGAAGTCAGCTCTCAGCTGTTTGCTGGGGACACGGAGGCGATGGAGACATGCGGCGTGCAGAGACTTCTCATCTGTGTTGCTCTATTGAGGCAGGGCGAGTCGATCTTTCTCTTGAAGTTGGTGGAGAGCTCTCGTATGATCTGCTGGATGATCTGTGGCAGCAGTAACACCCAGCTTGAATGTGTTTACTGCCTCTCCCGTTGGCTGTCAGCTTTTTAGGCTGTCGGAGCTTTTTCCTTAGTTATTGTCCAACAACCGTCTTAATGGCCTTTCTAGTGCCTGCAAGCGAAGCTTCCTAGAGAGGTAATTATGTGGGGGAGTTCAGCAGGATTTTCCTGGAGAAGGAATGAATATTTGTTTGCTCTCTGTGGTTTTAATTTCATGAAGTCCCCTGCTGTATTGTGCAGCTCTGTCTCCAGTGATCCCAGCTGCTCTACTGGGTCTTGCTGGATATCACTTCTCATTGCTCTCTTCCCTTCTTAGGACACTGTTTAAGGAGAGCAGGCGTGTACATGGACACCTCACATCAGTCCTGTGAGTATCGCGCAGCATTCCTTTGGAGTGATAACTGGTGAACTCCATTCCCTGGGGCCTGGGTGGATTGTGCAGGAGCACCTGAGCTTGCTTGGCTCCCATCACATAGTCTGGCACTGCTTCATCTGGGGAGGTCTAGGGAGAGGAGTCATTTGTGTGTGCCATCTCCCAGCAACAGCCTTCCTGAGGTGCTT
Organism: Clamator glandarius; assembly: GCA_033459285.1. Lineage (NCBI taxonomy): Eukaryota > Metazoa > Chordata > Aves > Cuculiformes > Cuculidae > Clamator > Clamator glandarius. The sequence goes on from JAUNZM010000625.1 coordinate 399,390, forward strand.
TAACCTTAGAGTAAAATCAAAGACAAGAACTTTGAAGCTAGGTTGCCTCCTGGCCTTGTTCGACAGGTTGGAGTCAGGTCTCTTTGCTAGTCCCTGGGTGGCAGACCAAGATAAAGTGGAGTGTGATGCCAGCACTGTGATTATTGCTACCTGTTTGGTCAGTCCTTACTGGATTCTGGATTCCTTCTTTCTTGTTGCCTGGTTAAGGAGGGATATGGTGAGCTCAAGCTAGTGAAGATGGATGCAAACAGGTTGATGGGTGGCAAACCAAGAGAGCCATCGGAATCCAGCTGGGCAGGTGCTTTAACGCCAAAGAGTGTTATGGATCTTGCTGGCAATCCATAATAGATGATGATATGGACTTAGGCTGATGTCTGTTTGACAGGCAGTCCTGTTCTTGGCATTGAATGAGCAAGGGGAAGCGGGAGAGAGTGTGAAGTAGATTGTAGAGTCATGCTTCCCTCAGCCCTTTGTTGCAGCAGTTCAGGGGTGTCTTGTACCAGAGATCACATCTGACCAGACCAAATGATCTATTTTCCTTGAATCTGGCAGATGCTTTTTGCGTCCTTTACTTCTAGGAACCTAAAAGAACTGTGTAGCTTCTCTCTAAACCAGTCTTTGTATCGGTTTCTCTCTAGGTGTTGCTGTAGTGAGGGCAGCAATGGGTTCCTATAGTCATTCCCAGCCCTGCAGCTGGTGCAGGATGTGTCCGAGGGCTCTGACTGCTCTGCTACCATTTCAAGAGTCTGCTCTGCTCCCTAATTCATTCCCCTGTGTGGGAGTTTGGGCTTCCTAGAGCAGCAACCAATTGTCATATGGTTTTGAATCCTAGCAACCTGAGATGCTGCCTGTGTTCCCTTGGTTCTTTGCAAAAGGCTTAGTGGATCATAACTAACAGGGCCCAAGTGTCCTCCCTAATTGGATGTTTCCCTGCAGGCATTCAGTGAGCCATGTTTCTTTTGTCTTCCTCCAAACAGGACGAAGAAGAAAGTTATAGCTCCTACTAAGGTGAAAGTGAAGGTAAGTTCTTTGTTTTCTGGTTCTCATGGTTGTCGTACACTGAATGTGAATTGTTTCACGTGTTAAAATCCATGTTTAGATCTTGTACCCATACATTAGGTACAAGGAAGTTGAACTGTGAAATAGCTCTGGTCAGTAGTGGGCTTGGAAAAACTAACTTCAATAGCAGCTAAAGCTGATGGCAGCAGCAGTCGGGAGGGAGGCAGGGGGGCTGGCAGGCACAGATCATGCCTCCTCTGCCTTTAGTCCCCAAATTGGGAACCTTCCTTTCTTTTTTCATCAGTAAACCCTGCTTCTGTTCTGACTCTGCCTTCTCCTGTGATTTTGTTCCAGGAATCTTCCTGCAAGCAAGAGAAAAAGGTGTCGGTATCTGTTCCTTTGATGCACTCAAGCAGCACCTTGGCTCTGTCTTCAGAGCCACAGGGAGGAGCTCTGGGCATCAATGCCCAAACCAGAGACCTCTTGTCCTTTGCGACAGCCCAAGCAGCCAGCAGTACTGGCGCTCCTGCTGCCTTCATGGATGACTCCTTGGATGAAGACTTAATTCATAATCCCACTTCCTCCCTTGAAGCAGTCTCAAAGGAACTGGCTGTGCTGAACAGCAGAGCAGGAGGGAGCCCTGACTTTACTCTTCCTGGACCTCCAAAAGCTCCACCAGAGAAGATCTCAACTCTTGCATCCTCAGAGGAGAAGAGGACGTGTCCGAAGTCCAACCCTCCCGCTACATCATCCTCTAGTTCCCTCCAGTCTCCTCTAAACTTCCTGGCTGAGCAGGCCCTGGCATTGGGCCAATCTTCCCAAGACAAAAAGACAGAGAACTCAAATTACAAAGAGCTCTCCTGCCAGGCCTCCCCCAGCAAAATCCTTCCTGACGCACACCAGGCTAAGCAGAAACACCACAGCCTGGTCCGGCCAAGCCACGGGCCTCAGACCTCTACTCCAGTGCCGGTTTCTCAGGCGAAAGTCTTTCACTCAGGCAGCCAGCTACAGAAAAACTTCACCTCCCCAACTCCGTTTGTCAAACTGCAGAATCCCAAGTCCTCCCCGCTGCCCCAGCGCTCCCTCATTCAGCAGGTCAAGTCATCAACCAAAGCTCAGAGCTTCCATTCATCTGCATCACCGGGCAGCACCCAAAACTCTAGCAGCTCCCACAAGATCCCAGGCTCATCGTCATCATCTCTCAGCTACTCGGGAAAGCACTCAAGTGGCTCTAGCTCTTCAGGACAATCTTACAAACCACCCTTCGTTTCTGGCTCCCTCTCTAAGCATGGAGCTTCTTCCAGCAGCTCCTCATCTGGACCTTCGGCAAACCAGGGCTGCTCCTCTGGGAACTTGGTGCCAAGCATGCAGACCCCGTCCTCAGGCCAGGTGTCCAGCCGACCATCCTCAAGCTCCTCGGTGAAGAAGACGCCTGTTTCGCAGAAGCTGACTCTGGTGGCACCTCCTGGAGGCTCAAATGGAGATTCTAGTGGGGGCACTCAAGGAGTAGCCAAATTGCTGACCTCCTCCCTAAAGCCAGCAGTTGTTAGTGGCACTGCGTCTTCTACCTCTGTGCCGGTAAGCAGGGCTGTGCTGGCCTGTGTTAGGCTGCCTCCTTTGATAGGAATGGTTGGACTCGATGATCCGATGGGTCTTTTCCAGCCTGATAATTCTGTGATTCTTGCTTGTTCAGGCCTGCCATAAAGCGATGCCTTCCAAAGAATTTCCTGAAATTCTTGAATTACTCTGGCTCTTGGCTGCTTAGGCTGGGCAGTCCTGGCCTTTGCCGTGGGCTTGCGCTACAGAATTCAAGCTTTCATTTTCAGCTGAACGTAAAGGAGCAAAACGCTGTTCATGGGGATGTAATGTCTCATGAAGGACTCGGGGGTTATCCATACAGACTTGTATTATTCAGCCATTGTATTTAATAGTAGAAGTGCCTTAATTTTCATTTGTAGGAAAAAAGTAATTGTTCCCAGTGCTGTTGTATTAATTTGTTGTTGGCTGCTTGTCCCTGCTTTCTTGTGTGGTGTATGAAAAGAGCAGGGCAATTAAATTAATAGATTTAAATAAGCCTGCAAACGATGGACTGCTCAGCCCATGCATCTCATCTGTTGGTGAGATAAAGAGCTGAAAAGTTTTCTCCGGTGGTTTCTTTCTTCATGGGAGAAATTTCACACAATGTTCTTGGGTGGAGGGACCCACCAACCCTTGGTGCCTTCACAAATCAGCAGTGATGTGCTGCTAGGAGTGAGCAGGAAAGTTCCTCCCTGGAGCTCACAGGCAATGCATAAGCTTTTCCTCTTCCAAATGGAGGCACGGGTCCAGAGTATGAAAGCAACAGAAGGAGATCCAGTACAGTCACATTTAGAAGAGTATGGCATCCAGCAGCAGGATTGCCGGTGCCCTTGGCACCTCCAGAGGGCCTCAGGAGTTGGCAGCTCTTGGGCCCTGGCTGGGAGGATGCTCCTTGCAAGGAGGAGCTCTTGAGTGCTCCATGTTTTGCAGTTCTTTGAGTACGAGTGATGCCGTGGCTTGTGTTTTCTGCTCCTTACTGACCTTTTCCATTGTTTTTCAGAAAGGAACTAGTGGAGCTGTGCTGCTAACAAGTTCCTCCTCCTTAAGTGTACTGGCTCCATCTTACAAGTCCAGCAATCCAAAGCTGCCAGCTGCCCTGAGCTCCACCCCATTAGGTATTATCTCCCCTATTCATTCCTTCCCTCTTCATGTCATCTCCTTCAGTTCAGACTCCTCCCCAAAAGCAGGAGTATCAAAAGATGCAATAGTTACGGGACCTGCTCCAGGAACTTTCCATCACGGCCTTGGCCACAGTGAGTATCCTCCTGGTCATGTCTGTGTGTGTGTTAATTGTGCCTGTGCTGTCAGTTAAACAGAACGCTGATGCTCTGCTGTGTTAACCCATTGCAGACCAACCCATCTCTCTCTTGCTGTTGCTTAATGCTTAATGTTCACGCATTTATATCTCCAGCAGTTGCATTTAGAGAACCTTGGGCACATCCCTATAACTGAAATCCCACTGGCTGGAAGCTGAACTATAGGCTAACTGCTGCAGCTCCTCTGCTTGTTTCTGTCTTCGATGTGTGTTTGTTCTTTTTTTTTTTTCCCTCTCTTTTCTTTGTTTTTCTCTCTAGGTCTTCTCGCTGGCTTGCATGCCAGCCCCCACCATGCAGCGCCACTCCCACACTCTGCCCTGTCCACTCATTTACCGCAAAGTTTGCCAGGTAACTTGTCAGATGGTCATGTTTGTCTTCCACATCGCGAGCCATCCTGTATCTCAGCAGACGCTCCCTCTAGGGTTGAAAGCAAAGTGCTTGTCCACGTTGCCCAACTGGTGCAGTCATCACTAAAACTTGCGGCCTCCCCAGGGTACAAAGCGAGACGTAGCCCTCTGTGTCCTTCGCTGTTTAGCCAGCCAGGGCAAGTGTGTGTATTTCTGAAACGGTGAGCCCTCGGTGGTTATAGCACGTGTTGGTTCCTGGAGGTGCTCAGCATTGCTTGAGTAATGGTGAAGAATTATCCTGCCAGGATTAGAGCTGTGCATGTTTAGGCACCGTCTGCCAGAACTGGTGACCTATATAAAATGTGCCAGCCCAGAGCATCTTGCATCTATGCAAGGAGCTGATTGCCTGCACCTCCTTTGCAATAAATTTGTAGTTTAAATAGAGTTGTTACTTGGTGGTGACGGTGTGATGAGTTTGCAGTTAAGCCTTTTCTGCCCCGGCTTGATACATAAAACAATAGATTTCCCAAAAGCTCCTTCTCTGCTCGTGAACAGAGTCCTGCTGCAGGCTGTGAGTTTGTGTGAATGCACTGTGGAGGAAGAAGAAAGAGGGAATCCATGTAGCATTCAGAGAATTGAAATGCAGGGCCAGCAGATGGGGCTGACCTGCTTCAGGGAGTTAATTGCCCTGTAGGTGATTGCTCTTTTGGCTTTCTTGAGCAAGGGTTCTTTAGAGCTTCAGTGCAGCAAGGGTTCTTTGAGCTTCAGTGCAGCTCAGTGCCGCTGCCTTAGTGCCTACTTCCATGTCATTGTCTTACGGGGCAATATGTGCCTGATTGAGGAGTGGATCATAGAATAGAGTCGTGGAGGAGGGGATGTGCTGGCTGATGTTGTGGCACTGAGGGTGATAGACGCGTGTGGAACCTGCTGAAGGTCCTGTGGCCTCCCATGGCATTGCCTCCCATGTGGGGGGCAGTGCCTTGTGCTGCTGAGTGCAGTGCTTGTCTGCTGAAGAAAACTGGTGAAAACTCAAAGGATTTGCTGTCTTTGCTTTTGCTGCAGTTTCCCTGAGGCGGGTGGTCACGCTACTTCCTTGTGGAAGAGCAGAAGGAGATGCCAGCAGCAACCCCTGGTGTGATTAGACCATTCCCTCCTGTCTGTAAATTCACAGTTACTGGAGGGCAGGGTGATTTTGGTTGGAATCTGGGTTGTGTAACGTGTTCTGTGCTGCTGAGAATGAGTTCTCTGTCCCATTACTTGAGGGAATTTAGAGTGGTTACTTCACTGTTGCTTACAGAGCTTGGAACCAAAGAATGTAGTGCCAAAAATTGTGATTAGGCAAAAGGTGGCTGGGAATAAGTGAAGAGGAACTGATCACTGAGACAGCTTCAGCAGGGACCTGCTGTCTCACTTGGTATTTTCACATAAAGATTGAAGATTGAGCCTAGTGCTGTCTCCTCTGGGAGAGGAGCTGTGGTGTTTTGTAGAAGAACACAGGAGGGTTCAGTGACCACCATAGTCTTGAAATGGGTTAATTTGGTTTGTGGCATAACGTGTGGTTGGGCACATATGCAGGTGGCCGCAGCCGCATCGCTCTGTCTGAAAGCTGCAAGGACTCTGCTGTGTTGGTAGGGTGCTGCAAATGCAAGGAATCCTTGATGTCTTCAGTGAAAGTGCTGGCATTCATCAAACAGCATCTGAGCAAGGAGTGTCCGGTGCTTGCTTGTGTGTTGTCACTGCTGCATCTGCTGGTGGAGGTGCCTGTGTGCTGGTGCTTTGGTTCTGGCTGCTCTCTTCAGGAATGCGGCGTGCTGGGGCTGAGTTCTTGCATGGAATGAACTCTCCTTGTGGGGAAGAAGCTGTTGCTATGCTGTCCGGTGCCACTGCTGCTTAACTGCATGTCTCACTCTACACATTTGTTCATCATAGTCTGGTGGTTCTAATTGCCCCTGGAGAACCTCTGCTTCCTTAAACTTTCCTTTCTCTTACTCCAGTAGATTCCTGTGGTTCCTCTTGCTGTTAGTGGGCACCTAAAGCCTTCATTACAACAGCACTGAAAGGGGCTTCAGGAAAGCTGGGGAGGGGCTCTTGATCAGGAATTGCAGGGAGAGGACAAGGAGAGGACAAGGAGGAACAGTTTTCAGCTGAAAGAGGGGAGATTGAGATGAGGTCTTAGGAAGAAATGTTTTGCTGTGAGGGTGTGGAGGCCCTGGCCCAGGTTGCCCAGAGCAGAGGTGGCTGCCCCATCCCTGGGGGTGTTCAAGGGCAGGTTGGATGGGGCTTGGAGCCCCTGATCCAGTGGGAGGTGCCCATGGTGGGGTGGGGGTTGGAACTGCATGGGCTTTGGGGTCCCTTCCAACCCAAGTCATTCCATGATTTCAGCACTGGGGCTGCACTGACAGGGTTATTTCAAAGGCAACGACTTTATTTCTGGTTTCCTCGATGTAGAGACCTAGCAGGGTGGCTTCTAGAGAAGGGCCCAGGCTAGCTAGTCCATGGGCAATCTGAATCCATGCTGTGCTGCGCCTCCTGGGAGGCCACAGGAGAGTCTCAGTGCTTCCCGTGTCCCTTACTCGGGTGCAGAGGCAGAGCTGCTCCCAGCTGGGAGCTCCCAAGCACCTTTTCTTACTCCCCTGTTTCTTGGTGCTGGAAAGGGAAGAGTTGGTCTTCCTGTGTGGAGACATCTGGCTGCTGCAGCTGCCTGCAGCTCTGTGGAGCTGGTGCCAAACCCCCTTCCCACTAGGTTGTATTTTCTTTCAGATGCTTCTCAGCTTCATGGCAAAGGGTCCAATGCACAGCAGCGCAAGTTGTGACGTCCTCGAGGAGGGGAGGTAGAGCTGGGATAAACCTGAGAGGAACAGGTCCTGAACTTTGGATACTGACTGTGTCTTTTCTGTTTTTCCTCACAACAACTGGAGAGACTGAACTGCAGCAAGGAACTCATTGGTGCATTTGCTCAGAGGCTTTCAGAGCCGAGCCCCACGCAAAGGGGGAATCTTGAGCCATGCCCTAATGAGAGAAGCATTTTGTAGCACTGTTTTATTGCTGCTGCCCTCGATGCATTCCCTGGCACTGGCAGGAGCTAAAACCTGCACGGAGACCTGGGTGGCTTGGCTTTCTCGCAGTGAATTCCCCACCACCGGTGTCTCCATCTGCCAAGTACCTCCAAGTCCAGTTGCCTCCTTGACTTCACAGCGGAGGGGATGAAAGGTGCTTCTTTCTTCTGCTTTGGATTTACTTGGATCATTCTAGCACTGCCAGTGCTTTCTGAAGATGTTTGACTAACTCTGAAATTGTACTATAAAACTGTGCTACACTTACTTGGAGGACTTAACATTTCCTGTGTGGTGAATCTAATGAACCACTTGATGTTCCCCTCTGGAGGAGAAGGAAGACTCGAGAGATGTTTTTAGATGCAGTCATTGACTTTGAGAATTCTACTTCTTTTGGGGTTTGGATTTTTTTCCTCCTGCTCAATTTTATCCTCATTACCATCAGATGCATTGGATTGAATGGGACACTTCTCGGCATGTCATATGTACAGGACAACATATTTCCAGTGCCTTTTGTGGTGGAACAAGAATGGACTAGTGACACACATTTCAGCTCTATTTTGTGTGCTCCTCAACCCTTTTTTGATCTTTCTGTATTTAAAATGTATTCTGTTTTATTTAATAGAGCTTTTTATGGTTGCACATCAAAAAAAAAAAAAGCTGCACTCTCTGGACTTCAATGGTGTCTTGGTGACTGCGAACACAGAACCAAATGCAGAAAGAGCACCAGTTCTTGTCTGAGTTTGTGCAGGTGGGTTCCAGACCCTCCCCTAAAGCCATTTTTCCTACGGTTGTCAGTTATGATCTCTTTGGTGGGCAGAGGGAATCATCTAGATAACTCAAGGTCACTACTCGTCAAATGGATTCCAGAGAGCAATATTTCTCTCTGCAGTGATTTGTGCACTAGGATTGTGTTCTCATCGCAGCTGTGAAGCAGGGACCAGCTAGAATTGGGGGGCTCTCTGCTTTTTTAATCTTTTAACTCTTAGACCTAAACACTTCTCCTGAGCTCGCTCTTTGGGTCTGTGCTCAGCGAAGGGCAGGCTGTGGTTCCAGCTGAGCTGTGTTTGATTTCCTGCTCTCCCCTCAGGGCCTGCATGGGCACAGCCGAGTCGTGCTGGGTTAGCGCTGACCCACACAGACTTCACTGATATTGCAAGCAAAAGCTTGCAGCCTTCCTTCTGGAGCTTTGGGGAAGGATGCTGACACTGAGGATACCAGCAAATACCTGCTTTAGTTTTCCCCATTTCTGTTAAGATCCAAGCCGGGCTGTTTCAATCTGAGCTGACACAGAACTTCCCAAGGTCAGGGCTTTGAATTAAAAAACTAAACAAAATGAAACAAAAAAGTAGTTCAGATTTACAGTTTGTTTACAGGAAATCCCTAGGTTGTAGCAAAAGAGCCAAAGACAGAACTTGTGTTATTGAAACTAAGCACAGCAGTGGTGGATGGACTCTGAGCAGTGGATGTCACGCAGTTGAAGGCCTAATCCTGAGAGGTGCTCTGCACCTTCAACTTCTATGGTCACTGAAAGCGCATCGGAGCACCTGGCAGGACAGCGACTTGAGGTACTGGTTCTACTCCCTCTGTTTGCTTTCACTTGAATGCTTCTGCTGGGAAGCACCTGTGTGCGTGGCCAGAGCAGAACGCTCTCCTTCTAGGAATTTTGCGAAGCCTCTTGCCTCAGGGAAATGTTTATTTGGTGGCAATTCTGTGGGGTATTTTTTTTCTTTACATGTTATAATGAGTGAGTGAATGGTAGGAGCAGGCGCAGCAAGGCAGAACCATGCAGAAACCTGGCAGGAGATGGGGAGCCTGGAATCTCTGCCTTGGCGAGGCAACTCGCGATGCTTTTGTGATGGTGTGGGGAGGCGAGGCTCCCGTGGCACTTACTGAGGGTGGCAGTTCCTTTCGGGTGTGTGAGCTGTGGTTTCCTATTCTATTTTGTTGTGTGTGTTGGGACTGTCTTGCTGAAGATGGTGGGGTTGGTGTGAAAACTGTTACTCTTGTACAGAATAACTGAATAAATTGTTTCAAAGTTTCCAAAATGCTCTTTCCCATCTCTTTACCTCTCCTTCCATGACCTTGCTTTCAAGAATTTGTCTTTCAGCTTAGATGATCACCTCTCAATCATCTTGTATCTTGAGTGAGTAATGAATTGTTTACTGTTTCCACTAAAGTCTCAGATGTGGTAAGTGAACTCCAGCCCCGTTTCTAGCCCTGGTGGGGGCAGAATTGCACATTTTCATTCTGGGTGCTACTGCTGATGCTTGAAGTTAACATCTATCTGCTGGAAAGAACTTGCAGGGCCTGGACCCTGGAGCGATGGTGTGATCCTGCAGGCTCCTTTCATTCACAAACGTGAGCGAATGGTGTTAATCCCCAAAGCCAGGATGGATACACAGGGAATGCTAATGGCTGCTTTTGCCAATATTACTGGAGTTAATGAATTTGGGAGAAAGAAACTCAATGTGTATTATGTATGGAAGTCCCTGGTACATCCCGGTGTAATTCCCTGTTCTCCTGCAGCTGCAGACCTGTTTGTTAGTTCACTCCCATCTAAAGCCGCTAATTAGTCCCAGCTCCAATCTGCTCCAGCAGCTCCCCTCATGAATGAGTCAACAGTTAAAATGAACAGTCCTATTTTTTCAACTTTGACTCTGAAATGGCATCTTTCTGCAAAGCTGGAGATGAAGAGACTGCTCTAATTAATAAAGGAAAACCAGCTTCTGATTGGAACCACTGCATTTTTATTTTGTACTATAAATAGAATTCCCCTCTATTTCCCATTCCCTTACATAAGTAAATGAAACCTTTAGCTGCATGTAACTCCATCCAGTAAAATATCAGCACAGGTGGCTTTTAGCCGTGAGGTAAGCTAGCGGTGTTTGGAGGGCACTCTGCGCTCGGTTACGGTTGCACACTTTACACTACCCTCTTGTGTTTGGCAACGCTGCCATCTCTTCACATTCTTCTTGGTGACCTCTGTGGTGGATGAAAGCTCCTCCTGGATCTGCAGCTACCGCTGTCAAATGACATCTGCTTCACTCTTCCCCAGCAGCGCAGGGTGAACCAAACGGTGCTCGGGTTATTACTGCAGTGATACTGAACGGAGATATGTAGCGCAACTTTTGTTTTTACAGAGCTGGTTTTCTCAGAGGATGTTCCCATCGCTTAGTTGTTCATATCAACATGCAGCTGACTTAACCACACCCTGCTGGTCACCTCGGAGTCATCTTGACCTTCAATCTCTCTCATGACTGCGGTTATACAGCTTTTAATGAGACTACATGAATATATGTTGAGGAAACTGTGGATTCTACTGAGTCTGGACTTCAGGTACTTCACTGTCCTGAGGCGTTTGGTCTTGGGTTTTTGTTAGGTTGGTTGATTAGGTTGAGATGAGGTTCTATTGAGTCTTTGATCTTCAGGTACGTTACTGTCCTGAGGCTTTTTGTCTTGGTTTTTTGTTAGGTTGGTTGATTAGGTGGAGATGAGGTTCTACTGTGTATTTGGACTTCAGGTACTTCACTGTCCTGAGGCTTTTTGTCTTGGTTTTCGTTAGGCTGGGTGATTAGGTGGAGATGAGGAGAGGGAGAAGGTTTTGCTGTAGTCCTGACACGTGTTCTCCACGACCGTTGGTGCTTTTCTGCAGTGTATGACAGCAAGCAGCTTGGCTTTGTAGCGTGGCTGGGGCAGAGAGCCTAGCATTTCAGAAGACGCAAAGGAGGGCAAGGACTTGCAGTAATCTGTAGTTAACGAGTGGCACAGCTCTGATTGGCAGCTCTTAAGAAAAGTTGCTAAAGTGGAGGGAGTGTATTGTAATTGCTTCCGGACACCAAGACCGCCAACTCCTGGATCGACATCTCCTTGTTGAGGTAACTGTTGTACTGAGCCATGGTTAGCCTTCCGCTTTTCAAGGCATCCTCAATTGAGAACTCTCTACCAGACTTCCTGTCAAGGATCACAGACGATTCCCCGTTGGGACCCTTTATTGAGATTTCCTCCCAGTCACATTCCTGGCTTTTCAGTTTGACAAACAGGCTCCATTCGATGAGGCCAAACACATGAGCTTCCTCTGGAGACATTTCTTTTCCTGTGTCGGGATCGATGACCACAATGGAGCGCCTCAGGTGGTTCTCTCTTTGTTCCCTCTTGATAGCCACTGTCTTGAGGCGGTTCTGGAGTTGCTCGATCTCCGTGTCTTTTTCTCTGGATAACTGCTTCAGATCATTTAACTCTCTTTCCAAAGCCTGGAATCTGGCGTCGAGGTTTATTCCACTGTCCACATGGCTCATGTTTCTCAAATCCCGAGCTTCTGTTGCTGTGAGTTCAATCTCTGACTGCAGTCTCCTTGTTTCCATCAGCAGGTTCTGTTTCTCAAGGTGCAGTTTGTGGTTTTCCTCCCTTAACAAGTCTAGCTCCTTTGACGACTTGGAGTTGTTGAATTCCACCTCAGACAGCCTGGTTTCAAGTTGGTTGATATCTGCATCTAACTCCTTCTTACGTCTACTTTCTTCTTCCAGATTGCTCTTCAGCTTTTGAATCTCATACTCCGTGTCTCCTTTGTCCACTTGGACACTTTCTGAAAAGACCACTTTCTCTTTAACCTCCATCTTCTCCAAAGAAAGGAGCTTCTTCCTTAGGGCTTCCAGTTCAGTTTGCAAGACTTGTCTCCGGTGCTTCTCTTCTTCTAGCTCCAGCTTGAGGAGGGAGTGCTCCTTCTCTTGCTGAGGATCTTGCTGAAGGATCACTTTCTGTTTCACAGTCACTCGTTCTGTTGTCTGCCTCTCCTGTTCTTCCAACTCATTCAACCTAATCTTCAGCTTCTGCACCTCAAGTTCAGCCTCTCTGCGGGCTTGTCTTTCTTTCTCAAGCTCTTCTAGCTGACGCTCCAGCTCAGACCGTCTCCTCTGCAGCTTACGGAGTTCTTCACGGAGGCAATCGATTTGCTTCAGCTCGCTCTCTATGCTCTGAGAGAAGGAGCTGACTTCAGCTTTCAAGGCAGGATCTTGCTCGTATTTCACTACTTCCTGTTGGACCACTTTCTCCTTCACCTGGCAAAGTTCTTCCTCCTTCTGTCTCACTTTCTCTTCTTGGAGTAGCCGCTCCCTCTCCAGGTCGATGTGTTTAATCTGTTCATCTGCTAGCTGCACTCTCAGAGATTCTACCTCCTCTCTTGTCTTGGGATCTTCCCGAAATTGCAGAATTTCTTGAACAACTTCCTTCATATGCACTTGAGGTTTGGTATCTTTCAAAGTTTGTATCTCTTGTTTCAACTGGTAGATCTCGAGGTCAGCTCTTTCAATTGCTCCTGTCCTCTCTATGATTTCCTCACGGAGTCGCTGTAGCTCCTTTTCAGTTTCTGGGTCATTTTTATACTTGATGACCTCCTTAATGACTTCTTTGACTTCTACCAGTGGCCCTCTGTTCCTCAGAGCAGCCAACTCATTCTGGCAGCTCTTCAGCTGTTCGTCGCCACCTCGGTATCTCCTCTCCTGCTCTACCAGCTCCAAACGAAGGTTGGCAACTTCATTTTCAGCCTTAGGATCTGGGCGCACGATCTCGCGTACTTTCTCCTGGACAACCACCTTCGCATTCTCTTCCTCCAGCAGCTGGATCTTCCTGAGGAGCTCAGCCTTTTCTCGTTCGTTGGAACGACCCTTGGACTTCTCATCTTCATACTGGCGCCGGAGCTCATTCACCTCTCTCTCAATGGCTAAGTCCTTCTCTACTTTCAGCACCTCCTTGACGGTAATTTTGCCCTCAGTGATGGCTCGCTCCTTCTCAAGGCGTTTGAGCTTGTCCTGGAGGAAGCTGAGCTCTTCTTCGTGCTTCTGCCGAAGAGCAGTCTCCCTCTGCTTGTTCTCTTGCAACCTCTGGAACTCCATCTCCAGCTGGGGATCATTCTGCAGCTTCAGCACTTCCTTCTCTGTTATCTTCTCCTGCTCTTTGTTCTTCTCGCTGGACAGCACAGCAATTTGTTGGCGTAAAAGGATGACTTCATTCTCTCTGGTTCCTTCCTGCCTCCTGAGCTCTTCCAATTCTTCTTTGAGCTTCAGGATTTCATTAGCTTGAGCCTTATCTTGTTCAATACGCAGTACCTCTTTCACTATATACTCCTGCCCTCCTTCCCTCTTCTCGTGCTCCAAAATGCGCAGCCTGATTTTAAGAGCCTCCAACTCTTCCTGGAGCACTTGGTTCTTGCGTTGCTCTTCTGCAAGGTTCTGCTGCAGTTTGTGGAAGCTCTCCTCCAGCTGAGGGTCAGGCACTTTCTTCAGCAATTCTTTCTTAACAACAGTTTCCTGGGGCTTCTGGTTTTGCAGGTGGACAATGTCATTCTGAATGGCTTTGATCTCCGCTTCCAGTTGTTGCCGCCGCTGAGTCTCATCCTCAAGCTCTTTCTTCAGCTTCCACACTTCTTCCACAGGCCTTACAGATTTTTCAGTGTGCAAAGAGTCTTGTGTCACTTGGATCTCTGGTTGCTGTTTTAAAAAAAGAACATATAGTGAAAAAAACTCAAATAATCCCATTTCTGATGCTTGTTTTCCTCCTGCTACAAAACAACAGGAGGAGGAGCTTTGTTCATGATGGTTGCCTATAGCAAATGCTGAGCAGGGGAGGGGGGATTTGCAAACAGGCTGCTCTTTAACTGCTCTGTGGATTCCCAGCGGGCGAAATGCTTTCTGTGATGTCTGTTGCTGTCAGAACAAAGTTTTTAGCAATGAGGGACACTAATTCTAGCATGGCTTTGGCAAAATAAGTGTAAAAATGATGTGGAGCTTCCTAGAGTGAGCAGGAGATGGGGATGGGAAAGACAGAGGGGTTTTTTATCTGATTTGTGTTTTCTGATTAATGATTTGGGGGACATGAAACACTAGCTAGTAGGTTTTTTTCCAGTTCAACTTGTAACAGGAAAGGCACCTGTGGATGTTCTCTACACGACTGTCCTTCCAGTATCGCATTGCTCCTGCTTACCTGCCGCAGGAGGGTCTGAGCAAACTCCAGATTCTGCAGCCTCTGTTTATTCACAGCATTTACTTCGGTGAACTTGGCTGCCAGCACAGCTTCCTACAGAAGAAAAACGTTTTGAGAAAAGGTGGTGGAACCAGAGGTGCTTGGTCAAGTGTTGCTGCATAGAAACCACGGCCAGGCCTTACAGAAATAACCCTGGGTGCTGTTTGAAACACTTTCTGCATAGGTGACCTGCCAGGCTCTAGGGGAGGAGGAGCAATTCTCGTGCACACATGTGCCCCATGGTCATATTGTACATCTCCTACTCAAAATATGGAAAAAGAGATGCAGCTGAGGAAGAAGCAGGTGGACACTTCTGGCTGCCTTGGCAGGTGGGGTGAGTTTGACCCAGGTAACGAACAGCTCCTGCCTAACTAAGTAGCTTGTGGCCTGTTTTTGCTGTCAGTGTTTCTATCCAGTGTGCAGTCTTCAGTGGGGAAATCTCGCTCTCTGGTTGAATGTCTTGGGAGAGAAGAGATAAAATGTCAGGGGTTTGGCTTTTCACCCCCATCCCCCTTTCAGAAAGCGAGTGCTCTGTCCAGTATTTTCCTTTTCTCATTCTGGTCAGCCTAATCCAAAAAAATTCATGAGATAAGAATGATGATTTCTCCCCCGGTTCTCTGCCCTCCCCTGCAGGACCCTCTGGGATCAACAGCAACTATACTGCTTACAAAATCTCCGTTGATCCCACAAGCTGTCAGCTGCCCTTGCTTGCTGTATTCCACCCCTTATTTTTACCTCCTCTTTCACTTTCGCAGCTGGAGACTGCAGCCTGGGCTTCTTGCTCATGTACCCATTCCGGCCATTCTCGAGGTCAAGGATGGACCGTAGCTTCTCTGCTTCCAACTCGTAGTCCTGTGGGAAGAAGTTCCCAGGAAGAAAGTGAGATTACTGGGCCCCCTTCATGCACAAATCCCTCCTAAACCCTGGCTTTAATGACTTCTTCCCTTGACCCGTACATTAGGTGAGCTTCTAAGGGTGGTGGCACGTGGAGAATTGTTGGCAGGATATCCCAGCAGGCTTGGACTGGAAACCCTCCTTTCACAGGTAATAAATCTGAGCCAGTTGTCATGCTAATGGCCATCTGATGTCAATGTTGGAGCAGATAACCTGTTTTTTAGCTTATCGGCTGACTGAGAAGGGCACTAGGCTTTCTTTAGGTGGCTCCTTGTAGGATGGAGGTGATTCTCCCTCTCTACTCTGCCCTGGTGAGACCCCCCCTGCCGTGTGGCATCCACCTCTGGGGTCGTCAGTACGGAAAACACAAGGACTTGCTCAAGTGGGTCCTGAGGAGGCCACAAAGATGCTCAAAGGGATGGAACAGCTCTGGTATGAGGACAAGCTGAGAGCATTGGGGTTGTTCAGCCTGGAGAAGAGAAAGCTCTGGGGAGACCGTAGAGCAGCCTTTCGGTACCTAAAGGGGGCAACAGGAATGGCGGGAACAGACTTTTTTAGCAGGGCCTGCAGCGATAGGACAAGGAGAAATGGGTTTAAACTAAAAGAGAGTAGATTCACCCTAGAAATAAGGAAGAAATAGTTTATGCTGAGGGTGGTGAGACACTGGACCAGGTTGTCCAGAGAGGTGGGGAGATGCCCCATCCCTGGAGGTGTTCCAGGCCAGGTTAGATGGGGCTCTGGGCAGCGCAGTGGGGTGGGAGGTGTCCCTGCAAGGCGCTGGGCTGGATGGGCTTTAGAGGCCCCTTCTCACACAAACCATTTCGGGTCTCCATTAAAGTTCTCCCAGTGGCAGAATTCCAGTCCTCACCTTCACCGCCTGCTGGTATTGCTGAGCTGTGGCGGAGACCTTCTGCACCTCCTGTTCCTTGCTTGCAATGTCACTGAGGAGTGCCTGGCACGCAGAGAGATACATGTCAGGAGGAACACAACATCCAGACACATTGTTCACCCTTTTTGAAGGTTGCCATTAAAATCACACCACTGAGAATTTCAGCCTTCCTGAGTTGCCCTGCTGTGTGGGAACAAGGCACAGGTGTGGCAGTGGGACTTTATAGCATAAAAATGAAGCAAGCTAAGAAGTATTTATGTTTTTTAAAGTGTTTTGTTCAGACGGTATCTGAATTCCATTCCTTATCTTTTAGTGGTGCTCCTTCTCTACTCATGGAGCCTAGGGCACTCTCAGAAAGAATTACCGCTTGGCTCTTCAGCTTCATTTCCACTTGCTGGATGTTGTCAGTCTCCTGCGGCTCATAGTTGGGAATGTTGCACAGGAACTGGTTCACTTTGTCATAGTTGGTGCGGTAGTTGGAATAGGCATTTTTTGCTTTCTGCAGGGTCTGTGTCCTGGAGGGGAAAATCAGCTCAGCTTCAGTGCTGCATGTCTCCTGCAAACGTCTCTGAACCCGACACCCCCTTCCACTGCTCCCTAAAGACACAGATTTCAGCCAGAGTTGTTCTCTTGCTAAAGTCCCCATCTCTGTTGCAAGAGCATTTAATCCTAAAGGCTGTCTAGCTCTACCCAGCCAGCGCATGCCAGGAACCTCTCTCCCTTCCTAGAAGCCCTTCTGCAACTGCCCGTTCCCATGATGTTGTTATACCTCTTCCAGATTCAGTGTGGTTCCAACTCCACTGTAAATATTCCAGCTCTCCGTGCTGGTTCAGTCCTAGCGGGATCCCATCTTTTGTCTTACCTGTGGTCAATTTGTTTGTTGAGGTTGTTGAAGCGCTGGTTGAGTTTGTAGAGCTCGGCTTCCTGCCGTTCAATGTCGGGGCAGTGCTCCTGGAATTTGCTGGCCAGGGTGTTCGAGCACGTCTTCGTCCTTAGCAGGTTTTGCTCCGCTTCATTAAGCAGGAACCTTTTGGACTGAAGCTCACTGCCCATGGCCTGTGGAAAAAGCAACACAGAGATTCTCCACGGTGACACACATCCCAGGCTTTTGTCACTGTTCCCCATCAACTCCAGTTGCTGCACTGGAGCTGCAGAGGATGCTGTGAGTTGTGGAGAAGAGCAGGTTAGAGGTTGGCATTGTAAGCAGAGCCTGTCTGGTAAACCTGATGGGGAGAAAAGCTCTCTCTTGCTTCCTTCTCTACCTGTTGATCTTTAAAAGCAAAATACTTGGTGCTGCTCATGCAAGCCTTAAACCCTGTTCCTGCCAGTGCAACAACTCCAAAAAGAGCTGTGAAAGTTTTTGCACGCTAATCTGAACTTGAGGACTTGATAGGAAAGCTGAAGGTGGGCAGAAAATTCCAGCCTAGCCAGTTCTTGGCTTTGGTCAGTGGTTTTCCTAGCGGTAACTGTGCTCAGAGCCTTGCTAGGTCCATCTCTGTCAAGTATCAGCCTCTGCATGGCTTTTCCTGGACAGTTTTGTCCACTAATTCTCCATTTGCCCTTTCATCAGATCACAAGTATTCAGCTGGCATTTGCTTTCTGGTTTGGGAAGGCAATGGGTGGGGATCACAGAGGTCAACGCAAAGCTTAGTCTCCAGCAGGGGAAGCTGTCCCTTTACCAACTGTTCCAGCTTGTGAGTTGAGCAGCAATTGCCTCAGCTTTTGGAAAACCATTTTGTATGTGGAGCATGTTGATAGGCTACAGGTCTCAGCCTGGAGGAACCACTCACCAGCAGCTCTTCTTTCTTGCGGTCTACCACCTGCAAATCCTCTGGCACCGTGTCATCTATGACCAGTTTGTTCTCATAGGTAGACAGCAGGTCTCGGCCTTGTTGGAGGCTCCTCTCGAGGTGCATGGCGACCTCAACTCTGTGTGGACAGACAGGAAAGGTGTTCAGGCTGTGCTTATCTCCTCTAGGATCCTATGCTACGCCAGGCTCGAGCCATGACTTACTTCTCCTGGGCAGCACTGAGCAGCTGGACTACGCGCTCGTACTTCTTGTTGGTGTTCTCCACCTTGTTCTTGACCAAGGTGGCACTGCCAGTGTTTGGCACGGATTCAATGAAGACCTCACACTCCTGGACCTTCCTCGCTTTTTCAGGTTCAATGCGACGGACCTCATTGGTGATGTTCTGCAGTAGGAATAAAGCCTTTATAGCAACAGAACTAGGACCTTATGGCTAGAAAGATGCTAACCCTTGGCTGCCCAGTGTGAGAAGGGAGGGCAGGGCTGAGGGCCTGTGTTTGACAGCAGGTGCCTCTCAGCCCTTTAGGGTACAGAAAGGTATTTTGTGTTGACTTTCTGTCTCTTCCCTTAGCAAGGAAGCTCTGGTTGGTTACCACCATCTCTAGCTCTGTCAGGAACGTGCTGAACTCAGCTGGGCTGCTGGGCTCTGCAGCCTGACGGGTGAATTCTTGCCTGAGCATCAAAGTGCTGCAGGCAGTTGGAGCAATTTACGTTCCCTTGTGGTGGCACCTGAATTTTGACACAGCCCTTGGCAGGTGACGTAAGGAGGACCTGAACTTCCTCCTAAACCATGTGAGCTTTCGTGGCAGAGATCCTGGCTTAATTAGGGGTCCGAAGGAGAGGAAAGGAATGGGATGCTGCCAGCACTAGAGTTTAGCGGAGCACGTCCACAAGGAGAAACTGTGCCCTGGGCCATAAATGTTTTCCTACTCCTTTCTGATAGTGGTGGCAACTAAGTTAACTCCCTGCTGTACTCAGACTATGGGTAGGATCAGAACTTGAGGGCTTCCCTCGCTTACTCATGCACACTCTGCAACTATCACCTTTTGGATTCTGAGGCTGTCCGAAGGGCTGCTCCCCATCTTTACTGGAAGAAGCAGCCATCTGTAAGCATCACTCCGTGCCTGCGTGCTCCTGGCCTCAGCGAACACTTACAGCCCCCAGCATAATGGGGACCACCCTGGAATCCACCCCCGGGAGTGTGGTCCCTGTACGGCACCTCTGTCTGCCTCTCCAGCCCTGTACCTTCAGGTCCTTGGAGCGCTCGGTGCTGTCCTGCACAGCCCGACTCTGCTCCAGTGGCGGACGGAGGTTTGCCGTTATTGCTTTCTCCTGCTTGTCCAGGTCACTGTTCACTTTCTCCAGCCCTGCCAGAAGCTGGCGCCCCCGAACTGATGCGGCATCTGGATAATGTGGGGGGGAAGTAAGTTAGAGCTGGCTGGAAGGTGGGTCTGGCCCCAGTCCCACTGGCGAGTGTAAAATCTGCATCCTCCTCCACTCCCTGAGCCTTGGCTGCTCTGCCCACACCAACGCCCTTGTCCCTGGCACACTGGCCATCAGGTCCAGGGAGGTTCTTCTCCCTCTGTACTTGGCACTGGTGAGACCACTCCTCGAATCCTGTGTTCAGTTCTGGGCCCCTCACCACAAGAAGGATGTTGAGGCTCTGGAGTGAGTCCAGAGAAGAGCAACAAAGCTGATGAAGGGGCTGGAGAACAGGCCTTATGAGGAGCGGCTGAGAGAGCTGGGGGTGTTTAGCCTGGAGAAGAGGAGGCTGAGGGGAGACCTCATTGCTCTCTCCAGCTACCTGAAAGGAGGTTGTGGAGAGGAGGGAGCTGGGCTCTTCTCCCAAGTGACAGGGGACAGGACGAGAGGGAATGGCCTCATGCTCCACCAGGGGAGGTTTAGGCTGAACATTAGGAGGAAATTTTTCACAGAAAGTGTCATTGGGCACTGGCAGAGGCTGCCCAGGGAGGAGGTTGAGTCACCTTCCCTGGAGGGGTTTAAGAGACGGGTGGACGAGGTACTGAGGGACATGGTTTAGTGATTGATGGGAATGGTTGGACTCGATGATCTGGTGGGTCTCTTCCAACCTGGTGATTCTATGATTCTTAGGAGATGGGAAGCTCTTGGTGACACCTCCCCTACCACAAGCCACCACCAAAGATCAAGGCTCCAGCAGCATTTTTGTGCCTGGGAAGGGACAAGCCCTTCCAGAGCCGCACCTCCAATGCTGTCTGCCTTCAGCCCCTCGTAGCGCTGCTGGAGGACGTTCTTGCAGTTGGCCGTCTTCTCCTTCACAGTCACATAGTGACGGGCAATTCTGAAAACAGGACAGCGTGGGCGTGAGGTCGGCATCCATCCCCCTCCACTGCCCTGCATGGTGCTGCAAGTGGGGGGGAGGCGCCTTCACCCCACGTTGGCAAAGGGGTAGAGCGATGTCTTCACCAGAGGGGTGAGAGCAGCAGAGAGGGAGCAAAGGCAGGGCCCTGCCTGCTGAGGGAGGGAGGCTTAGCTTCTCCCCAGAGGAGTGGGAACCTGGATGGCTCTGAGCTGGCCTGACTTTGCGAGGTGGCATCTTGTGTGCAAGCAGGAGGGTGCAGGAATCTCTCCTGGAGGAACTTCCAGCAGGCACAGCTCTGCCTCGGAGCTGGTCAAGGCAGGGGCAAAGGCTGCTGGGGCAGGGGGAGGGTCTGGCACAAGAGGCTGGTGAACACCTACTGGTCTGCCAGCGCTATGGCTTCTGCATCAGGTGGGGGGATCATAAAGCAGACCCCGGGGGCGCTGATCTTGTTTCCTGAGCTGTCTGCCACTTCCCAAACGTCTCCACTGTTCTTCTGCAGGGTGTAGTGGGCTCCTCGGCTTATCTGGCCCTGGGGGACAGGAACCGGTCACAGCAGCAGGTCAGGAAACACCACCCACCCTGATCCAGCTGGCAGCCCCAGGGAGCCACGCTTGCGGCGAAACAGGACTGGCATAAAACCCACTCCCTCCTCTCTGCACCCTCTCTCTCTGCACGCTCTCGCTTCTCTAAGCGTCTGCTGCTTGCTGAAATCTCATGGACCTGCTCCTCCCTTCCCTAAGCCTCCAGGTATGAAGCCAAGCCTCTCTTGCAACAACCACAGCAAGCTAATTCCTACTAGGGCAGAGACGAGAAGGCGTTTCCGAGGCTGTGCCGTGGCTTTCCTTTTCAGAGATGGAAGGCAGCTGAGTCAGCCTGAGCTGTTCGCTCCTCTCCAGGCCCTTGCTGCTTCCTTGGTGTCTCTGAGCTTTGCTGTCCCATCCCTTTGCTCAGCTACTCAGTCCTGCAAAGCCTGGTGCCCTGATGGCAGGTGAGGGGAGATACAGATGTGCCTGTTGGGACTGCTGTGGTGATGATGGGTGAGTTTCTTTGATCAGAAACATGCCTGGACATCTTTGCTATCTGCAGGTTGGACGGCAGCTGCGTTTCCCCCAGACCCCTCCTGCCCTGCTCCCCCTGAGTTGTAAAACCTGGTCCCACCAGAGCGTGACTTTTGCCTTGTCCCTGCTGCGGGAGACATCACTGCTTGGGCACTGGCAGAACCTTCTTCCCTGGGTGCCTCTTCCATCCCCAGTGCCCCTAGATGAGACGGTTCCCAGGAGCATCTCTCATGGGCCAAGGGAGACGTTACCTGCTCGCCTTCATACTCGCAGAGAGCCTCCACGGGGATGGGCTGGAGTGGCATCTCACGGCGATAGCGCAGGGGCAGGACGTGCTGGCTGCGCTCCTGCAGGGACTTCACCACTGCCTCGTATTTGTCCAATGCCTTCTCCTGGTCCTAGCATGGAGGAACAACCCACAGAACACAGTGACAGACAGTCCCTGGTGTATGGTCCACATCTGCCAGGCTGTGTGTTGGTGGATAACCCCGCTCTCTACTATCCGCTCTAATTCAAGAGCCCTGTGTAAAGGCTCTTGATATACCAAGCTGGGTGGAACCGTGAATCTGCTGGAGGGTTGGGATGCTCCAAAGGGATCTGAACAGGCTGGATCGCTCGGCTGAGTCCAATGGCAGGAGGTTTAACAAGGCCAAATGCCGGGTTCTGCACTTGGGGCACAACAACCCTGAGCAGCTCCAGACTAGGAGAAGTCTGGCTGGAAAGCTGCCTGGAGGAGAGGGACCTGGGGGTGTTGGCTGACAGTGACTGAACATGAGCCAGCAGTGGCCCAGGTGGCCAAGAAGGCCAATGGCATCTTGGCTTGGATCAGAAACGGCGTGGCCAGCAGGTCCAGGGAGGTTCTTCTCCCTCTGTACTCGGCACTGGTGAGACCGCACCTCGAATCCTGTGTTCAGTTCTGGCCCCTCACCACAAGAAGGATGTTGAGGCTCTGGAGCGAGTCCAGAGATGAGAACAGAGCTGGTGAAGGGGCTGGAGAACAGGCCTTATGAGGAACGGCTGAGAGAGCTGGGGGTGTTTAGCCTGGAGAAGAGGAGGCTGAGGGGAGACCTCACTGCTCTCTAAAACTCCCTGAAAGGAGGTTGTGGAGAGGAGGGAGCTGGGCTCTTCTCCCAAGTGACAGGGGACAGGACGAGAGGGAATGGCCTCAAGCTCCACCAGGGGAAGTTCAGGCTGGACATTAGGAAAAAATATTTCACAGAATGGGTCATTGGGCAGTGGCAGAGGCTGCCCAGGGAGGGGGGTTGAGTCACCTTCCCTGAAGGGGTTTAAGGGACGGTGGATGAGGTGCTGAGGGACATGGTTTAGTGATCGATGGGAGTGGATGAACTCGATGATCCAGTGGGTCTTTTCCAACCTGGTGATTCTATGATTCTAAGGCTGCCTGTTGGTTGCTCTGTCTCTAGCTGTGCAGGTGGGGATCCATCCCATAATGTTTGAGTGGGATGAGGCAGGCAGCAGGAAAGGCACAGCTCTCGAGAAGAGCTGTCAGCTGTCCCAGGACACGTGCAGGAGCTGGGCCAGCTGCAGCGTGCTGGAGCTTGGGCTGGGTTGGAGCTTGGGCTCAGCACAGCCCTTCCCAGGTGGGCGATCACACAGCCCAGCTCGGCGGCGCAGCAAGTTCCACGGCCTCCTTGGCAGCAGGTCTATTTAGGCTCCTGCCCTTAATGAGCGCTAACTCAATGAGAGAACAAATAAAAACCAGCCCAGTGAGCAATTGTGTTGCTAGGGGAGAGGCAACCTCTAGCTGGAGGGGAAGGAAGACTTGGATGAAAGGGAGGCAGCAGCACGGTCCTGCTACTTGCCATTCTGGATGCTTGCACTGGCCAGGATGGATGTCCCTCCAGGAGCGTCACAGAGATACTGGCTCCTATGCTGCTTTCCCTTTGGTCCTGTCTGCACCAATACTCACATCCAACTCCCGGAGAAGAGACTCTAGCTGGTATCTGTCCTTGAACTCTGGGCTGAATTTTTGGTCCAGATCTGTATCCACCTTCTTCAAGAGCTCCTGGGCGTCTTTAGCATCTTTCTGAAACTACAGAAAGGCAAAGCCTCTTGTGAGAGCGGGTCCTGCTGAAACCTGAAGCAGACCCACTCCAGAACCCTGATCTTGGACACTGGTAGCGGTGATGGGCATCTGAGCACTTGGAAGTGCAGGGAAAAAGGCAAAGAATTGCTATATCCTGTTCTCGGTAAGGCAGAGAGAGGGGAAAAGCAACCAGGGGCAGCTTATTCCGTGGTCTTCTCCTGTAGAGCTGTCTAATCCCACCTTTCCCCATCCTCAGTTTTGTTTCACTTGGACAGCATCAGGATGGTGTATGGTGCCTGCATTGCCAGTGCCACGGAGAAGGCAGAGCTTTCCCCATGCAAACTACCCTCTGGGGCAGTTATTCTGGCAGTTCCCCACAAAAGGCACTGCCTGGGCTGGGCACCAGAGTTCAGCTTTGGCAACAGACTCATCACTTCATCAACACACCCAGGCTGTGGGAAAGGAATCCAGCCCAACCTGCTCTCCTGCAGAGCCTCCCTGGCTGTCGGATGCAATTTATCCCGCAGACATCTGTCTGCCGAGCTCAGCTGGGGCACTGAGACCCTGCACAGGGCTCCCCGGGGTACAGCTCTGCTTTCCACAGTTGTAATTTCCCCACTCAGACCTGTTCTGCTGTGAGGAGCATGCAAGGTCTCCCTATGCCTTGTCTAGGGGGTGAGGCACCTCTGTGAAATCTCTCTGTTGTCCTGGGGACAAGGATGCCCACACTGGACAGTGGCTTTTGAACCCTGGCACAGGAGCAAATGCTTTCTGCAAGTTAAGCTTTGGCCAAGAAATTAATGTGTATGGTGCTTGAGTGATTATGACTTGTGTTACCAGCTCAAAGTGATCTTCCTAGCCTTACAAGTCCTTTAGACTAAAAGACTAAATCTCTCCTACTTTTCCTGAGCAGGTGGAGCTTCTACGTTTGCTGGGGTCTCCCAGCTCCTGCTCTCTGGGCTATGCACAGAAAACGGTGACTTGCTGCCCTGGATACCTTGTGGAAGTCCTCCATGAACTTCAGGTGGCTCTCCTCACAGATCAGCAGGTTGAGATACTCCTTCCAGTCGGCGTGCACTGCCTCAATGTGAGCCTGTGACACAAGAGAGGAAGGTGGATGTTAGCAAGATGCCCCACACTCGCAGCAAGCCTGAGCTGCCCATCAGAACATACGTGTTTCCCTCTTGATCAAGCAAGTCCTTGAGTGAAGCCACCCAAATGCTCAGGTCAAAGCTAGGATGGGAATATTGGAGAGCAAGTCCAAAGCTGAGATGCTCCAATAGAAGCCTGGGGGTAGGTATAAGGAGGTGGCAAATCCTGTGGCCTTATGTCCATCTTCCCATCCAAGGTGGAATTTGCCACCATAATAGGTGCTCCAGCCCTCGGATGATCTTCACAGAATCACAGAATAAACAGGTGACAGGGGACAGGACGAGAGGGAATGGCCTCAAGCTGCACCAGGGGAGGTTTAGGCTGAACATTAGGAGGAAATTTTTCACAGAAAGTGTCATTGGGCACTGGCAGAGGCTGCCCAGGGAGGGGGTTGAGTCACCTTCCCTGGAGGGGTTTAAGGGACGGGTGGATGAGGTGCTAAGGGGCATGGTTTAGTGACTGATAGGAATGGTTGGACTCGATGATCTGGTGGGTCTCTTCCAACCTGGTTATTCTATGATTCTATGAATATATCACCACAAGAATAAGAAAGACGGGACAAGCTGCTGAGATTTATCTCTCCACCTTCAATGGTGTTTACACACTTGCAGGTGAACAAGATTTTTTTTTCCGCTTGGTATCCCAGGAAGTAAAGTCAAAAGTTGTGTTGGCACCAGGTCCCATCCTGGAGAGGGGCTGGACAAGTCCTTGGAGCACCAGGGTGGGTGGGGAAGCTGGAGCCAATCCCTGGCGCTCACCTCGATGGCATTTTTCCCAGGGTGATTCTGGGCAAGCAGCTGATCTCCATCCGCATGTAGCTTGTTGATGGCTTCCTCCTTCTCCTCCAACTTCCGATGGATGAAGTTCTGCATGGAGAGAGGCAAGACAGTGATCCACACGCCAATAAAGGGGGCCTGGCTGCATCCTGAGCTGCTCTGAAAGGACTTGAACAGTTCCACAAGAGCATAAGTGTGAAGCAGCTTTTGCTTTTCCTTCCCTTGCAGATGTTGCTAAAGATATGACTACTGCAAGTGAACGCCGGGATGAGGGAGAGGAGAATGAGGAAGCTGTCTCATTGTGTTAACTTCAGTAGGAGATAAGGATTAACCTTACTATCTACGTGCTATCAACCGTACATCTCAAAACCAGGTCATGATGGAGCGGGGGAAACTGAGGCACAGGAAAGGGATGCTTTCTGCTCTGGTCCAACTCCAAGCCTGCTCCCCTAGCTCCGTGCCCATCTCCCTTCTTTGAGCGACGAAGCTGGTGAGGAGGCAGGAGGACAGGCCTTATGAGGAACGGCTGAGAGAGCTGGGGGTGTTTAGCCTGGGGAAGAGGAGGCTGAGGGGAGACCACGTTTCTCTCTACAACTCCCTGAAAGGAGGTTGTGGAGAGGAGGGAGCTGGGCTCTTCTCCCAAGTGACAGGGGACAGGACAAGAGGGAATGGCCTCAAGCTCCACCAGGGGAGGTTCAGGCTGAACATTAGGAAGAAATATTTCACAGAAAGGGTGATTGGGCACTGGCAGAGGCTGCCCCGGGAGGGGGCTGAGTCACCTTCCCTGGAGGGGTTTAAGGGACAGGTGGATGAGGTGCTGAGGGACCTGGTTTAGTGATTGATGGGAATGGTTGGACTTGATGATCCAATGGGTCTTTTCCAACCTGGTGATTCTATGAGTCTAAGAAAACAGCCAGCCGGCACAGGGCCAGGCTGCAGGGGAGCGTGCACGAACCTCATACTGGCGGCGCCGGCTGGGGTAGTCCAGGTTGTGGTCGCTCCAGTCGTAATGGGTCCTGTCCTTTGCCTGCTGATCCAGCCAGTAGAGCTTGTTGGTGCAGCGCTGCATGTAGTCCTGCAGGGAATTCAGATCCTGCTGCCGCTGCTGGGAGCTAGCCTGGGAAGGGTCAGAGTGGAGAGCTCAGCCTCAAGCTCCTCATCACAGGTTCCCTGGGGGTGCCTGGCCACCCTGGCAAGGAACTCCTCCAAAGGATCTCTGCCAAAGGATCTTGAGGTCTCTTACCAGCAGTTTCTGGTATTTGGCTTGGAAGTCACTCGTGTATTCCTGGTAACAGAGGAGAAGGAAGGACAAGAATTAGGAGGATGTCTCCAGAGAGTGGTGGGCTGGATGGGATTATGGGATTTGCCTTATTGTAAAGCTAAAGTCGATGCACAATGCTCAGCTTTGAGATTAGGGGTGGATCTGGGCAACCACCCAACCTGGTCCAGGCTGTAGGAGCTTGGATGATGCCCTCGCCTTCATCAGTAGCTCAGAACGGGGCTGAGCCCACGGGGCAGCAGAGAGAGGGGCAGAAGAGCTGACCTTGATGCCTCCCTTGGCGATGTGTGGGCCGATGGCCATGACCTCGTTGTGGAAGATGTTGTGCTCTTCTACTTGGCTGTTGACCAGCGGCAGGTCAGTCCCAAAGCTCTTGCTGTTTAATGTGTCCTGTGGGGCACAAGAGTAGAGGTTAGCAACAGGGAAACTCCTGCTGAAGGTGGACTTGGAGCTGGGCTCCTTCAGCATCATGTGGGTGCTTCAGAGCCCCTGGATGAAGGCGCCTGTGCCAGATGATGGCCAGGAGAAGGCCAGTTTGGGGCTTTTAACCCTTTTCTGGCTGGAAGAGTGTAGTGCTGGAATAAAATGAAGAGGAAGGGCCACAGAATAAAGCCCAAAGCAGGTGGTGACTGGGGATGCCAAGCCAAGGACTCAAGAGGAGGGGCTGAGGGTGGTTCAGCCTTGGCAGGAGAAGGCTTGGGGGGGAGACCTAATGGTCTACTCCCCATAACTGTGGGGAAGTTGTTGAGTAAACAGAGCCAGGCTCTATAGGGTGGTGTGTGCAGTAGGAAAACAAGAGATGAAAGGCATAAATCGAAATGGGGCAAGTGCAGACTGGGTGCAAGGAGAAGCTTTTCCACTCCTAGAACAGTGGAGGGTTGGAGCACATGGCCTGGGGAGGGAGTGCAGTCGCCGTCCTTGTCTGGAGAAAAGCAGAGGTTTGCCCAAGCTCACCCATGAGGTCAGTGGCCAGGCTGAGCTTTAGGAGCAGATCTCCTAGAAGCCAGGCTGGCACACTCCCCCGTGGCCCCCTATCCTCTGGAGCTGCACCTCGCTTAGCCTGGCTGCTGCCAGCAGTGACACTTCAAGCACCGCTTCCTTCTGCACCCTCCCCTTCCACCCAGCACCCCACCTCCCTCCCACGCTGTTTGCTGCTCCTGGTATCTAGCAGCAAAGAACGTTTCCAGGAGCCTGGTTCTCCCTGGTGAGATGCGTGAGGTCTTGCCTGTCCCCAGCTGGTGCTGCTGGTGGAGCTGAAAGTCCCCTTGGTACCTGTTTCTCCTCGATCACTGTTGACCAGTTGACCTGAGGCTCAATATGCTGCAGGGGGAAGTTGTAAATCTGTTCATGTTTCACACGCAAGTTTGCCACTCGTTCCTTCAGCTGCCGGATACTGTGGGAAGGAAAGAGGATGGGATGCAGGATTTGGCCATGGGCCAGCATTAGCATCAGTAGCTGCAGGTGATCCTCTCTGATCCTCCTCTTTGACCTCATTGCTCTCTACAACTACCTGAAAGGAGGTTGTGGAAAGGAGGGAGCTGGGCTCTTCTCCCAAGTGACAGGGGACAGGATGAGAGGGAATGGCCTCAAGCTGCATCAGGGGAGGTTCAGGCTGGACATTAGGAAAAAAATTTTTCACAGAAATGGTCATTGGGCACTGGCAGAGGCTGCCCAGGGAGGGGGTTGAGTCCCCTTCCCTGGAGGGGTTTAAGGGACGGGTGGATGAGGCACTGAGGGATGTGGTTTAGTGATTGATAGGAATGGTTGGACTCATTGATCTGGTGGGTCTTTTCCAACCTGGTGATTCTATGATTCTCTCAGCCTCTCTGTGGAGGGAGGCACTGCCCTTAGGGAATCTCGGGGGGCCCTGCACTGCCAGGAGGGCCAGCAGCAGCCGTGTTGTGCAATTGGCTGGGGAGAGAGAGGGCAAAGGTTCTCCTGCGCAACCATCCTCTGCCAAGGGGTGCTCAGTGCATCCACCAGCTCAGTGCAGGCTGGTAACAGGGAAGAGCATTCCATGCCCCTATGCCAGGCAGATACCATTCCACAGTACTCCATGCAGAGCTGACATCTGCAGGATGTGTTCCCACTCTACACCTGCCCAAGAGTGGCTTCAGGTTCTGCATCTCAGCGCCAGGCAGGCTGCGGAGACTGTGGTCTCTCCCCGTGCTGCAAGCAGAGCCCCTAGAGGAGCATTCCCACCTTGTCCCAAGGCTCTGAGGATGGTTCACCCCTCCCAGTACTCACTCTTCTGTGATCATGTCACCCTGGGGGTGCTTCATGTGCCGGGCAATCGCCGCATCCCCATCCAGCACGTAGAGCAACTTGTCAGACTCGGTGAGTTTCTGAGCTGTCAGGTCCTTGTACTGTGCTAGCTGACACGCCTTGATCTTGTGCAAGTCCTGGGCAGGCAGAGAGCAGGGAGGAAGGGCCACAGGGGGGAAATAAATGGTACCCAGCAGGGCTGAGCAAGGTCCTCTCGAAACACTGCCCCCAGGCACCAGCTCCAACATCTCATGTCCTCCCAGGGATGTATTTTCCTTTCCCCTCACCTACATTTCAGCCTGGAGGAGGCTGAGGGGAGACCTTGTTGCTCTCTACAACTGGCTGAAAGGAGGTTGCAAAGAGGTGGGTGTTGGTCTCTTCTCCCAAGTGGTAGGTGACAGGACAAGAGGGAATGGCCTTAAGATACATCAGGGGAAGTTTAGATTGGACTTTAGGAAATATTTCTTCACTGAAAGGGTTCTCAAGCACTGGCAGAGGCTGCCCAGGGAGGTGGTGGAGTCCCCATCCCTGGAGGTGTTTAAAAGGCAGGTAGATGAGGTGCTTGAGGACATGATTTAGCAGTGGACAGGTACGGTTGGAACTGATGATCTCAAGGGTCTTTTCCAGCCTAAGGATTATATGACTCCGTGGTTCTATGTTAGCTGTGGCTGGGGGGCTGCATCACCTCGGAATGTGTTGTACACTTTGGGAAGGGGAGGATGGTTCAGGCCCCTTCTCCATCCTGGCTGGGACGCATGTCCAGGGCTACCCCGCCCTGGATTGGGAACAGTTTTAGGGCCCTGTTGCCTGTTAACATTCTCCCACCTTCTTCCCACAACACGGGGGAACCCACGCATCCCTCAGTTACAGATCATCGCAGCCTGGCTCCCCGTCGCAGGACAGGGTAACCGTGCACATGTGCCCCAGGAAAAGAGACGAGTGGGAAGGGCTGTGGCAGGAGGCGTGATCCCATAGCTTGCTTACGTTCTGCATTCGGGAGTCCATCTCCACGATGTTTTTCTCCACTTGGTCAGCATTTTTCTGCAGGCGTTCTATGAGCTCAGTCAGCTCTTTGCTGGAGATGCTGCAGAGAAGAGGGGGAGAAAGAGGGAGAGCTGTCACTCCACAGCCACAGCCCCATTCTGCCTCCGAGGCTCTGCCTGGGGTGCTGTGACCCTGGGGTGGCTGGGGGCCAGCAGAGCCTCCTCACACTGCAGCTGTGTGTGACTCACTGCTGCCTTTCTAATACTTTCCAAAATATTCTGCTGCTCTGCCAGGAACGGGGCAGTGGGCAGGGACTTCATGTGTCCTGCACAGTGAAATGGGAGCAATGCCACAGGCAAGCCTGAGCCTCCCTTGGTCTTGGAGCAAGCAAGGAAAGAGCTGGAGAGCCTGAGCAGCAGAGAGGACCCACATGCCATGCACACAGGTGAGATGGCCTGTTTGAGGCTGCTACCCATGTTCTGGGGGCACAGTTCTGTCTGCTGCACCCTCTCTGCTGTGGGCAGAGCTTCCTTGCTCTGCGAGGAACTATTCACAGTTTACACCAAAGAAAAAGATGGGACAGCGCACGTTGCATCTATCTTTTGGTGCTTTGTCTCTTGGTAAGTCCTGGTTTTGCTCCCAGGGTGACGCTGGTCCAAGCCTCTCCGTTTGCAGTGGGGGTGGCGGGTGCAGGGCCAGCCCGAGTATTCCCAGCCCTGTTACGGCCCAGCTAGAGCAGAGCCTGAGCAACTTATGACGCAGCTTTTGCATTTGCCAGGGTTATTTTAAACATTTCGTCTTCTTGTTGTCACTTTGGCTGCAAGGAGAGGTTGCAGGGAGCCAGGACGGTTTGCCAGGCTGTGTGCCCAACGATGTCCTGCAGCTCCTCAACAGCCCCTGCAGCTGGAGGGCTCCTAGAGCTGAGGCTGATGGCAAGGCTGGGGCTCATGTTCCAGCTCTGCTGCTTTGCCATGTGGGCTTCAGCCAAGGGTTTGGCTCACTCCAATCCCAGCCACCTATAGAGCAGGGATAATGGGCTTTAATGAGCTCATTATATGGTGGTAGAATTAATCTTTATATGGTGCTTGGAAGTGTTATTGCTGTTAGAGCTGGTGGTGGATGAGTTGTGTGTCTCCAGCAATAGGTGAAGGGCAGCGGGGCAGGCTAGGGGAGAGCAGCGAGGGCTGGTGGAGCCATTCCAACCATGCTTTCTGGTGGCATGGAGGGCTCCTGCTGCCCCAGGCAGACAATTTCATCCAGCAGCTTTGTCAGCCCAGATCCAAGGGCTCTTGCAGCACCTACACCTGTCACAGGGCAGAGGTTGACCCCATGAGCTTCTCCAGGACAGCACGAGGTGTGTCCTGTCTTCCACAGCACGGTGGACCAAAGCTGAGAGGGGACATGGCTCATCAACCAAGACAATCCTCTTCCAGGGCTTTGCAATGCCCTCCCTAGGCACGGACAAGTGCTCAGCTACCAGCAGGGAAGAGCAGGTATGTGCCATCATCAGTCCTGTTCACCCTAGGGACCACACAGTCTCCACTGGGGACATCTCAGCTCACTGCCTTGGCCAGCTTGGGTCTGGTCGCCTCCTTTCCAGCCCTGGTGCTGAGCTTTAGGACACATTCCTGCTTGTCAAGTGTGCTGTGTCTTTCAATGGAGCAGAACAAACCAAAACCCAGCTCTGGGCTTGTTCTTGAACTTGAACTACTTGTGCCTTAAACTACACCGAGCTGCAGGAGCCTTGTAGCAGCTGATGGCTCCACAGAAGTTCAGGCTTCCTGGGGAGTTCTGACATGGGCAGGATTTACACTATTTTATTTTCCTTTTCATAGATGCTGCAGCATCAGGATAGTACTCAGCAAGGTCAGTGATTTTTTGGCTGGCCCTGCTGTTGCTGCCTGCCTGGCTCCTCCTGATGAGCAGAGGAACTGCCATAATTATGGGCCCTCTCAGAAGCAAACGGATCAGGCATTTCTGAGTATTGGAGCAAAGGAAAAGGGGTCCTTCTGAATTGTGCAGCTGGTCACAACAATTGCAAGGATGAAGGTCAGTTTTCTGTTCAATAATGACAGCTGCAGAGTGCAGTGGTGCGCTGGGAGATGAGGTGGCCAGATCCTGCTGCAGTGGTAGAAGTAGCCCTTCAAAATCCACTTTGGGGTTTCTTCTAATCCACATCATCCCATACAAACCAGGGAAAATATCTGATGAAATCAGTGGAGAGAAACTGGTTTGAAGCTGAGCAACTGAAACGGGTTGTAGATGTTCATGTGTCTTCAGATGGTGGTTCTTCAGAGCTGGGCCCAGCTCCTTCATCCAGAGAGAGCTTGCAGCCACCAAGAAGCCTTCTTCATCTCTTACGGATTAACTGGAGGCCACCTGAGCTTTGAGGATGGGAGAGACCAGTTATCCAGGCAGGAGCTTGAGAGACTTCACCGCGCTAGCTGGGAACCGAGCTGGTGCTGAGCAGAGCTCAGAAAAAGCTGCCAGGGCTTGTCTGTTCATCTCCACATTCCTTACCTTGTCTCAGTGCTTTCTAGCAAAGCCCAAGGATGAATCTTCACGGTTTCAAGGGATCTGTAGCATGGATGGAAATAACACTCCCAAAAAAGCATGAGCGATCTGGGTTTTTCTAGTTACGGTGTTGATTGAAACTTCTAAATTATATGGGGCAAATAAAATTAAGCTGGGGATTGTTTGAGATCAGCGGCACTGCCACGTTTCAGCTGCCGTTCCTCAAGCTGTTGCTGCTCATCAAGTCCAATAGAGCCATACCTTGAGACTATGCCCAGACTTTGAGCTCACTCGGCATCAGCAAAACTGATCTTGGCTGCTGGGAAGCGGTGAATGCAACACCCAGGCCCTGACCCTCTCACTCAGGTTCTACCTTTGCCAGAAGCACCTTCTGTGGCTGTGCTGCTGCTGCTGGAACAGCCGGGCTGGCTCAGGGTGGGGATGACGTGGCTGGGGAAGGATGCACCCCTTGTCCTCTTTTTCCCCCCATGCCTCCCTGAGATCAGAGGCAAGAGCTCTAGTCACCTTTGTTAATCACCTGCCCAAAGCCCCAGAGGTACCTGGGGGTGACAGTGCCTTCTTCATCACTCAGGGAGCAGGAGCAGATGTTGGGACTGGGGGAATAGGGAGGGCAGAGGATGGAGCTTCCCTGTGTGCAGAGGACGGTTTGACTGGTGATCCAGATACTGCTGCTTTGATGTGTGGTATCGGGGTGACCAGGGAGAAGAAAACACAGAGCTCACTGGGAGCAAGCAAGGACATGCTCTGTTACAATGTGGGCACGGCTCTGCTGCTCAGCCTCAGCTTTCCCTTCTTTCTTTGCTCCTTTCCCCTCTGTGGTTTATGTGAGAGTCCCCAGCAGAGCAGGTGACCATCACCAGGGGAGGTTTGGGTGCAGGGAAATCTAATAAAAACCTCCCACACGAGCTGGATCTCAAATCAGCCTCCTCCGCACCCCAACATTTGCTGAACATGTGTGGGACTGTGGACAGGGAGGTTCCTGCATGCCCCAGCTCACCCCCACATCTGCTTGAAATGCAGAGGTGATAAGTGTGCAGAAATAAATGCAGAAGTAATTGATTCTGCCCCTCTGTTCCTCTGGTGAGACCTCACCTGGAGTATTGTGTCCAGTTCTGGAATCCTCAACATAAGAAGGAGATGGAGCTTTTGGAATGGGTCCAGAGAAGGGCTACAAAGATGATCTGAGTACTGGAGCATCTCTGCTATGAGGACAGGCTGAGAGAGCTGGAATTGTTCAGCCTAGAGAACAGAAGGCTCCAAGGAGACCTTCCAGTACCTAAAGGAGGCTACAAGAAAGCTGGGGAGGGACTTTTTACAAGGGTATGGAGCGATTGGACAAGGGGGAATCTCTTTAAAATGGAGAGGGGCAGATTTAGACTATACATAAGAAGGAAATTCTTCACAATGAGGGCAGTGAGACCCTGGAACAGGTTGCCCAGGGAGGTTGTGGCTGCCCCATCCCTGGAGGTGTTCCAGGCCAGGCTGGGTGGGGCTTGGAGCCCCTGATCCAGCAGGAGGTGTCCCTGCACACAGCAGCGGGGGTGGAATTAGATGATTTTTAAGGTCCCACTCAAACCCTTCCAGGTTTCTACGACCTCTCATTTCTGTATTTATTTCTGCATTTCTGAGTCACTTAACCAATATATTGGGCATTACCAATATGCAATTAGCCCTGTTAACAACCCACCTGTCCCCTCCACTGCCAGGTCTGTGGTAATAAAATACAAGGACACGCACAGCCCCTGCATCCACCTGGATGTCAAGCTGAGGGGAGCAGCTGGGAAAGCTGAAGCTTGGCCAAAACCTCCGTGCAAGGGGATGGAGAAGGCTGCTTCCTCATGTCCTTTGTCTGCTGAGAGGAGGAAGATGCACAAGGCAATGGGCAAAGCAGTGAGGAATCCTTGGAGAGATGTGTAGGTGGGTTAGGGGAGGAGACGGCTTGGAAAGCTGCTGGGAAGAGCCACAGGGTGCATTTGGGTTTTGGAGCAGAGCAGCTGGCTGGGTGAGGCAAAGGGGACAGTCAAAGCATGGAGTGGTGCTGGTGTGGGGGGTGGAAAGAGCAGGATTTAGCCACAGCCCAGCTGGGAAGGGCAGCACACTCAGGACTGAGCAGAAGCAGGAGAAAAGGTGCCCCGGGCACATCCCCTGCGAGGCTCCAGCAGAGCTGAAGGGAAACACAATTCTGGTCTAACAGATAAGTCTTTGTTTGGAAGAGGGGGAAAAAAAAAGCCTGGAAAAAACTGGCTGTGCCATTAACAAAGAACTTTAATATTTCCCAATCATGAAGGAAAAAATGATATAATTCATGAAAAGCTGCACTCAGCAGAGCCTTTATCTCTTTTTAGCACTGCCTTGAGCAGCTGTAGCATCACCTGCCTGGCACGAAGTTCCTAAGATGATTCCTGCGAGGAACAGGAGGGGTTTGTTGGATTTCTCCCCACTGGGGAGCCGGGAAGAGGCAGCTATTCTGTGGCAGAGCTCATCTTACCCCCGTACTCCAATTCAGGCCTCGGGCAATGCTTTGTTTCAGAGGAGCCTGCGTTTTTCTTTGGGTTTTGGGGTTTCACTTTGGGTTTAGTTTTTTTTTTCTGTGATGATGACAATTATTGGGATACAGAAACTGCTGCTAAAAACTGGACTTTTTTTCTCTCTTCCTAGTTTTTAATTCTCTTCCTATTAGGTTTCACGTTCACTGATAAGAGCACTTTTTGGAGCAAACATCCCCAAGGCCAGCATCTCCAGGATGTCCGCAGGTTTGCAACCTGGCTTTGCACTTGGGATGGGTAGTTGGAAATGTCTTTTCCCCAAACAGGGAAGCTATTTCACCACACACTCCCTAAGTTATGATGCTCAGATGGATACTCCTGGAGGTCTCACTGCTCCAGCTAACCACGGTCCCTGGGAAAGCTCCTGCTGGGAGCTTGTTCTCCAAATCAGACCCTTGCTGGGAGGGTTAATAGGAAGGGCTCTGTCCTGCTCCTTCCCCCAGCGCAGCAATGTTGGCTGTGCCCCTGCTCTCCCACTGGGCAACCTTCCCATGCCAGGAGCTCCTCCACAGCTTGGACCACTTGGCCAGGGACAAATCATAGAATCACTAGGTTGGAAAGAACCCACTGGATGGTCGAGTCCAACCATTCCTATCAGTCCCTAAACTAAACCCCTCCAGGGAAGGTGACTCAACCCCCTCCCTGGGCAGCCTCTGCCAGTGCCCAACGACCCTTTCTGTGAAATATTTTTTCCTAATGTCCAGCCTGAACCTCCCCTGGTGCAGCTTGAGGCCATTCCCTCTCCTGTTCCCTGTCACTTGGGAGAAGAGCACAGCTC
Organism: Clamator glandarius; assembly: GCA_033459285.1. NCBI lineage: Eukaryota > Metazoa > Chordata > Aves > Cuculiformes > Cuculidae > Clamator > Clamator glandarius. The sequence goes on from JAUNZM010000625.1 coordinate 435,052, forward strand.
CCTCCTCTCCACAACCTCCTTTCAGGTAGTTGGAGAGAACAATGAGGTCTCAGGCTCCTCTTCTGCAGGATAAACACCCCCAGCTCTCTCATCTGTTCCTCATAAGGCCTGTTCTCCAGCCTCATCACCAGCTTCACTGCTCTTCTCTGGACTCGCTCCAGAGCCTCAACATCCTTCTTGTGGTGAGGATGAGTCAGTTGAGGAGGGGTCCAAGCATGGATTCTGCTCCTGCCTACTGTATCCCACCACTGCGATGCACAGTGACCACCTACTGTTGCTCTCAATTCCATTCCATTTAATTTCCATTTATTTATACAGATTTCGTGAAGAACAGACCCGCAGAAACAGTGCTGCTGGAGACCAGACTCCAGGAGGAATTTAAAGTGCACGAATCCTCCAAAAGGCTACAGCACAGAACTATAAATGCCTTTAAAACTTCTCAAGGCACTGCTATAAATACATAGTATTGCCTTGTGCCACTAGGAATGACACTGAAGTGACGCTGCGGCAGAGCAGAAGACACAAGGGCTGGGCTGTGACTCGCATAATGCCGGTTTGGGAGAGATTAAGATCGGGCTCAAAACTCCGGAGCAGTGCTGTCAAGCTACCCACGTAAGGGCGTAACTGGACAGCAGAGTTGCTGTGCTTAGTCCAGCTCATTTCAATTATATTTATCTTCCCTCATAGCTATGGTGCTACATTACTGTAATGTGCATGGAAATTAAAGCAGAAATAGGCCAGGTGATGGAGAGGTTCGCTGCACCATAAATACAGAGCAGTTCCCCTGACTCACCTGCTGTCTGGCCCTTGGTGCTGACTCCAGCCCTACCAAACCACCTCCAGAAACGGGTACCAGACCTCCTGGCTTCTGCCTCAGATGCCTGCAGCCCCTTTTAGCTTGGGAGTGGTTCTCCAGGGCTGGGAGCCCTCCGGAGCAGATGCTCTCACCAGGAGACCCCAAGGATGAACAGCTTTCCTGCTGGCAGGAGGGTGAGTTTCAGCAGTGACTTCTCAAGGCTGAACCTTGTTTGCTACCTCCCAAGCCTGGACTTTTCTAAGAGAGAAACTCACCTCCTGTTTTCTAAGCCAGGCAAATGTTTGGTGAAGACGAGAGGGAAGGAGGGTGAGAGTTTTCCCCCGTGTTATGCTCCAATTCAAGGCTTCTACCTTCCCTTCTAGGGATACGTTTACAGATAAGATGTGCTGACAACACAGTAGTCAGGGCCAGTCCCAGCTGAATCCCACAGCCTTACACTACAGGGATAGGATGCACAAGAGCACAAAGCAACCAAATCCAGAAGACAAAAGAAATATCATCATCATCCACATTCCACAAGCAAGGTAGGGAGATGCCCACACACCTACTGACATGCCCAGGGTTGGAGAGGGGTGGCTACTGTGGCTACTGAGCCTGGAGACCACAAGCCAAGGCCAGAGGTGCACCAGGTATTACTAAAAAGAGAGACTTGGCCCCCGGTACTGCTAATTTGTGCATCAGAAAAACAAAAAACACAGAGAGCTGTTGAGAAGCATCACCCGCACGCTGGGGATGGATGGGGACGCAGTCTGGGGTGCTCGGCACAGAACCTTGCCACTGTTTTCCTCCAGCCAAGCCATAGCACATGGCAAACATGCTCCAAGACAACTGGTGCTGCTAAGGATGGATGACCCTCAGCAGGCCAGAGGACGTGGCATCAAATTGTCTTCAAATCATCATGGCTCTGCAGGATTTAATGCTGCTCCTGTTCTTTCCCTGCTCTTGCCCTGTTTGACCTTCAAAGCAGGCTCGTAGTGGGTCTGTGTTGGCCTTGAGACAGAGGTGGTTGCTGCAAGTGGCTCCTTCGTTGTTCAGAGAGGGGTTGGCTCCTATGGGGACCAGCATGCCCAGAATGGCAGGAGGGATGGAATGGGGAAACCCACCCCGACCCAACCCAACCTCTCACTCCCTGGGGCCTGAGCAGGCTGTGGGATATGATTTAGTAGTGGACAGTAACCGTTTTACTTGATGATCTCAAAGGTCTTTTCCAACCCAAGGATTCTATGAATACACAGAGGAAGCTGCTCAAAGTCCATGTGCTTTGAGGTACTTTGGATGGAAGTGCTGTTTTGGGTCTGGGGAAAGGTGGCTGGCTGCACCCAGAGGGACAGAGTGGTGTTTGTGGGTAGATGACAGCACCTGGCTTGAGCTGCACAAACTCACGGAGACTTTGAGTCTCCAGTGCTGCTCATCAAGATGGGAAGGACTCATCCTAAGGCTGGAAGAAGCCAGCAAGATTCACAGTGGCTCCTCATCAGGCCCCAACCTGCAGTAGGATGGTGCTTCCTGGGCGATCCCTGAATCAGCTGAGCACAGAGCCCTGGTTCTTCATCTTTCAGCACCCTGCATCCTTGCCAAACCGGTGCTCGGCTATTGCCTCATCACCACTGTGCTCTGAAGGCTCGCTCACCGGCAGCACCTTGGCACTAAGCCCTTGTCTAGGGTGCAGCCCTGGCTGTGCAGCCTTGCTGAAGCGCAGGATGAGGCTGGGCTGCACACAGTGTCGAAATCTCCGTCCCTATTTACGGCACTCGGTTGATTTTAGCAGCAAAACTGGGCGGGAGCCGGCTGGGAGCCTGGCAGCGCCTGGAGCAGGGGCCAGGGCAGCAAGAGCTCCTCTCCTCTTTGCAATCCTTCTCCAGCAAGTTGTTTAACCAGTCCGGCACCAGCTTCCCCATCTTGATGGTGGGGCTGTTTCCACACAGTGGGAGTGTTCTCTGGATTCACAGATGTTTGTAAACTCCAATGCAGGAATTAACAAATTGGAGTTAATGAGCGCAGCCCTCCCCGAGGTGTGCGTGGACAGCCGGGTGCAGGAAGGGAGGGTGGCCTGGGGCTTTCTAGCCACCACCAGCCAGAAACATAAAGATTTCAGCCTGGCCAGCAGCCTTCAGAACTGCTTTGGCAGCTGCTCAGAGCCAGCTGGGCTGGTAGGCAGGGCGGCAGAGGGAAGAGTGTCTTCCCAAGCTTCATCCACTGTTGGAGGATGTGAGCGCAGGGTGCTTGGCGCAGACAGGGCTCAGGACACCACAGTGGGGAACCAGGGTGGGGATCACAGGGTGGGTGCCTGGCCAAGAGGGTGTCACTGTTCTTCTGCCACCCTGACGCTGCTCAGAGTCCCAGGGTGTCAATGTTGTCAAATGTTTCTCATTTTCAAGGCTTCGATTAACACTGCTGAAGAGCGCAAGTACAATTGGGTATTTACACCGTCCTTTCACCACGGGAATGCTGGGTTGGGGCCATCAAGGAAGCACACGCTGAGCCTCAGAGGCTCCATCTCGCCCACCTACCCCTGCCAGCCCTCCCTAGGGCAGGTGCTGGTAGCAGAGAGTGCCCCAGGCGTTGGGAGCAGGAGCCAGCCAGGCTGCTGATCCCCCCAGGTGGAGCTGCAGCCTCAGCCTGAACCAAGAGAGCTCAGCAGATACCAAAGCCTGAGCACCCACCGTGCCAGGGCAGCACCCTCTCGTCTCGGGCAACACCCCTCCTGCGCGCCCCAGCACTGCATCCACGGGCAGGGAGCTGCGAGGGCATCCCCCAGCTTGGAAGATGCCAGCGCTTTCAGGGCTGGCTGCTCCCTTCCTGGGTCCTCGAAGGCACCTCAGCCCCTTTTTGCCAGCTCCCCAGATCCCTTCCAAAGGAGGATTTTGGGGAGCTGGGAGGCTGCTCTAAGCCACTAGACAAGGCGAATGCTTCTGGAGTGGGATGGACAGGGACGAACAAGCCATGAGCATCGATGTGCCTCCAGCCATCCCACTCTGCATGCTCCAGAGCTCCAGCTCCTTTGACAAACGCAAAATGCACTTCTGAATTGACCTGAACATCCCTCTCTTTGGAAAAACGTCCCCTGTGCCACTTGCTCTGTGCAGGCAGGTGGCTGCCCACTCCCCAGGGAGAGGGACCTGGAAAGGGACCAAGCCTTCTCAGGGAAGGCGAGGAATTTTTACAGCTTTTCCCTTTTATCAGTGACTTTCTCACAGAGCACATTCACACGCTGCTCTTTTTTCTCCCACAACTAGTACGACTGACAGAAAGAATCGAGGAAATGATGCTCAACTGAATCCTGGGTCCTAACAGAATAAGTGGATAAAGCTGAGGACAGCAAGACCTTTTTCCCCAACAACCAGCATGACTGACAGAAAAAACCGAGGAAAAGACGTTCAATTGAATCCTGGGTCCTGATAGAACAAGTGGATGAAGCTGAGGACAGCAAGACCTTTTTCTCCCACAACCAGCACAACTGACAGAAAGAACTGAGGAAAAAGATGCTCAACTGAATCCTGGGTCCTGATAGAACAAGTGGAGGAGGCTGAGGACAAGAACTTTTTCCACCACAACCAGCACGACTGATAGAAAAAACCGAGGAAAAGATGGTCAACCGAATCCTGTGTCCTGACAGAACAAGTGGATGAAGCTGAGACCTTCTTCCCTCTAAAATCTAACCCAGCACACGCCTGGGAAGCGAAGGAACCTGTTAAGTGGAGCAGGGATGGGAGGGAGAGTGAGGAAAAACCATCTCGGTGCCTTCAGGAGGCAGCGGAGAAGCGGAGCGAGCTGGGGGCGCGGAGAGAGGTCTGCTCACCTCTTTTTCTGCACCGAGGGGCTGTATTTCCCTTTGTTGCGTTTCCTGAAGAGCGAGTGCATCGCGACCCCGGCTCGGCGCACCGCCTGCTCCTTCCCCGCCGCCGCCCGCAGCCTCAGCCCCGCGCCGGGCGGGGGCGGGAGGCGGGACCAGGCCGCACCGCCCCCTGCCGCCCTCAGCACCCCCCGCACCGCCCGCCAGGGGCTGCCCGGGGCCCCGGGCTCCAGCCCTGCCTCCTGTGACGGGGACTCGCCCGGTGGAGGTGTTCCCGGGGCTCAGAGCTGGGTCCGGCCCTGTTCAATGTCTTTATCAATGACCTGGAATGGAGGCCTTGAGTGCACCCTTAGCAGGCGTGCTGGGTGGAAGAGTGGATCTGCTGGAGGGCAGGGAGGCTCCAAAGGGATCTGAACAGGCTGGACCACTGGGCTGAGACCAATGGCAGGAGGGTTAACAAGGCCAAATGTTGGGTCCTGCACTTAGAATGACAAAATCACTAGGTTGGAAAGGACCCACTGGATCACTGAGTCCAACCATTCCCATCAAACACTAAACCCTGTCCCTCAGCACCTCGTCCACCAGTCCCTTAAACCCCTCCGGGGAAGGTGACTCAACCCCTCCCTGGGCAGCTTCTGCCACTGCCCAATCACCCTTGCTGTGAAATTTTTTCCTAATGTCCAGCCTGAACCTCCCCTGGTGGAGCTTGAGGCCATTCCCTCTCGTCCTGTCCCCCGTCACTTGGGAGAAGAGCCCAGCTCCCTCCTCTCCACAACCTCCTTTCAGGTAGTTGTAGAGAGCAATGAGGTCTCCCCTCAGCCTCCTCTTCCCCAGGCTAAACACCCCCAGCTCTCTCAGTCGTTCCTCATAAGGCCTGTTCTCCAGCCCCTTCACCAGCTTCGTTGCTCTTCTCTGGACTCGCTCCAGAGCCTCAACATCCTCCTTGTGGTGAGGGGCCCAGAACTGAACACAGGATTCATGGAGCGGTCTCACCAGTGCTGAGTACAGAGGGAGAAAAACCTCCCTGGACCTGCTGGTCACGCCGTTTCTGATCCAAGCCAAGATGCCATTGGCCTTCTCGGCCACCTGGGCCACTGCTGGCTCATGTTCAGTTGCTGTCAAACAGCACCCCCAGGTCCTTCTCCTCCAGATAGCTCTCCAGCCAGACTTCTCCTAGTCTGTAGCTGCTCAGGGTTGTTGTGCTGCTCCTCAAATCCTGTGTTCAGTTCTGGGCCCCTCACCACAAGAAGGATGTTGAGGCTCTGGAGCGAGTCCAGAGAAGAGCAACGAAGCTGGTGAAGGGGCTGGAGAACAGGCCTTATGAGGAGCAGCTGAGAGAGCTGGGGGTGTTTATCGTGGAGAAGAGGAGGCTGAGGGGAGACCTTATTGCTCTCTACAACTACCTGAAAGGAGGTTTTGGAGAGGAGGGAGCTGGGCTCTTCTCCCAAGTGACAGGGGACAGGATGAGAGGGAACGGCCTCAAGCTCTGCCAGGGGAGGTTCAGGCTGGACATTAGGAAAAAAAAATTCACAGAAAGGGTCATTGGGCACTGTAACAGCTCCTCCCAGGTTCACCCTTCCCTGGGCTCAGGAAGCCGGTGCCAGTGCTGCCTGGGTGTTTGTGGGGACAGAGCCCCCAGCACTGTGGTCCCTCCTGCCCCGGGGGTTTGGTAGCATCAGCACAGCAAGAAGGCAGCAAGATGCCTCCCCTAGACCTGCTGCAGCCTAAGAGGTTCTGCTCACACAGCACTCAGCAATTAGGACTAGGGATTTTTTTATCCCAGGATTTTGTGCCCATGTGGGATTAAAGGCTTGATTGTAACATTCTCACTGGCCCTAAATCCTCTGCTCATTTTTATTTTGGAGATAAGTGAGTGCATGCTGTGACCTATTGGTCCCCATGCCCTGCACACATTGAACCACCTCTGATCCAGGGCAACTCATCCCAGGAGCCTGCAGAAAGTAGGGAGCTCTCTGGCTGGTGAGATGTTCTTGTATGGGTCTGGTTTTAACTGGCTGTGTCCCACTGGCTGTGAGTCGCAGTGGTGACAGTACAAAGCATGTGTATGTGTGTTTGTAGCAGGGTTTCCTCAATCCTGGTTCAGCGTGGGTTGTCCTCCTGGATTTTTTGGGGAGCTGAGAGTTTCCTCATTGGGCTGAGTGCATTGGTGCAGAGCAGGGAGGCTGCCAGAGGCTCTGTGGCACCAGGTTGGCCTGACCATGCTCCCTGGCTTTGTTAGCTGCTCCTTGGTGGTAAATTAGTCCTCAGAAATGAACCAAGCTGCAAGGCTGAAACCTGCAGCTGATGCCCTGTTGAGCCTTGACCCTGCTTAGAGCCCAGCTGCAACCCTGCAAAGCATCTTCAAGCTTCTGGGGAGCAGAGGTGTATGGACCATGCCTGTGGGTGCCCAGGGCTGTGCCAAAGCCCAGTCCAATGGTGCCATGGCAGAGGTGGCAGAGTCCTGCTGGGATCAAGCTTCCCGTGGTGTTAAAACCTGCAATGAGACTCAGCCTGTCTGCTGCTAGGGAGTGATGAGGTGAAGCTGGAGCAGCCCCAGAGCAGGAGCCCTCCCACACCAGCCCTGCAACAGCCTGGACTGGAGCTAGTGGCTTGACCTCACACCTCTGGGGCGGTGTTTCTGGGATTTATCAATTACCAGCCATGACAACTCCATTTTAACTGTAACTGAGGTTAGAACTTAGTCTTCAGGGTGCCCAGCTTCTATTTTTCTTCTAAATAGACTCTGTGAGAAACTCCTTAGTAAGAGCCATCCATCCAATCCCCCTGCTACCTGGCGTGCTGGCTGGGCTGGCAGTGCCGACCTGGCACATTCCCTGCTGTAGCTACGCGTCCCTGCTCAGGCTGAGGAGGAGACCAGTCTTTCCCTGTTTTTGGAGGGGGATGATTTGCCCAGTGCCGCGTTTTGTTCCCAGGCTGCAAACATCTCTGTGCAGCAGAGGCAGCGCTGCCCAGCCAGGCAGCACCTGCATCTCCATCCTCCCCACCCTGGGCATCCTGAAACAAGAGGGGGGAAGGAAGGACAGACACAGCCCACCCACTTTTATTTTACCACATGAAGTTTTGTGTGTCTTTATTTGCTCTAGAAATGTTGTCTGGTTTTGGGGAGTTTGTATCCGCCCCAATATCCAGTGGCAGAGTGTTCCCAGGTACTCAGGGTCGTAGGTCACTCCTTTGCCAGCTTTCCCCGATGATCATCCCAGTGTTCCCTCATTTCTTAAACTCTTTGTGCAGGTGAGCAGAGGCTGGGTTTGGGGATGAAATGCCATTGCCTCCCGAAGGGTTTTTGCACTACATTTCCTGTGACAGCTCTGCAGCCTTAATCCTCCTAATCTCCCTGCATCTCTGGCGTGGCTCATTTTTTTGTGTGCAAATGCCCTTGAGAGCCACAAATTTGCAGCCACTGGGTGAAACGCTGGGTGGTGAGAAACTCCATCGTAGTGGAAAACTATGTCTTATGTAAACAGCCCAGGTATTTTTTGCCTCTATGTTGGCTCGGGATCTGAGGCGCTGTACAAAGCCATTTGGCACAATGTGCTTTGGGGACCTGGGGGCCTGTGGTTTGGGGGTGCTGGCAGCTCTGGTACAAGCTCTGGTGCCTGCCGAAAGCACCACACACCCTGTGCAGAGGTTTTTTTCTCCCTTGGGCTGCTGGAGCCACAGCTCAGAGCTGAGATAGGATTGAAGGGGAGGTGGGGAAGGCAGTGATTATTTTCCTAATGAGCCTTTTTGCAGCATTACTGATGCAGCCACTAGGACTGTGCTCTTTGTCCTTCGACTCCTGCTGCTGCTGGACTTGGGACACCCCATGCTGATAGGGAGAAGGTCCTGCTGGCTTCTCTGAAGTCTCTTAAGCATGAAAAGTAGGGGTGTCCCTATGCTGGGGAGAGGTCTGTGGCCCTGTCCTGTCCTGCCCAGAGAGCTGCCAGGCCCCTCTGTGGGGCAGCAAAGATGCTGAGGAGGATGCTAAGCACCAGGGATTCCCTGAGAAGCTGTGTTCAGGCCTGGAGCCCATCGGGATGCCCTGCCCAGCTGTGCTCCATGGTTCCTCTCCAACCTTTAAAACTCCCATCGAGTTCCTTTCATGGGGGTGAGCACCTTACCAGAGGCAATGGGCAATGATGTGGCAATATTGACTTAACCTGGGTGAGAAGCTCTTGAGCTGCTGCAGGAGGAGGGGAGCAGGCGGGGAGCACGTTTCATGCAACGAGATTGCATTTTCCTGGCAAGCCCTTCACTGGCGCGGATCCCACACCCTGCCGAGCTCACCCTGCTCCACCCTGACCCATCCCCGCATCCACTGGCCAAGCCGACTCCGCTTGCTGAGAGCTGCAGGTTGGACATCAGCTGCCAGGGTTTGTTCCCTGCTGAGACCTTTGCGATAGCCCTGGATATCCCACCCCATGCAAGCTCATCCTGATTTGGGAAGCGACTGGGGCTTGGGGGTCATCACGGCGGCTGCAGCCCCTTCCCGTGCACCCCAAAATGCATCACAGCCCCAGCACATCCTGGGGTGCTGAGGGCTTTTGGGGACCCATCACAGTGGAGGAGTCAGGCATGGGGGATGCTCAGCCTTGGGGGATTTTCAGAACACAAAACTTCAGGATTTGTGAGAGGTGTCCCTGTCCATGGCAGGGGGGTTGGAACTGGATGATCTTTAAGGTCCTTTCCAACTCAAACTGTTCCATAGTATTAATAGCTTCTTCCAAAAGCTGCAACACTCAACGGAACACAAACCAACAGGGGATCTGCCAAAACCTAATTTATGTTCTGGGTGGGACCTTTTGACAGCTCTCCTTGGAGGAGCCAGCTGAATTGCTTGCTCCTCTCTCTGGGAGGGGGGTTGGATGGGCAGGGAGCTCCTGCTCTTGTTTGGTGCAGTGCAGGAAAGCAGGGCACTGAAACACCTCTGAGCTGCTCCTTCCTTCTCACTGGCTCCCACGTGCGCAGGAATGTAGCCACGCACGTTCCTAACTGGTCCTGTGCTGGGCGAAACCTCCTTGAGCACCACTTAAGGCTAGCAGACAGGCTGCTTTAGGTGCTCTGGCCTCATCCTGCAGCCCCTGTGAGCCCTGAGAGCTTTAAATGGGTCCTGTGGGATAAGAGGGGCTCGAAGGACCGAGCTCAGGGCTCCATCAAGCTGTGAGAAAGAAAAGAAGTAAAATAAGCGCATCCCTCCCAGATGGAGCTGGAGACTAGGAAAGCTCATTCCTCAGCAGGGAAGTGGCTTTTTCCTGCTGCACTTGCTGGTTTGATCCCAAGCACCATCAAGGGAGTTAAATATTGAACAAACACTAAGCAAAAGCCAGCGCTAGCAGCCAAGCAAAACAAAGGCTGAGTGAGCCTGGTGCTCTGACTCATTTGGCATGAAAATACAGCATGGAATAAATTAAATTTTGGCTCTTCCTCATGCTCCTGGTGGGGATACAGGGTAGATGAGCTGCATTGTCTCTGGCAGTGCCGCTGAGAGTGCTTGTGGGGTGGCTTTGGGATGCTGGTACCACCTATACTGAGCTGGAGGCACCAAGTTGTAGCACGAACAGGGCGTGTTGAGGAGGGATCGAGGCATCTGCACCAAACTGAGGGGGGTGGGCAGAGGGGGACATCCCTTCCTTGGCAGGTCCCTGTCCTCCATCCGCCAGACACTGCTTTCAGAAAGGCACTGAGCACTATACAACAGGGCTGGTGGCATCAGGATTTTAAGATTGTGATGTGTTTGCTGCACTCAGCTGTTCTTGTCCTTATTCTCCTATCTCATGAAAAGTTGGATGGAGAAGGGAGCCACAGCTCCCCAGGGAGTGGTCAACCAGGTGGAGCATGGTAGACACCTGTGCACAGCCTCCAGCTTTGTGGGAGCTCAGAGGTGAGCCCTATGCAGCCCTGTGCCACCATGATGGTCCCAAAGCCCAAGGGGCCTCCACAGGCCACAGGGGAGCATCACCCATGGCCAAGATCCTGGCTGGGATGTCCCCAGGTAGGGTCTACTCCAGCACAGGTTCCCCAGGATCCATCCAAAAGGAGATAAAGGTCAAGCCTCCCCCAGCAGGCTTTGGCCCGTGATGTAAAGGCTGGGAATTTCCGGGGTGTAGTGTTTGCATCTGTGTAAATATGCAGAGGGAGCGCACCCAGGGGCAGCTGCCTCTGATGGGCGAGGGAGATAATGCTCTGCTTCCGCCAGCACGGGAGCTCTTGGACAGGGCTAGGCAGCACGGCACTCCCTGGCGTGTCTCCATGATTCACCCCGCAAGCCCAAATCGGGGGGCCCTGGGACACCCCCAGGGCTGTGGACGAGGTATCCATGGGGCTTCATTGCTGCAGCTGCAGGGAGGGAGGTGGAAGTGATGCTCTTGGGCGCTGGGTGTCTCAGCAGAAAGGGTAGGATGGGGGTGGCCTTACCATTCCCATGGCCTCTGGGTGCTGTCCTGCCCCACAGCAGGGTGACACTACCTTTGACAATCCTGAGCAGTGAGTCCTGGAGAGGCTGGCCCAGCCCTGATCCGGCTATGGCACCCCGACACCCCCACACCTGCCTGCTCCCAGTGGTTTCGGCAAACCCTGCTGCCCGTACTCTCCCAGCAGCAGAAACCAGTCCTGAAGCTCACACCCAGCACCGCCCAGGTTGCAACAAACCTGGTTCTCCCTGCACCAGCATGGGGAACTGACACCCCTCATCTGGAGGGTTCACCAGGCTAGGGAAGGTTGTGCACCCCAAATGCGCCATGGGGTGTCCATGGGGAGAAGGGGCTGCCTGGCTGGAGGCTGACCCAGGTTGTGAGCAGAGTTGCACCTCTAAAAGTGCATAGGGCAGGGGAAATGGATTTTGGCACTGGTACGTCCTGCACAGTCAGTCAGAAAGGATGCTGAGCAGCATCAGCCTTAATTCACCCTGTTCTGGGCACAGGCGCAACCTCCAGCAGTGGCCCAGGTGGCCAAGAAGGCCAACGGCATCTTGGCTTGGATCAGAAACGGCGTGGCCAGCAGGACCAGGGAGGTTCTTCTCCCTCTGTACTCGGCACTGGTGAGACCGCTCCTCGAATCCTGTGTTCAGTTCTGGGCCCCTCACCACAAGAAGGATGTTGAGGCTCTGGAGTGAGTCCAGAGAAGAGCAAAAAAGCTGGTGAGGGGGCTGGAGAAAACGAGAAGTGGCTGAGAGAGCTGGGGGTGTTTATCATGGAGAAGAGGAGGCTGAGGGGAGACCTCATTGCTCTCTCCAACTCCCTGAAAGGAGATTGTGGAGAGGAGGGAGCTGGGCTCTTCTCCCAAGTGACAGAGGACAGGACGAGAGGGAATGGCCTCAAGCTCCACCAGGGGAGGTTCAGGCTCAACATAAGGAAAAAATTCTTCACTGAAAGGGTCATTAGACAATGGAACGGTCTGCTCAGGGAGGTGGTTGACTTGCCTTCCCTGGAGGTATTTAAGGTACTGAGGGACATGTTTTAGAGATTGGTGGGAATAATTGGACTTGATGATCTGGTGGGTCTCTTCCAACCTGGTGATTCTATGATTCTATGATTCTCCTGGGTGGCTGCAAGGTGCTGCAGGAGCCTGTGTCCTGGGTCCATCGACCAGTCTCCTCCCCACTCTTCATCACACCATGGGCAGCAAGGTCTTGGGCAGCTGCTTTGAGCCCAAGGTCTGCAGTCTCCCATCTCATCTCCTGTGGATGTTTGTGCCACAGATGTGGAGATGCTTAAGTGTTGGGTAGTGGATTTGGTCCCATGGGGCCTGATGCCTTTCCCAGGCCGTGCAGGGAAGGGACAGACCAATGCATTTCATAAACCCTGCAACTCGCCTAATTCCCAGGTGCGCAACCACCACAAGTTGCTGCCGTGGGACTGCACCTGGTGGGAAGTGGGAGAAATAAAATACATGCCATGCAGCCAGTCAATGCTCATTTGTGTCTTTTCCATCAGCCTGAATCAGAGACCTGTCTGTTCATCCTGCTGTTTGCCTGTCCTTGTTGTATGTCCATCCCTTCTACAGCCAGATATGGGGAAGCACAACTGGGCTAGCAGAGACCTTGCTGCCCTGGGATAACTCACGTGGAGGAGTCCCTCCACTTTAAACTGCCTACCAGTACTCACTCTCAGATTTTTCCTAATAGGTCCATTCAAGAAGGCCCATTCAGATGCTTGAATGTGACCAGAAGACCTAAAACTTACGGTGAGGGGAGAACTCATGCATGAATTGTCTCCCTAATTGTATAAATAATCAGAACTGCTGAAGGCCATTGGCACAGCTGGGGAAGGGGAGCAGCATGTCCTGCTGCAGCCTGGACTCAGCTCAGGCCAGTGCTGCCTGCAGTTGGGTTTAAACAGTTCTTTTGGGGCAGGTTAACCTGCAATAGTAACCGTCACTAATGATTATAACACTAATGATTATGATAACTCACTGCGGGTGAGGGGAGGACCTCACTGGTAGGGGATGAAGGGATTGCTCTGCTAAAATAAAAGCTGTTTATTGAATTGTTGGCCGTTCGAGGAACAGTTATTTAGCCTGGAGAAGAGGAGGCTGAGGGGAGATGTTATTGCTCTCTATAACTACCTGAAAGGAGGTTGTGGAGAGGAGGGAGCTGGGCTCTCCTCCCAAGTGACAGGGGACAGGATGAGAGGAGATGGCCTCAAGCTCCACCAGGGGAGGTTCAGGCTTGAGATCAGGAACAAATTTTTCACAGAAAGGGTCATTGGGCAGTGGCAGAAGCTGCCCAAGGAGGGGGTTGAGTTACCTTCCCTGGAGGGGTTTGAGGGACAGGTGGATGAGATGCTGAGGGACATGGTTTAGTGATTGATGGGAATGGTTGGACTTGGTGATCTGGTGGGTCCAACCTTATGATTCTATGCCAGGCAGGGAGAGCCCTGGCTGCTGGCCACACACCAGTGTGGGGTATGTGTGCTGGGGGGTCCTGCAGCAGAGGAGATCACTGTGCCCTGCCCCTGGCAGCTGCAGCCCCTGAAGTCTCAGGGTTGCCAGCTGGAATTAGCGGGACAGCAGCATCCCAAGGCTGTGCGACTGGAGACATCGGCGGGTTTAGCTGGGGGGCAGCCAAGGAGAGGGGCGATCACATGCTCGCCCGCCCAGGATTAGATGTGGCTGACTGTGCCGGGGAGCTGTGCCGCCAGCGGGGCTCTGAGCCCATGGATCTGGGCAGCAGGAGGCAGCCGCGACGGCCCTGAGGGATCCGTGGGGACGGTGGCCCCAGATGATGTCCTACCTCCAGCCTCCTGGCAGGCACCTGGAGCACTTTGATGGGCTTTCTCTCATTTACTGGTAAGCAGAGCAGGTTGCAGCCATGCTGGGAACAGGGCATCACTCAGCGTCTCAGCCCCTGTCTCTGCTGGGCAGTCTGGGGAGGAAGGATGCACTCAGTGGCCCCGCAGCTTCGTGCAGGGTTTAATTCAATCCATTTTGCCCCTGGAGGACAGGGACCTGCAGGACCACACAGCATCTGGGAAGGGCAGCGCACAGGTGAGTTCAGTGTTGGGTGGGGAAGAGGATTTGTTTTGCAGGCAGATAGTAGGGGAGCACCCATGGCTGCTGGCAGAGGCTGAGGGTGCTCTCGCTCTTCTTGCAACCCCAGTGCAAAACCAGCCTCCCCAAAGGGTTTGGTGCCTGGGGAGTAGGTTGGTGCAGGGCAGGGACCCTCACGTGGGTGCAGGGAAGGCAGCAGGCATGGCAGAGAGGAGGGATAGGAGGTGAAGGCGGGTGCTGGGCAGCTGCAGATGTCTATGTAGGACAGGGAGAGCTGGCGGGAGCACGGCTGCGGCCAGGGCCAGGGTTCAGAGAGTGCAGATTTAGCAGATTAACTGGGGGTCAGTGGGCCGGATCCAGAGCAGGCAGGGGCCTCGACGGGCTCCTGGGGCTACTCTGGAGGTTTGGCAGAGGATTCCTTGGCTTGGCTGAACCTGGAGGTCCCCCGTGGCGATTGAGGGGCTGGGACAACCTGCAGTCACAGGGGACCATGGATGCTACCGGAGCGCAATCTGTCTCCTGCTGAAGTAGGTCATTGGAGCGAGAACTGGGGGGCCGCGGGGAGGTAGCACCCCACGGGGGTGCCACAGGCTGGCGAGGGCAGCACTGTGGGGTCTGAGAGGTCAGTCTGGAGTGTGATGCCAGTGCTTCCCTCCTGCTTTTGGGTGCAGGAAAGGCAGAATCCGCTGACAGTCGTGAGGAGGAGGAAGCCTCACTTGGTGTGGGTTTGGGGACCACTGCCACCAATGTGTGTTGCTGTTCTGGGGCCACAGTGTGTACACCAGGGCTGGGGAAGTCAAGGCAGTGCTCACTCCTACCCTTCAGCAGCCTCAACGGTGTCCCCCGGTCACCACTGGCTCCATGGAGCTGCGGAGCCTTGCTTCCATGCACTTGCAAGGCAAAAAAATGCTCAAACCCCACTTTCTACAGTAGAAATCTGCTCATATGTTGGAATTTTGGGTTGAAACACTGTCTAGTATTGCCTGCTGGGATGTGCTTTGTGCAGATGCAGAGCCCTGGCTGAGGAGCAGCCAGCTTTGTGCCAGGGGAGTGGCCCCTGCATGCGATGGGTACCAGATGCGCCGGGCAGCGCTCAGCTGTCTGGTGGCTCCACTGGGACAGGGCAGAGGGTGGTGAGCAGATGGCGAGGAGATAACACCTCCCCAGCACTCCCATAAGTATGGCCTCACTCTGCCACTGATGAAAAGATTAATTTTAGAGTTTGAATGAGAAATTTAATAAATAAACGTGAGCCACGAGCAAGACCTTGCCTGACATCACTAGGGTGCGAGATGGTGATGGGGGGGATGCAGCAGCTTGTCCCACGGCAGAGGTTTCTCTTTACAATGATGCCAGCGGGAGCCCAAGGAGCTCTCCTGCACTGTTTTGAAGCTCCTGAGAGAGGCTGCTGGAGACTAAGAGGGTTTTGAAATGGTGGCTTTTGTCCAGCAGTGTCCCAGTGGGAAATAAAACAGCCCCAAATGTGCCCATCGATGCCGAGCGGGTCTCGTGGCTGGACGCTCTGCGCCCACTGCCGGCTCCTTGCCAGGCACAGCAGAGTACACGACCAGCCCAGTGCTTCCCCTGCTTCTCTTTTTTGCCATGATTATGGGGTCTGGATTTGAGCACAGGGATGTTTGCCGCTCAAGGACGGTTTAAAAGTGTCCCCAAGCCTCAGCCTCTGCTGCTCCCAGCTCAGTGACGCATTCTGGAACCTTTCCCAACACTATGTTGTTCTCCCATCTTTCTATACCCAGCCACTTCCCATGCCTCTTTCTTAAGAATTTGCTTGGGCAAGTTCCCTGTAGTTGGTTCTTCTGCATTCCCTAATTGGGTAAATTAATTGATTTGTGACCCTGAGAAGAGCCCTGTGGCCTGGCTGGCAGGGCAGAGTCCGCAGCCTCCAGCAGTGACCGTCCCCCTGTTAATAAGTTTATAACCAGTCCAATCCTACAGCCCAGGGGATTTAGAAAGGCAGGCAGGTTTATAATCCTTTTAACCCTTTGCAGGAGCTGATGCCCTAACCGGGGCCGCAACGCAAGTCCCTGAGCGCGGCAGCAGATTTCCCTCTTGATAGGAGGGAGAGGAGAAGGAGGAGGAGGAGGGAGGAAGGAGGAAGGAGGAAGGAGGAAGAAAAGAGGAGGCTGAGGGGAGACCTCATTGCTGAAAGGAGGTTGTGGAGAGGAGGGAGCTGGGCTTTTCTCCCAAGTGACAGGGGACAGGACAAGAGGGAATGGCCTCAAGCTGCACCAGGGGAGGTTCAGGATGGATGTTAGGAAAAATATTTCACAGAAAGTGTCATTGGGCGCTGGCAGAGGCTGCCCAGGGAGGGCGTTGAGTCACCTTCCCTGGAGGTGTTTAAGGGACAGGAGGATGAGGTGCTGAGGGACATGGTTTAGTGATTGATGGGAATGGTTGGACTCGATGATCCAGTGGGTCTTTTCCAACCTAGTGATTCTATGATTCTATGAAAAGCTTCCCCATCTGTGAGAATTCGCTGCTCCTCAGTCTCTCTGGGGTGGAAGCAAAGCAAGCTCATTCAAGCTTCCCCCTACAATAGTATTTAAATTGCATTAACACCCATCAGGAGTGCGTGCATGGGAGGTCTGGGCTGGCCCAGATCTTGGGGACACTGATGTCTGCTGGGTACCTGGCCAGGAGCTGCTAAAGCCTGGGGCCAGGGCAGAAGGCGCCGCGGTGGGTGTGCAGAGCTGCCAAGCCCTGGGTGCTCCCCAGAGCACCTGCCTGCTTCCCTCACAGGTAACTTTGCTGTGTGGTTTCGTTCATTCCCTCTTCTGTTCAGACTTGTCTGTGAACATCCCTGATCTTATGAGCTCATCTGAAGCGACTCTGTGGGTAGTGCTTATAAAAAGGATGTGTCCGCGCCGTGATGGGGGACAGCATGTGGTGGCTTCCCAGCTCCAGAGCAGCTGGTTTATTTTGCTTGATTTATTATCGACGCTTTGTAGCTGTTCCTTTAAGCAGCACAGTTACATTTTTCTGTTTTCAAATCAGATGCACCTCTCAGCCTACACTAATTTAGTTTTGTCAGGAAACAAACGTTGGGTCAACGGTTGGACTTGATGATCCGGTGGGTCTTTTCCAACCTGGTGATTCTATGATTAAGCCAGTGCCTGATGCCGCCCATGCCCTTTTCTCCCTCTGTGGCTCCCAGTATCAGTGGGATGCAGGCAGAGAGAGGAAGACAGTGTCCAGCCAGAGTCTGCTCCCTCCCACCTCGAAACCTCTCGCTGCACTTTTCAGAGCCGAAAGCCCTCAGATGGCCTTCACTGCCACGGCAGGATGACTTTCCACCTCTAATACCCACCCACGCAAATGCTCAGACCCTGCTGAGCCATGCACAGAGGCTCCCTGTGGGCTCGGTGATGCTGTTGGCACCACAATCCACCCCTCCCAGGGATGCCTCCTCTGGCATCCTTGTGCCGCTGCTTTGCCACGCTCGGGATTCTTCCTGGAGACGTGATTCAGTCCTGGCCCAGATGCCATGGGAAGGGTGATGTCCAGCTCTCTGTGCCCTGGGCAATGTGTGTGGGATGTGGGGAAAGAAAGCATCTCCCATTGCTGAGTTGCTGTGAGGATGAGTAGCTTTATGAGGTTCTTGGTGCAGCAAAGGCTGCAGCCACCCAGCTGACTGTGAAATGACCCCAAGTGCAGCTCTTCATGCTTAGTCCAGTTTGGCCAAAGCCTTGATGTAGATGTGGTCCAGGCACTGGTCGTGCCTTGCTTAGGTGGGATGTGCATAAGACATTGCCAGATGCATCCATGCTTGATGTCTCGTTGGCGTTATTTATCCAAATTTTTATCTTACAGCTAAATGAATTTATTTCTTAGGAGAGTTTTGACCACCTAAAGTTTTAGTCTGCAAAACTTCTTAATATGTCATCTGAATGCCCTCAAATAGAGGTCACTTTAAAAAAGAAAATTTTTCACATTTGTCATTGTTTTAAATCATCTTGTGCTTGCCCAGCAGGGCTTCACAGAGCTGCCTGGGAAGCTCTTGCTTAGGTGGAACAGCACAAGAATGACACCAGTGATGGAATCAGGGTTAAGAACTTCAACATAACCTCAGCTGTCTCCTAGGACTGGCAAGGATGCTGGACCTGTGCCCTCCCAATCCTGCAGATACAGTGGAGCACGTTTTGTAGGAATTTCTCTTCATTTCACAAACTGAGATCACTGCCAAGCCCCAAGGTGTCCTGTTCCAGGTCTGTCCCTGCTTGCTGGCCATCCTTGGATAATCTCATCCCATGCCTCCATCCCCACATTCCACAGAATGGGAGGTGCTGCTGCTTCTCTGGCTGGATGGTGTGCAGTGTGATGGGGGTGGAAGAGGCTATTTAAAATAAAATTCTACCTCTGACCTCCCAACAGACAGGGGAACAGCTGAACCTGCTTTTTATTAAGGAGGAAATTCTATGGGCTGTAAAAGATGCTAAAAGAAAAAAAAAAACCAAACACCAACCCCCTCTAAACTCCTAAGTACCACAGTCTGTTTCTACTTATAGAGTTTTGCTCTGGATTTTAAGCCTTTGGGGATGGCGAGCACACAAGTCCTGCACCGACCTCTGTCCTGGAGGGGCTGTTCCCAGATGCGTGACAGAATGCATCCAAATAATGGATAATGCATCCTATAATGGACATTAGGAAAAAAATTTTCATGGAAAGGGTCATTGGGCACTGGAACAGGGAGGGGGTTAATTTACCTTCCCTGGAGATATTTAAGGGACAGGTGGATGAGGCGCTGAGGGACATGGTTTAGTGATTGATGGGAATGGTTGGACTCATTGATCCAGTGGGTCTTTTCCAACCTGGTGATTCTATGATCACCCTGTTGTGTTAACAACAAGGGCATCCGCCCAGCTGGGGGCTGGCAGAGACCCCTTCCCACACGTTTGGGAAGATACTTGTCATGGTCTCTGGTTGGCTTTGGCTTGCGTGAGCTTTAATCTGAAGTTGGAGATGTTTTTAGCCGATCTGTGTTAATGTTGGGTGGAATTAACACGCATACGAGGAGACCACGTGACACCCTCCGTCCTCCCCCTGTTTGTTTTTTTTTTTTTCATCGTTTTAACGGATTCCTGCCAAATCGGAGTTGCTGGCGCCCGGCAGGGCTGGGCTGCCGCTGCCAGCAAGATGCCCGCCGTCTCTATCCTTTACAAAGGAGCCGTCATCATCAGCAGGTAACCCTCCCACAGCCGGGGCAGGATCGGGGTAGGGGACACGAGGCAGCCCTGGGGATCCCATGGCTACCTCCATCTGGAGAGCCCGGCATGATCTTCTGTGGCTTCCCCAGCACCAGGGTTGGATGGCAGGGATGTCTCGTTTGCAGCACAAGGAGCCGAGGATGTCTCCACTAGTTCCTGTCGTTGGTTTTTTTTGCATCTCTGCCATTAGCAAAGCTCCCTCCTCTTCTGCTGTTCACGCGTTGCATCAGGAATAAAGCTGATCGTATCAAGTAGGCATCTGCTTTACCAAAACCTCTGTCCTTATGTCATGTTTTAGGTCGGGTTGAGCTATTTCTGTTTACTTCTGGTGGAGTTTCCTCTGTGATTTACTCAAAATACTCCCAAAATCCTGGAGGGCAAGTTGAACCAGTCTGGGTCCAGGGCTGCTTGGGCTTTCTGAGATGCCTTCAAGCTTTGTTTTCTGACAGCCACATGAGGCCAGTTGTTTGTCTAGTCTCTCAGATATGCAAAACACTGTGAGAATATCAATGGGAGTTATTTTTAATGAGGAGAAAAAGCTTCTAGTCTGAATCTTGGAGCTTGGTGTCACTAGCTTTGCAAAACGACTTATATTTTGAGAGATATTTTGGATGCTTGCAAAGAGAAGTCCTGAGGTTTATTCCTCTCCTGCATCCCACTGGACTCAGAGGTGCCTATTGGTTACATCCAGATTTAGGATCCAGCATTGATTCAGAAATGCCTTTTCTTTTGTACGTTAAATCCTAGGAAGCAGAGTGTTGTGGGAGCCTTTCATCCCTGCTTTCCCAGCTGGCACACCTGATTCTGGGTTTCTCGGATGAAGGTCCACACATCCTCACGGGGGTGATCACCACGGGCCACCCATGAAGGAAAACTGCTGCAGGATTTGGAGTCTGGGGTTCCCAGCTAGGGCAGCGTGGATCTGGGTGCTTTGACTGTAGTGTATTTGGGATGCCCACCTTGTTTGGTGGGACTCTGGGGCAGTTGGGAGCGTTACTTGGCACGGGGGAAACTCAGGGGTATGACATTCTGGCAACCACTTTGGCTTGTGATGAGAAGCTCCCACCCTTGCCCTGTTGAGGCAGGGACTTGGAGCAGCTCAGCAGATGCGGCGTCCCCCTCTTCAGACCCCCTGTCAGGGGATGGAGATGGCCTGTGTTACAAAACCTCAGGAGCAGCTCGCACCCAGCTGTCATCATTACAGGCTGTCTATATTTGCGAAACTGGTTTATTCCCAGAACATTGATCTGAGCTCTGATCTCATTTCCCGGGAGCTGGACAGCTGTCCAGCCCCGTTAATCTGGGGTAATGAATCACAGACAGGACCATCAGCTTTGCTGGGTGGGGAGGATGATGTCCAGCCTTGCACATATTCTCTCATTTATCTGTATACACTTGGAGGGAGGTGGAAGGGGGTTGCTTTCTGCCAGCGTGGAGCCAAGACACGAGGCTGTGTCCCTCAACCCGTGTGTCTACACTGCTCCGTGGACGGTGTCTGGGGTGATGGGAAGGATGTGCTTGCACACACGTTGCTTGGATACCCACACATCTGTCTATTTTAGCCCATGAAAGAAAGATGCTTCTCTTCTCTCTCCCAGGACTCTCATGGGACCATACGGGATGGACCGAACTGTGCACTGCTTTGATTTCTACGACTGTGCAAACGGGCTGGGTGAGTATTGATGCAGCACATGGGACTCTGGGGTGGGCTGGGGTAGCTTGGACCTCCCCCTGGTCCCCAGCACACATTTTGTGATGTGCCTCCCTGTCTGAGGTTTTATATCTCACTGAAGTGCTGATTCATGTGCCTGCCTGTGTCGAGCATTCAATAGCACCTTTTGCAGCTGGGAGGGTGCAATAAGGTCAGAATCCTACCTAATTCCCTGCTGATGGTGAGCAGCCACAGTGCTGGGCTGGGCCAGAGCCCCTCCCTTTCCAGATTTTTCTGCTGAATTAAATTAAATCTTAAAAAATAATATTAATACTACAACCCCAAGCCCTTCCCAGCTGCCTGTCTCCGTCCTGCTGCAGGCAGGGTCCCTGGGACATTGGGACACCTCCTTGATGGGTGAAGCAGTACGTTGCAGATCTCCTGGGTAACAGGTTGTATGTGTTGTTTTTGGCAAGTTTGGCCCATGGTTCAAGGTATGAGCACCAAGTGAGTCAACTGCCCATCCACAGCGCTCTGAACGTGAAAGCGCAGGAGAGAAGAGAGATGGTCCTGCCCACCAGAAAGTAAGGAAGGACACGGGTTCATGCAACTCAGTCCGAAAGGATCTGCTGTAGCGTTTCATCTGACCTCTGTGTATCCAGCAGCAGAAATATTGATGGGAAATACTGAGGAAGGTGAGGGGAGACCTCGTTGCTCTCTACAACTACCTGAGAGGAGGTTGTGGAAAGGAGGGATCTGGGCTCTTCTCCCAAGTGACAGGGGACAGGACAAGAGGGAATGGCCTCAAGCTCCGCCAGGGGAGGTTTAGGCTGAACATTAGGAGGAAATTTTTCATGGAAAGGGTGATTGGGCACTGGCAGATGCTGTCCAGGGAGCGAGTTGAGTCCCCTTCCCTGGAGGGGTTTAAGTGACGTGTGGACAAGGTGCTGAGGGACATGGTTTAGTGATTGATGGGAATAGTTGGACTCGATGATCCAGTGGGTCTTTTCCAACCTGGTGATTCTATGATTCTTTTGTGGACTTCATAAGAAGTTGCAAACCTGCATCATCAAGATGTCTCTGAGTCCACCACCCAGTCTGCTCCCTGAGCTTTATTTGCGAGAGCAGCCCATCATTGCACAGAGCAGCTGTGGGCCCTGTGGTGAGGTCCCTGGGTGACCATCTGGGGACCACTCTTGAGAAGTCAAACTTGCCAGAGAAACAAAGTCAGGATTCCTGAGATCTGCGATTAATTACAGCTTCATCACTGGCTCTATCCAGCTCTTGGTTACAAGGGCTTTCTGCTTTGCTGACTCTTCTGGTCTTCTGTTCATGACATCCACAGGAGCTCAGAAATGTCTCTGCTGGATAAATATGATGTTTTAATCTCCAGAGGTGGGTTTGGTGGAGTTGATGGGGTTTTAACTGTTGGGTTAGATTAGCTTGTTAAAGAAGAGACCCAGAAAAGCCTTTCCTGGCAGCTGCCGGCCTCTGGAATAGGGGCACAAACATCACAGCCTGCTGCGAGCCACTTTGCTGGGTTCCAGTGCTCCTCCTCTCCCCCAGCCTGTGGCCAGAGGGTTTCTACAGGGTCTTGCAGACCCTCTACAGGATCTTGTGATGTGGATTTTCTAATGCTGTCATCAGCTTTCTTCATTCTCCCATGTGTGTTGCTTGGCAAAGCCCCATAGCCACTCCCCAGGGGCTGTAAAGCTTGTGTTGCCCCCAGACTCTGTCTCCTGGCTTATGAGGCTTGAAATGCTTAAGGCAAGCGATTGTCCTCCAGAAATCCTCTCTCTCTGCTAAGATCAAGCAGAAGCCCCGTGTTTGCCAGTGGTGTAGCTGCTTAGAATGTGTTTTTTTTTTTTTTTTGAGTTAGAAACATGCCTCCATGAGTTTCTTATGTTGGGATGCAGGTGTTATTCCAGCAGAGCTTCTTGTGGGCAGCACCAGCCTGCTCGGTGCCAGCACAGCAGGTCAGCGTTTGGCCCCGGGTCTATTGCTCTGTGGCTTTAGGTGGAAACACACATGTGAACTTCAGCAAAAGTTCAAAGGGGTTACCTGGCGGCTCCCGAAACCTGCGCTTTGAATTAAAGAACAGCCATCAAAGGGAAGTGCTGATTAAGAAGCATTTCTCCGAAACACTGAGATCCCATTATCTTGACCTTCATCTTCTTAGGACAGGGCAGTGAGTGATTCACCTCCAATCTGTCCCTTCCTCCAGACAGAAAAAGCTGGCTGGGGCTGCAAGATCAACAGAGGGATTAAGGGAAATGTAATTGAACATTGCTAGCTTAGGCACAAAGCGGGTGGCCTCTCTCCATGCAGACTGCCAGGAGCTTGGGATGCACCGGAGATGATCACAGTTGGGCTAAACAACCAGATTAGCCAGGACACCCCTTGACCCATGGGACAGGGAGCCAGGAGCAGGTGAGATTATACCCTGAGAAGTTGAGAACTGCCACACGGGCATTAATGGGAGCAGGATTAGGTACACCAGAGAAGATTGAAGGCCTTGAAGGATTGCTAAGAATCTAGAGAAAACAACCGTCTTGGTCAGTCTATGCTGTTTCCCCACCTGGAGCTTTCCTGTAAACATTTATTTTCCAAAAGGGAAGATACTGGAGATGTGGGCATCAGCTCCAGGACCTTTACCAGAAAGGAAAGATTAAATAGAGGGATCCAAAATAGGCTAGATTATCTGGCCGTAAGTATGACTTAATAAGCATTATACTGGGACTTTGATGCTGTGATAATTAAAGAGCCGTTATTTACCTACACTGAGTTCCAAATAGAAATGTGATTGAAGTGTTTATAAAATACGAAGACTCACAGGAAGGCTGGGAGTCCCACCACAGTCTTTGAGACTGTGGCTCTCTTGCAATCAATCCCATGGCTTGGTCTGAGCCCTTGGTTGTTCCTCCTCCTCCTCCTCCTCATCCCACCCACCCCACCCCCCCTGCCCCCGGCAGGGGCTCCCAGTGCCTCTCTTGGGGGACAGGACTGGCACCTGCAGAGCCTCTGCAGCCAGGCAGCGGGTACAAGGGCAGCACACGGCTGGTTTGCCAACAGGAGAGTCAAGTCAGGGTTTGTTCCTCCCCCTCAGAAAAGTTTGAGTGTGTTCAGGAGCAATACTGTGAGCGATCACCGATTTTAATAACAAGATCGGATTTTCTCCTGACTTCCTTGGGGATAAAGAAGGATTTGTAGATACTTCAGCTATATTAAGCCATTATTACAATTGATTTGCAGACAGAAAATGGAAATGAGTCATTATTGCCCTGGTACCTTGGCAGAGAAGCCTGTCACAAGCAGGGAAGACCTTATTGCTCTCCACAACTACCTGAAAGGAGATTATGGAGAGGAGGGAGCTGGGCTCTTCTCCCAAGTTACAGGGAACAGGATGAGAGGGAATGGCCTCAAGCTCCGCCAGGGGAGGTTCAGGCTGGACATCAGGAAAAAATTTTTCACAGAAAGGGTCGTTGGGCACTGGCAGAGGCTGCCCAGGGAGGGGGTTGAGTCCCCTTCCCTGGAGGGGTTTAAGGGACGGGTGGATGAGGTGCTGAGGGACACGGTTTAGTGATTGATGGGAATGGTTGGACTCGATGACCCGGTGGGTTTTTCCAACCTGGCGATTCTATGATTCTGTTTTGGGGCAGAAGCTGTGCTCTGTTCCCCTGGTTTCTTGCATGGGGTCAGCTCGTGCATCCCAGGACCCCTCCAAGGCTGGGAGCAGCTCCTCACCCCGGGGCAGCAGCCAGAGGATGAAGCTGGTTTGGCATTGGCCGTGCCCCCTCTGCTGTGCCGCCTGCCTGCAGCAAAATGCCCGACCGGCAGCTCTCAGAGGGGATTTGTTAATTAAAGCCGGGCTTTCAAATCCTTCTATCCACAGCCTGCATCTTTGGAACAGGACTTAATGAGCCCTGGACAAGTAAGTCTCTTGGGCCTTTTCCTGCCAGCCAGCTTATCCCAGCAGGGCTGTGTCTCATGGAGGAGACGTGGCCAAGTGGAGCATGAGCCCTTTGCCAAGCTGCTACAGGGCTCCTGAGCCTCCCTGCCACAGTGAGGGGTTCAGAGCCCAAAAAACGTCATGTTGGCACCCTGAGCTGCTCCTCCCATGTCCAAACACTGATAAAAAGTGGTTGCCCTTGGCATGCAGCTCTCTCATCAGTGGCAGCTTCAAGGAAGCTTCAATTCTCCCTCTGGACTCGGCACTGGTGAGACCGCTCCTCGAATCCTGAGTTCAGTTCTGGGCCCCTCACCACAAGAAGGATGTTGAGGCTCTGGAGCGAGTGCAGAGAAGAGCAACAAAGCTGGTGAAGGGGCTGGAGAACAGGCCTTATGAGGAACAGCTGAGAGAGCTGGGGGTGTTTATCGTGGAGAAGAGGAGGCTGAGGGGAGACCTCATTGCTCTCTATAACTACCTGAAAGGAGGTTGTGGAGAGGAGGGAGCTGGGCTCTTCTCCCAAGTGACAGGGGACAGGACGAGAGGGAATGGCCTCAAGCTCCACCAGGGGAGGTTCAGGCTGGACATTTTCACAGAAAGTGTCATTGGGCACTGGCAGAGGCTGCCCAGGGAGGGGGTTGAGTCACCTTCCCTGAAGGTATTTAAGGGATGGGTGGACAAGGTGCTGAGGGACATGGTTTAGTGATTGATAGGAATGGTTGGACTCGATGATCCGATGGGTCTTTTCCAACCTGGTGATTTTATGATTCTAAGGGCTGAGGTGGAGATGCTGCTGGAGCCTGGCAGGCAGAGGATCTGGCAGAGGGGATGTTCTCATTGCTTTATTGAAGTGGGGCTTGTTCGGATGTTACACATCGAAGGAAGTCTCCAAGGGAAGATGCTGGTCTCCAGTAGTGTTTCACAGGACAAGTCCTACCAGAGATATGAGCATAGGCTGGGGCAGCAGTGGAAACAGGATTGGAAGCGAATCCCTTCCCATCAGTGATGAACTTCGGGTCAGGGGAAGGTGATCGCTCCACACCCGTGACTTTTGGAGAAGGTTTGCCTTTTGCTTTGGGAGAAGCAGATGCTACCCGATGCCTTTAGCCTCTGTGTTGTAGAAGTTGCTGCATCGGATTTCTTCTGCTACTGCTTCTCAAGTGTCCGGGATACACAAGGCTTTCCACAAAGGGTTTTAGCACGGGTATCAGGAGCTGTACCCGGGGCTACACACCTTCAAGACAGCATGTGGAAACTGCATTCCTTCTGCCTTTGTATCATGGGTGCCTCTTTTCCTCCAGGTATTAAGGTAATTGGTGGCATCAAGGAACTCACTGGGGAAGAATATGGAGTTTACGTTAAGAGGATCCTTCCAGGGGGTGTTGCTTATGCGGATGGTGAGTTACACATGGTGTGAATTAGCACGAAGTGTGAGAAAAGCCAAAATCAAATGTATTTATGGTATATGTTGCCTTATTAGAGGTCAGGTGCTTCTTCCCAAGTTTTCCAGCAGTGTGGGGTATTTTTTTGCTGTGGCAATCATTGTAACGTCCCATGGAAGGCTTGGCTTGGCTTCTACAGCAGATAGACGAGTACTTCATGTCTCCAAAGCAGGAACCCACTGTGCTATTTGTCCTTTCCCATGTGCCACTGGCTTCCTGTGGCCCCAGAACAACCAGGGATCCTTTGGCAAAGTCAGCTCTGCTCCAGGCCCCTTATTTCATTCTCAGTGTCTTCAAACAAGGTGTGTTAGGCACTGCAGCGTTCACCTGCCGGAGTTTCGGACAGGGTGAGGGCTGTCCCAAATGTTACAGCATAATTTTCCCATCTAATAAAGACAAATAAACCCAGAGCTGCCCTGAGTGCCACTTGTGGTTTTCTACCTGACCTCAGACTGAATTAAGTAAAAGCTTTGTTGCGTTTTCTGGCATTTACCTCCATGACTCCCCGCAGCAGAGGAAGGGCTGTGACATCAGCACCAGTTGCTCAGGGAGGCTGCAGAAAATTCATCCATGGACAGCTCGAAAAACAGGTTGCATGAGCATCTCAGGATAAACGTATGAATATTTCACCCTGTCTCAGGGCAAAGGGAGGAACAGCCCAACCTCTCCCAGTCCCTTCAAGCTGTATTTTCTGCCATTTCTATCTATTATTTCTCTTTTCTAGGGCGCCTGCAGCCAGGAGACCAGATTCTAGAGGTCAATGGAGATTCATTAATTGGGGTTACAAGTGAGAGGTATCATATCCAAACAAAAAGTTGCTTTTATATCATTCTGTGAAGTGGTTTGGGCTACAGGTTGCACAGAGGACACCAGGGCATCACATTGTTGGCGCTGTGACACTGCCATGCTGCTCCAAGAGCCAACTTGGGAATGCTCAGACAAAAAGCTTCTATATAAAAATAGATCAGTGACCCTAAAGTGTATTTGTGAGCTATTCAGCCCTTTTCCAAAAATGCTGCTTTTCTGACAGCTCCTGGCTGGGAGCGGCAGGAGATGGAGTAGGGGTGCAAGTTCCACAGCTCCCAGAGCAGGAGATCAGCCAGTGCTTGAGGCCAACTACTACTCTGTGCCAGAGATTCCCTCCAGAGCTGCAGTCCAGCCCCTCAGCTCCCTATGAGAGAGGGTACAGCACTTTGCGGACTCCTCTTTTCCATTCAGAGTCACGCTAACCTGCACTGCCTTGCTCTTCTGTACGGCATCCTTAGTCTGGATAGATGCTTGAGAAGCAGCATGAGGAGCTTCTCCTGCTCCAAAACAACCAGAGCAGCTGGATTGGATGAAGAAGGTCCTTGAGGACACCTCTGCAGCTGCTGGGTGGCTGTGTCTTGTGTGCATAAATATTCCAATATTGCATGTATGCTGGGGCGAGCGGCTGATGCATTGGTGTACCTGCAATATTAGCAGCAAGCACAGAACAAATGACCAATATTCTCATGCTTGTAGCTTGTTGAGACCTTGGAATCTTTATTAAGACCTGTGGGTTAATAGGAAAGGAATGCACTAGGTGGAAAACATGAAGATAAGGGACACACGTGTGGAAAACAGGGGGTTGCACTCTGTTGCTGCACTGTGGGATTCTTCCGGATGGAAATTCACTGGGATAGCTGTTACCTGATACAGACACACTATATAAGGTTTGCATTATCTAAATAAAGTTGATCTCGATTGTCACCCACATCGACGAGGTCTGTGCCTTAATCTCTATAGTGTCTGGCTCTGGCTCCCTCAGGGATGCACTTATTCTGAACCAGGCAGCAGAAACAGAGATATCCTCCAAAGGGAAGAGTTGTACTGAGAGGTGTTTGCTCACCAAGACATGCATCTTCAAGGTCTGCTTTGTTATCTGTTATTTATTGCAGAAAGGAAAAGTCAGTCTGTGACTCGGCTGCCCTCCAGCTCCAGTGCCAGGGAGGGAATGGGGCTGCTCCATGGGTGTCCATCCAAAAAAGGTCACTTGGCTACTGCCAGGGTTTGTTCAGGCCACGGAGTCTCTACCCAGTTTGCCAGGAGCTTTGAGGCACAGCTGGGCAGGCTTGGTGGAGCTCTGCATGCACTGACACATCGTGGTTCTTGTCTCACAGGGCTGTGGACATCCTGAGGACAGCGTCGGCCACCAGCCACATGCGCCTTCTTATAGCCCGTGATGACGATGCTCGGTAAGGGGGATCTCACGCCGGGAAGAGGCCGTCGAGGCACGCGCCGGCATTAGAGCTGGACTGCCTTTGAGCTAACAGAACTCCAGTACTGTGGTGGAGATGGAGGTGGCCAAGAGTCTTTGATAACTGTACGCTGCTGGGGACTCTCTGGAGCGAGTCCAGAGAAGAGCAACAAAGCTGATGAGGGGCATGGAGAACAGGCCTTATGAGGAGCGGCTGAGAGAGCTGGGGGTGTTTAGCCTGGAGAAGAGGAGGCTGAGGGGAGACCTCATTGCTCTCTACAACTACCTGAAAGGAGGTTGGGGAGAGAAAGGAGCTGGGCTCTTCTCCCAAGTGACAGGGGACAAGACGAGAGGGAATGGCCTCAAGCTCTGCCAGGGGAGGTTCAGGCTTGAGATCAGGAAAAATTTTTCACAGAAAGGGTGATTGGGCGCTGGCAGAGGCTGCCCAGGGAGGTGGTTGAGTCACCTTCCCTGGAGGGGTTTAAGGGATGGGTGGGAGGTGCTGAGGGACATGGTTTAGTGATTGATGGAAATGGTTGGACTCAATGATCTGGTGGGTCTTTTCCAACCTGGTGATTCTTTGATTCTGTGAAGGGAAGTAAAGCTGCAGACCTGGCTCTAGTCCAGCCTCTTCTGGCTCTGCGGGGCATCTCAGCACCCAGCAGATTTCTGCAGGCATTTTCCCAGCTAGGACCATGGCAGCTCCAGCCTGATCTGTAAGGTGACGCAGGCTCCTTCAGCTTCACTGTGTGCTGCTGAGCTGCCCATGGCCTATCATGTCCTGCACAGAGCTTTGGATGGGAATGGAGAGACAGCAGGACCTTCCCTCTCCTTTCCAGTTAGATATGTTGAATTAAGGGTCTTCTTTCCCTAGGCGTTTCCTCCTTCCCAGGAGGGAACCACTGAAACCACTCCTGGGAAAACCTTGCGTTCTCTAGAGATGCTTGGAGGATTAAAAAGGAGAAGGGAAAAGCTCAGTTTTGTGTTGGTTGGATTCAAGCTGTGTGGGTCAATAATGGTGTCATGAGAGAGGGCAGGCTTGTGGAAGCCAAGGTATGGGGACCGTGGGGTCTCGGATATCTGGCTCAATGTGCTGGAGCATCCTCCTCTTTTGAACATACACATGGGTCTGGAAACTTGACGTGCAGCCGAAACCACTGAAATGAGAGTGGGTTTAGGTGAAGTGCAGCCGCAGGCAGGCAAGCTGGGGTGCCAAGGCTTCGCTCTGCTTGTGGGTGGCTAACGATCACACAGCCATTTGCTAAACGTACCCACAGCCTGTTAATGATGGAGATGATGATGGTTTTATTCCTTATCCATCAGCAGCTGTGGAGCGCTGCTGCCTTAGCAGAGAGTGAGAGTGCTGTAATGACAGGGATGAGGCTAATTTCGATACAGCAATATCCTGGCAGAAGAATCATTTGCTATTAATGATGGACTGCCGTTACCTACCTCTATTCCACTCTTGTGGTGACAATAATGCCTCAAATTATTGTATTAAATGCAATTCCTTCAGCACCTGCTAAGGAAACACTGGGTGAAGTGAGCAGGTCAGCAGAGCCAGGCTGGTGAGTTTGACCCTTGGGAGTAAGGATGCGCAGCATTCACTTCTGCTGCAGCAGTCACTGTGCTGCCTTCAAGGTGGAAAAGGTAGCAGACATCTCCTAATGTCCCTGTTCTGAGGGGCTGATGCTGGAGCTGCTCCTCAGCAAGCTCAGGGTTTTCTCAGGGAAACTATTTGCCAGCCGGAGCCCCCAGAGCAGGTTTTCTGCCTTTGCCCACGTTGATCTGTCCCAAGCTGTTCAGGCATCCTGATGTGCCTCCTAATATCTTAAACTACAGCAGATGTTTCTTAAAATACATGCCTGTGCGGCTTTGCCAGCAGCTCTGGCTCCCTCCTGCATCTGTTGGCAGCCTGAAAACCAGCCGAGGGGGACTGGGAGGGCAACCGGGCTTGAAGCAATTGCTTTGGCCTCCCTGTGCTGCTGGTTGTCTCTTAAATCTGTGAAAGGTCGGAGGGCAGGGAAGTAATCAGGTTAGGTTTTTTTAAAGATTTGCAGAGATTTCCCTTACGTAATCACCTCCGAACTGTTTAACACACGCACACATATCGCTGGGATTAGGGGCTGTGGCAAAGGCGGGGGAGGATTTTTCTGCTTTTGGGTTTTTTTCCTTAGTTTTGCCTATATTTTATTGATGCTTCATTATCTTTTAAGTCTGTCCTTGTGCGTGGGTGAGCAGACAGCCCTCTGGGCCCTCTGCCTCTGGAGGTGATGCCCATGGGGCTGCATCACCCTGAACTCCCAAGAGCTGAGGGCAGCCTTGCACCTTCCCACTGCCCAGCGAAGTGGCTCATGAGACACAAAAACTGAAGGAAAGCACGGGGAGGACTGCAATTCAGTGTATCTGCAAATACCCCCACACAGGTCATCTTCATAAACCCCAGGTGCACAAAGCATGCTGGAGGAGGAAACGCGGTGGCTCTGGGTTTGGAAGACAATGCAGCTCGCCTGCCAATGTTCCCAATGACTCAGCTAAGGAGCATTTTGTTGTGGTTGCCCTCGAGTGGATCTGACTCATAAACATTATTATTTGTCCCTGGAGTTAATTATAGATCCAAATTACCTGTGCTCTTAATGGAACTCAGCCCTGGTGTGTACAAGATGCATGTTTTCAGCCTGTCGCATCAGTTGTGCTGCAGACAGCAGCACTAATGCCAGGTCTGAAAGCAGAAAATTCAGATTTGGAGCTGGACCCACTGTGTTTGGGTGATGGCTGGATCTGATTTTCATTTGTGCTCATCTTTAGCTAACCAGGATAATTTTATTGCATATGCATAACTATTGTTTATTCATTCTCAGCCTGAAAATTACAATGATTTCTTCCTTCTATGCATTGTGCATCCTGGTTTGTCAGGTTTATCACTGTGAGAAAGCCTGTCTGCGCTGCCCCTCCTGGTACTCGCATGATAAAATGCTGCATACATTGCATCTTTGCATGATACGCACAGTCATCACGGTGGAAATGGGTTATTGTATTAAAAGGGCTGCCACAAGCAGTAAAGAAAGAAATCTGCTTTGCTGCAAACGCATAACCAATGCCAACCAAGACCCAGGAATCAGCAGAGAGGCTGCTGCTTGAGGGAGGCTGCAAGTGTCCAGCACTGGAACAGGCTGCCCAGGGAGGGGGTTGAGTCACTTTCCCTGGAGGGGTTTAAGGGTCAGGTGGATGAGGTGCTGAGGGACATGGTTTAGTGATTGATGGGAATGGTTGGATTCGATGATCCAGTGGGTCTCTTCCAACCTGGTGATTTTATGATTCTATGAATGCAAGGGAATCCCCTTTTTTTCCTGCCATGTGACAGCTGTAGCTCAGCCCGCAGGCTGGTTTTGAGCCCCTGGTGATGACCTGGATATCAGTTTTGGGGTTGAGTCCTGACACCCCAAGGTCACTGGGGAGAACCATGCATCCTGTTCCCCAGGAGCAGAGATGCACTTGCATGGGGCAGCGCTTCCCAGGCATTTATTGACAAGCAAAGACAAGCAGTGACATGATGTGCTGCCAAGCACAGCTAGTGTGGAGGCTTGGGAGGTGCTGGCTCTAGCAGGTCTGTGCCAGGATGTACTTGGTCTCCGTGCTGGAGGTGATGCTCTGGAGCATCATCCCAACCAGGCAGTGGTGGATGCCCTGCGTCTGCTGCGAGCTGGGCATGAGAAAATCTGCTTCTGTGACGCTTTTGCAGTGCTTTGGGTTCACAGTTCCCCCTGTCCCGCGAGCTTTGTTTATTTGAGAGAAGCTATTAATTTACCTGATGTCACCAGCTGCTCTTTCTGCCCCAGCTGAGGTTTGCAGACACTCTGCTCTCGTGTAACCTTTGATGTAGGATTCACCCTTTGTTCTCCCAGGAACAAAAGGGCAGGACAAAGAGGTATTATGAGAAAGAACAACAATATTTAGCAGGAAGACTGACCCCCTGCTGCTTAATCTCCCACAAAATCAGCCCACAGCTGGCTGGCAACCCCATTATCCCACTCCACTGTGGGGCTGGCTGACAGCTGTGCAGGTCGCAGCTCGGTGACTGGGATCCTCCAGACCTCAAATGTCTGTATCTTAAGGAAAAAGAGCTGGAGAAAGGATTGTTAAAATGAACTTTCCACCTAAAACAATCCCACATTCTGTTTTCTGAATAAACCTGGATGCTGTGGACTTGCAGACACCTGACAGCTCCAAAGGTTTCAGTAGGGGTCAAATTTTAAATATTAAAGACATCTTCTGAAGTGTCCCAGTGTTTGAAAGCTCAAAGCAAGGCTTGTTGGCATTCCTTCAATGGACTTGTTTATTAATCAGTAACGTTTGGGCATCACCTGCCCGCCTGCCAGTTCCTTTAAATACAGTACTGAGCACAAAATGAATTCTCAGAATGACACCCCAAAGCGCATTGCTGGCTGCAGGGATAAGTTACTCAAGTTAGTCATAGGTTTATATCCTTGGTGGAACCAGGGCTCACAGAATTGACCAACAAAGCAGGAGCTGGAACAGTTGCTCATGATGATTTAGATCCATCGTCCCTGCAGCAAACAGCTGGGCTGGACCCAGGTTTGCAAAGCGACCCTGAGCTCAGAGCTCGTTATTCAGGCTCTTCAGCAAATAATGATATATATTCCTTTGTAGATGAACT
Organism: Clamator glandarius; assembly: GCA_033459285.1. Taxonomy (NCBI): domain Eukaryota; kingdom Metazoa; phylum Chordata; class Aves; order Cuculiformes; family Cuculidae; genus Clamator; species Clamator glandarius. The sequence continues at coordinate 468,308 of JAUNZM010000625.1, forward strand.
TAACTTAAAGAACAATAAAAATGTACAAGTCATATGTGACCTTGCTTACAACAGTTTGACAGGAAGGATTGGTGATGGGGTTTGCGTTGTTTAGCAGGATTTATGGAGTTCAAGAGCTCCAGACTATTTGCATTTGCATTGACTAAGAGTTTTTTAGACATTGTTTTAAGTTCATAACCTGTTCTGTGCTCTGATGGATTATTGTCTGAGGAAAATGTAACAATAGACAGTGATCGAAACACCCAGCCCAAAACAAAAACCCTGCTGCTTATGGCTCAGTAGCCACGTTAGGGTCCAGCACGTTAGACCTGCCATTCCAACAGGCCAAGGAGGGACAAAGCCATCCCTGGATGAGCTACCAGTGAAAGAGGAGTGTGAATCACTTTTAGAAATACAGTGGAAAGTTTCACTGGAAAGTTGCAAACATTGTGTTAAGGGCAGATTCATCCAAGGCTTAACCCAGAGAACAGCAAACAGCTGCTCTGGGGTCGTAGGATCATGGAATCATGGAATGATTCGGGTTGGAAGGAACCTCAAAGCCATCAGTTCCATCCTCTCCCATGGGCAGGGACACCTCCCACTGGATCAGGGGCTCCAAGCCCCATCCAATCTGGCCTTGAACCCCTCCAGGGATGGGGCAGCCACCACTGCTCTGGGCAGCCTGGGCCAGGGCCTCCCCATCTGCACCATTCTTCCATCTTCTTGGGGCTCATACCTCTATTGCAGCGTTTACTGCTATGAAACTGTTAGTGAGAACAGTTTTGTGGAAGATGGGGTCTTTGAACAAAGTCATTGTCTTCTTTTTAAGGTCCTGGGTTTAGTACATAGAGACAATAGTGTTGATGCACAGTAGTGGGATTCACCAAGGCTTTCCACTGCGTATTGTGTGCCACGGATATAAAATTAGCATCAAATAGCATGAATAAGGCATACATTTGATGGCAATATTAGATATGGCAGGCACTGCTCTTTGAAGTTCATTAAGGAGCTGGTTGTTAATGGGAAGACATAAATTACTGAGAGCATTTCCAGCAGGAACCTAAAGAGCTGATGATTCATTCATCACTTAATATTGTTGACTCCCATCTAGCCAATAATATGACATCTGTCCCGGTAAAGTACGCAGATGACACAATATCTGCTGGTGTGTAAGAGCAGTCTCCTCGCTGAGGACACTTTGCTGTGGCTGGTTGCCTACAGCCTCGCCTGGAGCTTGTCTGACTGTCAAGTGTAAGAGCTCGCTAGTCGCAACCAGACTTTTCCTGTGGCTACAGCATCAAGGAGGCACCTTCCCATGGGGATTCCCTCATGCCTTCAAAACAGACATCTAACGTTGTTACCGTGGCCACAAAAACAATATTTTCAAGGCCTCTCCCCATCGCCTGGTGGCTTATTTAATGACACCTGTAAGAAATCAGCCATCCTTGAGGCTCTTCTCTGTGTCAGAAGGTTGGATTGATCAGGTAGTGTTGGGTTATGAAGGCAGAGGAGTCACAGAGGGACAGCTTGGTCCTGGGATAGAAGAGCCAGTGTGACAGAGACGGGCAGAGGGGGCCGATGCTTAAACACGGCATCCTCTGTGAGAGGGTCATAGCAGCTCAAAGAAGGAAAACAGAAACCATGCAGGAGATGGTGAACGTGGTTAGTGGTGGTTCTTACTGGGATTTAAAACCACAACATGATAGACTTGGTGAAAGGAAGGTCACAAAGCCATTCATCTGTTGTGTACAGGTAGTTACAGGTCATCAAGGACTCGGCACACATGATGGTCGAACTCAGCTTGGAAGGGAAGCATTAATGAAGGCCCTTGGGCACAGAGGCAGCTTTCCAGGTGTTGTTGTGGATAAGATTGCTTTGCAGGGAGGCAATATAGGAAGCAGGGGGGGGTTATGTCAGGACAGAGGAATCTTGCGAAATGTTTGTGAGCTCCCATTCCTCCCTGCTCTTGAATTCACCAACAAGCCCTTAGGATCTTGCTATCTGTGAATGTAGCATGTGTGGAATTCAGCATGAGCTACTGGGAAGAGCACACAAGCTTGTGCTGCCCCAGAGTGCTTTCTGCATGTAGCTCCACCTGAAAACTTTCTAGGGCAGAGAATCATAGAATCATAGAATCACTAAGTTGGAAAAAACCCACTGGATCATTGAGTCCAACCATTTCCATCAATCTCTAAACCATGTCCCTCAGCACCTCGTCCACCCATCCCTTAAACACCTCCAGGGAAGGTGAATCAACCCCCTCCCTGGGCAGCCTCTGCCAGTGCCCAATGACCCTTGCTGTGAAAAATTTTTTCCTAATGTCCAGCCTGAACCTCCCCTGGCAGAGCTTGAGGCCATTCCCTCTCGTCCTGTCCCCCGTCACTTGGGAGAAGAGCCCAGCTCCCTCCTCTCCACAACCTCCTTTCAGGTAGTTGTAGAGAGCAATGAGGTCTCCCCTCAGCCTCCTCTTCTCCAGGCTAAACACCCCCAGCTCTCTCAGCCGCTCCTCCTAAGGCCTGTTCTCCAGCCCCTTCACCAGCTTCGTTGCTCTTCTCTGGACTCGCTCCAGAGCCTCAACATCCTTCTTGTGGTGAGGGGCCCAGAACCGAACACAGGATTCAAGGAGCGCACTGAAAGGGCACACTGAAGCTCCAGCCCATCACAGGAAAGCTGTACTGCCATGAGGTTGATTATTTATCGACCTTAAGCCTTGCACAGCCTCTTGACACTGTAGGGGTTATGCCCTTGTGCACGAGAAAGCTCCAACAGCTCCCCATGGCTGGGGGAAATGAGCCCTGCATGCTTGGGAGTAAATCACTGCCAGCAGAGACGCTGTTATTGTGCCATCGGGTGGGGAATGGTTTTGAGCAGCAGCTGACTATTCCATGTTTTTCTTCCAGGAGAGAGTTCTCCGAGCTATTGGAAAAGTTTGGCTCCCAGAGCAATACGGGCTCAGCACGGAGCTCGCCGATCCTCCACAGTGGCAGTAAGTAGCTCAGCCTGCCTCAGGGGGAAACACAAAGTTGCTCTCTCTGCCAATAGAGCCTTCTTCAGCCCATTGTTGTTTTGAGGGAGGTTTGGATTTGTGTAGGTGTTTGGGTGGAGATTTGAAGGAAGAGAAATTCTGCTTATCCTTATTGGAAAGAGTCAGTGTGTCCTGCGGCGCAGAGCAGCAGGCACAGCTGGTCCTGCGTGCGCAGAGCACCCAGCGAGGTGGAACTGAGCTGGGGTCCTACCAGCTCCCCAGATCCCCAGATTCTGCTTAACCGACGTGCTTGGGCAGGTAGCCCCAGCAGCATCCATCTCTGCAGGTGCAGTTTCCTACTAGGAATTTCCAAAGCATTTCAGCAATTGTTCATTCGATGATCATTATTTTACTTTGCAAATGGAAACTGTTTAATGGGATGCAACAAGGTTAACCTAAGCGGGCTGCACCAAATCGTGTGCATGTAGGAAAAGAAGGTGTCCCCTGGCTTGGTGTGCTACCAGAATGCTGCCAACCCTTCCCCTATGACACAGATACAGCCCCATGCAGGATTGTGCCGAGGAGGCTCTCCATGAGCCTTAGACTGAGGGCTATAAGTTTCCCCAAAGAGCTAGGGAAATAGTGTCAGCTCTCAGTGGCAGAGAGGGGAGGAGGGTGATGCTGGAGTATTTGTATTCCCTGACTGACTCTGACTTTGTTGTTCAGGTCGATACCTGGAAAGTACGTCCTCAGGCTCCTCCTCACGCTCTCAGAGCCCGCTGCTGCTGAGCCCTGCCAATTCCCACGGCCCATTTGTTGGGAACCCGGCATACTCCCCTCACACACAGTATGTACAGGGCTGGCCCTGCAGAGCCTGTCCCTCGTTTCAGTCATAAAGATATCGCTGAGCGTCTAACACTGTCTCAGGGGCAGATGCAATAAATAATTCCAGTGCTGGAAGGACTGCTTTGGGCATCCTTATGTCCTCTATCCTGTTGTATCACCTCAATGGTTAGGACAACATCTTCTACAAGTCCTTGTCGCTGTGGCATCTTGACTGTTCCTGGGAAGCCTGTGCCCAGGAGCTGGGAAGCTTCCCATTTGAGGCAGTCAATATGTCTGCAGTTTGTTAACGATAAAACTGCTCCTCTTCCTTCCCTCTGAAAGCCCGGGGAGAAGGCTTAGAGACAGCTGAGAGGAAGCTGCACATCACCTTTATAAACAATGCCATGAGTGGAGTGTTTCTGAGAGGCCAGTGGTGCTTTCAGAAGGTGTTTCAGGAACTTGTTTGCTTTTGCCTTGTTTTCTGGCATCTTGGCATCGTGCAACAAAGAGCACGAGCACTGCCCTCTTGATGCAAACACTCCTGACGCTCTTTGCTTTGGTGTCAACCAGCGGTTGCCTCTAGACACCGCATCCTTTTGTCTCCAGAGTATCTCCTGGAGCATGTGTTTTCATGTGGTCACCTATCCCTTTCATATTTCACAGGGTCAGTGGTTTAGACAAGCAGAGCTTGTTTTTCTGTGCACTCATCCCCAGGGTGCTCAGGGTTGACCCTTCAGAGGACAGTTCAAAGGGTGTCAACAGTTGGGAGCTGGGACCATTCATCCCCAGGGCTTGCATGTTCCCTTCTTTTGACAGTATAAACAAGCCAAGTCACTGGTAGAAAGAATCAGGCCCCACTGTAGAACCAGTACATCCTCTTGCTGAACACCAGCTCTTTAGTATGGATTTGCAGAGGACAAATATTTGGCACTAGAGGTTTAAGCTGCTTGCATGGTGCAAGAGACCCTTAGAGAGGAGAGGCCAGCTCACCTGCTCGGCACCTGGTTTGGACAAACCAGCACCTTTCCTCTGCTGTTAACCAACTCCAGGCTGTGATATAGGCTAGAGGGAACCTGGATTGGTGGCCTACTCACTCAGTGCTGCTTTCCTCTGCCGTGTTCTGTTTGTCTCCATGACAGGCCCTAGAGTCTTCTTCTTGGAGCAACATGAGCTGTTTGAGATCCTAGACTATTGATCACAGCTGGGTACTAGTGGTCAGCTGCAGAGATGTAACTGGGGCCATCAGGCTTTTGCTGCATGTAGTTGCCATCCCTCGTGCTCACTGCAGGTTGTCCCCAGTCCATGCATCTCTCTGTGGTGTCATCTGAGATCCTGCCAAACCACCGAGCAACAGGACTCAGATAGGATTCAGTCTCACCTAGACATTGTCTGATATTTTCATTGGAATTGAAGGGCTTGATGCTGCATGTTGTGACATGGTTTTCCTAAAATATTTCTTAGAGCAAGGTTTTCCATGAGATGTTTTCTGCGTGAGTGCTGCCCCTATCCTCCATCAGCCACCTTGGGGGTGCTGGCAGTGTCCTCTGTCCCTGGGATGTCTGGCCCCTGGGAATGGGCTATTATGCATTGCTGTCACGGTGAGGCATGGGATGCACAGCTGATGTTGCATTTGAAGTTATTTGGTTACACAAGGAGTAGCAGAAACTGCAGACCAGTTGGTGAGAGGCTGCTGTGCAAACAATCTGAGAAGGAGAAAATCCACCTGCATGCAGACCATGAGGAGGCAAATGCTTGCTGACCCTTGGATGCCACCAAATCCTTCCCCAGCACCTCTCTGCTGCCATGTGGTCAGTGAAACCTCATAGCAATTGCTAAACCCCCTCCTGGCATGGAGCTGCCTCTTGGCTGCTGTTGAGCAGGCAGCTCTTGCAGTGCAGGGTTATTGCTCCTTTTGCAGTGCAGCCTTTGCTGGGAGCTGTACCACAGCCACAGCAGTCAAACAGTGTGGTGGCTACTGCCATAAAAGTGCTGAAGGGCTCATTTCTTAGGGCATCTCACAGGATCTGGAGCCCAAATCTGAGTTAGAACACACAACTGTGCATTCTGAGCTTCACTGTGACATTTGCTAAGGCTGCTTTCAATGACCAGTCTGTAAATTGCTGTCTAGATTCAAACCATAACTCCATCAATCTTTCATGTGCTTCTGGCTATAAAAACCAAGAGTGCCAAATATATTCTGGCTAAACCTTCAATATCCTCCCTCTTTATTTTCTAAATGCTAACGAGTGTTCCCCAGTATTTGGGATTATGCATGGCAGTCACCTTCATGATGCTGAGCAATATCTACTGAGAAACTGGAGCCCTAACCTCTTCTTTCCGAGGCTCAGTGCAAGAAAAGATGCAGAGGCATAAAAGGTTGGGAGAAGTTAGAAGGATCATGCATGGGAAGAAAGCCAGGCAGAATTTTTTCAGCGATATTGGGAAATAAATCAGAACACCTTGAGTCACCTCCTGACGTCTCTCCCTTGCAGCTGCTCCATTGAATCAGGAATCCAGAGCATTTCTATAGCAAAATCCGCCGGCTTAGGGCTGACAATCAGTGGTGGATCTAACAGGCCTGATGGCCCCATGATTTATGTTCAAGAGCTTATGCCAGATGGTGACTGTTACAAGGTAAGCTTGATGGCTTCGCAATGGGGACCTCTACAAGAGGCTGTAGCTGTTCTGAAGCAGCTTTTCTAAGAATGGATGAGTAATTGCACGGCCTAATGAGGATCTGTGGTACAGAAAAAGGCTTTGGGCAGAGAGACATTTCTTCCCAATGCTCTGACTTTCTCCTTCTTTGTTTAGGATGGTCGGCTCCGACCTGGTGACCAGCTAATCGCTATCAATAAAGATTCTTTGGTGGGCAGCACGCATGAAGAGGCCAGAAAAATAATTGCAAAAGCCAAATTCAGGTGGGCATGGAATGTGTTTTCTGTCATCATCACGATGCTGCTGAGTCTTAGGCAGAAATGCTTCATGTCCTTGTAGAAGCCTGAAGAATTTTAGTGTTAAATGATGCTTCAAGATAGTCCTGACAATCTCACTGTAGCCCATGTAGGCTGCACCAGCTTGGGCTGCACCCTACATGGGCTGCAGTGAGATAGTCCCAGAGAAAAATCCACAAGCATGGAAGTTCTGCAAATCTGTGCTCTTTTTTTTCCTGTTTTTGTTAATAAAATGTGCTGTATTTATTTTTTTAAGACATGAAGGAAACACAGAAGTGGCCTTTATTCCTGGAAAGGGACGGTTACACCCTGGACTGTCAGTTCATAACAACATCCCATCGCCGCCTCCAAAGGCTGTGGGGAACGGGCTGAGCTCCTGCAGACTGAAGGTCCATGTGAGGTCCCCAGAGGTAGGTCGAAGTACATATCTAAAGGAACATCAGCCCTGTGACCTTTCTTTGATCAGAAAACTCTTCTTCAGGGACTGCAGGGTCATCCTGGGCAGTGAAAGCATGCAATGCTGATGTGTAACCCTGTAAAGGCAGGCACTTTAAATCTGGAATGTTGTTTCTTACACCTTGGGTTTGAGACAGTGAAGGATCTGTGGAGGTAATGAGAGGAGTTTCTTCACCGGGGCCTCCATTCAGGCCTGTTTCAAAAGTCTCCGGTTCTAAAAAACCAAACCTCTTCTTTGGATGGCAACCTGCACCTCATTCAGTATCAGTCATAGGGCTGGAAGGGATCTCGGGAGTCAGTTTGATCTCATCTCCCATCCAAAGGCAGGAACAACTCGCTGTTCTTAAAGACCTCTAAGAGGATGAATCCGCAGCAGCCTGTTTCTGTTCTTCATGAACCTAATGATAAGGCAGGATCATTCTTCCCAGGAAGCCTCACTCCATGTTGTGTTTGCAGAGACAAGCGCGGGAGTGGTGCGTGATGAGATAGGATTGAACCACACCACTCTCATGATAAGTTAGTTCTGTGGCTGGGTTCTGTGCATTTGTTGCTCCTTTCCTGGGCTGGTGTGTTGCCGATTGTCTCTTCTGCTATCTTCCACATAAACCTCCTTCAGAAAAGGTTGTCTGGAAGTTCCTTTAATTCAATCGTAGAATCACTAGGTTGGAAAGAACCCACTGGATCATTGAGTCCAACCATTCCCATCAATCATTAAATCATGTCCCTCAGCACCTCATCCACCTGTCCCTTAAACACCTCCAGGGAAGGTGACTCAACCCCCTCCCTGGGCAGCCTCTGCCAGTGCCCAATCACCCTTTCCATGAAATATATTTTCCTGATGTCCAGCCTGAACCTCCCCTGGCCCACCTGCACCAGAGGCGTACATGGTGCCTTTGCTGTTTATGAGCTGGATGGGTTACTTTCTCTTGATCACCTCTATTTTCTGCTCCTCATTTGCACCAAAAGATTCTTCTTAATGATTCTCTGTGCTGTTTTGTCTTGCTTTTCTAGAACAGACGTGAAAATCACTTTCCCGTGCCTTCTTTGTCACCGGACATTTGCCCACCAGAGCTTACTGTCTCAGGTAAGAGCCCTGCCAATTTTTTTTCTGTGGGTGGGTAACAGATGCAGCCGTGGCTCCTCGGGGATGAGGGTCATGAAATTAACTTTTATCAGTGTTTATGCTGCTGTAGTGGAGTCTAATAGGGTGATGATAAGACTCAGCCAGCTAGGAGAGAGTCAAGGCAGCAGCTTGGCTTGCTCAGCAGGTGTTAATGATGTCTGTGTTTGTCTTGAGTAGCAAAATGCTTTATTAAGACAATCAGAGGGCTAACGTGTTCATAGGAGACAACTTCTTCCACTTACAGCCTGTTTTCCATCCAGTCTTTGCCCACATGCAAAGCTCATGTCTGCCTTGCATCCAGGAGGCCACATTCCAGGCAACATTTCCTTCTGCTGGAAATTGGGGGTCCTCGGTGTCACTGTATAAAAAAGTCAGTTAATGACAGTTGTAATGGACCCAGCAGCCCTGAGCATCACACAGGCAGTAAGGATGCCCTCAGTTGGTCAAACTGGGAAATTGCCTATAGATGTGATAAAGTGACATTTCTTTTCACATCCAAGCTCCATGTTTTGTTTATTTTCCATACTGTTTTTTCTCTCCATGCACTGAGTCCTGTACTGACCTCTTAACTTTTGTGGGAGAGACCCATTTTGTTCACCGAACAGGGTAGCAGCAGGAGCTCAAGTCACTCTGTAGCTTCTCAGGGACCACAGGGAATCTCAATAACTCCCAAGAATCATAGAATCACCAGGTTGGAAAAGACCCACCGGATCATTGAGTCCGACCATTCCCATCAATCACTAAACCATGTCCCTCAGCACCTCATCCTCCTGTCCCTTAAACCCCTCCAGGGAAGGTGACTCAACGCCTCCCTGGGCAGCCTCTGCCAGTGCCCAATGATACTTTCTGTGAAATATTTTTTCCTAATGTCCATCCTGAACCTCCCCTGGTGCAGCTTGAGGCCATTCCCTCTCGTCCTGTCCCCTGTCACTTGGGAGAAGAGCCCAGCTCCCTCCTCTCCACAATCTCCTTTCAGGTAGTTGTAGAGAGCAATGAGGTCTCCCCTCAGCCTCCTCTTCTCCAGGCTAAACACCCCCAGCTCTCTCAGACATTCCTCTTGTTCTCCAGCCCCTTCACCAGCTTCGTTGCTCTTCTCTGCACTCGCTCCAGAGCCTCAACATCCTTCTTGTGGTGAGGGGCCCAGAACTGAACACAGGATTTGAGGACTCAGTATTCAGGAAGGTGACCTCCAGCAAAATACCCGATGTCCCTGTGATGTGTCCCCATCCAAAGGAAAAGCTGGGCTTTCCGTAGTGAGTCCCTGGCCAACACAGCCCATCACACTGGCAGCCGCGCCCTCATGCCCTGCGCCCTGCTGAGGCTCTGGCCCTGCTTGCAGATCCCTGTGCTGTGTTGTAATTCCCATCTGGAAGGCAATGAGTGATCGTTGCAAGGTGAATTGTGTTTAGTCTATAGCTGGGAATACTGGCAGAGACAAGGAGCAGGCAGTGCTGGGCTGGGGCTGTGTCAACACGCTGCTCCCGGGGATCCCTGTTTCACCTTGGGCTGGCATCAGCCTCCAGATGGCATCAGCCTCCATGTGCCATTAGCCTCCACCTGGCATCAGCCTCCACCTCCCGTGCTCCTGCAGAGCCCCCCGGACAGGGACTGCCTTGCTCGGAGCATCCTGCAAGCTCTCAGGAGGCCACAACCAGCAGCCAGTGTTGGGGAGCAAAGCTCTGGATCGTGCAGGCAATCCAGCAAATCCCGGTGACCTAATCGCTTCCTGACTGAGCTGGTGGATTGCATTACACGTGGGGTTTTGATGTAAAATGCTGAGGAGGGTTTGTGTCGGCGTTGTCATCCATGAAAACAGACAAATGTCTTTTGAAAGAGCAGCAGTGAGGCTTGGAGACTGGGCCAGTGCCTCTCCGTGGGTGCCTGGTGGATATCCTGGATACAGGCTTGTCCAGAGCTGACAGCAAAGCCGTGAGGAGCTAATCCTGATTAGCCACGCATCGAGAGGTGACAGCTCTGCCCTTGAACCTGGAGAGTAAAGTGCTGGTGGCCGATCCAGCAAACCCATTTGTTACCTCTTGCTGCTTCCCAGCTGCTGGCATTAGCAGAGGGGATGAATGTTAGAATCATGGATTCACATAATGGTTTGGGTTGGAAGGGACCTTAAAGATCACCCAGTTCCAACCTCCCTGCTATGGGCAGGGACACGTCCCACTGGATCAGGCTGACTGAGGTCCCATCCAACCTGGCCTTGAACACCTCCAGGGATGGAGCATCTACAACTTCCCTGGACAACCTGTGCCAGTGCCACTCTCATTGTGAAGAATTTCCTCCTTATGTGTATTCTAAATCTTCCCCTTTCCAATTTAAAGCCATTCCCCCTCATCCTATCGCTACAAGCTTTTATAAAAAGTCCCTCCCCAGCTTTCTTGTAGTCCCCTTCAAGTACTTGAAAGTCACTATAAGGTCTTCTCAGAGCTTTCTCTTCTCCAGGCTGAAAAACCCCAACTCTCTCAGCCTGTCCTCGTACAGGAGGTGCTCCAGATTAGGACGATTCTGCTTGTGCAGCACCTCTACTGCTCCTTGCTGCCTTCTCCTTGTGCCCGATCTCTGCCCTCGTGTTGAGAAGGGTGGGATGTGGGGCACCGGAGAGGTTCAGGCAAAGCAAAGTTACTTAGCAAGATGGGGCTTCCCATGATGTTAACCAGATTCCAAGCCGGTGGAAGATATTGCTCCCTGGGCAAATCCTGTGCTGGTGGCACAAGAAGGGTTGTTGCCCCGGGGCTGGCGGCTTGCGGGTGAGCAGGGCATGCGGGCAGCGGGGCTGCGAGCCCAGTGGGGCTCAGGCAGGGAGCTCCCCAGCAATGCCACCTCCTGCAGCCCCTTCCCCAGGGAATAACACTGCAGTTGCAGACAAGAGTTAATCGCAAGGGGAAGCGAAGTTCCCTCCAGGGATGGAGGAGCTGTCAGCAGCTGCCTTTTTTGACCTCATAGAGCTTCTTGCCAGCAAAGCAGCTGCCCTCATCACCTCTTTCTTCTAGGTGTCAGCCTCACAACTCATGTGGCTCACCTGCCCAGCTGAGGGGACAGGCTTCAAGGCTTTTTTGCAGCCTTGAGGAGTGGGTTTTTTTTGCACTGATGGTTTTCTATGCTGCTTTTAACCAACCAACTCCCATTTCCACAGGTGTTATGAAAGCTAAGGCTGTCTGTTAGGAAGTGTTGTGTTTCAGGTTTGCTCAGTCATAGAATCATAGAATCAGCAGGTTGGAAAGGACCCACTAGATCATCGAGTCCAACCATTCCCATCAATCACTAAACCATGTGCCTCAACACCTCATCCACCAGTCCTTTAAACACCTCCAGGGAAGGTGACTCAACTCCCTCCCTGGGCAGCCTCTGCCAGTGCCCAATCACCCAATTTTTTTCCTAACATCCATCCTGAACCTCCCCTGGTGCAGCTTGAGGCCATTCCCTCTCGTCCTGTCCCCTGTCACTTGGGAGAAGAGCCCAGCTCCCTCCTCTCCACAACCTCCTTTCAGGTAGTTGTAGAGAGCAATGAGGTCTCCCCTCAGCCTCCTCTTCTCCAGGCTAAACACCCCCAGCTCTCTCAGCCGTTCCTCATAAGGCTTCTTCTCCAGCCTCCTCATCAGCTTTGTCGCTCTTCTCTGGACTCAACGGAATGGAATGGAATGGAATGGAATGGAATGGAATGGAATGGAATGGAATGGAATGGAATGGAAGACCCAGGCAGATGTATTTTTTCCCAGATCACTGTAACTACAGATCCCAGGATTGTGATTGGAAATTTGCCATGTGCTATTTTTGCAGTCTCTAGGTCCTTGGATGAAATACCCCATTTTAAACCCTGCAGAAGCCCAGTTTCAGTAAGGGTTTGCCTCCGTATCCAACGCTGGCCTAGCTGAGCCTTCCAGGACTGGATTTGCTAAATCTTGGTCTCTGATTTTTGCTGCACGCACATTATATTTAATGCAACAGGAGTTCTACATATTGCTGTGCAGGCTTCTCTTTCCTCTACCCAAGCGCTCCTCCATTAACTTTTACTTTTGGCTTTTCAGCACCCGCTTCAGCATCAAATCATAAAGCAGCTTCAGGCACCAAACCAAAAGTAGCGTTGGATCCCCATATCCGGCTCAAGGATGGGAAACTGGAACTGGTAAGTGGAACAGGTCCCTCTTCTTAGAACGAGGTCTCCTCTCAACCCTCTGCCAAGGTGCGCTGTGCAGAAAATATTAGCAGACAAAATAAGCCCATAGGAATGGTGTCCTCTTGTTTTTCTGGGAAGAAATCAATTGAGACCTTCTAGTTTTGATTCTTGCACCAGTGTTGCCCTCAGGCATGTGAGGATCAGGATGGGTACAGCACGGGAGTCATTGTGCTGCTTGGTTTCTGGAGGGATTACAAAGTACAAGCCTGAATAGAAATAATCTAAGAGAACCAGCCTGTCTGTCTGCACAGAATAAAGTCATAACTCTTGACCAGTGCTCTAATCCCCACGTACACCATCCTCTGCCAACCAGCCAGTCCCAGCCTAATTCTCCTTCACTCCAGGATGCTGGGAGTTGCGATAGTGCTGGCAATTGGAATGCAGAGCCAGCTGAGCTGCTCAGAGCATTGTATTCCTCATTAGCATCATGCCGCTCGCATGTACGATTAATTAATCTGATGTTTAGACAGAGGCTTAAGAGTTGGCCACAAAACTGTTTGATTGGCAAGATTCTGCTGCCTGGCCGTGGATGCAATGCTTGCCCTTTCCCTGCTCTCGGCATCTGGCAGGGCAGCACAAAGAATCACAGAATGGTTTGGGCTGGAAGCGACCTTAAACTCATCCAGTTTCAGCCCTGCCATGGGCAGGGACACCTTCCACTGGATCAGGGGTTCCAAGCCCCACCCAGCCTGGCCTTGAACGCCGCCAGGGATGGATCAGCCTGGGCCAGGGCTTCCCCACCCTCAACATTTCTTCCTAAGATCTCATTTCAGTCTCCCCTCTGTCAGCTAAATATCATTCCCCTCATCCGATCTCTGCACTCCCTAACCAAGAGCCCTCCCCCAGCTTCCTTGGAGTCCCTTTCAGTTCTGGGAGACTGCTGTAAGGTCTCCCAGAGCCTGCCTATTTCTTTTACAGTGTAATTTTGGATTTCATTTTCACAGCAACCTCTACTCGTCGTGTGTATAAAAGCAGTTCTTCTTTGGTGGGAGGAATGGGGATGCTTGGTTTTCCCTTTTAAATGCTGGTTTTATGAGCAGGCAGCTGCAGCAGTGCCCGCTCAGGAGATGCACACCGACCGGTACATATCTGAGGTGGTTTGGGGATAAATTACCATGCCAGATGAAAACAATTCAGGCTCTTTCCCAGAGTCTGCTGAACTTGATTTTGTCTTTTCTAAGCTTTCAGTTGCTGCTGTCAGCTTCAAAGTAGGATTTGCACAGGTTTATCTGCTTCCGTGTGCTGCCCTGGGGTTGAACTGATAAATATCAGTAACAGACAGGGTATCAGGCATAATTAGAGAGCAAAAGGTGCAATGAAGAGCAAAATGTTTGACTGTCTCCTGTTGCCGTGGGAAATACTCCGTGAATGGCTTTTATCTTCTGGATCCCAAACACAAATCCTGAGCAATAAGAGAAAGAGGAGAGGCTGAGCTCTTGTCTGCTGAGCCTTGCTACAGCTCCATGGGCTTTTTGTAAAGATCCTGGCAAGCCGTCACAGCTGCAAACCTGCCTGCATTCTGTATAAAGTGTTTTTGCAGGGATGTGAACATGTCCCTGTCTTCAGAAACAGACATGCAAGGGAAAGTAGAGACTGGAAATCCAGCCCGAGCTTGCTCTTGGGGGAGATGCTGCCTGGAGAGCCACTTCCAAGAGAACCCAGCACCATGTGTCTTCCCAGCACGTACTTCAAAGAGTTGCTTTTCCAGTATTTTTCCTTTTAAAGGCTCATTGTTTCTGCTCAAGGTTCTGCAGTATCTTGGTCTGGACGTGACTGAGGAGAAGAAACGGCAGTTGCGGCAGAGCTTGACCACAGACTCGCAGGGGACAGTAGCCTACGGAGGTGAGCAGGGACCAGGGCTGCTGCATTTCTCAACTGTTGCATTGCTCTCTCCAACTCCCTGAAAGGAGGTTGTGGAGAGGAGGGAGCTGGGCTCTTCTCCCAAGGGACAGGGGGCAGGATGAGAGGGAATGGCCTCAAGCTCTGCCAGGGGAGGTTCAGGCTGGATATTAGTAAAAAATTTTTCACAGAAAGGGTCATTGGGCACTGGCAGAGGCTGCCCAGGGAGGGGGTTGAGTCACCATCCCTGCAGGTGTTTAAGGGACGGGTGGACGAGGTGCTGAGGGACATGGTTTAGTGACTGATGGGAATGGTTGGACTGGATGATCCGGTGGGTCCTTTCCAACCTAGTGATTTGATGATTCTATGATTTCTGGGTGGATTGGCTGGAGGCTAAGAAAGCAGAGGGGCACCTGCTGAGAGGTAGCAGGTAATACCCCTGCCTGGGTATTGAAATAGCTTCAAAATAGCTAAGGAAAGTCACTAGTACCAGACCAGGCGTTTGGTAAAAACATCTATAACCTGCAAACAGAAAGGAAGTCGGTGTGAGGGCTTCACTTTCCTTAACCCCTAGTTTGCCCACAGGAGCTGCCAGGGGACACACAGACACACACAAACCTGCTCTGCTTTCAGTAAGCTGCCAGAGCATCTCTGGCCTGCAGGGTCTGCTCCTCAAAACTGTTTTGCTGAAATTCAAAGGAATCAAAGCAGTCCCGACAGACCAAACAAGCTTGTAAAGCGCAGCACTTCTTGGATGTCTGTGTTTGTGCAGAGAGAGCGACGGGATACGGAACCATGTGCCTCTCCTGGGAGTGCCTGACTCCAGAGTTCATGGCAATAGAAATAAGGATGATTCAGGGCATTCAGCAAACGCACTGGCAGGAAAGATGCTGTTCTCGTGGAAAGGCTCTGGCTGCTGCTGCAGCCCCGGGCTGAGGAGTGGAGGGGCTGGAACCCCAATCTTACCTCCCTTCTTATCTGTCCTGCATGACCTCTTACTCAGTGCTTTCCTCCATATCCAAAAGCAAAACAGATCTGGCTTTTCAAACTTGTCAATGGAACAATTTTTCTGAGTTCTGAAGTAATTGAGTTGGGTTTTGCTTAAATCAGCAACCCAATAACTGCCAGCAGGCAGGCAGGTGCCTTTTTTCACAGAAATGTGGGGTTTGGCTTCAAATTCTACAACTCTGAGAACTGCAATTGTGAAAATTCTGCTTCATGGTGGGGGGGAAAGGGGGGTAGTGGAGTGTGTTAAAAGTTTAATTTTTTTTCAGTTGAATAAGAAACAAGGGCCCGGTAAAGATTGTCAACAACTTATTGAAGCTTGCTGGGGTTATTGGAGAACCCAGGGGTGTTAGAGCTTGGCATTTTCCAACCTGCTCTGCTCAGCATCTCCAAACGCGCTCTGCTCGGCAGCCAGTGGATCTCCCCAAAATTGCTGGTGTTATCTCCTAATAGACAGTGCTTTTCCCTTTTAGCCTGCTAAAACTGATTGTTTCTCTCAGATCTCCTCCAAGCGCTCAGGAATCTGCTGCAGGAGGAGCTGGATGAGGCTGGTCTGGATGCCAGCTCCCTGCTCTTCACGGAGCATGAAGTGGCCACTTTGCTGGATACGTCGGCTTTTCACTCTCTGGTCAGTCATCCTTCTACTTTGAATCCATGAATCTGCTATGTGATATCCATAATATACGGAGACATAAAAAGCTAAATTACCATTTTGTGGTTGTTATAAAGAGCAAGCAGAACTATGCCTTAGTTACTTCAATTTTAGGAAATTGTATAAAAGACCTAAACCTTCTCATTTTTAATAAGGAAATAACAATATCTGTGGGATGATCTGAAGGAAGCATCCTGGCAGTGACACAGAAGGAAAATTAGCCATAATTAATCAATTCCAGCTAATTCTACCTTGTTTGCATTTTGAAAATTCACTGCAGCAGCTATGTCAGAGATCAGGGAGGGAAACCCTACACTTGAATTATTTAATGGGTTTTTTGATCTGTTGCATAAAAATGCCAGCTCCTTTTCAAAGTGATTTTGATCCATTATTACTGTGGGTATGGAAAACCTGTTCCTGCCTATCCCCTGCCTCCCAGACCGCTGACTCTCTTGGCTGTAATGACAACGAGGAGCTGGAGCACCTGCACCTGGAAATGATGGAACTGCGGCAAGAAGTCCGAAGGCTAAAGGTGGAGCAGATTTCTTGGCTGGTGCCTTCTGGTTTAGCTCGCTGTAGTCATCCGCGAGGGAAGTGGTGGAGCCTGTCCCTCTACAGAAGCCACCAGTTTGCATTCTGTGCATTCCTCATTACAAAGCAGCCTCTCATCCTCAGCTGTGCTTAATTGCCCCTTTCTTGCACTCAACCTCAAATGAAAACTTGCTCGTACAGAAAACATTCACAGCAGTAGGACCAGCAGGGCAAGGGAGAGGATTCTGCTCCTCTGCTCTGCTCTGGTGAGACCCCACCTGGAGCCCTGTGTCCAGTTCTGGAGTCCCCAATACAGGAAGGACACAGAGCTCGTGGAACAGGTTCAGATGATGCCATGGAGATGATCCGAGGGCTAGAGAACCTCCTGTACGAGGACAGGCTGAGAGAGTTGGGGTTGTTCAGTCTGGAGAAGAGAAGGCTCTGGGGAGTTCTTAGAGCATCTTCCGGTGCTGAAAGGGGCTCCAGGAAAGCTGAGGAGGGGCTCTAGATTGGAGAATGCAGGGATAGGATGAGGGGAATGGTTTTGAGCTGAAAGAGGGGAGATTGATATAAGATCTTAGGGAGAAATGTTTTGCTGTGAGGGTGGGGAGGCCCTGGCCCAGGTTGCCCAGAGCAGCGGTGGCTGCCCCATCCCTGGAGGTGTTCAAGGCCAGACTGGATGGGGATTTGAGCCCCTGATCCAGTGGGAGGTGTCCCTGCCCATGGCAGGGGTGGAACTGGATGGGCTTTGAGGTCCCTTCCGACCCAAACCTTTCTGTGATTCTATGCAGCCCCTTTTTAGCAACAAGTTAAATATAGTGAAAAATACAAAGGGATGTATCACAAATAATTCCAGGCTATGGACACGGTAGCACTGCCTGTCCTCCCATCCCAAGGCAGTGGCAGATCACTGCTGCCAGCACCAGAGCTGTGGCCTAGGTTCTGCAGGCACGCAGGTCAAAGCCCAAAACCCCCTGCAGTACGGGAGATTGCCACACGGCTGCTCCTCAACAACATTGCCCTGTTGGGTAGGGGCTACAGGACCAGGGTATCTCCTAGAGACTTTTCTACCATTTGTTCCTTCTAATCTAGTGCAAATATTTTTCCCCAGTCTCTCCTGAAAGAGGTGGAGAACAGCAAGAAGGCAATGGAAGAGGAGCTGCAGAGACTGAACCAGGTCAGTGAAAGGACCAGGGGCCTTGGGGTGGGTTTGGGTTGTTGGCAGCTGAGGGGGATGTGGTGCAGTGACCAGAACTTCTTGCTGCTTCTAGAAAGCCCTGGGCTTCCTCTCCGAGAATCGGACGCTGCACAGCAAGCTGCAGATGGCAGAGGTTGTGCAGAGACAGGCTCACAGCGCGGAGCAGGACTATGAGGAAGTGATCCACCTGCTGGAAGCTGAGATAGCAGAACTGAAGATGCAGTTGGCAGGGAAGAAAGCAAAACACGTCTCTGAAATAGAGGTAGCGCAGCCCTTCAGCCTTGGAGAAATCAGATCCGTGGGGAACAACCCCACAATCCTCCTGACCTTCTTCTATAGGTTCTTCCCTTCTATTTATAACGGAGAAAACAGACATAGTGCACGCACTGTTTGTTGTGTATGTCCAGAGGGCCAGCTGGTCTCTGGGTCTGGTTGAAAGCCTGTCTGATTTCCACTGTCCATTCCAAACAGAGCGTGGTTTTCTATTTGTCAAAAACTAGTGTTTTTTCAAAAGCCAAGGCATCCTCACCCCTTTTTCTTTTCCCCCTCCGGCCTTGTCTCAGGAGGACATCCTGGAACTGAAAAGACAATTGTCTCTGGCTGATGGGCAGCTCCGAAAATCTGAAGTCTCTCGGAAGCGCCTGGAGATCTGCAACAGGAAACTGCTCCTGTTTGTGCAGGTGAGGAGCTGAGCTGCCTGGGGCTGGGGGCAGCGCTGCAGCCTCTTCCCCAAAGGGTGATTTTGCAAGTCCAAATAACTTCCTGCTTCATAAACCAGAAAAGGTATTTTTACTGTCTCATCCTAAAAAGGCACTGTCTGTTGGCTAGGAGGAACCAGGGGATGAACTCAGAGATACTCATCTACCTCTGAGCGATGTGCCACAGTGCAGGGTTTACCTGGTGGCTCTGCTGCCCCCGGCTCATCCTTTGTGATGCTCTGGCTGAGGCTGCTCCAAGGACTCTGCTGGACACAATAGTTGAACCTTCCCTTTGGAAAACTGGATGGTTGCTCCTCTTCATAACAAATGTGAACTCAAAAAGCAGTTTTGCTCTTCCAGTGTTTTTTTCATAGAATCATAGAATCACTAGGTTGGAAAAGACACACCGGATCATCGAGTCCAACCATTCCCATCAATCACTAAACCATGTCCCTCAGTGCCCCATCCACCCGTCCCTTGAACACCTGCAGGGATGGTGACTCAACCCCCTCCCTGGGCAGCCTCTGCCAGTGCCCAGTGACCCTTTCCATGAAAAAATTTTTCGTAATGTTCAGCCTGAACCTCCCCTGGTGGAGCTTGAGGCCATTCCCTGTCGTCCTGTCCCCTGTCACTTGGGAGAAGAGCCCAGCTCCCTCCTCTCCACAACCTCCTTTCAGGCAGTTGGAGAGAGAAATGAGGTCTCCCTTCAGCCTCCTCTTCTCCAGGCTAAACAACCCAGATTTTCTGCAATCACTTACGTAATTACTTTGATTTTTTCATTGACAGTTCCTCTGCTTCACTACCTGTACCAGGAATACAAGCTTGGGTAATTAGTGAACTAGCCAGCATGGCATCACTAGTATTCACTACATCTCCTACAGCTAGTTGTAGCCTGTTCCAAGGGCTCTTGAAATCAGTAGGAAACAGTGAAGCACAATGAAGTGTGGATGCTGTATCCTCTGCTTCAGAAAGGAGGAATAAAAGCACCTCTAGGCCTGCAGCACTGCCAGCTGGTGCCTGTGTGGTTCGGGGCTGGGCTTTGGAAACAGGTTTGACTTGGCCTCAGAGTCAAACATCAGGATTTTGACCACTAAAGCAAAATATCTTCATTTTTTATACACCCCTCAGTGGTGTTTGAGGATTCTCTACCTGTGCATGGTAACAAGAGCTTGCACATCCAGAAACCAGGGATTGCTGGTAGCGATGATCAAGCCTCGCTGAAATGTAGCCTGCAAAACTGTTCTTTGGAAGGGTATTTTTTTATGTTGTATTTAATCTATTTTAGTCCTAGTATTAAAACACATAATTTGGATGTGTCTATGTATTTGCATAGACTGCGAATGTTGCTTGAGTTCCAGAAGTCCTGGAGATATTCACTTCAAGGGCAATGAATAAGCAGAAGCTGATTACTGTCATATTAAATCTGATCACCAGGAAAAACCCACGGGGTTTGTTCTCAGGAATTATTCATTCCTACAAGTTTGAAACCTTTTATTTTTTCCCTTTTTTTGCTGCACGACAGAATGTTCACAAGGTCCTGAGCACACCCAGCTGGTTACCAGGGGAGAAAAGGTAGGAGATGGCTTCTGGGAATCATAAGCAGCAACATGAAATGTCCTTTACTGCCCTTTCTCAGGGGAAGGTGGTTCATGAGTAACCTACCCAGAGTTTCTAAACACATTGTCACTTTGGGAGTGAAACCATGGGAGAGAGATGCTCTGAAGGCTTCTGGGGAATTGGTGCTGGGTGGGGGCTGACCTGCAGTCAACGTTTTTGTAGGCAAAACCCTCCTCTGGTTGAGTTCCTCTTGCTAGCAGAGCCCCTAAGTAGGTTGGTTCAATGCAGCAGAGTTTTCACCCACCTGCTTTTCCCACCACCAGTCAGGGTTTGGTTTTAGGACCATGTCCTTTTTCGTCAGCAGTTACAGAAGCTGATGGAGCATAAGCAAAGAGCCAGCACGATTCCCAGCTGCAGAAATGGCTGCAGAAATAGAGTTCAGGCTTCTGGACTCTCCTTCAACCTGAACTATGTCCTACCACTTGGGAAAATATGTACCACAACTCTATTGTCAGAATACTGGTGCGTTTTTAATTCATTAACTCTATTAAAATATAAGGTCACAATTTCATTAATAATGGCTAGCCCCTTAAAAAAAAAGCCAGTTTTTAAGAATGATAGAATTTTAAGTTTCCAAGGTTTTTACTTCTAATATAATGAAGGAAAGATTGTTTTGAGACATTCTTAAAAATGGGTCGATATCTGTCTGTAACACAATGCTGCAAGTGTGTATAAAGAAGTGTCCTGTGCTGCTGAGTGACCAAGGCACAATCCCCTCTAATATCCAGAATTTATGTGGAATACCCTTCACAAGAGGCTGGCCAGGATTTGCAATGATCACTCTATGACAGAAGTATTGATGGCACTTTCCATATTTTTAAGAGTCAACAGTGACAAGGAAGAGGATAAAACATCTGCAGTCTCAGATACATCTCTTCCATCTTCAGATCTTGTTGACCTTTTGCTTGCAGAAGCTAAAGAGCTGTTAGCGCAAATCCTCTCCAACAAGGACGGTAAGCACTGCATTAACCAGAGAAACTTGCATCTGTACGACTCTCAAGGATGTCTGTTGGTGTTGCAGTTTCCACCACCTTACCTAGTTTTGCCATACCAGTTCAGCCTCCCACACAAGCCTCTGATTCTCTCATGGTAATCAAGCTGTAATTGCACCCGTGTACCTGTGTGACTCATCTCTCAATCTGTAATACAGACTCGATGCGGAAGGAGTCAAAGGGTGCGACTTGTGCCCAGGGCCAGGGGAAAGGCGTTTATCCAGAGGAAAAAAGAGAAACCTAGCAGGCAGGAGGATGGTTTCACAGAACCATAGAAATGCTGGTTGGAAGGGACTGCTGGAGAAGCAGGAGTCAAACCTTCTGCTCCAGGCAGAGCCATCATATTAGGTCTGCAGTGGGTTCAGCCATCTGTGTTTTCGGCCTCCAAGGATGAGGTCCACAGCCTCCCTGGATAACGTGTTCCTGCTCTGTGACAAAGACTTTCTCAGCATCTAGTCTGAGCTCCCCAGGAGCGATCTGTGGCCACTGCCCTTAATTAGATAGTCTGCCACCACCTAGAAGAGCCTGGCTCCAACGTGTTCCTAACTGCCATCGAAGCAGAGGTGGGTGCTACAACTACCTGAAAGGAGGTTGTGGAGAGGTGGGAGCGGGGCTCTTCTCCCAAGGGACAGGGGACAGAACGAGAGGGAATGGCCTCAGGCTCCACCAGAGGACGTTCAGGATGGACATCAGGAAAAAATATTTCACAGAAAGGGTCACTGGGCCCTGGCAGAGGCTGCCCAGGGAGGCGGTTGAGTCACCTTCTCTGGAGGGGTTTAAGGGACGGGTGGATGAGGTGCTGAGGGACATGGTTTAGTGACTGATGGGAATGGTTGGACTTGATGATCCGGTGGGTCTTTTCCAACCTGGTGATTCTATGATTCTTGCCTCTCAGCCCCCTCACTGCCAGGCTGAAGAAGCCCAGCCCTCCCAGCCCATCCCAGGCTCTCCTGGCAGGTTATAAGCCCCAGGGCTTCCTTCACTGGACCTTGTCCAGTTTCTCAGCATCTTTGCACTGGAGATCCAAACCTTCACTACTCCATCCAGATATGATTACAGGAACGTGGAGTACAGGGGAACAGTAATCTCCGTGTTTCCTTGGCATACAAATCAGCCTGGACTCCCTTCCACTCATATCTGTGGATGGGAGAAAATCAGAGAAAAGGCAATGGGCTCCATGGGAGTCAGAATTAACTTCCTCAGTCTAGGACTCTCAGTTTAGTCTTTCTTGGCAGCAGTTACTTGACCCTGCCTGCCTCCTGCCTCACAAAAGGAGAGCTGCTGCTCTCCTTCAGGCTGTGGTCAGGAGCACATACAGCCCCAGATAGGTGCCCAGTCTTTACTCTTTGATGCTGTTCACCAACTACACATGGTAGTGGTCCATGGGTTTTGTCTCAAAGCACAAGGCACAAGCCAAATAATTTTTATTTTTATAGAGTCATAGAATCACTAGGTTGGAAAAGACCCACTGGATCATCAAGTCCAACCATTCCCATCAATCACTAAACCATGTCCCTTAAACACCCATTCCCTTAAACACCTCCTGGGAAGGTGACTCAAGCCCCTCCCTGGGCAGCCTCTGCCAGTGCCCAATGACCCTTTCCATGAAAATTTTTTCCTAATGTTCAGCCTGAACCTCCCCTGGTGGAGCTTGAGGCCATTCCCTCTCGTCCTGTCCCCTGTCGCTTGGGAGAAGAGCCCAGCTCCCTCCTCTCCACAACCTCCTTTCAGGCAGAAATTTTAATAATTTTTATTTAAGCACAAGGTGCCTTTAAGGAGCACGTCTGTGATACAAGCCTGTCAGCATTCTCGGAGTTCATGTAAATGTGCATTATCCTAATGTAGCCATTCTGCCTGCACTGGGCAGGTTTCCTAACCCTTTGCTTACACCTGTGCTCACCTTTACAGCTCTGCCGTGCGACAGGGACCAGTGCCTGCCTGCAGAAGGAATCCCAAACTACAAGGAGTAGGTGTCAAAAATGCCATGGTTTGTAACGTGACAATACACACACAAAAAAACCCCTCCTGTTTGTTTTGTCGGGGTTTTGAAATCAGTTTTTTGCTTGGAAACCTTTAACCACATGATCCGGTAGAGGCCTCTAGACAGCAGTGTCAGGGAAATCCAGCCCTTCCTAGGCAGCGAGGTCTTCCTGCGCTGCAGAGAGAAGCATGGCATGAATTCCTGGATGTCTCTTTTGTTTTTTAAATTGTTCTTTTTCCCTCTGGCCACATGGGATTTATGGTTCCATGCCCTGTCTAACTTTTATAGGCTACTGTGAGCTCCGAGTAAGGAAAAAATCTTCACTGGATATGTCAAACATTCATTATAGTATTGAGATGCTGTGATGACCCAGCCAGGGAGAGCAGGGCAACATGGCTTTGCTTGGAGCTTCAGTATCTTAAGAATTTCCCTAAAACCTCTTAAATGGTGCATGTTTAACAGAGCCATGTCCTTAATATAGCTGCTGACAGGGCACTTTGAGACAAAAATGTCTGGTACCACTGTCTTAGCTGATCACCTCAACTCAACCCGAGTACCTGCCAGCACAGATTTTTAGGTGGGTACAAAGCAGGCATTTGCAAACCACAATTTCATAGCTATGAAAAGCATTTTCTGACAATGCAGGTGGCCACTACTACTTTTCTTTCCTAAAATCCCCACTGCTGTTTTCATGTTATCCTGGGTCCTCCTCCCACACCACGTAAAACACGTTTTTCATTTTCAGCCATCTCCATCAGAAGACCACGTGGCCCCCTCCTCCAAGCCAGAGCAAGAGTGACCAACTGCAGCCACCAAGTCCAGCCAGCGAAATGCCTAAGAAGCCTTCATAAACCTGCTAGGACTTGTGGTCCGAACCGCGCCTGTCCGGAACGCAGCTGCCGCTGTGCCGGGACATGGGAAGGACCATGGGTGCTTCAGCTCCCAGGCAAACCCAACTGAGAAACAAGCTTTCTGACACGAGACAGATTTCCCCCTAACCATCCAAGACTTTTTCAAAAACCTCCCCTGTGCGTCTACCTCTGAGCTCTCTTACAAGGCTTTTTTTGCTCATGGTTTTGTAGCTTTATAGGAAAAATATTCTCAAGAGGCTACAAAGGCCTGGATTTCACTGGCAGCCTTTTAGAGCTTGTATTCTGGATAGTAAGAGGAGCAGAAACTCACCCAAGGGACTTGTGGGTCTCCAGCAGATTCCTTTTGGTATTTCATATGAAAAACCAAAGCATATTTAATGACTGTATTCAAAGCAGCTTAATCTGTAGCATCCTAGATGTCTCGGGATAGGTACAACTTTTTTTATTTTTTTTGTATAGCTTATCCCAGCTGCAACGCTTGGAATGGAAGGCACCATTGCAGCCAGTTGTTGGACAGAGTGTGGGGATAGCCAGCCACGTGCTGCTGGTGACACTGTGCTGCTGGATATCAAACACTCCCTGGAATGCAAGAGAAGACATAGAGAACGTATTTCAGTAAAAGCCCACGGCATCACTTGGAAATGAGATACATATGATGCAAGAGTGCGTGTGGAGAGTAACGAATGGGCTTGAGATCTCAGATGAATGTGAGGACTGGAAAATAAAATGGAAACATGGCTCACAAAGCATTTGTTCCCTGGGTTCTGATTGCAGTTGCTGTGTCTATAGAATCATAAGATTGGAAAAGACCTTTGAGATCATTAATGATACCTGTCCACTACTTCATCATGTCCCCAAGTATATCATCTACCCACCTTTAAAACACCTCCAGGGATGGAGACTCAACCACCTCTCTGGGCAGCCTCTGCCAGTGCTTGAGAACCCCCTGCTCTTGCTGTTTCA
Source organism: Clamator glandarius (assembly GCA_033459285.1). Classification (NCBI taxonomy): domain Eukaryota; kingdom Metazoa; phylum Chordata; class Aves; order Cuculiformes; family Cuculidae; genus Clamator; species Clamator glandarius. The sequence goes on from JAUNZM010000625.1 coordinate 493,138, forward strand.
TTAGCAACAGTATCACAGAATCATAGAATGGTTTGTGTTGGAAGGGAACTCAAACCCCATCCAGTTCCAACACTGCCATGGGCAGGGACACCTCCCACTGGATCAGGGGGCTCAAGCCCCATCCAACCTGGCCTCAAACACCTCCAGGGATGGGGCAGCCAGAACTTCTCTGGGCAGCCTGGGCCAGGGCCTCCCCACCCTCGTCATGAAGAATTTCGTCCTAATGTCTAATCTAAATCTTCACCTGTTCAATTCCCCCTCATATTATCATTCCATGCCTTGATAAAACGTCCCTCCCCAAGGGTTAGTAGGCATGGTGGGGTTGGGCTGATGGTTGGCCTGGATGAGCTTAAAGGTCTTTTGCAACCTCAGTGATTCTATGATTCCATGAGCCACTGGGGAAAATGCAAACAGTCCCTGTAGTAGATGTAACAGACCAAGTTCAACTCATTGCTTGTGTGTAAACTCATAAAAATGCATGTAAAGAGCATCCACACATTCAGCTCCTGACCTGGAAGCTTTGGGGGGGGAGGGGGTAAATATCAAAATGATGTGACAGTTTTATTTTGTACTTTTCTTACGCAAAGTACAAATTCAATTCTAAAGAGTTGTTGAGAAAGCAGTCAGGAGAGCTCTTTCCCTAATCAAATAAAACAGAACAAGATATAAGCAGCGAACCAACAGCTGCAGAAAAGGGAAGGCAGGGCAGGCAGCCTCCCAGGTGTTACCTTGCAAGGTGAATGTAGCAGCGAGCCATTAGCACGCCCGCTTATCTGCAGCCTGATGGGAGGGTAACCGAATCTGCTGTAAATGTGCTGGGCTGGAGCTCATTAGCTCTCCAGTTTCTTCTTTGCCAGTGATCTCTGCCATCTCACTGTGTGACCTTGGGCACCACATTTCATCTCAGAAAAAAATGGGTCTGACCATATCAGCTTGTGGGAGCAGCACGGGGCAGGCAAAGCCCTGGAGACCCATCAGGTATGGGGCATAACCTGTTGACACAAAAGGAACCAGTGAATGCCCCATCCCTGGAGGTGTTTGAGGTCGGGTTGGATGGGGCTTTGAGAGGTGCCCCTGCCCAGGGCAAGGTGTGGAACTGGATAGGCTTTGAGGTCCCTTCCAACACAAACCACCCCATGAATGGTGGAGTATCGTGTCCTGCTGATCTGCATTTTGCGTGGGAAAAAAACCTCAATGTTTTAAGTTTTGTTCAGAACAACAGACCCAACTTTTCAGTTTTCATGAAACAGAGCTAGGTTACCTGCTAGAAGGTTTCTCTCCAGAGATGCTGAGGTCGTGGAGGTGGAAGCTGGCCACGGATCTGCTGCAGAGCAGACCAACTTGTCCTTTCCCAGCGCTGGAAGCTGCAGAGCCTCCTCTTTCTCCCAGCTCCACTCAGTGACATGGGCTGGCCTGCAGCCCAGTTCTAGAGAGTGGAAATGCACTTCTGTGCTACCTTCAATATGGCTTTAAAAAGCAGGTGAACTTTGCTGCTGAATTTTTAAAGAGACTCTTTAAAGTTTAAACAATGCTGATTTTCTCAGGGTTGCTGAACATATGTGAAAGGGCTGGAAAGTGCCTCGGTGTGAGGGTGCAGGACAAGCTGGACTGGTTGCATACTGCACCTTCTCTGGAGCTCAGTTGCTTTCACAACAAGGTGCAGAGCAATAACAAGATCATGAACGTTCCTATGGGTTTTTTTTTTTCTCACTCGAATTTCTGTGGAGTTTTTCAAAGTCACACCCACAGATGAGGCAGGAAAGTCAAGAGGAAGAGAGAGTTCGCAGCAAAAAGTCCTCGGTAGTGGTGGAAGTGGAGGCTGAATGGTATCTGCAGAGCAGACGTCCTTCTTGGCAGATGTTCTCCTTTCTGACTGCAGACACCAGCAGGAGTTCCTGGGCTGGGCTGCCGTGCGGTGAGAACTTCATTCTGAGCAACTCCCAAAAGAAATACAGAGGACTGAGTGCCAGTCCTTGAGGCAAGAACCTGGGCTTTGTAGGTCGAAGGACAGAGAGAAACTTCACAGCCCTTGGGAGCTTCAGGGGAGAGTAATCTATGTGTCAGGGGAAAAGGCAGCCTACTAACACTGGAGAATGCCACAGTGACCTTTTGGCAGCAGGAGAAAACATATATTGGAAAATGGGAATTATAGCCAGGGCCTCCCAGCAAAGGAAAACATGGAATGGGGCCAATCTTGTTTAATATCTTTATCCATGGTCTGCAGGAGAGGATCTAGGGCTCCCTCATTGAATTTGCACATAACACAAAACTGAGTGGGAGTTTCGATCTGCTGGAGGGCAGGAAAGCTCTGCAGGGGGATGTGGACAGGCTGGATCCATGGGCTGAGGGCAACTGTATGAGGTTTAACAAGGCCAAGTGCCAGGTCCTGCACTTGGGTCACCACCACCCACGGAACTCTCCAGCCTTGGAGAAGCGCAGCTGGAAAGCTACCTGGCACAGAATGACCTGGGGTTGCGGGTTGACAGCAGCTGAACATGAGCCAGCAGTGGCCCAAGTGGCCAAGAAGGCCAAGAGCATCCTGGTTTGGACCAGCCGTGGTGTGGGCAACAGGACCAGGGAGGGATTGTCACCCTGGACCAAGTGTTGGTGAGGCCACACCTTGAATCCTGGGTTCAGTTTTGGGCCCCTCATTCCAAGAAGGACATTGTGAGGCTGGAGCGTGTCTGGAGAAGGGAATGGAGCTGGGGAAGGGTCTGGAGAACAAGGATTATGAGAGGTGGCTGAGGGAGCTGGGGCTGTTTAGTCTGGAGAAGAGGAGGCTGAAGGGAGACCTCATTGCTCTCTGCAGCTCCCAGAAAGGAGGCTGTGGAAAGCTGGGTTCTGGGGTCGTCTCCCAAGTAACAAGTGATAGGATAGGAGGAAATGGCCTCAAGTTGCATCAGGGGAGGTTTAGACTGGATATCAGGAAGAATTTCTTTACTGACAGGGTGGAAAAGCCCTGGCAGAGGCTGCCCAGGAAAGTGAGGGAGTCTCCATCCTTGGAGGGGTTCAAAAACCATGTGGCCGTGGCACTTTGGGACATGGTTTAACAGGCACTATGGGGTTGGGCTGACAGTTGAACTGGATGAGCTTAGAGGTCTTTTCCAGTCTTTACAATTCTGTGTTACTCACCAAAATCTCGACCACTTGTTGTGACTAAAAAAAAAGGAAAATTGCCTGCCTTAGGTCACAAACTACCCCTGGGCTGGTGCTGGTGTCGTAGTAGGAGGGTGAAAGAGTATTTTTTTTCTTCTGTTATGTTTGAGAAAGTTTAACAGTGATTGATGTATGGGACAGAAATACCATTTCTCTGAAATAAAAAAAAAAAAAAAAGTTGAATTCTGAATAGGAAAAGACAACATTTCTCTAGAAAGGGAATATAGACATTACAGGCCTGGAATAATTTTGTGGCTTTTGATATCCAGCTGCCCTGGGAAACACTCCTGGAAAAGCTGTCTGGCACATCCCCAAGTGCACTGACATCAGATGACTCTGTGGGTTCATTGCTTGCAGAGGACGTCGGGTTGGCCTCCTTGGCTTGAGATAGCAGAACATCTCCGGAAACATTGCTGATCAGAAATAGGACCACATCTTCCTGAAACGCCTGCCCAGATAAGGGGACACTCTACAGCTAGAAGTGATAAGGAGACAGGAAAAGACAAATAAGCAGTAAATGTGAGTGCGACATTTTTCAGAAACATCACACAAAGTGGCAGCTGGTCCCTAAGGAGATCTTGAAAGGAAGCTCTGAGGGTGGAAATATTCCCAGACTGCTCCCATGTTCCTCTCCTCCACCACTACTCAGTGCCACATGTTCCTCCAGCCCCAGGACACACGCCTGCTCAGCAACTGCATCTGCCACCCAAGGTGGCAGTGTGGGCGTCTTTTCCTCCAGCAAAGCCACATCATCAAGGGCCCTCACCCAATGGTGACATCTCCTACAGCCTCTTTTCCCAGCACATGGCTCAGTGGGCAGGTTCCTCGAGCCGCCACACACTTCAGAGCCCAAGGCAAGTGCAAGTTCCCCAGGGGTCACAGAATCACAGAGTTGTTTGTGTTGAAAGGTACTTCAAAGCTTAACCCATTCCAACTCCCTGCTGTGGGTAGGGACAACTCTCACTGGATCCAGTTGGTCAAAGCCCTCTCCAACCTGGCCTTGAACCCCTCCAGGGATGGGGCAGCCACCACTGCTCTGGGCAACCTGGGCCAGGGCCTCCTCACTCTCACAGGAGACCATAACTTCTTAACATCTCATCTAAATCTCCTCTCTTTCAGCTCACAATCACAGAATCACCAGGTTGGAAAAGACCCACCAGATCATCGAGTCCAACCATTCCCATCAATCACTAAACCATGTCCCTCAGTGCCTCATCCACCCATCCCTTAAACACCTCCAGGGAAGGTGAATCAACCCCCTCCCTGGGCAGCCTCTGCCAGGGACCAATCACCCTTTCAGTGAAATACTTTTTCCTCATGTCCAGCCTGAACCTCCCCTGGGGGAGCTGGAGGCCATTCCCTCTTGTCCTGTCCCCTGTCACTTGGGAGAAGAGCCCAGCTCCCTCCTCTCCACAACCTCCTCTCAGGTAGTTGGAGAGAGCAATGAGGTCTCCCCTCAGCCTCCTCTTCTCCAGGCTAAACACCCCCAGCTCTCTCAGCCACTCCTCATGAGGCCTGTTCTCCAGCCCCTTCACCAGCTTCGTTGCTCTTCTCTGGACTCGCTCCAGAGCCTCAACATCCTTCTTGTGGTGAGGGGCCCAGAACTGAACACAGGATTCGAGGAGCGGTCTCACCAGTGCCGAGTACAGAGGGAGAAGAACCTCCCTGGACCTGCTGGCCACGCCGTTTCTGATCCAAGCCAAGATGCCATTGGCCTTCTTGGCCACCTGGGCCACTGCTGGCTCATGTTCAGTCGCTGTCAACCAACACCCCCAGGTCCTTCTCCTTCAGGCAGCTTTCCAGCCAGACTTCTCCTAGTCTGGAGAAACCGTTCCCCCTCATCGTACCCCTGTACTCTGCAGAAAGCTTCCTCACACAGAAGGAGGAGCAGGTGCTGAGCTCTTCTCTCTGGTGACCGAGGACAGGACCTGAGGCAACAGCAGGAAGATGCCAGGGGAGGGTTATCCTGCCTACAAACTTCCATGCTTGGAAACCAAGAGCCGCAACACAGATCTAAGAAGAGAGGTTACAGAAACCCTTAGGTAACGTTTCTGAAGTTGTCCATTGGCACCGTAGGAGATCCATGGAGATATTTAAATACAGAAATTGGTGTGGTGCCCAGGACTTGGCTGTAGCAGCAGAATGAATCCACCCATAGACCAAAATTTGGACCCGAGGGCATGGCAGGAAGATGCCAAGGGAGAGTTAGTTGGACATTAGGTTCTTCCCCCAGAGGGTGGCGGAGCCCTGGAACAGCTCCCAGGGAAGCAGTCATCACACCAAGCCTAACAATATTCCACAAGCGTTTGGCCAAGGCCCCGATGAGCCCCGCGGTGCGAATGTTGGGGTGTCCTGTCCAGGGACAGGAGCTGGACTCGATGGTCCTTGTGGGTCCCATCCCGTCTCAGGACACTCCCTCACGCCGGGGCACTAGGACCCAGCACGGCAGCGGCCACGGCGGCGGCGAGGGCGGGGGGGGAGGAGCGCGGGGGGGGGGGGGGGCGCGCACGTGCGCGGGGGCGTGGCCAGAGCCCCCTCCCTCCGCCCCCCTTCCCCCCTCAGCACAATGGACAGCGCCCTGCGCCGCGCGCGCCGGTTGAAGCGGCGCGTGGAGCCGGGAGCCCGCGCAGAGACCGGGACCGGGCGGGGGCCGCAAGGTGAGCGGGGCGGGGAGGGAGGGGGGGGGGGGGGGAACCGGAGGCGTTGAGGGGGCGGGGGGTGCCGGTGAGGACCGTATCGGGGGTGCCGGAGGCGCCGGTGCGGGCCGTGCGGGGGCGTGGAGGGGAAGTACCGGTGCGGGGGTGCCGGGGGGTGCCGAGGAGGGGGAATACGGGCTGTGTTGGGGGGGAACAGGGGGTGCGGGGTTGGGGGGCCGGTGGGGGGTGGCCGGTGCTGGAGGTGCGGGGTGTGTGGGGGGAGCCGGTGCGGGAGTGTGGGGGGGCAGGTACCCGTGCGGGGTGCCGGTGTGTGCCGGGGGGCGGGTGGGGGGAGCTGGTACGGGGGTGGCCGGTGGGGATGGGGAGCGGGGAGCGGTACGGGGAGTGCGGGGGGGCAGGTACCCGTGCAAGGTGGGGGGAGCGGTGCTGGGGTTGCTGGGGGTCAGGTGCCGGTGAGGGGGTGGCGGTGGGTGGCGAGGTTGGGGGGGGGATACAGTCTGTGTTGGGGGCAACGGGATGTGCGGGGTGGGGGGGCTGGTGCTGCGGGTGCCGGGGGGCCGGTGCGAGGGTGCCGGGGGGTTGGGATACGGGTTGTGTTGAGGGGGACGGAGTGTGCGGGGTGAGGGTTGTGGGATGTGCTGGGGGGGGCGGTGTTGGGGAGGGGCTGATGCTGGGATGCGGGGATGCCGGGGTGGCAGGTGTGGTGTGGGGGTGCCGGTGCTGGGGGTGCCTGGGTGCTGGGGGGGCCGTGTCGGGGTTCCGAGGGAAGCGATATGGAGGTTCCAGGCGGTCCCTGCGGGGTCAGGGCTCGCCCCAAGCCGCGGGGTTGGCGCTGGGCGATGCTCGGAGAAGCCCGGAGAGATCCCAGAGCGACCCTGGGCACCTGCTCCTCGGGGTGTTCGGCTCAGCTTCTCCACAAATCCCCTGGCTCCAGGGCAGCGTTAAACCCAGAGTGTGCCGGGTCACACGGCTCAGCTCCTCCGTGGGCTGGAATCGGCTTGGGCGAGGGAAGGCTCCTTGCTGGTGACCCCGAAAGCCCCATGGGGCTGAGAGCGTGTCTGCACCCCCTGCTTGGACAAAGGGCAACAGCAAACTTAGCTCAGAGGAAGCCGAAGCAAGAAGTCCAGAGGAGGGCATGGAGATGATGCGAGGGCTGGAGAACCTTCCGTACAAGAACAGGTTGGGAGAGTTGGGGTTAGAATCATAGAATCACTAGGTTGGAAAGGACCCACCGGATCATCGAGTCCAACCATTCCTATCAATCACTAAACCATGTCCCTCAGCACCTCGTCCACTCTTCCCTTAAACACCTGCAGGGAAGGTGACTCAACTCCCTCCCTGGGCAGCCTCTGCCAGTGCCCAATGACCCTTTCCATGAAAATTTTTTTCCTAATGTCCAGCCTGAACCTCCCCTGGTGGAGCTTGAGGCCATTCCCTCTCGTCCTGTCCCCTGTCACTTGGGAGAAGAGCCCAGTTCCCTCCCTTCATTTCAGGTGGTTGTAGAGAGCAATGAGGTTTCCCCTCAGCCTCCTCTTCTCCAGGGTTGTTCAGCCTGGAGAAGAGAAGGCTCAAGGGAGACCTTAGAGCAGCTTCTAGTGCTGAAAGGGGCTACAAGAAAGCTTGGGAAGGGCTCTTGATCAGCCCTGATGGCGCTTTGAGCCCCCTGACCCAGTGGGAGGTGTCGCTGCCCATGGCAGGGAGTGGAACTGGACGAGTTTTAAGCCAAACTGCTCTGTGATTCAATGATGGTTCTATGAAACAGTTCTGTGTGGGTGCTTTGTCACATTGTCAAGGCACCTGGTGGCTGCCTCTGCTCATTTGATGCGTTAAGCTGAAGCACGTCTCTGTTCTTAAACTGAACTTCAGTACTGAACTGTTGGCAGTGGTGGTATTGGATAAAGCTGTGTAGTGTGACTTCATATGGAGGAGCAAGGCAAGGAGTGCGAGGCTTTCCTTTCAGAAGCCGTATCTTCTGGTGCAGGTTGGCAAATACCAAGGATTTAGTATGGAACTGCATGTAAAAAGTCAGTGGTGGGTCTTTGGTAAGAAGGCTCCAGGAAGACCTTAGGGCAACTCCCAGCATTGAAAGGAGCTCCAAGAAAGTTGAGGAGGGGGTCTTGGTCGGGAAGTGCAGGGACAGGGCAAGAGGGGAGGGTTTGCATCTGAAAGAGGGGAGATTGTGATGAGATCTCAGGAAAAATAGTTTTGCTGTGAGGGTGAGGAGGCCCTGGCCGAGGTTGCCCAGAGCAGTGGTGGCTGCCCCATCCCTGGAGGTGTTCAGGGCCAGGTTAGATGGGGCTTGGAGCCTCTGATCCAGTGGGACGAAGTTGGAACTGGCTGGACTTTGAGGTCCCTTCCGACCCAAACCATTCCATGATTCTAGGATTCAATGAAAATTAACTTATGGGATGGAAGGTGCAGAAGTATTAGGCATAAAGCTTATTTTGATACGTGTGGAAGAAACTGCCGGCTTGACAGGGCAGAATGCTGGACACTGCTCGTTTTTCTTCTTCCCCTCTTAGCCAAAGAGCCTGTTGCTTGTTGTGTTCTCCAGAATGTGTGGGTGTTGTTCCAGTGTTTGTGTCACCTGTCTTTGACTATAATCTGCCTTCAGGCATCTCTGCAGGGTGTATGGAATGATGACCAGGCTCCACAAGAGTGTGCAGCCCCCCATGCTGCTTCACCCCTGCACCAAAGGTGTTTCTGGGGGGTGAAATGGAGCAGGAAGATGAAATCTTGCCTGAGAAGGTGTCTGCTTCTCAAATATAGTAAAGGCTTGTGCTTGTATTATCTCACTTTGAGGCTTCCTTAAGCTACAAAAGCCTTGAGAACAAGTTCTTATGTGAAAGAGCTCTAATAATAAGATGGTACCAAGCTGTGGGATGTTTATTATGTATGTAAAGCGTCAGCCACTGTGTCAACACCTACCTCAGCAAAAAGCATTTCAGGCAGAGGAGATGTCACACACTTTTCTCTCCATCTTACTCCAGAATGGGAGAGGAAACACCATGGCCCTGCTGAGTTCCGTTTTTACTTCTAACTGGAAATGTCAGCTTAGCTGGGTGCCACAGCCAGGTTTCAGTTGTAATAGTGTTTGAGGATGTTTGGAACTGCTATTTACAGTAGTTCTTTGACAAAAACAACAACAAAAAATGTTTTCTTCCTGCTGAAAAGAAGCCACCAAAGGTGGAAGAAGTTAATAAAGTCACTTGCTGCTGAGTTTCACCACTCAGCAGGCAGCTTCAGTGTGGAAAGATCTGAATGAGTTCATACGAGCCTGGAGGAGAAACGGGGGTTGGAGGCTTTGATTCAGGGCTTTGAGTATGTTTAATACATAGACCCAAATTCCTATTTCTAGCCATCTGGCTGCATTCTGTCAAGAAAGCCTCTGCTATGAATAACAGAATGAAAGTTAGACATATGGAAAATCCCTCAGGTACACAGTGGATGGATAAATAAAACGGAAACGTGTAGTTCATATCCCTGCTGCTCGTCCTTTTGCTCTGTGTTCAGTGATGTGTGTTCCTCCTGGGAGCCTTCGCAGCCTTCAAGCTCGGCTCGTACATAGAGGTGGCTTTGCATGCTGTGTGTACATCGCTTCCTCAGAACTCGCCTTCTCTCTGAAATGTGACTAAAGATACAGCAGGGAAATGCAAGTGCAATTGGGGGTTTGTCTCTTTCCACTTTGTTCACCCTTCTGTGCCCTCCTTCCCCTGGCACAGAGCGAGCTGCTGTACCTCAGGCTTTTATAATGAACTCTCTGCCTTCTGGGCTTTGGTTCATCTGTGAGTTCTGTACAGGCTGTAGCAAAAGACGGGGGTGCAGGCCAGCTGGACCCCGCAGGATGCTCAGGCTGCTGGGTCCCCGTGCTGCTGGCACAGCTGTTCATGTGGCATGGGATGCTGTGTGAAACGTGGCAGCTGCTGCCCTTTTCTACATTCAGGTGGGCAAATATTGAAACCCTTCTAACATCTAGTTGGGACAGTTACAGCGAACGTTAGCTGGGGGTGTTGTTTCAGGGCATTGACAGATCCAAACTCTGAAGTTTTACAAACTGTGCTGGGCTTCACCAGCTGAAATCGTGCTTTTCCCTGGTGTTACCCAATGAGTGGCCACAGATCTAACTCTAGCTGGAGGCTGGGGCTTCCAAGTGACCAAGCTGCAGTTCAGTGAGTCACTGCTCTCAAGCTGAGCTCTGGTTCCGAGCATGAGCTTTTATCCAGCTGCAAATCTGCAGTGGAGCAGGCAGCTGAAGCTAGTGGAGTTGCTGGAGTGGTGGATGCTGAAGGAGCAGGTATATTCTGCAGTTGTGTACTTTCTTTCTGGTTTTCTTTACAAGGTTGAACATTGTGGTTTGTAATTGGAGTGGAATATGTGAGATGAGTTTAAAGACACGTCTGTCTTCTTTTGTTCTAAAGCCCTATGAGGATGCTCGTCTTCAGCTACCTTGGCCCTGCTGCTAAGCAGTGACACCTGAAAACCTTATGTCAGTGCCAGTGCTCCTCATCCATCTGTAACTCTGTACACTGAGCAGCTATCTCTCATTACCTTTCCTGGTTTGTTTTTTCAGGAGTTACAGCTGGAGTCCTTCTTGCTTTGAGAAGCAGAATGACCATCTTGCTGCTCTCTTTTGAGAAGAGGATGTAGAAGCTCTGCCGTTGCGCTTTCCACAAGGTATGAAAGTTTTCTGGGGCAGGTGTGAGTTATCAGCTGTTTGTATTCCCCAGCTCCCCATGGCTATAAGAGTCACTGGGTCTTTTACTCCAGCTTCCCTTAACTAGTGAGGTAAGAGGCAGTAAAACCATAGCATTTGAGTGCTGCAGATGCTTGGGAGCAACAGATCTGTCCAAGCAGCATGGTTAAGGCTGTTGAACTAGAACTTATCCCATCCTATTGCTCCATTGCTGGTGACCGTTGCTAGGCTGTGGGTGATTTCAGACTGACTAGTCTGTCCTGAGACTCCCTCCTGGGGGGGTCCCCAACCCCTTCCTCCAGAGGTACAGGAATTTAGCAGGCGAGGTCAGAACTGGGAGCGAGACCACAGCTAAATGCGTTTGAGACTTCTCTTACTATATTTGCACTTACTCAGAGCGTCCCTGCACAGCCTGGGTATCGCACTTGCATAATCATATTACAGCGTTGCTTTACAAGGTGCCCCGTTTGCCTCCTGACTCGGGTATCAGATATGTGATAGCAGCCCAGGCTCCCTGCGTGTTTGCTGGCCCCTGCTTTGCTCACTTCAGTTTGAGCTGCTGATGCATTCTCTCCATGTTTACGTGTTCTGTGTGGGCTGCCTTTTAGTGCCAGGAAGAGTCCTGGACATCCAGCAAGCCCTGAATGCTGCTCCGTGGGCAATGGGATCCTCTGCAGTGTGACTGCCCAAACGCGAGACCACCCTACAAACATTCCCTGTTCTCAGGTACTTTTAAAATTCTTTTTCCCCTCTCCCTGTGGAATGCCATTTTGCAGCAGTCTTTTTGAGGGATTATCTAATGCTATTTGCCTTTTAAGTCATGTTTCACCTCCATTTTTGGGCTTAAAATGTCAGAGATATGTTGTCTGACTGCTCTGCCTGAGATCAGAGCTACATTGCGTCATTGCTGAGGGCTGTGTCTGCTGGAATTTGAGTGGGGTGCAATCAGCACGGTGTCTCAAAACAGCTGTCCAGTCCTTTGTGTTTCTGATTTTCATAGATGGCATTAATACCAGCGATATAAAGGACACTAATGGAGTTGCCGGCTGCAGCCTGGTAACCTTTGTTAACGGTTTGTGTATTCCTTGAGGTGCTGGTTATTGATGCGTATTTGAGGGTTAAAAGCTCAGCGAGAGAGTCTGAGGGAGGAATCCTGATGAGAACAGTGAGAGGTGGCTGGGAGAAATGAAATGCTGAGGACTGAATTGTTTCTAGTACATGCAGTTATTTCTTAGTTCAGCGAGAAGCAGTGGGCATCCAGTCAGTGGGCTACGATTGCCAGCAGACCATCAGGCATGTTCTTTAAGCATAGTGTTTCCTTTTCCTTTCTTTTAGTGGGTTAAAACAACTGACTGCTACTTCGTGCACAAATACATTTAAAACACAGAGATCTGGAGAGCTGTGGAAGGTTTCAGCAAGGGGGGCTTTAAATAATGAGTACAAATGTAACGCAAAAAAAGAAGGTGGGAGGAGAAATGTTATCGAAGCTTTGCAAGGCTCCCAAGGCTCCTTCTCCAGAGCAACAGTGACTCTGGCTTTATATTTCTGTTTTGTGCTTGAATTGTCATGAAGTTTGTTGGAGCTCTAAGTTGAATTCACCACAGTAGCATTGGGAAGCAGCAAAGAATGAAGCAGCAAAGAACAAACCTGCCCCATGCTGGACACAGCACTGGATGGGAACTGCAGGGACCTGCCTCCCGTTCAGTCTCTGCCACTGACTTGCTAAGCAGTGATGGGCAAGATATTCCACCTAATGTGTCTTCTCCTCTCCATTTGTGAGGAAGAGTTAAGGCTTCTAAGACCGTCTAAGGGTTAAGGCTTCAGATTGCCCACGGAAGTCGTGGCTCTCCCATCCCTGGAGATGTTCGAGGCCAGGTTGGATGGGCCTTGGGCAGCCTGATCCAGTGGGAGGTGTCCCTGCCCATGGCAGAGGGGTTGGAATTAGATGATCTTTAAGGTGCCTTCCAACTCGAACCGTTCCATGATTCTATGATACTAGTGAGATCTGTTTGAAAAATTGCTGGAATGTAGTGTGGGGTTTGGTGTAGGGGATCTAAAATGTTCTACCTTCTTTCTGTTACAGGTGTGGAGTGAAAATGGTACAGAAATACCAGTCCCCAGTTCGAGTCTACAAATACCCTTTTGAGCTCGTCATGGCAGTGAGTAACGCTCAGCACTTCTCCTTCTCCAGCTGCTGAGGGCTGTAGCGTCCAGCCAGTGGGCCGTGGGAGAGGCAGTTTTGTTCAGTGTGCCACCTTACCAGTTATATTATGGGAAAAGAGATTCAGCTTTCATTATCTTTCTGTCTGTTTTTCAATTTTCCATGAAAAATAAGAATCAAGATCTCAGTATTTGAAGAGAGGCAGCTTAGAGGGAAAAAACTCCTTCCTGAGGAAGGCAGAAATTGTGAGATGCAGGTAGGCAGGTTCAGCCTGTGGCCAGACACCATCCTTGCCTCATCACTAAGTGCCTTTCGCTGTAGTAGATCTCTAAATCTGATCCCAGCCAGCGCTGTAGGATGTGTGCATCTAGCATTTGATTCTAAATCATACACAGGTGTTTTTTTTTTGGTTAAAAGTTACAAGTCTTTGGAAAAATTCTTTCATCTTGTTCTTCCCTGTTCACCCTGTGACTGAAATGTTTGAAGATCTCTCTCCAAACGTAGTGATTTCCAAAAGGGGTGTGAGAGCTGTAGGGGAAGTTCAGTCCCTGGCCACGCACAAAGGTAAGGTGAGCATGGTAGCTTCCTCAGAGTTTAAAGACATCTGTGATATTCTGGACTTTGTCACTGCTCTCCAAGATGTGAGTCAGGTATCCTGAAAGGTTTGCTGTTTGCGTTGCGAGGGCAGCACTGAGCAGTTGGATATTTGTCGAGTATGCTTGTTTATAGACTCCCAAAGCTTTGGTTTGTACTTGGTTGGACATTGAGGTCTACTTGAGGGATCCCCAAGGCCTAGTATTTGCTCCTGTTCATCTGCTGATTTCTTCATTGTCTCTCTTCCCTGCTGAACAAGGACATCAGTTTTTTGATCAGGTAGGGATCAAGAATGAAGATGGAAAGCTCTGGCCATTCCAGGTAGCTGAAATGATTCCCAGGAATGGGAGGGAGAGCTAACGTGATACATGGCATTATTTTTGACAACATTGTCTGTTCTGGATTCCTGGGAAATAAGTGCTGTAAGATTTGTTTTATCCAAAAGAGTCTCGGGTCTTCTATTTCCACAATTAAAACTGGGGAGAGATTCTTTGTTCGGCCCTAAATGGGAATAATGACTCCATTATTCCTCAGCTGAAGGCAGGCACCATTCACTTTGGTGCTCTCTAATTGTCACAATAAACACTTTTTTTTTGACAGCTGGGCTCTCCCTGCTGGTTTCCTGCCCTCCTCACTCTTCCTCTTCCCAGTTTAACCCCAGTTTGCTGTGCCTGTTAACAGCTGAGCCAGTTCTGTGCTGTAGCTGTGCCCCAGCCAGGCTGGGGCTGCTGTTTGGGGCAGTGAAACTTCTCTGACCCTGTTCTTTGCTCTCTCTCTGCATCCTGTATTGGAATAAGACACAGTACTTGCTGTCAAGATAGCAGTGTTCTTTGCTCTGCATACCTCTCCGCGTTCCTGTTGTCCATATTAGCAGTATAAACCTAACACCAGCTGCCTGTCTATAGATTGGCTGCTAATACAGGAGGGCTGCCTCCTGGCAAATCCTTTGTAAGCTGGTTAGCGGAATGCCTAAAGGCCAGCCTTTGATGGGTTTATTTTTCAAGTGGTTTAGTTTTATTTGCTTTCAGTTTTTCAGCATGACAGCACTTCAAATTCCCTGGTATTTCAGTGCTGGGTTTGCAAATGTCATCCTTGAGGTGTTCAGCAAATTAAAATTCCCATTCTTGACTTGTATCAGAAGCAATGTGGCCAGCAGGACCAGGGAAGTGCTTCTCCCCTTGTACTCTGCACTGGTGAGGCTGCACCTCAAATCCTAGGTTCAGTTTTGCCCCCTCACTACAAGAAAGGCATTAAGGCTCTGGAGCGAGTCCAGAGTAGAGCAACGAAACTGTTGAAGGGGCTGGAGAACAAGTCTTAAGAGGGGCATCTGAGAGAACTGGGGTTGTTTAGCCTGGGGAAGAGAAGACTGAGGGGAGTCCTTATCACTCTCTACAACTACCTAAAAGGAGGTTGTAGAGAGGTGGGTGTTGGTCTCTTCTCCCAAGTGATGGGTGATAGGACAAGAGGGAATGGCCTCAAGCTGCATCAGGAAGTTCAGATTGGAAATTAGGAAAAAATTCTTCATGGAAAGGGTTGTCAAGCGTAGGAATGGCTGCCCAGGGAGGTTGTGTAGTCCCCATACCTGGAGGTGTTTAAAAGATGGGTAGATGAGGTGCTTGGGGACATGATTTAGTAGTGGACACATATGTTTGGAGGTGGTAATCTTAAAGGTCTTTTCCAACCTTATGATTCTATGATTACGTTAGCAAAGTTATTGATCTTCTTCCTATGAAGATCAAGTTGCTTGTCCAGGGTCACCCAAAGGACTGTGCATTGGAGCAGGGAGCTGAATATAGACCATTAGTCCCACTCCAATGTCCTGTGAAAATCATGTGTTTGTGGCAGGATCTGCTCTTTTATGAAGGTTGGTGTTATAAAGTTGTGTTTTAATCTAGAGGCAGCCCATGCAGGCTGAGCTGGGTGCAGGCTCTATCACATTTTCTGTGTTCCGATGGAGTCTCCCCTCTGTGTGGAGGCAGTGTGGGTTTTGCAGAGCTGTCAGTTGCTGAAGTTTTGCAAGGAGAGTGGGCATACAGTGAAGCTGTTTTGCTCCTCAGCACGTGGCATTGCTGTTAATCTGCTTCAGCACAAGCCTGACAGCAACTTCCTCAGCACCGGGAACCTGATACTCGACTGCTTTCATCTTTCACCGCTTTGGAATGCCAAGGTCTCATACTGTGGTTAAGAGTAGGAAAGCTGAGGTTGTGTGGATAACCTCAAGGTGCCTCCTTGTTTTACGGGTCTCCAGGCACCCTTCAGCCTGACATGCTTGTGCTTGACTCTTCATCTGTGTCACAGGGAGAGTTGTGCTTCCCATGCCCTGTATGTGCTCCATCATAAGGTAGGTGATGTTTGTTTGGACAAGGATTTTCCCCCCAGAACCTCAAATGTTTGGACTCTGCCATAGAAGATCATTCATGTCCTTCATTCAGATACGGAGCACTCAGAAATAGGGTTGTCACAGGCAAAGGAGGCAGAGGATTCATTGCTTCCTAACCTACTTTCAGCACTGTGTTTCCCATGCCTCTTGTTGAGCTCTGCCATCAGGGACAGCATTATCTTCCCTGGGCTTGTGCAGAGTGCACGTGTGCGCTGCTCAGCCTCTAGGCATGAGGATCTGCTTGGCAGCTGAGCCGGTGATTCTACAGTTAATACCATCATTATTGTGTGCCTGGGGATAACTGCCTATGAATTCACACTCTGCTCACTAATACTTGTGCAGCTTTCGTTCTGATGTTTGTAGGCAGTAGATCTGAGGTATCTTCCACATCCTTGGAAGGAGGACTGTATTCCCTTCTTTGCCAGTCCTGTGCATCCAGGGAAGGAAAAGGGAATTGGCTTGCCAGGTCTCTTCTGGTCATTCTGGAGCCTGGGATTTTTCTTCTTCTTGCTAGAAAAGTCCTTCCTTCTAAAAAGATTGAAATACAGGGCGATCTTCCTGTACCTGTCCCAGCTCACAGGAGTAATTTTCACCTGCTTTGTTCCTCATCTGTACCCCTTCAAGGTCCTGCACCCTGATCAGAGCAATCCCAAGCACAAATCCAGGCCGGGCAGAAAATGGATTGAGAGCAGCCCTGAGGAGAAGGACTTGGGGTGCTGAGGGAGGAGAAGCTCAACACGAGCGAGTCAAATGTCTGGTATGACTGAAATCAAAATGCACCCTTTATTTCATCTTCCCATCATTCTTTTATGCCTCCAGTGCTGGAAGGATTGTATAAGCAGTATAATTGAAACCAGCTCCTGACTATTTCAGCTGCTGTTGGGTTTATCTGCAGAAGAAGAACCTCTGGATCCTGAGGTTTGGATCCTGACAGCTGGTATTGCTTTCCATACACCTTTCCAAAATTATTTTTATTCGTGCCTATTCAGCATTAGCGTGCATTGTGTTAAAGTTTTTAGATCTTGCAGTAACTTAATTTGACTTCTTCCTGTTGCATTTAGCACACTGAGCATACAGCGACTGCTTAAATCCCAATACATCATGTGTGCTCTCTCTGTGCTGCAGGGCCTTAAAGGATTTGATATTTCACCGATTGATGCAGTGATGCTTTTGCAACAGAACCTCTGAGCCTCCCTTTTTGCAAGGCAGGCACCATAGCGTGTCCCAAACAGCTTGCAGTACATGTTGGTAACAGATAAAATGTGAAAGCACTATAATCTACCAGCAGCCTTATGTTTAGCAAGCATCACGTTCGTTCCGTGAGCATGTTTAGAGTGACAAGTTCAATGTGTGTGTTCACAGCCCATCCAGGACTCGGGCTGCTGCTGTCTCGCTGCATTAGACGTGCAGACTGGCTGTCTAGTTCAGCTACAGTGCAGTATCTCACAGTACCTACAGCACAGATGCACCACAGCAAACATCTCTGGGAGTTCCTATACCCTTGTTTGTAATTGCAGACTGGAATATCCCCATCTGGAGCTCCAGGCTGTTGTCAGTAGTCCAGTATCACCACAGGCTGGTTTTAAATTAAAAAAAAAGTAGAATCTTGACTACAATATTTGATACTGGTTCATCACCCCCGCTTTCAAGTGTGAGCTGTGCAACAAGAGGAGCGCTTGCTGCAGGGAGACTGGAGGGTTTTCTGGCTGCTGGAATCCCTTGGAGGCAGCGGTGATGGTGCAGCTGGTCAGAGGGCTGTGGAGGGTAACTGCAGAGACTGAAGTGGAGCTGCAAGAGTGTGCAGGAGGGTTGGAGAAGAGGTTCCTGCACGGCCTGCTACCTGCTGTGTCCTTGGATAGGTGCAGATGGCACGTGGTGGAGCTTTGCAGCCTGTGTGCCCGGTGCTTGGAAGCTCCTCTAGAGCTGCTGTGACACAGATAGTGACACAGTTTTCAGGTGCTGTGTGACATGGTGTTTCTGGTTGCCAGTACACTAGAGATTGAGAGAGAAATGATGTGCAAAGGGGGGAAAGTTCTAAAATAGCTATGCTTTGGTGTTCAACCCATGTCACGTGATATGAAATATTCTGGTAACAATCTGAGCAGGTAAGATACGCCCCTGTGGAACAGAATCTACTCTCTCTGGTCTAGAACTTGCCTTTTAAGCACAGATAAATTGTCTGTGGGTGCGGATGATCTGCAGCCATGGTCTGTGCCAGGTATCATAAAGCAGGCTGCTTCCCTTGTCTTTTTCGCCCTGTCTTGAGGGTAAATTCATTGTGATTGACAGAAGCTGCTGGGTTAACATTTCATGCGCTTACGGAGGATCTAGTGTTGACTCAAGACATGGTGCTTCAGTGTGACTTGATGGTTTGAAACCATGCTGTCAAGATATACTATAAATATCCCATCATCCTACTGGTGAGAAGCATTTGGCAACAAAAGTCAAAGTAATGATTTCTGTGTCAGCTGGGTTGATTCTTCACTGCTGCGTTCATGTATTCAGACCCTGTCCCTGCCACCACCGCCTCATATATGAAGCAGGTTGTGAGCAATACAGAGACTGAACAGAGCACTGGCATTTCTTTTGTGATTATGCTGTGGATTGTTGACCCTCAAGTAAGGAGAAAATGTTTAGTGAGTGCTGTTTGCCACATCTGCTGGAAGCACTTATTCATTCAGAGTTCTGGAGAGTTGCTGCCAGCATCTGGCTGGTACCTTGTGGGGGTTCCAGCAGTCGGGTAGTTTGGCATTGTCACTGCTCTGATGCCATTTGCTGGGGAAAATGTATTAGGAGCGAATAGTGCTGGCACCACGTGTGGGTTGGAGAGATGTACAGTGATTCAAAGAATCTGTACAGTATAATCCCTTTTTTCTTTATCCACCTTCTCCAGCTGCAACACGGAGGCTTATTTTCTTGAAGGATGAGTCATGTCTCAAGCTTAATCTGACTAGTACAGCCCATGCTGGGATGGATGAGCTCTAAAATTGGTCAAAGTTCAGGGGCCCTGCGACACATCAAGGAAACACAGCACGGTTGGAGGTATCACCATGTTCTTGTGTTACACTGGTGACTAAAGGACCCTCTCTCGTACTGACTGTGTAGTTGCAGAAGGCAATAAGCTCTTGAGCAAGGACCAAAAGACACTGGGTTGCTGTGCTCTGCTCTTTGAGGTGTTAATCACCTGCGATGCCTTCTTCCTTGCCTTCCTGGCTGGGTGTATCTGTCGTGTTCCATAGTGAGCTCTGGCAGCATGTCACCCCAGCCAGCAGTGGTTCCTGGGCATAGAACCGCTTCTGGAGTTGTTTGTGATGGCCCCTTCGTTATGCTGGTTGTGCGTTGAGCTACTCCACCACCAAGCTTCTCCTCCTTGGTAAGCAGAGGAGGATGCTACAGCAGAATAGCTGAAAAAGGTGGTGTTTCTTCTCAGCTGGGTCGGGCACACTGGTCACTCCTAGGTTAGTCGTCGCTTGGTGGTGCCTCTTTTGTAATAGGCAGCTGCTGCTACCTCAATTGTTGCTTTCACCAAAATCTGAAGAAATGAGGCAAATCATTGGCTGCAGTCCAGGGAGAGCTAACACTGGGTCACTGTTTGCAGCCTGGGGACCCTGCTCCAGTGGACTCTTCACTGGCAGATCTTATTCTTTTTTCTAGCACAAGTGTCATCGCTCAGACCCCAAAGACTTCCTCTGCTACTCTGCTGTGCATCTCCTTAGAAATTCTCTTTCTCCCTGTCTTCAGTGCATTCCTCCACCCCAAATATCCCCTTGATCCCTCCCAGCTGTTCCATACAGATTTTATTTTACACTGCTGTGGCTGGTGAGAAGCAGGATCTGTGCTACTGATTGCATAGCTAGGGGATCATTGTGTCTGCTTAGTAGATATGCAGACCCCTGGTCCATTTCGGCACTGAGACTGTGTAGAAGGAGGGACTGCAAGCTGAAATGATTTATTTTTCCTAGAAGGTCATAATCTGAATACACCTGAATCTGGAGAGAGATGTTGTGTCATTAGAGCTGCTTCAAAGCCAATTCAAATGCGTCCACTTCCCACTTCAGTGATGAGGTGTCTGATTTTGCTTCTCATCTCCTTTCAAAAGGGTGGACATCACTAGCTCAAAACTCAATGTCATGTTTCCTCCTTATTTCCCATTCATCCACAGATGGACGTTTTCTTCCTTTATCCTGGCAAACTGCACATGACTGTAACCACGTGGAATCTCATTAATTGGTAGAGATATAAACTGTGTACGACCCCAAAAGCCTGAAGTGTTTTAGTCCTTAGCACAAGGGTGAAGTCTTATCCTTGTAACATATTTTTATGACATAGACTACAACACTTGTCGACATCAAATAAACTACAGTTCCGTTTCTTCATGTGTTCTACACAAGATAACCTTCCCCAGTAGCTGGGCTTTTGCACTTTTGAAGGTTTCTCTCAAGTTCATTTTGGTGTCATGGAGGAGTCAGTCTGTAGTTTTTCCACTCCTGTTCTTTATCCTGTACCTGAACCAGCACATCTCCCTGTTTGCATTGCTAAGGAAGCCCTGAAAACCAGCCAACCCATCCCTGAAGACACAACAGCCATGGAGCCACTTCTGACCAGCACCCACTAAGGAGAAGACGAATGTTTTCCTGCCAGCCACTGTTCAGAACAGCTCAGTTTGTTTCTGTCTGAGTTCATGGACAGCAGCATTTAGCATGCAAGCACTCTATATTTGCTCTGCAAAAGGATCAGTGTACGGATAGGGAAGAATCCAAACCAGTTGTCTGTTTGCTGTGTATCAATGAGAAGCCTGAAGAGCTGCCTGAGAGGTGGATGGTATGAGTGGAAAGCTAGAGCTGCTGCCCTGAGAGCCTGCATGCAGCCCCAGGACTGAGGGGATAACACTCCTTCTAGGATATTAAGGTATGAAACTAGATCCTCTCACAAAAGCTGCCTCTTGTTGGAGCACATGGAACCACTTAGGACCCAGCAGATGCTGGGCTGGAAGGAATTACCAGGAAGGAGCCTTGGCTTGTGCAGTAAAGTTTGGATTTTGAGGTGTTCTGTTTCACGCAGTAATTCAGTGCTTGGTGTCCCTGTGGTTTGAGATTTTGAAGGCCTCAGTTGTGTTGTGGATTTCAAGGTCACTTGCTAGGAAAGATTGTTGAAACCTGTGGAGGAGAAGCAGGAGTCGCTGTTATAGAAGGTGCTGCCTCCAGCTGTGTTCTCTGGATCCTTTAGGAAACAGCTATTGTTGTGTACAGTGAGGAGCAGTCATGTACAGCTATGTCAGTATGTGTAACAGCTTGGGATGAGGAAGGGGGAGGACTCAGAGAGGATCTCTGAGTCCTGGAGGGGAAGAGGTTAAGCAGCTGAAGCAGAGGGCTCGTAGAGAAGGGTGATGTTCTCTTTCCTTGGTGGTTGTGAGTCTTTAGAATGTTATTTTTTTTGGTTTCGATGCTTGTATTCTTGTATAACTTGTTCTTGTTTGGCACCTGGCTGACCTTGAGGGCAATCTCTTCTCACAGATGCATTTCTTTGTACTGGTTAATGGATATTTGAGCAACAATTAAGGACACCATCGTGGCTTCATGTCATTGTCCTCTCAGACACTCTTCTCGCAAGGTACTTCCATCTGTCGCAGTGGCTGTGGTGTCCAGCCTTTGCTGTTTTCTGAGGTTGTGGGATTAACTGAGGCAGCTTACATCTGGGGTAGGGTTTCCAGTTCTGCTTCTTGCAAGTGTGATAAGGGCTTGAGTAAGGAGTGGTGAGGGACACAGCTGGATGCAGACAACTGTGGTACCAGAACAAAGGTGCTCGTAGTGTTCACAGTCACTGAGAACAGGGAGCCTGGAGAGGCTCTCGCTTGTATGTGCTGGAATAGAAAAGATTTGTGAGGGAGAACAGGGGAAAGGCTTTGACCTTGGTACAGCATGAGATGATGGGCTGGGATCTGGAGCACTGGGACAGGGCAGGGAGGGAGAATTATCTTGTCTTGGGAAAGGGAATGTGCTGGCAACAGCAGACACCAGAGCAGTGAACAAGGATGCACCTTGGATGATTTGTGAGCCTTGAGGGAAGTGCAGAGAGCTCGGAGCATCCTGCAGCTGCTCCTGGCAGCCAGCTGGAAACTGCCATCACAACAGCTTAAGCTTCTTCAGGCAATGAGTTTGCTGCTCTATGGAGCCTGGTGGGTTGGTGCTGAAAATGGGTCCTTACCATGGGAAGGTTTGTATTTATCAAAAACTTTTTAGTTTCTCTCGTGATTGGGATAAAAAAGCACAGAGAGAGGCCTTGCAGATAGGGGGAAAGTTCTCCAAGAACTGTGGCAAAGCCAGCAGACCATTACCCAGGGGATTGAAGGGGGGGTAGCTGAAAACCTGTGTGCTTTTTCAACTGCCAGAACTCCAGCTGCTCCTCTGCTCACTCTTCCCTCCTGATGCCAGAGCAATACGATCATCTGAAATAACTTCTGCTCCCTTCAGAGGTCCAGGAGCAGGAGATGCAGAATGTGTCCTTAAGTGTCTGAGCTATTTTAAGAGCAGGTGTTACCGCAGCACCAGGGTACATGAAGTCAACCAGCCTTCAAACTGCAGATGGAAAATGTGCTGCCAAACAACTTGATGTCAGTCACCATCACATTAGTATTTCCTCTTGGGAAATATTTTCGGGTAGATAATTCTCTCACATTTATATTTTTGTGCTGTACAAACTGGTCGTGCTGTACAGAAGACGAGAGGCTGGCAGCAGTTGATAGCGAGTAGGCTCATCTGTGGAATGATAGCAAGAAATTCTCATGACTAGGATGACGTAGCTCTCTGAGGGCATGGGTTCTCCTCCCATTACAGCTGTACTTGAATCCCAGGTTGCTTGTTCTAGCATTGCTTCAATTCCATATTTACAAGAGCATCCCAACATGCAAGGCGTTTTTCAGAAATCCAAGGAAAACCTTCCATCCTGCAATGAACTTGCAATATAATGAGAGCTGGAGAAGTCAGGCAAAGAGATACGGCAGTAGGTAGCATTTATAGAAATTAACGTGGTTTGCTGCAAGCACCATGGAAAGCTGGACTTTTGCTGGACCTCATAGAGCAGCTTTGGATAGAAGACTTTTCAGAGGGACTTGGTTAGTTAAAACAAGGAAGACTGCAGAACCAGGACTAGAATTGTTTTAAACATGGATAAACCAAGGCCGAGCGAGTAGCCAGTAGTTGGTGGTCTTAGCGTTGCTAGTCTACAATGGTGAGGACTGTTGGACACATCACATTTTTAAGGGACAGAAGTATTAAATATTTTTCAATAGCTCCTTCACAAAACAATGTGTCTGACTTGAATTTGATTATCTCTGGATCAGTTCTGTAGGTAGCAGAAATCAGCAGAACTGTGCTTGCTCTCAGCAACTAAGGGTGAGGTTCCTGATGTTCAGGTTGTGAGGAGCCTGTTCCAAGGACTCTTTAAGAACAAGCTTTTGTTTCTGCTTCACGTGTTAAAGAAAAGTTATATTTTGATATGCTTAGCTTAGTGAGTGACCTGAGCAGGTGCCAGCTCTGCTCATGAATATTTTGCTTTACTTTCAGCCCCTGTGCTGGCTCTCGTTTTCCAGAGGTGAAGGGCATCCATTCTCTTGGATTCTTACTATAAGGGAATGAATTAATTCAGAAATAGCTACACTTGGTCCTAGCCAGAAGCTGAAACTTGCTTTATTTTCACTTCCAGGCATATGAAAAGCGCTTTCCTACATGTCCAGAGATCCCAGTGTTCCTGGGGAGTGAAATCCTGCACGAATCCAGGAGTGACGATGGAGCTATCCATATCATTGAACGGAGCTGCAAGTTGAATGTGGATGCTCCTAGGCTGCTGAAGAAGGCAAGTGGGACCTAGAGGGCAGAGATACCCGGGTTTTGCTGGCTGGCTCATATCAGTGAAGGTGCCTAAAGCTTCTCTTTCTCTTCCTCTCCTTCCTGTGCCCCTCCTTCTTGTTCCTCATCCTTCTCAGATAGCAGGGGTAGAGTATGTTTTCTTCATCCAGAAAAACACTGTGAACTGGAAAGAGCGAACTCTCCGCATTGAAGCTCACAATGAGACATTCGCCAACCGTGTTGTTGTCCTTGAGACGTGCAGCTACTCAGTGAGTATCTTGTTCCCACTTGCCTCTGAAGGAACTGCTGCAAGTTGTGTGCTATGAACCAAGGTGAAGTGACTTGAATGAATGTGCTGTCACATAATATAATTCGGTACTCCTGGACGGGAAGGCGTTGGGTCTCAGGATGCAGGCTTTTCCCAGTGGTTTCACAAGGCTTGGGAGACTTGTTTAGGTTGATTGTGATTCTCAACCACAAAAGACATGGCCATGGTACTTCAGGACATGGTTAAGTAGGCATGGTGGTGTTGGGCTGATGGTTGGACTGGATGAGCTTAGAGGGCTTTTCCAACCTCAATGATTCTATGATTCTGTGATTCTCTGGAGCTGGGCCCTAGGGTGAGAGTAGAAAACATGGCTGGTGCTCCAGAATTGACTGCATCAGTCTCTTTTGGGTTTGAATTCAAGTTAATAGAAGCATCTCATGCTTGGGCATTTGTTTAGATCTGGATATTTACTACTTATTGTGATGAGGGCCAGAGGGAATTCTGACAATTAATTTTGCCCATGAATTAATGAAAGTTTTAGCACCATGTCATGATCTTTGTGCTCTAAATGTTTGGAGAAAGATTTTGTGGCCTGGGATGTCTCACGTTGTAGCTGTATCTTCAGCAGCAGTGTGCAGTTTAATTGTAATTGTGCTGTTTGGGCTCAGTCACCATAAAATAGCTTCATCTGTTGCTGGAAGCAATCGGATACTGCTTTTTGTTCCCTAAACAAAAGTCCAGATCCTGTTACTTACCTGCCTTTTTTGCAGCTGGAAAACAGCTCGGCTTCTTGGGAGTAAGCAAAGCATAAGCAGCCTCTGTGTCAAGCAAGGCAAATCCATAGAAAGCTTTTAACTGTTTGGATGGTGAGGAGGGTTTCCTGAGCCAGAGATCACTTGGTGGCTGTGTGGGGCTTCCTAAAAGCTACAGTAAATCAAATTTCCGTTGTTGTGAAAGGCACTGACAGATCTGAAATGCCCCCAGATCAACCCTGGAATTGCTCAAGCATTGTTGCGCTTGCTGAGTTTGGCTGCATGTCCTTCAGAAAGAAACGTCAGCAGCCGGGCTGCTCTTCCTGGAACACGGAGGGAGCGAGATGTCTGCATCCTCAAGATGGTTCCTTGCTCTATTTTTAACAGTTCCCTTTTCCCTGCCAGAGTACACAGGAAACAGGTTTATTCTCATCTTTCCTTTCCTACGGTGTTTTCTGAAGCAACTTGGAGAAATATGATCCTGCTCCTGCAGTTACTTAATATTTCCCCTTGGGGATTTATGTCCTTTAGAGAGCTCCTGTCTTCCTAGGGAGGCTGGAATTTTTTTTTCTTTGTGACAGTTTGTGAATAGCAGCACCTACAGAGAAAAGGCAGAGGCCTCTCAGAAAAGGGTTAAGTTTAGAAGAGGAAAAGGTTGTGTAAGTGCTTACCATACAGAAAGTAACTGAGGAGAAGGGCTGGAAAGGAAAGGTGGATGTTGACCTGACAGTGGTGAAACTCCCTGCTCTGCCATGTTCCTTGTGGCTGGGGGGAGGTAGACTGAGGTGCAGGGCCTGAGTTTCCTACCCAAAACTAGAAAAAGGTTGATGGCGACTAAACGTGAGCCAGCAGTGGCCCAGGTGGCCAAGAAGGCCAATGGCATCTTGGCTTGGATCAGAAATGGTGTGGCCAGCAGGTCCAGGGAGGTTCTTCTCCCTCTGTACTCGGCACTGGTGAGACCGCTCCTCGAATCCTGTGTTCAGTTCTGGGCCCCTCAGCACAAGAAGGATGTTGAGGCTCTGGAGCGAGTCCAGAGAAGAGCAACGAAGCTGGTGAAAGGGCTGGAGAACAGGCCTGATGAGGAGCGGCTGGGAGAGCTGGGGGTGTTCAGCCTGGGGAAGAGGAGGCTGAGGGGAGACCTCACTGCTCTCTACAACTACCTGAAAGGAGGTTGTGGGGAGGAGGGAGCTGGGCTCTTCTCCCAAGTGACAAGGGACAGGACAAGAGGGAATGGCCTCAATCTCCACCAGGGGAGGTTCAGGCTAGACATTAGGAAAAAATTTTTCACGGAAAGGGTCATTGGGCACTGGCAGAGGCTGCCCAGGGAGGGGGTTGAGTCACCTTCCCTGGAGGGGTTTAAGGGACGGGTGGACGAGGTGCTGAGGGACATGGTTTAGTGATTGATGGGAATGGTTGGACTCGATGATCCGGTGGGTCTTTTCCAACCTAGTGATTCTATGAGTCCATGATTCTATGAACTTCTGCTATGAATATTGCTGTTCAGTTGTGCTGGGGCAGAAATAGGTTCTAACCCTTATTTCCTTATGCTTATGAGGAACACTGGGTTAACCACAAACATCCCTGTGTCCATCTCGTGATGTGTTTCTGTTCTCTGGGAAAATTATTGCAGCTGTTAACTGTGGGTCTGTCTGCACCTTGCTGGAGGCCACTCCTGCCCTATGCCCTGTAGCTCTGGAGACTGAACAGTCAGTGGTACTTTGGGGAAGGGCTCTGCTGTGATGCGAGTTGTCTGCTGCCATCCAATCCTCTGTGTGTCTTTGAGCTTAGGTTCACCCTGAGAATGAAGAGTGGACTTGCTTTGAACAGTCTGCGTCTCTTGACATCAAGTCATTTTTTGGCTTTGAAAGCACAGTCGAAAAAATTGCCATGAAGCAATACACCTCGAACATCAAGCGGGTAAGACAGGGCGTCCCTTTGTGACACAAAATCAAGATCAAATGCCTACTCTCAGTGTGCCTCTATTTGCTTTTCTGTAAAACAGACTCACTACACTTGTATGTCCTCGCTTATGGTTCTGGAGTCCCTGAGAGGAGCAAACGAAATAAAAGCCAGTGTGTAATAAGTAAAAACAATCCATTCACTGGAATGTGGCTGTGCAGGGGAGGGGAGTGGGTTCTGCCAGAGGAGGATCCCAGTGGGTGCTGTGGGTGCCAGGCTCCACAGACACTGAGGACACTGTTCTGCGCTGGGTAAAAATCAGCACTCTGTCTTGCCAGTAGCCTGGGCAGAGACACTTCTTTTTGGTGGCCTTTACTTTGGGGCTGCAGAGGAACAGGGAAACCAAATGATGGTTTGGGAGCGGGAGAACAGGACAGAAATATTATAAAGGCAGCTGCAACCACAGCACCAGAATCTGCCTGGCCAGTGTTATAATGAGGTTTAACAAGGCCAAATGCCGGGTCCTGCACTTGGGGCACAACCACCCTGTGCAGCTACAGACTAGGAAAAGTCTGGCTAGAAAGCTGTCTGGAGGAGAAGGACCTGGGGGTGTTGGTTGAGAGCGACTGACCATGAGCCAGCAGTGGCCCAGGTGGCCAAGAAGGCCAATGGCATCTTGGCTTGGATCAGAAACGGCGTGGCCAGCAGGTCCAGGGAGGTTCTTCTCCCTCTGTACTCAACACTGGTGAGACCGCGCCTCGAATCCTGTGTTCAGTTGTGGGCCCCTCACCACAAGAAGGATGTTGAGGCTCTGGAGCGAGTCCAGAGAAGAGCAATGAAGCTGGTGAAGGGGCTGGAGAACAGGCCTTATGAGGAGCGGCTGAGAGAGCTGGGAGTGTTCAGCCTGGAGAAGAGGAGGCTGAGGGGAGACCTCATTGCTCTCTATAACTACCTGAAAGGAGGTTGTGGAGAGGAGGGAGCTGGGCTCTTCTCCCAAGTGACAGGGGACAGGACGAGAGGCAATGGCCTCAAGCTCCACCAGGGGAGGTTCAGGCTGGACATCAGGAAAAAATTTTTCACAGAAAGGGTCATTGGGCAGTGGCAGAGGCTGCCCAGAGAGGTGGTTGAGTCACCATCCCTGGAGGCGTTTAAAGGACGGGTGGATGAGGCACTGAGGGGCATGGTTTAGTGATTGATGGGAATGGTTGGACTCGAGGATCCAGTGGGTCCTTTTAAACTTGGTGATTTTATGATTCTATAATTCATCATTTGGACGGTTCTTTCATACTGACATTAGCCCAACAAGGTCATGCAGGTGGAAGGAGACAGCTATTTCCCCTCCCTTTATCTCTAACAGTCCTGAGGAAAACTCTGAGCTTTGTGCACCTCTCTGGTTCTGGGGAGGTGAGACTGAGTTTTGCTTAACTATATTTTTCCCTCTCAGGGCAAGGAGGTGATTGAACACTACCTGAAGGAACTCATCTCCCAAGGGATCACCTTCATACCCCGCTGGACACCTCCTGCAGTGTGCGGACAGGCAGAGGAGGGAGCCCCGGCTGCTGGTCATGATGCTGCTGATGTTTCGCTGGAGTCGGGAGCTGGTGGGAACCCCAGAGAGCAGCCAGGCAGCACCTGCCCTCCAGCAGAGGTGACTGGCCCTGATGGTACGTGCAGCCCCAGCTGGGAAGCTGCTGGCAGCTGAAATGCCTTGAGTAGCACTATCTGAGTTTATTATTTTGTTGTGAGGTTTTACTTCTCGATTGTGGGTGGTGAGGAAGGAGAGTTATTTTTTTTCTTCAAGAAAAATGCAAACAAAAGCTGCTGTTTATTTCCCTCCCAAAAACATGAAAAAACAAGAATTGGTCAGACAGTCTGGTTTTGTTTGAGCTTAAAGAAAACTTGGGTTTTATCTGACATTTACGGCATTTTATACCTTAAATTGGAGAAATTTAAAGGTACTGTGAGTGCACTGTATTTAAATTAGAAAGAAATATTTTGGCTGTTTCAAAGTCAGCACCCTTGGGGACCAGCTCTAGTGGGGGCTTCCCCTCTATCAGGCCAAGAGAAGCTCACAGAACGGTACTTACTGCATTTCCCACACCAAGTGTCTGAGTCAGACTCTCTCTTCCTGTGCACGGATCTGCTGATCTCTCCTAGACTAAATAACATTCTTCTCTGACAAAAAGACATAGGAGGAGCTTTCTAATGTAGAGCTGTGGTATTAGTGGAGTTGTCACTCCTCAGAAGGAAAGACAATGTTTGTGTGGCTAAGTGTAACTAGGGAAAAGCTTGGAATTCAGAGTTATCGATGGTCCTGGTCTCCCCAGACCTTCCTTGAGAGCTTCTCTTTCCAGATGGTGCCTGGTATGAAGGATGGAAACTCACAGTGGAGCTGACTATAAGCAATGTTCATGTGCTTTGAGATTACAGTTAATCCAGGAGCAGCAGATTCCATCTAGCCAAAGACAGAAGTAGCTCTTACCTTTCTGCTTCTGTTCCTGTTTAGGCAGTGATTGGCTTCCCGGGGATGGCTCCCCAGCTTGCTAGCTCTGTGGAGACTTATCACATGCTTTTCTTTCTTTTCACTCTATTTGAGTGACCAAGCTGGTGAGGGGGTTGGAGAACAAGTCTTATGAGGAGCGGCTGAGAGAGCTGGGGGTGTTCAGCCTGGAGAAGAGGAGGCTGAGGGGAGACCTCATTGCTCTCTACAACTCCCTGAAAGGAGGTTGTGGAGAGGAGGGAGCTGGGCTCTTCTCCCAAGTGACAGGGGACAGGATGAGAGGGAATGGCCTCAAGCTTCGCCAGGGGAGGTTCAGGCTGGACATTAGGAAAAAAATTTTCACAGAAAGGGCCATTGGGCAGTGGCAGAGGCTGCCCAGGGAGGGGGTTGAGTCACTTTCCCTGGAGGAGTTTAAGGGACGGGTGGATGAGGCACCGAGGGACATGGGTTAGTGATTGATGGGAATGGTTGGACTCGATGAACTGGTGGGTCTTTTCCAACCTAGTGATTCTATGATTCTGTGATTCTGTATTATCAGTCAGCTACAATGTATCCTGTGGGTATCCAGGCCTCATTCTGTAGTTCAGTTCTGCCAGATGAAACGCTGGCTCAGAGGTTCTGCTCCAGCCCTCCTGGTGAGCCTGCAAGCCTCCAGCACAGCTCCTGCCCTGTGCTGTCCCCTTTGGGTGCCACGATCTCCTTGCTGTCATCTGCACATCCAAGCCTTGTTGGCACATCTGCTGCGGGCTCTGGGTGCTGGCAGACTTGAAGAGGCCATGAGCTGCTGGTATGCACAGGGCTGCTCATTCCAAAAATCTCCCTGGCTGTTAGGAATGATGGTGGTTCTCCCTTTCCCTCTGCTGTCCCTAAGCAGAATAACATTTCAGTTTTCAGCTGTCTGCTTTTTAGCATTTTGTCATTGAAATAGTGCAGGAGAGATTTAGGAAAGCAAAGGATTTAAGTGCCGATGTCTTGAAGTGTTCAGTGAGATGAGGGCCAAAGCTCCTATGATGGGCTGTGTTTCTTGAAACTCCTGCTAGGCCAATTCAGGGTTGGACGAAATGTTGATGTTCTAAGAGACAAGTGAGTGATCTAGCTTTGATACCTGGGGGTGCTCATTGACGAGACACTCAATGTGAGCCAGCAATGCACGCTCGCAGACCAGAAACCAACCATATCCTAGGCTGCATTCAAAGAAGTGTGGCCAGCAAGGTGAGAGAGGGGATTCTGCCCCTCTACTCTGCTCTTGTGAGACTCCACCTCAAGTTCGGTGTCCACTTCTGGAGTCCTTAACATAAGAAAGACATGGAACTGTTGGAACGGGTCCAGAGGAGTCTACAAAGATGATGTGAGGGCTGGAGCACCTCCCATACAAGGCCAGCCTGAGAGAGTTGGGGTTGTTCAGCCTGGAGAAGAGAAGGCTCTAAGAAGACCTTATAGACCTATACCTGAAAGGGGCTACAAGAAAGCCGTGGAAGGACTTTTTACAAGGGCCTGTAGTGACAGGAGAATGGGGAATGGTTTTAAATTGGAGGGAGGAAGATTTATATTAGACATTTGGAAGAAATTCTTCATGATGAAGGTAGGGAGGCCCTGGCCCAGGTTGCCCAGAGAAGCGATGGCTGCCCCATCCCTAGAGGTGTTCAGGGCCAGGTTGAATGGGGCTTGGAGCTCCTGATCCAGAGAAGCATGTCCCTGCCCATGACAGGTGGGTGGAGCTGGATGGGATTTGAGGTCCATTCCAACCTATGATTCTATGATAACCTTACACGCTGTCTGTATCCTCATGCCCTGATCACCCTGAGAATGTTACTTGCTTCCCTCAGGCAGCTACAATGAGGGCTCCTGCGCTCTTTAACGGGTATCGTGTGTAACCTGATGTGTAAGAATAACTGAGCGTCTCCTTTCTGGCTGTGTGAAGCGTCCTCTGAATTGTTCTTTTTCCCTGCCTCTTCCTGCAGCTGACAAACTGGATGCTGATTATATTGAGCGATACCTGGGCCAGCTGACTCCGATGCAAGAAAGCTGCTTGATCCGCCTTCGCCAGTGGCTCCAAGAGACGCACAAAGGCAAGGTGGGTGGGGGAGGCAGAGCCCTCTCTGCAACCTGAGCACAGCGGGTGCTCTCAGCCCCACAGTGAAACTCAGGGAAGAGGACAATTTGTGTGGTGAGGCTCAGCTGCTCTGGCAAGACTACACTTGGGGCCCAACCACCCTGAGCAGGACAGGACCTGAGGAAATGGCAGGAGTATACCAAGGGAGGGTTAGGTTGGACATTAGGAGAAGTTTCTTTTCCCAGAAGGAAGTCCCTACAGTCTTGAACAAGCAGGGAGGATGATATCAATCTGCTAGAGGAGGGTCGGGAGGCTCCAAAGGGATCTGAACAGGCTGGATCTATTGGCTGAGACCAATGGCAGGAGGTTTAACAAGGCCAAATGCCGGGTCCTGCACTTGGGGCACAACAACCCTGTGCAGCTACAGACTAGGAGAAGTCTGGCTGGAAAGCTGCCTGGAGGAGAAGGACCTGGGGGTGTTGGTTGACAGTGACTGAACACGAGCCAGCAGTGGCCCAGGTGGCCAAGAAGGCCAATGGCATCTTGGCTTGGATCAGAAATGGTGTGGCCAGCAGGTCCAGGGAGGTTCTTCTCCCTCTATACTCAGCACTGGTGAGACCGCTCCTTGAATCCTGTGTTCAGTTCTGGGCCCCTCACCACAAGAAGGATGTTGAGGCTCTGGAGCGAGTCCAGAGAAGAGCAACGAAGCTGGTGAAGGGGCTGGAGAACAGGCCTTATGAGGAGCGGCTGAGAGAGCTGGTGGTATTTAACCTGGAGAAAAGGAGGCTGAGGGGAGACCTCATTGCTCTCCACAACTACCTGAAAGGAGGTTGTGGGGAGGAGGGAGCTGGGCTCTTCTCCCAAGTGACAGGGGACAGGATGAGAGGGAATGGCCTCAAGCTCCACCAGGGGAGGTTCAGGCTGGGTATCAGGAAAAAATATTCCACAGAAAGTTCCTTTGGGCACTGGAACATGCTGCCAAGGAGGTGGTTGAGTCACCTTCCCTGGAGGTGTTTAAGGGATGGGTGGATGAGGTGCTGAGGGATACGGTTTAGTGTTTGATGGGAATGGTTGGACTTGAAGATCCAGTGGGTCTTTTCCAACCTAGTGATTCTATGATTCTGTGATTCAAGGCAAGTGTGGAGAATTGTCCATCTACCTGCTGCAGGATCCAGCAGTGTCACAGGCTGCACCGCACATGGGCTAAGTCATTCCTGTCAGCACTGAACAGGCGATGCTGCAATTGCCAAACGAGCACTTTGCTGTGTCTTTGGAGCAGTCACTGCCCCGCACTCCAGCCTGTCTGGCCAGGCTGTGCCTCCCAGGAGCTGCAGGTGTGGTAGAAGGAATGGGGACCCACACTGGGGTGCATCATAGAATCATTTTGGCCCCTGATTACAAGAAAGACAGTGAGGTCCTGAAGTGTGTCCAGAGAATGGCAACAAAACTGTTGAAGGGGCTGGAGAACAAGTCTTATGAGGAGTGGCTGGGGGACTTGGGGTTGTTTAGCTTTGAGAATAGGAGGTTGAGGGGAGACCTCATTGCTCTCTACAACTATCTAAAAGGAGGCTACAGAGAAAGGTGCCGGTCTCTTCTCCCAAGTGACAGGTGATAGGACAAAGGGAATGGCCTTATGCTGTGCGAGGGGAAGTTTATATAGGACATTAGGAAAAAATTCTTCACAGAAAAGATTCTCAAGCACTGGAACGGCTGTCCAGGAGGATGGTGGAGTCCCCATCCCTGGAGGTGTTTAACAGGCAGGGAGATGAGGTGCTTGGGGACATGATTTAGTAGTGGACAGGTATGGTTGGAGTTGAGGATCTCAAAGGTCTTTTCCAACCTAATGATTCTCTGACTCTACGATTTCCAAAGCATGCAGGACTTGGGAAGAAGAGACAGTCTCACTGTGTGGTGTGAGGTATGTTGTGTCAGCCTCTAAATGAGAGGAGCTGAGGGCACTAGGTTGGGGACTTGGCCAGGTAGTGTAGATAGAAATGATTTTCCCTGCAAAGCAGTACAGACACCGTGGGCTGAATGTGTCCCTGCTTGGCTCTAGTGTCTGGCAGCTGCTGGGTTCCTCCTGGGTGAAAAGGTTCTCTGTATCAGCCCAAGCAGGTGAAGGGTGTGTGGCTGAAAATAAAGATCTGGGGCAGCTTGAATACCGCAAGGGGCATCTAATTTGGGATTTCCTGCTGGAGAAACCGAGTGGAAGGGAAGGACAAGGGATAGCAACAGAGTAATTTGGTGGGCTGCGTAGACAGTGTGCTTAGGAAGAGATGAAAAGCAGAGAAAGATGGTTGGAGCAAGTGATCCACCTCGAAAGTTGAGCATGGCTGATAAGGTTTCAGTAGTAACAGCTTTTTGGCTCTGAAGGGAATGGCTCAGCCATACAGAATGGGTGGGGAGGTGCTCTGCGTTCATGGACTCTGAAAGATTTTGGATTTTTTTTTTTTTTTCATTTAACTGTTTTTTCCAGAAGAGGCAGCTGTTTGCCAGGAGCTTTGCCAGTGCTTTTTGCATGCATTGTTGTATCTTTCTCAGAGCTGAAAGCAGGCACATCCCATCTGAGTGCAGGGAATTTAAACATTATTTAGAAAGTCATGAGTTTCCTTGGAAAACCTAACCTGTGTCACCCACGTAGAAAGAAAATACAACAAAGACTGGTGCTATAGTCCTGTTGTCACTGAACAGGTAAAGAAGCCCCTTCTGTGTGAGTGTGTGAGTGGGTGTTTTTGGTACTTGTGACTGTTGGTGGAGAAATAGTTACCAGAGAACCAAAGGCTGAGGACAACAGTATGGGAGGCAATGCGGGAAAATCTCCCAGCAGCTGGTAAGTTCCAGAGACTGGTGACACTGTTGATTCCGTAAGAGCTGATAAATTCAGACACAGAGCTTCTGCCAGATCTGTCCAAGGCCACTGGGGCACGGCAGCATCAACCACAGGTTGTATGGCCTGAACCATGTCCAAATATGGTGGCTGCTAGATGCAGGTAGAGACCACAGGAATAATATGCAGAGAATATATGTATTTCTGCACTGGGACAGCCCCACCTCAAGCACTGGGTGGAGTTCTGGGGCCACAGGATAAAAAAGATCTAAAGCTACTGGAAAGCAGGCATGGGGAAGGGTTTATAGGGGAAGATTGTGAGGAGCAGCTGAAGTCACTGGGTCTGTTCAGGAGACTGAGGGGAGACCTCATCGTGCTCTGCAGCTTCCTCACAAGAGGAGGAGGAGGAGGAGCAGACACTTAGCTCTTCTCTCTGGTGACCAAGGACAGGACCTGAGGAAATGGCAGGAGTATACCAAGGGAGGGTTAGGTTGGACATTAGGAGAAGTTGCTTTTCCCAGAAGGTAGTGGAGCACTGGGAGGGCTCCGAGGGAAGCAGTCATGGCAGCAAGGCTGACAATATTTCAGAAGTATTTGCCCAATGCCCTTAGCCCTGTGGTATGAATGCTGGGATTGACCTGTGCAGGACAGGAGCTGGACTTGATCTTTGAGAGTCCCTTCCAACTGAGGACATTCTATGATTCTATGATACACACCCACTGGAACAGAGGACCTCCTGAAGGACCTCCAGAGGACCTCTGAACACCCACCTGTGAGCTGCTGTTGTGCAGTGCTCTGCCTCTGAGTGAAAACCTGAGGTAGCCTCCCAGCTAACCAGGTAGCTGTGTGTCCAAGGAAGCTGTGTGAGTGCTAAAAATAACAGCTTACATAATAAAAGAGGCTCTGCTGAGCACTGGTTGTGATCTGTGTCTCCACTCATTCAGCCTCCTGTCAGATAAGAGGGGCTTGACAACAAGCAGACACAAACCAAAGGATGAGGATCAGTCCACAGGCATGGTGCTTTGTTCTGAAATGTAGGACATGCGGCTTTTCAGCACTATGGTGACCTCTCCAGTAAAGTGGTGTGGACTTCTCTGTAGTAGGAAATATCTTGGCTATTGGGTATCCATCTGAAAATGAGCCCTAGAGGAGAGTAAGATGAGTGAGACTTTATCCATGCTTGTGATGTGCAAGGATCTGGGTTTCGGGTAGAAGATGCACAATCTAAACATCTGCCTGTTCTGTGAGTTGGGTTTTCCCCCTTTTCTAGTCAGAGGCTGGGAAACAGAAGCTGGAGAATGTAAAAATGACAGCACGTTAGCAAAAAGTGAAACCACTGCCCCTTGTGTGGCACTTGGCGAGGTAGAGCCAAATACCGAAGGCTCAGTGATCACTGGGAGCTGCCAGGGGCCCTTCAAGTGGCCTTTGGATTCTGGTCCCTACAGTCTTGAACAAGCAGGGAGGATGATATTGATCTGCTAGAGGAGGGTTGGGAGGCTCCAAAGGGATTGGAACAGGCTAGACCGCTGGGCAGAGACCAATGGCAGGAGGTTTAACACGGCCAAATGCCGGGTCCTGCACTTGGGGCACAACAACCCTGAGCAGCTACAGACTAGGAGAAGTCTGGCTGGAAAGCTGCCTGGAGGAGAAGGACCTGGGGGTGTTGGTTGACAGCGACTGACCATGAGCCAGCAGTGGCCCAGGTGGCCAAGAAGGCCAATGGCATCTTGGCTTGGATCAGAAATGGTGTAGCCAGCAGGTCCAAGGAGGTTATTCTCCCTCTGTATTCGGTAGGTGCTTGTCTCTTTTCCCAAGTGTTAGGTGACAGGACAAGAGGGAATCGCCTCGAGCTGCACCAAGGGATGTTCAGGCTGGACATCAGGAAAAAATACTTCATGGAAAGGGTCATTGGGCAGTGGCAGATGCTGCCCAGGGTGAGGTTTGAGTCACCTTCCCTGGAGGGGTTTAAGGGATGGGTGGATGAGGTGCGGAGGGACATGGTTTAGTGATTGGACTCGATGATCCAGTGGGTCCTTTCCAACCTAGCGATTCTAGGATTCTATGATCCTCAGGCTTCCTTTTCTCTTTTATCAGATCCCCAAAGATGAGCACATCCTTCGATTTCTACGGGCTCGCGACTTCAACATTGACAAAGCACGAGAAATGCTCTGCCAGTCTCTCTCTTGGAGGAAGCAGTACCAGGTGGATTACATCCTGCAGTCGTGGAGGCCCCCAGCCCTCTTGGAGGAATACTACACTGGAGGGTGGCATTACCAAGACAAAGGTCAGAAGCAGCCCCACACAATGATACCACCACACAGGTTGCATTGTGGGACCTCAAAATGGCCCAGGGTTTGGGAAGAAAGTTGTATTGATGCTTTAAATGTTACCAGAGCAGTTCAATGCTTGTAAATAGCTCTGTGGGTTTGTTTTCTCTGCACAGATCTGACAGGATAGGGTAGTCGGGAGCAACACCTTTCTGATAAGGTGGAGTTTGGATTTGGGGTTTATCCTTTTCACATTTTAACGTGGCATTTGTAAAAGGTGCTGGAGTGCTTCCTTCTTTAAGCCCTTCTCTTTGTTTTGAAGATGGGAGACCACTCTACATCCTTCGTCTTGGCCAGATGGACACAAAAGGCTTGGTGAAAGCTCTGGGAGAGGAATCACTGCTGCGACACGTAAGCTTTTTTTCATTCTCACCTGAAGAACTCTATTTTCCCTTGAAGCGTTCAGAAATCTTGTTAGAGTGCAGCAGGAACCTACCTGCCTGATACAAATAGTTCTTGTGTTTCATGGCTGGAAGCTCAGTTCTGTGTTTGGCTTCATGACTCAGCACGGCACGTTTTCTGTCTTCACGCGGAGACAGAGGTAGAGTTTTTGTGATGGTGGGAATCATAGAATCACAGAATGCTATGAATTGGAAGGGACCTTAAAGATCATCTGATTCCAACACCTATGACATGGGCAGGGATACCTCCCACTGGACCAGGCTGCTCAAGGCCCCAACCAACCTGGCCTTGGAACACCTCCAGGGATGGAGCATCAACAATTTCCCTGGGAAACCTGTTCCAGGGCCTCCCCACCATCACTGTGAAGAATTTTCTCCTAATGTCTAGTCTAAATCTTCCCCTCTGCAATTTAAAGCCATTTCCCCTCATCCTTTCACTGCATGTCTTTGTGAAAAGTCCCTCCCCAGCTTTCTGGTAGCCCCCTTCAGGTACCAGAAGGTCATTATAAGGTCTTCTTGGAGCCTTCTCTCCTCCAGGCTGAACAAACCCAACTCTTTCAGCCTGTCCTCATAGCAGAGGCTTCTCCAGCACTCGGATCATCTTTGTGGCCTCCTCTGGACTCGCTCCACCAGATCCATGTCCTTCTTATGTTGAGGATTCCAGAACTGGACACAGGACTCCAAGTGGGATCTCACAAGAGACTAATAGAGGGGCAGAATCCTCTCCCTTGCCTGCTGGCCATGCTTCTTTTGATGCAGCAGAGGCCACGAGTGGCCTTCTGGGCTGTGAGCACACATTGCCAGCTCATGTCAACTTTCTCATCAGTCAATGTTTTCTGATAACTTCCAATTTAGTCAGAAACTGTCCGTGGCTCTTTTGTGCAGCTTTGCTAACAACATTTGGTCTTGAGACTCTTCCATTCCACCTTAGACATTCGGTTCCTGTATTTTGTGTGGTCAGCAGGATGTTTCAGTAGAGAAACCTTGAGGGGGGCTTTTATGTAGACTCTTACTCTGTTTTGCACACTGCAGTTCTCCAACTGGTATCTCTGGAGTTCTGTGTGTTTTGAAGGAAGCTCTCAGGGCTGTCCTGGTTTCTCAGTTGTGCTCAGGCTCACCTCAGTCTCCACTGTCTTTGATTACAGGTTCTGTCAATTAATGAGGAAGGACAAAAGAGATGTGAAGAAAACACCAGTGTCTTTGGCCGCCCCATCACGTTAGTATCATTCGTTTTCTTGCATCCTTACCGAGTTTGAACTGATATGGTGAGATGAATGCTCCTGTGAAGCTTTGAGCTGAGATCCTTACAGTTAAACTGCAGTCAGAAGGGTTTCTGGTGTGGCTTGGGTACTGTACACAGTGGACTTCACAGAATGGTTTAGGTTAGAAGGGACCTCAAAGCCCATTCAGTTCCACCCTCTACCATGGGCAGGGACACCTCCTGCTGGATCAGGGGCTCCAAGCCCCATCCAACCTGGCCTTGAACACCTCCAGGGATGGGGCAGCCACCTCTGCTCTGTCCTGTCTGGGCCAAGGCCTCACCTCCCTCACAGGTAAACATTTCTTCCTAAGATCTCATCTCAATCTCCCCTCTTTCACCTTAAAACCATTCCCCCCTTGTCCTGTCTCTGCACTCCCTGACCAAAAACCTTTCCCCAGCTTTCCTGGAGCCCCTTTCAGTGCTAGAATCTGCTGACTTACATGCAGATAAATTATGCAGCTTCATATGGAAGCAAGTATTGTTCCTTCCTTCCATCTTTTTATGTTGCTTTTTGGATGAATTTAATCTTGCTCTCAGTGATTTTAATCCACGTCCACGAAATTGTCTTTTTGCTATGCTGAAGCCTCTCCTTGGCTCCTCTTCATCTTGTACAGGCTGTGGTGCTCCTGAAATGTTTTGTGGAGTGTAAACAGAACAACCACTGCACAATAAGGTTCTCACAGGTCTCTTTCTGTATATTTATTCTAGATCCTGGACGTGCCTGGTGGACTTGGAAGGGCTAAATATGCGGCACCTCTGGCGGCCTGGAGTGAAGGCGCTGCTGCGGATAATTGAGGTGGTGGAGGACAACTACCCCGAAACTCTGGGCCGGCTGTTGATAGTGCGAGCACCCAGGGTTTTCCCTGTGCTCTGGACTCTGGTGGGTGAAACCTGAGGACCAGCACTGTAAGCACTAGTGTGTGAGCTAAATCACCCAGTCAGTTCTGCTTATTGGAGGAGTTAGAGAGGGAAAAGCTTCCAGAGAACTTGTGGCTGAGTTCCTGAGGAGGCCCTGGTGTTGCTACAGAGCAAGCCGCGGTGCCTGTACCTCATTTGGGTTGAGTGGTGATTATCTGCCAGGGTAGGCCAGGATGCCAAATAAAACCCACCAATCCTCATGCCGCAGTGGCAGCCTAGACTTGGTGGGTTCTTGTAGTGATGGTAAAAGACACACATGTTTTTAATCTCTTGTTAGAGGACACCTGGGCTGGGGCAATTATACCTGGGTTGGGTCAATCCACAGTTTCAATACAGGATGGGGGATGATGTGATTGAGAGCAGCCCCGAGGAGAAGGACCTGGGGTGCTCATTGATGAGCAGCTCTACATGAGCCAGCAACATGCGTTCACAGCCCAAAACCCAACCATAACCTGGGTTGCCCCCAAAGAAGCGTGTCCAGAAGGCAAGGGAGGGGAATCTACCCCTCTACTCCTCTCTCATGAGGCCCCACCTCAAGTCCTTCATCTGGTTCTGGAATCCTCAACATAAGAAGGAGATGGAACTTGTGGAATGGGTTCAGAGGAGGCTAAAAAGATGATCCGAGTGCTGGAGCACCTCATGTACGAGGACAGGCTGAGAGAGTTGGGATTGTTCAGCCTGGAGGAGAGAAAGCTCTGAGGAGACCTTGACCTATATCTGGAGGGGGCTACAAGAAAGATGGAGAAGGACTTTTTACAAAGGCTTGTAGTGATAGGACGAGGGGGAATGGCTTTAAATTGCAGAGGGGCAGGTTTAGACTAGACATAGAGAGGAAATTCTTTACAATGAGGTTGGAGAGGCCCTGTCCCAGGTTGCCCAGGAAAGTAGTGGCTGCCCCATCCCTGGAGGGGTTCAAGGCCAGGCTGGATGGGGCTTTGAGCCCCTGATCCAGTGGGACGTGTCTCTGCCCATGGCAGACGGGTTGGAATCAGATGATCTTTAAGGTCCCTTCCAACTCAAACCATTCTATGATTTTCTGATATTGGAGAGAAGGGTAATAAATGATGCGCTGCCTGCTGCCTGCTGGCTGTTCTGGCAATGTAAGAACTTGCCTGTCAAACTCCTGTGATGTTTGTGTGTGGTGTGGGGACCACAAATGTAAAAAATATTAATAAAACCAGAAAATATTAGATGGCTGTAGAGTGCCCCTCCCATTAGCTGACCCTTTCTTTAGGGAAACACTTTAGAGCTGCAAAGCTCTGCACTCCTGTTGATCTGCGTTCCTGCTGATCAGCCCTTCCAGTCTGGAGCCTGAAGCATCCATGTAAAACAGTATAAATGTGGTTTCCAGCTTCACTCAGTGACTGTGTCTTCTGTCCACATTTTTTTTCAGGTCAGTCCCTTTATCAATGAGAACACAAGGCAGAAGTTCCTCATTTACAGTGGGAATAACTACCAGGGTCCAGGAGGGCTGGTGGACTACGTGGACAAGGATGTGATTCCAGACTTCCTGGGAGGAGACTGCATGGTGAGTTTTGCTTCCTGTGGTGCAGGCAGAATCTGCATTGTGCAAGCTCCCTCAGTTCCCCCCTTGTCAACACTCTGGACTCCCACTCCCTCTGAAGGACGGATAAACCTCCGTTCTGGCTCTGCTGCCACTGCAGAGTGTGGTGGGGTTTGTGCACAGGAGGCTTCTGCTGCCCTGCAGAAGGGTTAGAGGTCAGAGCTCTGAATCACAGAATCACCAGGTTGGAAGAGACCCACTGGATCAGTGAGTCCAACCATTCCCATCAAACACTAAACCATGTCCCTCAGCAACTCATCCTCCTGTCCCTTAAACCCCTCCAGGGAAGGTGACTCAACGCCCTCCCTGCGCAGCCTCTGCCAGTGCCCAATGACACTTTCTGTGAAACATTTTTTCCTAATGTCCATCCTGAACCTCCCCTGGTGGAGCTTGAGGCCATTCCCTCTCATCCTGTCCCCTGTCACTTGGGAGAAGAGGCCATTACCCTCCTCTCCACAACCTCCTTTCAGGTAGTTATAGAGAGCAATGAGGTCTCCCCTCAGCCTCCTCTTCTCCTCTCTTCTCCTCTCTTCTCCTCTTCTGAATGGAGCTTAGATAAATTGTTGGTGTTCTACTAAACTTAGTCCTACTGTGAAATCTTCCGCCAGCTGAGAGGGTCGTTCTCTGTGTGTGGTAGCAGGGAAGTCTTCATGGTACAGATCATGGAGTCACAAAATAGTCTGGGTTGGAAGGAACCTCAAAGCCCATCCAACCCCCTGCCATATGCAGGGACACCTCCCGCTGGATCAGGGGCTCCAAGCCCCATCCAACCTGGCCTGGAACACCTCCAGGGATGGGGCAGCCACTACTGCTCTGCCCAACCTGGGCCAGCTCCCCCCCACCCAGGTGAACATTTCTTCCGAAGATCTCATCTTAGTCTCCCCTCTTGCAGCTTCAAAATTTTCGCCTTTATCTATCCCTGCCTTCCCTGATCAAGAGCCCCTCTCCGGCTTTCCTGGAGCCCTTTTCAGCACTGGAAGCTGCTCTAAGGTCTTCTCAGATCCTTTTCTTCTCCAAGCTGAACAACCCCAACTCTCAGCCTGTCAAGTTGACTCAATCCTTTACCACTAGGTGAGTAGGAACCCTCATGTTTTTGTCTGGCTTTTCCAGTGCACTGTCCCAGAAGGTGGACTTGTTCCCAAGTCACTTTATCAAACAGAAGAAGAGCCGGAGAACTCGGATCACATCCGGTTATGGACAGAAACTATCTATCATTCTGCGAGTGTCCTCAAAGGAGCTCCACACGAGGTACAAACTGGAATATTCTAAGGCACTGAACTGGTCTCGGGGGCGTGTTTCCATGGTTAAGGATGACTAGAATGAAAAAAAAGTCTCCTCGGGTGTGAGCCCAAGGTGGTTTGGCAGCACGATGCCTTTCTTGGGGAAGGCCAATGCCAGTGGACGGGTGAATGATGAACCACAGTTTAAGAACTGGTGCTCTTGTCTCTCCTGTGGGCTGATCTTCTGGACCTCTAGGAGTAAAGGTCCTTCAGTTTCCCTTTTGATAACACAGTTTCTATTGGCACAGCCAGGGCAGGAATGGAGGTGATCTGGTAAACTTGATGGGGGTCATCAGGAAAGAGGATGTCCAAGGAAAGAGCACCTGACTGTCAAACTAGTCTGCTGGCTTCACTGATGATGAGTGACTGGTTTGGCCTGCTTAGACTCCTGAGGAAGCAGCAGCACCTTGTGGCCTTCACAACCACTTGGGAAGGCTCTTTGCTGAGTTCTCGACTCTTTGCTTCAGTTCCACTGAGGCTTTCCTAGAACATGCAAATAAATTACAAGCACCAGGGGAGAGATGGAGTAAAAATGCCTGAGCAGGTATATCAGGCAGCAAAGCAGCAGTGGAGAGCAGTCAGTGTCCTCTTTAAGAGGAGGAATAGAGGCTGAGAATTCAGCTGAGGGGTGACAGAGA
Source organism: Clamator glandarius (assembly GCA_033459285.1). NCBI lineage: Eukaryota > Metazoa > Chordata > Aves > Cuculiformes > Cuculidae > Clamator > Clamator glandarius. Next base: position 535,311 of record JAUNZM010000625.1, read on the forward strand.
AGAGCATGATGGCAGAGCAAGGAAGAGGGTGCTGGTGCCATCTCACTCTTTACAGGGTGCTTGTTCTCTTACCTCCCTTCTTAGATAGTTGTGGAGATTTTGGAAGGGGAATCCGTCATCACCTGGGACTTCGACATCCTGAAGGGAGATGTGCTGTTCAGCCTCTTTCATTCCAAACGAGCTCCTGAAACGAGCCACAAAGAGCCCACGTTACCAAATACCTCTGCTGCTGGGGACAATGCGCAGCTTATTGATAAGTCTTGGGTCCTTGGCGTGGATTACAGCCGCATGGAATCTCCACTGGTTTGCCGTGAAGGAGAGAGCATCCAGGTCAGATATATTTGGGTCCTGGTGTGGATCTTACAGTCCTAGCAAAGCCCAGACTGGTCTGGGGTGGGGAAGGGAGGGGAAGGAATTGGTGGCATGAGAAACCACGTGTTGCTTGGGAATTATTGCTGTGATTGTTGTTCTGTGGATTCCCGGTGTCAGTGGCTGCCGTTGCAGTCCTAATTTAGACTGAACCATTGGAGTTTCCATAGTTCATGATGTTAATCTAATTGAATATAGGAAAATTGAAATTGAAATTTTTAATAGCGTGTGTGGCTCAGGAGTGTAAAACGAGTGAGTGGTGTATGCTCACCAAAGCAGTCGTCTCAGTTCCTCCTGACTCTGCCAAGTCATTCCCCTCTCCCTTATGAAGCCTGGAGGTCACTTGATGGTTCCCTCTCTCTCTTCCAGGGATCTCACGTGACTCGCTGGCCTGGCTTTTACATTCTCCAGTGGAAGATGCACGGCCCTCTGCCCTGTTCCGGCACCAGCCTCCCACGGGTGGACGACGTCCTCGCCTCTCTGCAAGTCTCCAGTCACAAATGCAAACTCATCTACTACTACGAGGTGCTGGCATCCAAGGACTTCAGGTAGGAGATTTATGGGGGTGTCACCATACAAATTGCAGTAGAGAAGCCAACTAGGAACTATGTGTGAGTTAAACATCCGAACACCAATGACCTCCACAGAGTGTGTTTTTCATGTAAAATAATTAAGATGAACACAATCTTGGTGGGATTTTCTATGGAGAATATCCTCTAGTGCTGTAAGCAATAAGAGACCCCTTGGCTGTGCATCTACCAGTGGTGGTTGTGCTTCAGTTCTTGCTTACAGCCACCCACTGGGGGGGATGGTTTCAGCTGAGGATTTTTAATCTGAGTTAAGAACATTGGAGAAGTTACATTTGGAGTAACAACAAGCATCAGCTGAGCTGTCCTAGACATATTTTCATTTAGCACTTGAGAAGGATGTCAGCTGTGAGCTGGAGAGTGTTTTTGGAGTAGGTGGATGCATCAGCCTTGGAGGGATTTCTTCACAATGAAAGTGGAGAGACCCTGGCCCAGGTTGCCCAGAGCAGTGGTGGCTGCCCCATCCCTGGAGGGGTTCAAGGCCAGGTTGGATGGGGCTTAGGAGCCCCTGATCCAGTGGAAGGTGTCCCTGCCCACACCAGGGTGTTGGAATTAGATGATCTTTACGATCCCTTCCAAATCAGGCCATTCTATGATTCTACGATTTGTCCAACCTCCTTTAAAGCAAAAAGCACTTTTCAAATCACTCAGTAATTCAAATTCTTTGCAAATACCTGGCCTCTAACCGGGAGCTGGAGGAAGGGTTGGGTAGCCCAGACTTGCAGACGCGAATGTGGTGACCTTGAGGATGTGGACAAGCCAGATCCTGTGGAATCAGAGCAGCAGCAAATTCTTCATCCCAATCACTCAAACAGCTCCTTGTTGCTCTACCTGCATGAAATGTGTCAGGAACAGCAGGCAGTGAACCCAGTCTGCTTTTGGCAGGAGGAGCTGAAGACCACAGCTGGATGTGGTTGAATCACCTTCCCTGGAGGTGTTTAAGGGACAGGTGGACGAGGTGCTGAGGGACATGGTTTAGGGATTGATGGGAATGGTTGGACTCGATGATCCGGCGGGTCTCTTCCAACCTGGTGATTCTGTGATTCTATGTGACTTGCTTATCAGGCTGGAGAGCTCAGGGCAGTGAGCTCCCCAGCTTCCCTTTCTGCTCAGGGGCTACAAATGCAGCCACATGGGGCTCCCACTCCCAGAATAACCACAAGAGACAAGGTATAATGTCTGTAGCTGAGAAACCAGATGTCTACAAGAAGTGAATTTTTCATCCTGACACAAAGGAATGCTGAGATTCCTAGAGACAAATGTGAAAATCATGGGACAAGAACTAAAATACTTGTGCATGTGCTGTAGCTGATCTCCTGACATAGAATCATAGAACCACCAAGTTGGAAAAGACCCACCGGATTATCGAGTCCAACCATTCCTATCAATCACTAAACCATGTCCCTCAGCACCTCATCCACCCATCCCTTAAACACCTCCAAGGAAAGTGACTCAACCCCTCCCTGGGCAGCCTCTGCCAGTGCCCAATGACCCTTTCCGTGAAATATTTTTTCCTGATGTCCAGCCTGAACCTCCCCTGGCGGAGCATGAGGCCATTCCCTCTCGTCCTGTCCCCTGTCACTTGGGAGAAGAGCCCAGCTCCCTCCTCTCCACAACCTCCTTTCAGGTAGTTGTAGAGAGCAATGAGGTCTCCCCTCAGCCTCTTCTTCTCCAGGCTAAACACCCCCAGCTCTCTCAGCCGCTCCTCATAAGGCCTGTTCTCCAGCCCCTTCACCAGCTTTGTTGCTCTTCTCTGGACTCGCTCCAGAGCCTCAACATCCTTCTTGTGGTGAGGGGCCCAGAACTGAACACAGGATTCGAGGTGGGGTCTCACCAGTGCCGAGTACAGAGGGAGAAGAACCTCCCTGGACCTGCTGGTCATGCCATGTATCAGGGTCTCTGTTCACTACTGTCTTTCTAACAAGTACATCTGGTTTGTCTCATCCTAGGGGATCCATGTCGAGCCTGGAATCCTGCAACAGCGGCTTTTCCCAGTTGAGTGGAGCCACAACATCATCCAGCCAGTCCCAGAGCAGCTCCCACCTTTCTAGATAGCGGGACCAAGGCTGCAGCGGCCAGGAGGTCACCCCAGAGCTGCTCTGTGCACCAAACCAAAGAGCCTCCAGGGCCAACCCGCGACGCTGTTGGTCCTGTGACCAAATGGAGCAGCTGTGTGGACACAGAGGCTTCTGCGAGCTGCTGGCAATGTGAAAACTTAGAATTGAAATGGCAAACTCAGACTTTTGATATCGGATGCCCTCTTCTCAGTAGTCTTGGTTCTTGGATGAATGTCCTTTTGCATGGATCTGCGTGTTACTCAGCTCTAAAGGGCTCTTCCCAATCAGTCCTTTTCCTGCGTGCGGGAGAGGAGGCTGATGTTGCCTTACCTGTTTGATCAAGGACTGGATGATTCCTCTGTACCAAAACAAATCTGGTTTGCTGGATGCCTGGACCACAAGTTCCATCAGAACATAAAACCTGTGTTGGATGTGCAGGGACTTAGAGCAAACTGTGAAGACTTTATAGAGAGAGAGTGTTTCAGAAATCAGTTCCAGGGCAAACCTGAAACCCTTTCTGAGCTGACAGAATGCTGGTAGGGAATGGGTTTGGTTTTTTTAACCAACTAAGACACAAAAGTTGGACTGGTTTTCTAGAAGGTACAGGCAGAGATTCTGCCCCCAATAAGCAGCTTCTTAAAGAGAGACTGTTTTTCCCCTTTCCTCAGGTTTACAAGCAATAATGAGTCAATCGGACCCATCGCATTAAAGTGATGGGAATGGAATCAAACTGTAAAGGGCTAAGAAAAGCAATATTTCATTTCCTGAAGGCACAAAGCTCTGTGGCAGCACTGCAGACTTTGCTTCTTTAAACGTGGGCTAACTTGAAGAGAATTTTTGTAAAAAGAAGCAGCCTGTATGTGTTTCAACACTCACTGAGATGCATTTATTCAAATACTGCTTATTTTAACTTAATTTTTAACTTATTTATAATTTCAGAAATTGCTATTTATTAAATCCAATCGTCTTTTTTAATGGGACAAACTTCATTTTAGGGAGGAATAACTGATTGTCTTTAGTCCCAAGGAATCTTTCTACCTGGGTTCTGATCTACCTGGATGTTCTCACATAAAGGGCTGTATCGGACATGGTATTTGGGGTGAGAGCTGTGTCATCTCTTCCTGCAAGATAAAGTCAGTCTAGTGCTTCCTGCACACCAGAGGGACATCTCTTGGGATTAAGAGGCAAGGACTGAGCTCGGGAGCTGTAAGAACTTTGGTTTGATGTGTCTTCGTAACACCACAGAACCCCATATTTGCATCATCTCCCCTGGTTATTGCAGAGTGTAGGGGTGTAGGGGGGGTGACAGAGATCTGTGGATCAGGTTGGGTCACACAGTTACAGGACTTCTTGTCATGGTGGCAACTACACAAGAGCGGGCTTCAAACTCTGAGTTGCCCTCCAGCAGCCTTTGCAGCTGGCAGGCACGTGGGACCTGGGATGCAGGCAGATAGCTGCTTTCCAGCCCACTGGGCTGTGTGGAGACCTCATCCCCACCAGCTGGAGGTGCTGGTTGTCCCAGCCAGGTGGCTCCTGTCACCTATGGCTAAACTGAGTGAGTTTCCAAGCTGTTCTGGGCTTGGGGTGGGGCAGCACAGATGATCCAGGGCTGTGTCTCTCAGTCAGGATTTGGCATTTCTTTCCCTCTCACCAAGTTATTAAGGTTGATGGAATCCACGCACCTAAGACCAGACGCGTGAACTGGTTCCTTCTGACCCTGCCTGTTCCGTTAGAGGTTCTGAAGGACCAGGTGCTGACAGAGGAGAACAGAGCCCCAGTCTCTGGAGGAACAGGAGAGGAAGAGCTTGATGTGGTCGTGTAAATTGCTTGGGGTTTCTTAAAAGGCTGGAGTCAAGGAAATTGCTCTTCCTTGCATCTCCCACTGAGAGTGGAACAGGGACCTCAGTTACACAGAGCTCCGGGGAGGTTTGGATCTCAGAGCATTCCCCAGCTGTTCTGTGGCCTCTGGAACTCCTGTCTCCAGCATCTCAGCGTAACTGGGCTCTGGCAGAGAGGAAAAAGAGTGGCCTTTCCTCTGGAAATCCAGAGGTTCTGGAGTTAAAAGTGAATATATATGTCCTTGATATAAAATCCTTTACCCATAATTAATTCTGATGCTAGAAATAGAGTTTCAAACTGACTCCCAAAGCACCAGGAGCAAACCCAGCCTCATCCTCCCAATGCTGTTCCAGGGCTTGTTCCTCGTTACTCGGGTCACATCCCATGGTGGTACCATTCCTGTCTACTCTGGTTAAGAATATCCTCCATTGCACTGGTTTTGGTTTTATTATTGTTGCTTTAAAATCAGTATCTGCTGATCCTCTGCCCCAAGGAGAGCTGGGGAGATTCGACTCCTGTCAGCAAGACAGCTGGAGCCTGGCAGCCCCACCACGGCTCGAGAGGAATTTGGGGTTCTGGCTCCATGGGAGCCACTTGTCTCTGAAATACCATCCAGAACTTTGAACACCAGGCTCCGGAGCTGAGCAGGAGGTGACGCAGGGCAGTGCCCTGTGCCTGGCTGTGTCTGTGAGCTGGGGTGTGGGGGGAATAAACAGCTGGGGACTTAAAAAAATAGCTCCTCGCTACATCAGGGCTTTCCTGTTTCAGATGTTCCATATGCAAACACAACAGCTACCTCAGGAGCAGTGTTGGCCACGGGATATGAGCTCTTGCCAGGGCACTGCGCTGTCAGTATAAAGTACAATGTTGGTGTTTATGGTTCCATACAGCTCGATACAAAGCTTTCAGGCTTAGCCATTTCTGTAGGTTTGCCCCATCCCAGCGTTTACTGGCCTCCATCCCAGTAGGACTCGGAAAGGGAAACACAGAGCCCACCACCCGTGGGCTGCAGTGTCGGACACGGGTGTATTCAAGCTCGCCAGGCTGGGTGAATCAGTTTCCTTTCAGTAACAGGGAAAACACCCAGCTTTTATTGAGAATTTATACTCCTAATTGATGTATTCATCAAAAGATTTTGAAAATACCATAATCTGCAAGCTGTAACCCTGCCCCTTGGCACTCCTGAGAGGAAGCAAAGGAGCCTGGTCACATCCTTGGGCTGGCCCCGTTGGAGTTGGGAACCCCTCATTCCAGAATGCATTTCCCTAGCTCAAACTTCATTAAAGTCTGAAGCGTTCTACACTGTGAACAGTGTAGAACACCACAAGAAACAGAGGCACTGGATCTGCCCAACACTGACAGCAATCGTCATCGATTACTGCATGCTCTGAGCTTTAATTCTCCCCACGTGTTTGTGACGATTCTTAGACCAGATTCTCTCTTAGAAAGCTAAACTGGAATTGTGTGGTATTGGCTTTTAATGACATCAGCTCTCAGTTTAATTTTAATTCCGAGCTCTCAGTTACATGAGGTACATGGGCATTAATATTTTTTAGCAACCACTGATGCTCTCTCCCTTGCAGTCACCTTCACTTTCACATATTGAAGTCCTAGTGTTTTCTCAGCCAAAACCTTCCCAGCAAAACACAGGGCCACAGGTGTGCGTCGTTATGGTGCCCGGGGGCTCTGGGAGGCGCTGTGTGTTCCTGTGTTGGAAATAAAACCCATCTCTAAAAAACATTGAGTGTTTGATGCACCTGTTCAAATAGTAAAGCTGAAACCATCAGCCCGTGCACTGCTCTCTTTGCCCACAGAAGTGGAGGTCTCGCTTGTGTTCAGTTATTCCCACTTTTTAACCAACTAAAACATCCTTTTTTTTCCAGCACTGTTTATTTTCCCATCCCAGAGGAGGCACCACAACACCTCATCCTGCAGCAGAGCTCATTATTTAAAATTAGAAGGGCCTATTGGGTGCGAGCAGACAGCTGGGATTAACTAGGGAAGGACTATGTTTGGCCACCTGCTGCTGGGGATCAAGACTCAGAGTTTCAGGCAGTTATTAGTAAGAGGCTTTATTCAAGTTTCATAGAGTTATCTCTAAATAATAGAAAAATAGAATCTTCCATTTACAAGCTGATCTGATGCCGACAGTGGCACAAATATTAGTCTAAGAGAGAAAGACCAGTGCGTAGAAGTGTTTGTATTCAGGCCCAGTCAGGCTTTAACCCCTGCCCAGCGGCGCTACAGCAGCACGGTAAAGGCCAGCTCTCCCTCACATGGAAACACACTTGGTACCTTTGGGGTCTGGTGGTTATTTTTTTAAGATAAAACATCTAATTTCCAGCCGCTGTTCCGGATTGGAGTGCTGGCACATGGCTGGTGGTCCCTGCAGCGAGGACAGGGCAGTTCAGCCACCATGAGCAAGGACTCCAGCAGGGACTGGGGGCCAAGGGCACGGCCCGCTGAGCCCAGACCTGTGGCTTGCTCAGCTCATACAGGCTGGACCCAGCTGGGCTCTCCTCCCTCCCTGGGATGGGTTCGCTCCAGGCTGTGGCACCCCAGGAGCAGCCCACGCAGAGCGTGCAACAGGTACAGAACACAAGAATGAGGTGTTTTACCTGAAAGGTCCGTTTACCTTGCTGTACAGCACCTGTTAGACACTGCGAGGACTAAGGATCTGGTAAAACGCCCTGGCCCTGCACCACCGCGTGGAGCCTGGCCGCTGTGCCACGGGGACTGCTGCAGCTTCACCATGTGCTGCCTCTGTTGCAACACTGACCAGAAAACTTTGTTTTAAAGCCTGAGTTCAGTTTTCACCGTCCTTAAGCCAAGCTTTACACTACAATGTATCTTGCCACTGCTTAGGCAAGAAGACACCTTTCTGAAATGCCTGTGCCTCATCTTCATCTCCTGTTTCCCTCACCTACTGGAGGGAACGAGCCCATTCCCTCTCCCACTGCAGCAGTAGAATCCCCTTATCCACTCGCGTGCGTGGAAGCAGCCCCACGGCTTGTGCCTTGCATCCTCTCGTGGCACCCAGTGCCACAGTCCTGTTTGCTCCACCTGGAGCAGCAGAGCGAGAGGAGCCGGCTGTGGTCGCAGCACGGCTGGGCCAGAAGCAAGGAATACTGCAGCTGGGTTAAGCAGGAGTTTCACACTTTAGGTCTGAGCAGCCCGGTAACGGGTGGTTCGGAGCAGCAGGGCAAGGCGCAGAGCACAGTACCTTCCTCTCTGCTCAGCCAGGACTCTGGAGAAGCACCTGGCTCTGATCCTGAGCATCCTCTGCCTCGCAGGCAGCAGTGGTGAAGGCGTGGGTGGCCTCCCCGTTCAGCTCCCTCAGTGGCTCATAGAGATAGGAACCACTCCTCCGGCGCCGCACCAACCTAACCTGCAGGAAGAGGCCGACGTTTCCCATGGCGCTGAGCACCAGGAGCAGAGCCAGGACAGTAGTCAGGAAGATCCACATATTTCTGTCAAACAGAAGAAAAATCCCTGTGAGCAACATCTGCTCTGCTTTCAAGTGTTCCCAGCGTGCAAATGACTTCTCAAGCTTTCTACTCCACTCTCTGCCATCACAACTGGGCGGTTCTGCTCTTGGGCAGGTGGGAACGTGCTCTGCAAAAGCCTTGGAAAGGCTGCTCAAGCAGCCAGAGCAAGTGGATGTATGCAGCTTTCCGCATCGTTCCCATGGGACTGGCTGTGCCCGCAGAACAGCTGCAGCTTCCGCAGTGCCACAGACACTCACCTTTGGTGTCCAAACTCTCCATGTTGCAGTGGGAGGGGAGTCATGGAATGGTTTGGGCTGGAAAGAACCTCAAAGCCATCAGTTCCATCCTCTGCCATGGGCAGGGACACCTCCCACTGCATCAGGGGCTGCAAGCCCCATCCAACCTGGCCTTGAACCCCTCCAGGGATGTAGCAGCCATCATTGCTCTGGGCAACCTGGGCCAGGGCCTCCCCACCCCCACAGCAAAACATTTCTTCCCAAGATCCCATCTCAATCTCCCTTCTTTCAGCTTTAATACATCCCCCCTTGTCTATCCCTACACACCCCCATCAAGAGCCCATCCTGAGATTTCCTTTGAGGGCTGGAAGCTGCTCTAAGGTCTCCTTGGAGCCTTCCCTTTTCCAGGCTGAACAACTCCAACTCTCTCAGCCTGGCCTCATATAGGAGGTGCTCCAGCCCTCGGATCATCTCCGTGGCCTCCTCTGGACTTGCTCCAACAGCTCCATGTCCTCCCTGTGCTGAGAACTCCAGAATTGGACACAGGGCTCCAGGTGGGGTCTCACCAGAGAGGAGCAGAGGGGCAGAACCCCCTCGCTCGCCCTGCTGGTCCCACTGCTCTGGATGCAGCCCAGGACACAGTTGGTTTTTGGGCTGTGAGTGCACGTTGCTGACTCATGTTGAGCTTCTTGTCAAACAGCACCCTGAGTCCTCCTCAGAGCTGCTCCCAACCCGCTCTCCACCCAGCCTGAGTTTGTGCTGGGATTACCCCAACCCAGGGGCAGGACCTTGCCATTGACCTTGCTGAACTCCAGGAGGTTCGCACAGCCCCGCCAGTCTCCACTTGGGCACTGAGCCACTGATCACAACTCTTTGAGTGCAGCCATCCAGCTCTAACTGCGAGCTGCAGCACGCTGGGCTCAGGGTACAAGAGGTCACTGATGGGGTTTTCAGCTCCATTTTTATCCCTTTGCCTTCCATCTTTCCCATCAGGACAGCTGTAGGTGATGTAACGAAGGCACAACACAGATGCTGTGGGCAAGGCAGCAGCAGGTCTGATGCTGCCACGGCACCAGGAGGGGGTGCGAAGAGCCCTAGCTGGCAGTGAGCAATTGAGGGCATGGCCTCGGTGTGCCCAGATACATGGGTGGGATGAGTATCACACACTTACTGTGACAGAGAGAACTTGTCTTCGCTCCTTCCCTTATTCTGGGAAGCCAAACACTGCCCAGCTGGAAAATAAAGAACACAGGGAAGAAAAGCCATGTTGGAGGGAGGGTGTACAATTCCACTGAGAAAGAGCGAGTTTAGGTGAGGTGGTCACGAAGCAAAAGGAGCATCACTCTCCAAAGCTGCTCTTCCCCTACCCCAGCAATACCTGTGTTTAACTGCTCCTGCACTGCCGCGTCGGCACTGGTGTTGCAGCTGCCCGTCCGCCGGTCGCAGGGACACGTGTGCTCACAGGCGCATCGGTTATGGCAGCCTGGCCCGTACCAGCCCATGGGACACTCTGCAGAATTCCGGACAGAGAAGTTGGCCACTGCCAAAGCTCCATGTGCTTTGAAGCCATCCAGGCTGTCCCTGCAGCTCAACTGTGCCCATTCCCCCTGCTGCTCCAGCTCTGGGCCAGGCAGGATGGGCACACTCAGAGCTCCAGGAGCAGCTCAACCCTCACGTACAGCTCACTGAGGTGTTCATGTTGCTTCTGTCACCACAGCAATCTCTGGCCTTATTGCTTCCCATGCATTTTTCTCCCTGTCACATCTGCATCCCAGCTGTGCTGTTTGACTCATAAGCCAAGGGGGAAGAGGGCAGCAGCGGCCAAGCACTAAGGCAGCAAACCCCAAATCCTGCCCTGACAAAGCCGTTATGCCTGCCCGCCCAGCCTCCTCCAGTCGGAGAGCACTGAACTGCAAGTTAACTGCTGTGATTTTGTTTACTTCAGAGAGGATTTTGTAAAGTAGAGATTGGGCTGGCTGAGTGCTCCCAGGCTGGGAACAAAATCCCCTAATCACACACACACGATGTTTGCACCCACACTGCAATTAACTTCTCCTGTTAGCAGAGCCGGCTGCTTAGCTGGATACAGGGGGAACCCGAGCCCTTCAGAAAAGTTGGTGTGGTTACACAACATCAAATATTGTTGGCTCCGTGAGCACAAGTACATGCACGACCAGAGTCCGAAGGCCAGAATCATCCTTTCCAGCCTTTCCCGCTCACTGACCGGGATCACGTGAAGCCCAGCTGAGGGCAGGGGCCAGTGCAGCCCCCTTGAGTGAAGAATATTTGAGTATCCAGGTTCTTTGGGGCAGAGACTAAACAGGAACCCACAATTTTCTAACGATGAAGAAAACTCCGCTTTCCTCTCTGCTCCCTCCTTGTCTTTCTAGCCGATTTGGGTCTGAGAGACAAGCCCTTAGGATCTGGGAGCTGGCAGGTTATGCTCTGACTGTGAAGTCCAGGCCTAAGCCCGCCTGGCAGCTCTTGCGCTTGCTTTGCCTGCATGAGGTGGCTCAGAGGTGACACCAGAGCCTCTCCGCAGCCCAGGCAGTTCCTCAGAGCAGTCCTTACCATGCTCGCAGCTGGTGCCGTAGTAACCTGCCGGGCAGGAGCAAGCTCCGTGCACGGGATCACACAAGCCACCGTTCTGGCACTGGCATTTCTGGGTGCACATGGCCCCATAGAACCCGCTCACACAAGCTGCAGGAGACAAGCAGAGACGTCATCAGGCCCTGGTTCCAAAGGCGGTAACCCCATCCCACGTTCCCCTTGTGAAGCAGTCACTGGTGCAGGGCACTGTCGGCTGCTCAGAGAACAGAAGCTGAAGCCAGGCCACATGCTTCAAACCAGGCCAATCTTAAGATGCAGCCTCTCCCCTGGCTCTCCCTCTCAGGGAGTCTCCACCATGGCAGGGAAAGGGGTCACACCAGCCTTTCACAGGCTGTGAGGGAGAGGAGTGGGAGTCAGCATTACCTTCACTGCAGTTGCTGCCCATCCAGCCGGCATCACAGAAGCATCCACCTGTGCAAACACACAAACAGGCATTAGCCACAACATGGAACAATTCAGAAATAGCAGGAATTTAAAATTAGGAGCTTCTGCTCTCGGGGTGCCATCTTGACTTTCCTTGACCCTGCCAGGGAGCCCACAGCAGCGGAATCCTGAACGTGTACACAGGTTAGGGTCAAACACGCGCCCGCTGCCACTACCAAACACAGCAGAACCTCTTGCTGGTTGGGTTTGAAGTGATTAACCTGGGTCAAGGAGCCAGAAGGCCAACCATATCCTGGGCGGCATCAAAAGAAGCATGTCCAGGAGGGCCAAGGAGGTAATTCTGCCCATCTATTCCACTCTTGTGAGACCTCACCTGGAGGACTGTGTCCAGTTCTGGAATTCCCAACATGAGAAGGGCATGAATGTGTTGGAGCAGGGTCAGAGGAGGCTACAAAGATGATCAAAGGGCTGGAGCAGGAGAGTCACATAAAGAAGGAACAATAAAGGGTGGGAGGCAGGACGCGGCTGCTTTGCCAGAGCATAATGTGCTGCCCTGCCAGTCAGCAGATTTACAGCCCCAGGGGGCAAGAAGAGAAACAGAGTTTGGTGTCAAGTCCTGTTCCAGGTCCCGTGTCCATACCCAAGTACCAACCTAGCACAGCTGCTGCCTCCTAAAGGCAACAAACATGTTCTGACCACCTCTACTGCTGCTCCAGAGGCTGGTGGGAAGGTGGAGAGCAGCTACGCACACTCAGGAGGCAGGACAAGTGCTGAAGCACAAGGCACCCGCTGGCATCCAGAGTCAGGGCATGGGCTGGTCTGACAATCCCTGCCAGCGGCACTAGAAGGCCAGGATTCCAGGCAGAGAAGCCTTTCGAAAGACCACTGCTCTCTGCGGCAAAGAAAGCGGCTACCGGTGATGCCAGATCATGTGAGCTACGCTTCCCTCACACCAAGGTGGGAAAGGGCACCGTGGGCCAGTTGGGATCACACGCTGCAACACTTGAAGGCCTCACCACAGTGCTGCACAGGGAGGAGAGTGAATCCACTCGGATACACTGCCTGGGCCTGTGCTTTTGGACACAAAACCCCCATACAGCCCTCCAGGCTTGGGGAAGAGCAGCTGGAAAGCTGCCTGGCAGAGAAAGGCCTGAGGGCATTGGTTGAGAGCTGACTGAACATGAGCCAACAGTGTGCCTAGGTGGCCAAGCAAGCCAATAGTATCTTGGCTTGTGTCAGAAACAGCATGGCCAGCAGGACCAGGGAAGAGATTCTGCCCTTGCACTCAGCACTGGTGAGGCCACATGTTGAATGCTGTGTTCAGTTTGGCCCCTCACTATAAGAAAGACATTGACGTCCTGGAGCGCATCCAAAGAAGGGAAGGGAGCTGGGGAAGGGTCTGGAGAACAAGTTTTATGAGGAGCAGCCAAAGGAATTGGGGTTGTTTAGCCTGGACGAGGCCAAGGGGAGACCTTATTGCTCTCTACAGCTACCTAAAAGGAGGCTGTAGAGAGGTGGGTATTGGTCTCCTAGCCCAAGTGATAGGTGATAGGACAAGAGGGAATGGCCTCAAGCTGCGCCAGGGGACGTTTAGATTGGACATCAGGAAAGAATATCTTCACAGAAAGGAGGAGTTTAAAAGGCAGGTAGATGGAGTGCTTGGGGATATGATTTAGGAGTGGACAAGTATGGTTGAAGCTGATCATCTCAAAGGTCTTTTCCAACCTAATGATTCTATGATTCTCCTCCAGTTGCCCCTGGACACCCACGGGAACCCCGACTCACCTTCGGTGCAGATGCCGTGCTGGCTGCAGTTGCGGGGGCCGCAGTCCAGTACATCACAGGCTGGGCCACTCCAGAAGCTGCCGGTGCAGTGACACACGCCATCTACACAGTCTCCGTGGCGGCTGCAGTCGGCAGGCTCACAGACGGGCTCGTGGACACACATGACGGTCGAGATGCTCCGTGGGCAGCGCCACATGTTGTCAAAGGAGCTGGGAACAGAAGAGTGGTGCCACACGGCGCGCAAGCACCGTGACGCTCCCCACTCCACATGAAATCAGCTGATATAACCCACAAATTTTCATCTTGACTCCCACCTTCCCATCATTAGTATTCTGGATTGTCAATGTGTTAACAAAGTGTTAACTCCTATTTGACAGGAATCATTTCAAACATGGAATTTCAGAAGGCAACATAGAAACTCTCCCTTCAGGTGGTCCCAGCTTAACTCTGGCGCTCAACACACCTTTTCTTGAATATTATTTGCTTTGCTATAAGTAATGGCATTGCAGTTATAGCAGCGCTTGGCTTTCAGCTGTCAGGCAGCAAACTGAATGTTAAATCCCTTCATATTTACAGTCAGAAATTACTAAAAAGCTAAAATTGAAGTAAAATATTCTCTGGGTTCCCTCATGTGAGGCAGGGCAGGGTCTCCAAGCCAGTGTTTCTCTGCCACACGAACAAGCTCTTGACCACTCTCTGCAAACTCCCATAGAGGTGCAGCTCTGAATCTCCCAGCACAAGAGACACTTCCTTATCTGATTCCCACATCAGGCCACTCAGTCACGCACACAGCTTCGCCTGTCTGGAAACAGCTAAACTTTAATCCCAGATGACTAAGTGGAATAATATGTTGTCACTAAATCACTTTAAATTTCAGAGTCTCTCTCTCCCTCACAACCCGTCACTTGCCTTGATGCTGTGATCTCCAGCAATACAGAGCGGTGTCGAGGGGCTGGGCTGCGCTCCACACACCAGCACGACCTGCAAGGTTGCTGAAACAGCCCTGGAAACGTACGCCAGCACCTACCAGTGCTCAGAAGGGTAGCTGGCGAGGGTCCCGTTTAAGACCAGCGTTGCAGATCCTCCTCCATCCAGGTTGACAGCATTGACAATTCCCTGCTGCTTCAGAAATTCAGCCATTTCCCAGAGGTTGACCCTGCAAAGGCAAGCAGTCACCCGTTGCTCATTCATGCTACCTGATTTCAATGAAACTGCTACACTAGGAGCTTGGTCCCTACCCTCAGGGGAAGAGGGGAAGTTCTCAGGGGTCCTGAGGGATGCTGACTCGCTGCCTGGAATCTGCATCAGCCTCTCAGGCTCTGCCAAACAGACACCCAGCAGCAGTGCCTGCAGCTAACATCGAGCTCTGCAAGGCTCTGCCTTCAAACACAGCCCCTGTAGCCACATGGGCCCTCCAGTTCCCCGGACAGAATCCAAGGCCAATCCCACATTGGCCTTGCAGCCTCACCATAGCCCTGGCCTTACCCTCGGGATTCAGTCTGTCCATCCACATGAACCAGGACCAGCCGCCCCTGCCTGTCATGTCCCACCGCCGTCCTGGCCGATATCACATTGATGAACCTGTCAAAGGTTCCTGTGCAGGAGGGAATCGTTCGCACACAGCTGGGTGACAGAGCTGGCTGCTCAAACACATCTGCCTGCAAAACAGCTCCCAACAGGGAGCTCAGCTAAACCGAAACACAGTTGAGAACAGAGACCAGGTTCCTCTTGTTCATCCAGTTTTTGTCTGGTACAGGGACAAAGAAGGGGATTTTCTGCCCTCGGTTTTAAACTCCTGTAAGAGGCATCTGCTTTGAGTGTCCCTGGACAAGCACTGACAGCAGCCATGCCACCACTCTTCCCAGTTCTCATCAAATACTCTTCCATGCCCTGGACTGGTGGGTGCAGCCTTGCAGTGCAGGCAGCCTATTTCTTGTGCTGCACTGGCCACAGACTTGGGGTGAAGCAGCACAGAAGAAATGTGGACCTCTTAAGTGAGTGGCAAACTCCAACTGGACAAGATGATTTCCACTGCCACCCCCTCCATCCAACAGCCTCATCAGAAGGAAAACATGTGCCCAGGCTAAAGCTGGGCTTCACCATATTTACCTGTGGTTTGAATTTCATCACACTCAGCCATTCGACTCTGATTGATGTACACTTCTCCATCTCTTAGGAGCCAAACGACTCCACTCACGAGCTGAACGAAAGGGTTTGCTTGATCCAAGACATCTTCCTCCGACAGGTAACTAGGAAAGAGAGAAGGAGAGGTTACCCACAGGCACAGCAGTGTCACATAAGCTGCCAGCAGCTTCATGGGGTGTGAGTAACCCTGTGCCTGTCCTGCTGCTGGTCGTGCAGTGTGGAATGGTCAAGGGCAAAGAGCTCTCCTCACTGCCCTGACAGACCAGATCACTGACAACACCACTATTTCTAGTGCCACATTTTGGAAGCCACAAAGACACTAAGCAGATGACACCACACAGGGAGCCATGGCTGCATTTGACACGGAAACCCTTCCCGAGCACGACAGCATTTGACACGGAAACCCTTCCCGAGCAGCAGCAGGGCAGAGCTGAGATCGAGGATCCTGCAGCTATTGCTGATCCCCTCGCAGAACCGGACATCACCAACTCTACTGCTTAAGCCAAGGCCAGGGTTCCGTGGGCTGGCCACGGGCTGGCACAGACAGTTGGGCTTTGCAGGGCCCCTTGCTGAGTGCCACGGGTACAGGGGAGGGAGCTAACAGGAGGGTGAGGAACTCAGCAGCTTCTAGCCTGCTTTTCAGTCTTCCAAGACCATCAGAAGGACCTTTGGGTGCCTGCTGCTAGGGACGGGCACCTCCCAGGGGCTGTTACTTCCAGCAGGCACTAATATCCCTTCATCAGGTGCTCCTCATGAGAGAGTGCATTGTGCTTGTGTCTCCACCCATAAAGATGAGGTTTAACAAGGCCAAGTGCTGAGTCCTGTACTTCGGACACAACAACCCCCTCCAGTGATTAGGGAAGAGTGGCTGGAAAGCTGTCTGGCAGAGAACGACCTCAGCGTGTTGGTTGACAGCAACTGAACATGAGCCAGCAGTGGTCAAGAAGTCCAGGAAGGCCAATGGCATCTTAGCCTGTATCAGAAACAGCATGGCCAGCAGGGCCAGGAAAGTGGTTGTGACCCTGGACCCAGAACTGGTGAGACTCCACCTTGAGTCTCAGGTTCAGGTTTGGGCCTCTCTCTACAAGGACACTGAGATCCCAGAGTGCATCCAGAGAAGGGGAATGGAGCTGGGGAAGCGGCTGGAGAACAAGGGTTATGAGGAGCTGCTGAGGGACCTGGAGCTGTTTAATCTGGAGAAAAGGAGGCTGAGGGGAGACTACATGACAGTCCTGTCCACAACTGCCTGAAAGGAGGCTGTGGTGAGGTGGGTGTTGGTCTCTTTCTCCTTATTCTCTCTCTCTTTCTATTGCAAGCCACTTTATGGGCACAATTAATAAAGTTCCAGTTTGGACTGAAATTTAACTCCCTTGACTTGTTGAATTCTTTTGCTTTTTTTTTTTTTTTTGCACTCTGAAATTATAAATGAAATGAACCATCACGCATCCGCTTATGAGTGAACCGTGAGATGGGAGAGGCTGAGAAGGCAGTGATCCCTGCCAGCCTTCAGGGAGCAGAGCACGCTCTCTAAACACCCTGATCCTTACCCAAACACCATGGTGCCATCCTTCCGGATGCCGAACTGAGCATTCTGCAGCCCTCCGGAGTTTTTGACCAGGGTGCCGTCGCTCACCACATTCCCGAGGCATTCCCCACTCTCCATGTTGAAGTACCCGCCATTCTGGGCCACCAGGCACCCGCGCAGCCTGGCGGTTTGCTCCACCGGTGCCCTTCGGCGCTGCTGGCAGCCACCTGCGCCACCAGGCTCCAGCACCGACAGCGTGCGGAGTGGATCCCGCACAAAGGTGAAGTGCCCATAGACGGGGCGAGAGTCCTGGCCATGTGGGGGGAGGTAGGAGACAAAGGTCCTGGTGGTGGCCACTGGGCCACCTCCTGTGGTGTCACCGGGCCAGGCCTCGTGTGTGGTGTTGCCGAAGTGGAGGGGCTGGCAGTCGCGCACGTGGCGGTGCAGGTGTCGAGGGCCGTGCTGGGATGGCGGGTACGGCTGTAGTGAGGTGGCAAGGCTGCTGCGGGGAGAGAGAGCACACCGTCACCTTGGGAGCCCCACACACCCAGCTCCGTTCACAGAATCACAAGGTTAGAAAAGACCCACTGGATCATCGAGTCCAACCATTCCCATCAATCACTAAACCACGTCCCTCAGCACCTCATCCACCCGTCCCTTAAACCCCTCCAGGGAAGGTGATTCAACCCCCTCCCTAGGCAGCCTCTGCCACTCCCCAATGTCCCCTTCTGTGAAAATTTTTTTCCTAATGTCAAGCCTGAACCTCCCCTGGGGGAGCTTGAGGTCATTCCCTCTCATCCTGTCCCCTGTCCCTTGGGAGAAGAGCCCAGCTCCCTCCTCTCCACAACCTCCTTTCAGGTAGTTATAGAGAGCAACGAGGTCTCCCCTCAGCCTCCTCTTCTCCAGGCTAAACACCTCCAGTTCCCTCAGCCGCTCCCTCTTGTTCTCCAGCCCCCTCACCAGCTTTGTTGCTCTTCTCTGGACTCTCTCCAGAGCCTCAACATCCTTCTTGTGGTGAGGGGCAAAGAACTGAACCCAGGATTCGAGGAGCTGTCTCACCAGTGCAGAGGGAGAAGAACCTCCCTGGACCTGCTGGTCACACAAAGCGGACCCGGTGCCCCCACCCCCCCACCCCGCCATGCCCCGCACTCCCCGGTGCCTCCGCCATCTCCCCGGTCGTTTTCTCCCTTCCCAGGAGTACCCTTGCCGCTGTCCCCCGCCCCTCACCCCGCACCGCCCGCCGCCTGCAGCCACCCCATGACCGCAAGGGCCGCCAGCGCCGCACGCTCCGCCGCCGCCATCTTGGGGGCAGCAGCGCCCCTGGCGGAGGAGCGGGGGAGGAGCTCCGAGGGGAAGGACCGGGTGTGCCGGGGGAGGAGGAGCTCGAATGCTGGCTGCTCCCTGCTCCCTGCTCCCCTCTAAGAAACACAGAATCACCAGGCTCGGAAAGACCCACCGGATCATCGAGTCCAACTATTCCTATCAATCACTAAACCATGCCCCTCAGCACCTCGTCCACCCATCCCTTAAACCCCTCCGGGGAAGGTGACTCAACCCCCTCCCTGGGCAGCCTCTGCCACTCCCCAATGACCCTTTCCATGAAATTTTTTTTCCTGATGTCAAGCCTAAACCTCCCCTGGCAGAGCTTGAGGCCATTCCCTCTTGTGCTGTCCCCTGTCACTTGGGAGAAGAGCCCAGCTCCCTCCTCTCCACAACCTCCTTTCAGGTAGTTATAGAGAGCAATGAGGTCTCCCCTCAGCCTCCTCCTCTCCAGGCTAAACACCCCCAGCTCTCTCAGCTGCTCCTCATAAGACCTGTTCTCCAGCCCCCTCACCAGCTTCCTTGCTTGACGTACACGTTCCCATCTCTTAGGAGCCAAATTACTCCCCTCACAAGCTGAACGGCAAGGGTTTGCTTGATCCAAGACTTCTTCCTCCGACAGGTAACTAGGAAAGATACCTCGAATCCTGTGTTCAGTTCTGGGCCCCTCACCACAAGAAGGATGTTGAGGCTCTGGAGTGAGTCCAGAGAAGAGCAACAAAGCTGGTGAGGGGGCTGGAAAACAGGCCTTATGAGGAGTGGCCAGCAGACCAGAGCCAGGACAAGAAGAGCAGAAAGTATGGGGCAGAATACAAGGGCAGAGTCATCACCAAACACTTAGGAATCTGTGAAAGCAGCTGTAACATCTTGCTGTCTGCCAGCTTCCCTTCTGCAAAAGTGACACCAAACAGTTTTTCAGAGAGATTTTAGCAGCGCTGCAGGGAAGGCACTGCTGGCTGCTCCCTGCTTCCCTCTAAGTCAGAGCTTCCTCAGCTCGTGCAGACAGCAAAACCTTCCATGGGAACAATCAGACAGTAAAAGGACTGTCCAGCAGCCATTCCCTATGTGCTGCTGGAGGGTGCTTCCCAAGGGACAGCTTCTTTTGGGAATTAAGGTGCTGAGTAACACCAGCCTGCTGCTGGCAGCTGACAGGAGAGTTTAGCGACTAAATGGCTCTACTTGCACTCCCCTCAGCCGCTTTTTCTCCAGGCTAAACAACCCCAGCTCCCTCAGCTGCTCCTTGTAAGACTTGTTCGCAGCCACTCTTCCTTAAGCCTGGAGGGTCCATTGAAAGGCCGGAGTGTGTCCAGAGGAGGGAACGGAACTGGTGAAGGGGCTGGAGAAAAAGGGTCACGAGAGGCGGCTATGGGACCAGGGGATGTTTAGCCTGGAGGAGGCTGAGGAGAAACCTCATCCCTGTCTACAACTGCCTGAAAGGCGGTTGGAGTTAGGCTGGTTTCCCCAGTGAGAGCTGACAGGATGAGAAGAAATGGCTTCAGGTTGCACAAGGGCAGGTTCAGATTGGACATCAAGACAAATTTCTCCACCACAACGGCCCTCAGGCCCTGGCAGAGGGTGCCCAGCGGGGGCTGATAAGGCGCTCTGGGACGTGGTTGGGACCCCGCCCCGCCCCGCCCCTGCCCAAGATGGCGGCGCTGCTGGTGCTGCTGGCGCTGCTGGCGCTGGGTGCGGCGGCGCTCGCGCTGCTGTGGCAGCGGGGGGCGCGTGCGGCGCGCGGCGCGGGGCGCGTGGCCGTGGCCGTGCTGGGCGACCTGGGCCGCAGCCCGCGCGTGCAGTACCACGCGCTCGCGCTCGCGCGGCACGGGCGGCGCGTGGCCCTGCTGGGCTTCCTGCGTGAGTGCGGGGGCGGGGCCGGGGCGGGGGAGAAAGGGAGCGAGCGTGGGAGGATCGTAGCATCGCTAGGTTGGAAAAGAGCCCCTGGATCGCGGGGTCGATTAGAAAGGGGGCAAGGAGCGTGTCCAGAGAAGAGCGACGAAGCTGATGAAGGGGCTGGAGAACAGGCCTTATGAGGAGCGACTGAGAGAGCTGGGGGTGTTTAGCCTGGAGAAGAGGAGGCTGAGGGGAGACCTCATTGCTCTCTACAACTACCTGAAAGGAGGTTGTGGAGAGGAGGGAGCTGGGCTCTTCTCCCAAGTGACAGGGAACAGGATGAGAGGGAACGGCCTCAAGCTCTGCCAGGGGAGGTTCAGGCTTGATATCAGGAAAAAAAATTTCACAGCAAGGGTCATTGGGGAGTGGCAGAGGCTGCCCAGGAAGGTGGTTGAGTCACCTTCCCTGGAGGGGTTTAAGGGACGGGTGGACGAGGTGCTGAGGGACATGGTTTAGTGATTGATGGGAATGGTTGGACTCGATGGTCCAGTGGGTCCTTTCCAACCTAGTGATTCTATGATTCTAAGGGCAGGAGAAAGGGCAGGGACAGGAGGAGAAAGAGGGCAGGGGCAGGAGAACGGGAGCAGGAGAATAGGGGCAGGAGCAGGGGCAGGAGAATGGGGGCAGGGGCAGGGGAAAGGGAGCAGGGACAAGAGGAGGGGAGCAGGAGAAAGGGAGGACAGGCAGGGGAATGGAGGCAGGGGCAGGAGCAGGAGCAGAGGCTCCCTCTCTGATGCTTGTCCCGCTTGCAGAGAGCCGGCCGCACCAGGACGTGCTGCAGAACGCTGGGATCCAGCTAGTGCCTGTGTCAGAGTTCCGGGAGCTGCCAGGTGAGTGTGGGGGCCCAAGATAGTGGACACCCCTGATCCATTTGCTCAGGGCTGCTCTCCAGCCTCTGCTCCCAGGCTGCTGTGTCCTATGTGCAAACCCCAGCACTTACCCCTGTTAAAGTCCATGTAGTTTGTGATTGCCCAGCTCTCTAGTTTTCCAGAACCCTCTGCAGGGCCTTTCTGCCTCCAGTTTTGTGTCATCTGCAAACTTAGTCAGTAAAACTTCAAGTCCTGCATCCAGGTCATTTATGAAGATGTTAAAGAGCCCTGGGCTAGGATGGATCCCTGCTAGGGATTGACTGCCAGCTGGCCCTGTGCAAGGCACAGGTCTCCAGGCAACTGCACCGCTCTCACTGGGCGTTCTATCCTTTTCTAGCCCTCCCAACACTGTTGCAGTACGTGGTGAAAGTCCTCGTGCAGGCAGTCCAGTTACTGTACACGATGCTGAATATAGAGCAGCCGTCCTATATTCTTCTTCAGGTATGGTTTGTGGTGGGACCAGTATTAATAAAAATAAATAGATCTGCATTACGGGGCATTTTTAGCAGTCTCAGACCTTGTTCCAGTTTTTGAGAGCTAAACAGTTTTGAGGCTGATCGGTGGTGTAAACCTGTGTCAGACTTGGCTCTAAACTTTGGTTTTTCTGTTATTAGCTTACATTCATTCTTCCTATTTGTTGTTGAGCTTCATTGCCATGGATAGCAGTAAAGAATAAATCTTAGTAAACCTTTGGTTTTATTGGAGAGGAATTTTGATCCTGATCCAGCAGTAAATCTGAAGTGCCTGCCAGTCTTCCCAGGAGAAGCCAGCAGTTCTGAAATTGGTGAATACAAAGTTCTCTTGTCATTAAGATCATAGAATCATGAAATGGTTTGGGTTGGAAAAAGGGATCTTGAAGCCCATCCAATCCTCTCCCTCTGCCATGGGCAGGGACACCTCCCACCCCATCAGGTTGCTCCAAGCCCCATCCAACCTAGCCCTGAACCCCTCCAGGGATGAGGCAGCCACCACTGATCTGGGCAACATAATTTCAGCCATTTGATTTTCTTTTTCTAGTAGGTTCTTGGTGTTTGTCACTCGATCCCAGTCTCACGCTGTTCCTATTTGTCTGATTTGCTGAACAGAATCCTCCGGGCTTACCCAGTATTGCTGTCGCCTGGGTCGCCTGCATGTTCTGGAGAAGCAAACTGATCATCGACTGGCACAACTATGGATACACCGTGATGGGGCTGAGACACGGGAGAAACCACCCGCTGGTACAGATTGCAAAGTGGTTTGTACAGTAAACTCTTCTCCTCTTAAGTGATTACGTACCTCAGCAGAGTTCAAAAGAATATAATTAGTGAGGGACTGTTTCTCTGAAAGGATTCTGGGTTTTGCTGTGTTTAACTGCTTTCTGTTTCAGGAAGCATGTTCTGTAAAACGCCTTTGTTAAACATGAGAAGGTGATTTGACGAAGTAGGTGGGTTGCTTTTCTGTGCATATGCAAACTTTGATCTTGCTATTAGAATTCCTGTATTTGTACAGATTTTTTTATTCTCTAATGTGCCAGCTCATCTTTAAATGTCCATTTCTTGCTGAGTCCAATTGGTTATGTGGAGGTAAAGGTTGTAAAGGCTTTCAAGTGTGATGTTCTTAGGTCTTGGAGGACAAAGCAGTCTCTCTCATAAACTGATATTGCTTTAGTATAAAGAGTCAATATGTAATCAGTAGTTAAATTTCAGTCACTGGGGGCAGTTGGGTTTCTTCAGGTTTTCTGGGGACAGTTATTGTTTAATGCAATTGCCCGCCTGTGGTTTCTAAGATTTCATTTTTGTCAGGTATGAGAAGCTTTTTGGGCGTTTGGCCGACTACAACTTGTGTGTCACTAACGCGATGAGAGAAGATCTGTGGGTGAATTGTGGCATCAGGTAAGTCGCGTCCCTCTGATAAATTAGTGTGTGCATGCGCAAAGTGAAATGGAAGAACAGATCCCTGAGGATTCTGGATTTGCAGGGATCTTACAAA
Organism: Clamator glandarius; assembly: GCA_033459285.1. NCBI lineage: Eukaryota > Metazoa > Chordata > Aves > Cuculiformes > Cuculidae > Clamator > Clamator glandarius. The sequence goes on from JAUNZM010000625.1 coordinate 558,383, forward strand.
GCAGCTTTCCTGAGCCAATCCATCGCACTGGAACATGTTCACTCAATGTTGTATTGAGCCAGTGGAGTGCAGGCATTCAGGAATCTTCATTAGCTGTCATAATAAAGACTCCGTTGACTAGAGGGTGGCAGTCCAGGCATTATGGAAGTTTGCTTGGAATCAGGATAAGGCAGACATTACTGTGGTTTTTAACAATTAGTCTGCCCTGCAGATGTTCCTTCTGCAGTCAGAGGGCTCTAGGATCAAAGCTGCTCAGGAGCAGTTATGAGGCAAGTCTGAAAGGACAACTACGTCTGCAGTTTGTACAGTTGCATTACCTGATTGAGTATGCAGACTAGAAGAGGATCCTTTGTTACAGGATTAATACATCTACCTTGGTGTATTCCAGCAAGTTCCAGGAGCACAGAAGGCTATAAGAGTCAGAAAATTAATTATTTTGCTGTATTGATTTACTTAATTCCTTTCTGCCTTAGCTTGCTGTAGCCTGTCACTGTGCTGTGTACGTTGTGTTACATCTATTTGTTATTTACCTTGAGAATCCATTTCGTTGCAGGGCAATGACTCTGTATGACAGACCAGCTTCCTATTTTAAGGAGACACCATTAGAACTTCAACATCATTTGTACTTGAAACTTGCCAAAGATTATGAACCGTTTAAACCACGGTACATGTAAGTAAGGCGTACAGTTACAGTCTTTAACTGAATATCATGAAGTTATTGCACTTGGTTACCAGAAACAGTTGTACCTGGGGTCTCAGGTTACTGACCAGCAGTGGCAGAGCAGTGTCTATGTGCTTGTGGCTGGCAGTTGGTGCATGCAGATTGGCTTAATTGCTGCTGGGAGACACTGGAGTAAGTGAAGTCATCGAACAGTGATAACTGAGAGCTTGGGGTGTGACATAACAGCAGTGTTTCATTGTTAAAGAAGCTGGCGTAAGTACAGAGGGGATCTGTAATAGAACATCTGGAGCGGCTAAGGGAGCTGGGATTGCTTGGCCTGGAGAAGAGGAGGGTGACGGGAGACCTCATTGCTCTCTCTGACTGCCTGAAAGGAGGTTGTGGAGAGGAGGGAGCTGGGCCCTTCTCCCAAGTGACAGGGGACAGGACGAGAGGGAATGGCCTCATACTCTGCCAGGGGAGGTTCAGGCTGAACATTAGGAGGAAATTTTTCACAGAAAGGGTCATTTGGCACTGGCAGAGGCTGCCCAAGGGAGGGGGTTGAGTCACCTTCCCTGGAGGTGTTTAAGGGACGGGTGGACGAGGTGCTGAGGGACATAGTTTAGTGATTGATAGGAATGGTTGGACTTGATGATCCAGTGGGTCCTTTCCAACCTGGTTATTCTATGATTCTATGAATGAGGTGATGGGAGGCTTCATTCACAGCAGCTCTTCCTTTTGCTTCCTGGAGAGAGCTCTCCAAACTGTGGTCTGAGCTAAGTGTTCCTCTGGCTGTGTGCAGGGTGTCTCCTGTCGCAGACAGCTTTAACACAGTGTTCTTTTTGCAAAATAATGCCTGGAAAAACAGTGAAAGCCATGGTGTGTAGCAGCTTCTCTTTGGGAATGCCCACGGTAGAGTTACAGGCTCTGAGTTCAGCTGAATCCATGTGCTGTTGGCCCCCAGCTCTGTTGTGAGTTTGAGACGGAGCTGGAGAGAGAGGTTGTTCTCTCAACCTGTCAAGGAAAACGCTTTGATAAAGGTGGGATCGTGCTGGTACTAGTCGTGTCAGTGGGCCCATGGTAGGAACAAGGAAGACGAAACACAGTCTCTGTTACGATGAAGCCTCTCTGCGGCTCAGAAGCAAAGTGTTTGGCAATTTCTGCTGCTTAAGTGTAGTGTTTCTCCTGTTTGTGAGGACAAAACCCCTTTTTGTGAGCGAACCCTTTTTCCGTAGTACAGAGTCTGTCGGTTCGGGTGCCGAGAGGTCTGCCTTCACAGAAGTGGATGAGAAAACCAAACGCGTGCTAAAACCCAGCGGGCGGCCAGCTCTTCTAATCAGTAGCACAAGCTGGACAGGTTTGGAAGCAAAGAGCTTTATATTTACTATTTAACCACTCGTTAACAAACAATAAAATAAAGGCTTTTGTACCTCCTTGCTCTGGGCAGTCTCTGTGCTATAGAGGCAGGTTTAAATTGTCAGTGGCAAGGTTGCTTTTTTCCTTCATCAGGGTGAAAAGGCTGTAAAGACAGATTGTATGGGCTATCCCTCAGGGGTTTAAGTTGTATTTTAATTATTGAGCTGCAGTGTAGAGGCTTGGCTTCAAGAATGAGTAAAGTGATTTCCTACTGACTTTCTAATTTCCATTCTAGATGCACTGTCCTGCGTGGCAGTGTCAAATGAATTAATAAACTCAAATACGTATGCCTTTATTTCTGATAATGTAGAGTACATAATGTTATGGGTTTTGCCCTATGTGAAAAGGGGACCAGAAACTGGAAACAAATCCCTTGCTGGTAACCATGGACAAAATTGTCTGTGCCTTTGAATTAACAGGGCAAGCTTTACACTTAATTTAGAAACTAGAAATGTTTAACTTGACAGCTTTGAGGCTGTGCTGGATTTGTGGCATTTGTCTGCCCTGTTGCCCATAAGGGCAGCAAGCAAACACTGTGTTTTGTTTATGAAAACAGTTCCAGCAGATGTTTAATGGGAAAAGCAGATTCTATACTTAAATTATTGAGGTGAAGGTGAGGAGGATCTTGGTTGTCGTTATTTAAAGACAACAATTTAATATAAATGGTAGAAATGTCACTAATAAAGCCTTTTCTTTCAGAGGATGAAGACTTCTCAGTACTTTTAAAAGCTCTAGAAGGTAGGTGTGAAGGAATTCATCTCACCAATTCAAAGGAGAACGGTTGTTTTCTGAACAGTTTTGAGGGGTTTTGCTGAGGAACAGTGGTTCCAGATTCAAGTTAAAATACAAGTGTTTGGGATTAATCGGTGGTTTAAGAGTAGGAATTGAAACATAGCAGTGCAACATCTGGATTCAATTAGAATAGTTGTCGGGAAGAATTAATAGTTCTAAGCAGCTTGTCCATTGCTGTTTCATTTTCTAAGCTACAACGTGTGCTCACTGTGATCAGAAGAGAGCAGGGAGTGATCGTTGTCTGCTTGTGTAGGCTTTGCAGCTGCAGTTTCTAAATTGTGATACTGAAATGGCTGATACGGTGCGCTAGAACAAACACATCATGAATTCATTTAAACAGACCATAACTGACTTGTACAGGACTTTGCAAATTTTACCATTGCTACATTTACTCTTAAACCAGGTGTCTGTGTATTTGTTGACTGTAACCATTTTTATGTTCTCCAGCTTATGAGCGGTACATTGATGATGGAGCCAAGCTTCCATCGTTAGTGTGTGTGATAACAGGTAAGGGTTTATTTGTATTACAGTTCTTTCCGTGCTAATACAGAAGACTTTATTTTCACTTCTGTTTTATGCAGACTCTTCTGTTGATGGTGAAGAGACGAGGTGCTGTTGTATTTGTATCTGGTCAGTTGAGCCATTACGGCACCTCTTTACAGTAGAAAAGCTCTTGGCCTGCCTGGTAGAGCTGTGCCTTATAACACAGAAGATTTTCAGCTCAGCATTGAGATGCTGCAGCAAGAGGAATTACAATTTGATATTTAAAGTGTGAGGCAGAAAGGTTTTTATTTAGTGTTGAAAAGACCTCATCAAACTAGGGTTTGCCAGCAAGCTGTGTAGGCAGAAGGGATGCGTTTGACTAACAGTCCTGTTAAGAGCAAACTAAACCACAGCGTGATTTTTGAAGGGCTAGTTGTTCTGATGAAGTTTGCCCTGAGTTCTTTGATTTTCTTAGGGCTGTAGACAAACCTGAGGCTGGGGGTGTGGATGGCCAACTCTTCTGAATGTGGAATATAAATAATGCTGGGTTGGTGTTGCTCTAGAGGGGACTCAGTCCTATGCGTGTCCTTGGGGGCTGCGTGTGGTGTCCTGTGTGTGCCTGGTACAACAGCAGTGTCAGCAACAGGCACAGATCATACTATTTTCAGTCATCTTGATAAAAAAAGACTATTATATCTATTTTTCTTTTCTGGTTTTAACAGGTAAAGGACCCCTGAAAGACTACTACAACGGACTGATAAATAAATTGCACTTGAAACACATCCAGATCTGTACACCGTGGCTGGAAGCTGAGGATTACCCACTTTTGCTCGGTAAATAGTGGATTATGAGATGGAATTGAGATGCATGAAAAACCACTTAGCAAAGGTGGATAGAGCTGCTGCAGGTCTGACACAGGAGCTGGTAGAACACAGTAAGGGAATGAAGGTGTCGATTAGTGACAGCTTCAAGTGTGCTGTGCCTGGGCTCGGTCATGCAAACAAAACTGCTCAGTTTTCATATACTGCAACTTGTCACTGTTCTCCTGAGAAGTAAGTGTGGCTGTTTCAGCCTGTTCTTTGTACTCTTTGTTTCTTCTAACTGTGCTGAAATACAGCGTGCCTGTGCATCTTCCAGTGCACTTTCAGGGTCACTTCAGTAAATAAAATCATGAAGGTTTTGGCTGAGCAACCAAAAATAGCTGAAATCTAAATGAACAAGCCCTTGGAATAGCGTTCCCTCAGCGTGTTCGCTGGATTAGCATAAAGTGTGAGTAAGCTTAATAAAGTAGTAAGATACATATTCAACTTGGTGTACACTCAGCAGGCTTTGAGCTGCCATGCGGCTGGAGAACAAGTCTTTGCTTGGTAATTTTCAACTTGTGAAGATAACGTCTATAAAATCACACTATTTGCTCTGCTCTGAACTCACTCGAGCTGGAGGCAGCTGCTAGTGAGCCCTGTTGCTTACCCTGCCTGGATTGTATGGAGTTTTCCTGTGTGCTTAACCAATTCTAGCAGATTCAGAGGCAGAAAGGCTGTTTTATGATACGTGCAATGTTTAAAATTCCCTTTCATTGAATTTGCCCTCACCTGGTGTGTTTCTAAAGCCAGAGTGACCAGAAACAAAGCACATTGCACTTTTTTCCCCTCGGAGTGCTTGAAATGGCATCAGTGTGGATGGTGCTGCAGCAGCCAGTGTTCCACTCGCATCGCCAGAAGCAAAACATCAGCAGAAAGGTTTGCAGTGAGACTGGAGGAGCTGTTTGCAGAGAGCTCAGCCTCCCATCTGTTCTGTTTGCCTCCAGGCTCAGCAGACCTGGGGGTGTGTCTGCACAAGTCATCCAGCGGCTTGGATCTGCCCATGAAGGTGGTGGATATGTTCGGCTGCTGTTTACCTGTGTGTGCGATATATTTTGAATGGTAAGAGCTTGCTTCTTCTGATAGAGTTTAAGTGGATTGTATGAAACAACATCCTAACAAAGCAGTTCTGCTGCGCGTATCAAATGAGATCCTGCCCTTACGCCATAACAATGTAGGGTTGTAATTCAGCAACATCAATTAGAAATCAAAATGGTTTTATTTAAAGTCAGTTTAAAAATTAACGCTATTTTCTACAAACCTGGGAGCGTTTAAAGCAACCAGTTGTCTAAAAACTGACCCTGTAATCCTTTGTTTCTGTGAGGGGTGAGTGTGTGTGTGGTCAGCCTGGCAATTCACCGCCTCTGGGTGAAACATTTGTAAATGAAGAGGTGCTCTCTGTGGAGATCTGGTGAGCTGGATCACGGACCCTGGGCTGGGATACTGTGATTGAGAGTGGAGAAAGAGTCTTCACATGTAAAAGCTTTAAAGCTCCACTCCATTTGTCAGGCCTGGAGCTCGTCTCTCGCCATCCAGGATCCCTCACACAGTCTCTCCAAAGGTCCCCACGCGACTCCTAAACGTGTTCTATCCCACTTGCTGCTTTCTGTCTCACGCTTTCTTGCATGGCTTCTCTTCACAGTTTACATGAGCTTGTGAAACACGATGAAAATGGTCTGATATTCCGGGACTGGAATGAACTTGCGGAACAACTGAAGGTAAAGGCTGAAATGATTTATCTTGCCAGTAGCTTTTGCCACGGAGGTGCAACCGCGCAGAGCCAACTCCCCTCTGGCTGCCAGCTCTGTGTTGTGCATCCTCAGATGCTTTGCCTGGTGAATGTTATTGGCCTCGCTTCTTTTGGAATGGTGATACAAAGCTGGCAACAACACTTAAATATTGTCATTGTGCGCTGTTTACCGGCAGCTCTCTCCTCCTGCAGCCTTGTAGCTGAGGGATAAATGTGGGGAGGTTCGAATGAACCTGAAATGTGACATGTGGTGTTTTACTGTGGTCTTCCTTGTTCAACCTACAGGTGCTTTTCTTGGGCTTCCCTACACTGGAAGGAAAACTTCACAGCTTCAGGGAGAACCTGCGTGCGTCCAAGCAAATGCGCTGGGACGAGAGTTGGGACCAGACTGTTCTTCCATTGCTTGGGCAGAACGACTGACTGTGGAGGAGGAGGGAGTCAGAGAAGCCGATTCATTCCTGGAGGTGCACGGATTTGATAAACAGCCAATAAAAGCTTTGTATTGTCTGCGTTTGCAGTTTGTAACCATTTCACCTTGGGACAGCGGTTTGGACACAGCTTTTCCTTTACACTTGGAGCTTTGTGTGTGAGTAAGAACGGGGCTGAAGGTGCAGCCGCAGGGGTTTGTTGCGTGCCAGTGGTGGAAATCCTGCGTGAAGGAGCTCTCCCACATGGGAGAGATTGAGCCTTGCCTTCCGTATCACTTGGGGTGAATGTGTGGGAAGTGGGAGGGAGGTGGAGTTCCTGGAGGAACTTGTGTGAGTGAGATCTGTTACCTGTGCTGCTACAAGGTCACTTTTTGGTGAACGCACTTAAAATAGTTTCTGGGCTGTTGCCTGCTGGACCCGCTGTGCGGGAAGCACTTCAGGAGGTGATTGGGGTATTTTTTCTTGCAACGGAGAGGTGCCTTTTATCAGAGTTATTGTAGAGGGTGCAGTGGGGCTTGTTTTGTGAACAAGTTAATATTCTTGGCTTACCTTCCTTAGAGGTGTACTTAGAGAAGTACATCTCTGGTGTGATTTTATTAAGATGGACCCATTGAATTTCAGAGTTGTTTTCCTTTTTCCAGTGTGTGCAGGAATATGTCAGCAGAGCCGTTCTATGATTTTATAACGTTTAGGCAACTCTGGCTTTACCTGAAACAAGGTAAGGGTAAAAAATACCCGTTTCTCAGCTCTGTGCTGCATCCCGGGCTAGGAAAGGCATGGGCTGGGGGTGCAAGGCTGTGCACAAGATGCTCTTTAATCTTAGTAAACACCATGAAAACAGTAAGCTTGATAGCAACACAGCTTTTGTATGTTTAATATTCATTCCTGGAAACCCCAAAGCAGCCCTGGGCTGTGCTTGGGATGAGGACAGGATGCAGCGACGTCGTTTGTGTGCTGGTGCCTCATCCGCTGGAGTTAGTGGTGGCACTTGGTTTGCATTTATGACAAAAGAAGGTATTAAATGTGATGACAATTGCTCACGCATTTCCCCGTTCCACTTCTTTTGAAGAGCACTAAAGCCCCCAAATGAGAGAAAAAGCGAGGCTGAGGACACCCAGCATTGGTCTGAAATGGAGGCAAAGGGCTCCTTGAAACAAAAGCAGCTCTCTGGCTGTTTCACTCTTCTACACAAGCCTGTAATCTCCCAACCACACAGAACTGTAACTCGGTGCTGGGGACACAAACTTGATTCATGCACAACTTCTCTGTACAGAACATCACATTTATTATAACAACAACAACCCCACAAACACCAACATCCACAGACACCTCCACCCACACATCTAAACTCACAGCTATAAGCACCACCCTCTCTGCCACCCCCCAAAGTGGAGACTCTTCTTATGGAGACCGCTCCACCATCACTCTTCAGAGCTTCGCCCAGCACTGCTCCATGGTTGGAAGGAGCCAAAGTTGTTTGCTGGCGTTGCTGGAAAAAGAAAAAAACCCTGTTAGATTGGATGGAAGAGCAGGAGCAACATCTTGGCATTAATGCTCTCCAGGGGTCATTCTCTGCCCAGATGCAGAGAAGGGCTGTTTTCTAGATGAGGAAAGCAAACCTCATTGATGTTCCAAAATCAGCATTTCTTCCCTCAGTTGGAGCTCGGTGTCAGATGTTCCTCTGGGTGATGCTCGAGTTTTGGGCGCTTTAAGGGCCACCTGACCTTCTTGAGGTAGTCCAGGTCCTCCGTGTGTGCCCGATGCCGATTCATGTGGGCATTGCGCCCATTTTGCTTGGTAAACACCCTGGGAGTTAGAGGACAAACGGGGATCTCTTTACTCCAATCAACTTCATTACAGCAAGCTCCGTTATTTCTACTGCTGTGACTTTCTGACATGTGGTGCGACAGAGTTTAATCCTTTCCTTGTGCCGCAGCCCTGGCTGTGGGAGGTGTGAGGAGTTAACCAAGGCAGATGTTTGTGTTGGACAGGGTTGTATATTCCAAAGGGGCAGGGACAACCCTCAGCCTGCCCTCAGCTCTGCTTATTTTTCCCCCGGGCAGCTGGGGAAGGTGAAATCTCTTCTAGCCAAAAGCAGGGGGCTGCCGGAAGAAAGATGAACGCTACCTTCCACACTCTGGGCATGCAAATAGTCTCTGGGTGTCTCCACTTTCAGCCTGGGATGGTAACTGGCGTCGCTTGCTGGGTGTGCTGCTGGCGCTGCAGCGAGGTCTCTTCCTGGGAGCCCTTTGCTGTGGCTCCGGGCTCTCCTCCCGCACACGCCAGCCCCGCTTCCTGGGGCCGCCAACAGCCTGGAAAGCAGAGAGCCCTCATCAGTTCCTCCTCCTCTTCCTGCTCCTCAGAAGGCTCAGCTGAGATCAAAACCAGCCTGCGTTATCTCCCAATGACCGAGGCAATTTGAATGCTTCCACCCTGCAGGAGAACGGAGCAGCCCAAGTCTGGTGAACTTCTCTGAACACTAAATTGCCAAACTCCCTTCTACCTGGTCCTGCTCTGCCTTCCGCCGTCTCTCTTTGGCTCTCGCCCGCACCGGATCAAACACAATCTTTTTCTTCCAGGTGTAATAATATTCTACGCATTGTGCCACCGTCTTGCTCGGAATCTGTTGTGAGAAACACAGCGACAATCCATAATCAAACACCGCAGGACAACATTGAAGACACAAGTACATGTCAAACCCATCCTGCTCTTTTTTTCCTTTCCCTGCTCTCTCCGGGTATCCCAATGAAATGTGCTTGGATGCTCTGTGGTACGGAGGGTTGAGACTGGACATAGACCAAAGCTGCCTGTCCCTGAAAGGCTCCACAGAAGAGTGGGAAGGACATGACAGCAAGTTCTGCGCAGGTGGCCAGCAGAACATTTCACTGTCATTTTAATCTGTGTGGTGTTTGGTAGCAGAGAGATTCAATATTCTACTGGAATTATGCAAATGGTGTGATGGAGCTGTGTTTGCTGAGCATTGAAAACCAGTGGATGCTTCTTACACAGCAGAATCCCAACACGCAGCTCCAAACACAGCTCCCTAGGGCAAAGCCATCACCGCTGGCAGGCCCATACCCTCCTGGGTCAAACGCCTTTACCTTCTTCTGGATGCGGTGGAAATTCTTCCGGTGCCTGGAGAAAGCCTTTCTGAAGAGCTGCTCCTCCTCGGGGGTCCAAGTGTCACAGCCTGGCAATAAACACGCAGACCCTCAGATCGCTCACAGAATCAACAGCACCGCTTGTTCCTCACGGATCAACCTCTTTTCTCCTTCAGGAGGGAAGGAGCAAGTGTGGCCAGGAGGATCTGGCATTGTTTTGGAGTGCTCCTCCTGTTGGGAGTCACCGCAGGGCAGAGCCCGTAAAGCAGAGGCTGAAACACAAGGATGGGGCATTCCCCAAGCCGAAAAAGCACCGCATCCGTAAGACCAGAGTGTTCTGCAACAGCTCTCTTTGCACCAAAGAACACAGATCATTCTTCGCGCCTCGTTTTAAATAAGTGTTTTAACTCAGGAGACAGAAAGGGAACCGCAGCATCTGCTGCCTTTCCAGGTGAAGGATCGGGCTCTCCTCCACTTTACCTGTGTAATGATAACCTGCCAGAGGGTGGGATTCCGACTTCTGTGGACCCCCAGAGAGCAGCATCTCCATAGCCTCCTGCAAGATTGCGTGGAAAAAGACTTTAGATTGTCCCCAAGGAGGAGCAAACAGGTGCATTCTTGCTTTCAGCTGTTGGGCTGCTTCAGAAATTCTGGACACAGCAGGAAGATTTTGCTCATGCTGGTTGGAGAAGACTCATTCCACGCTTAACAGGAGCCAGGCTGGAGGCGTTTGCTGGGCTAGGAGAGCCCTGAGATGTTGCAAATGTCAGGCGTACGATGTTTATCCAGAGCAGAGCTCAGGATTTCTCTAACGGGGCAATTCCTCCACTCCCAGCTTGCAGGGAGGCTTATATTATATTCTCCAATCATCACGTGATGTTTGGGAGCCCAAACAAGCTCTGAGGTTTGCAGCAGGACAGGGTCTGTGATCCCTTAGGAGGTGAACGCAGACTGTGGCAAGAGTCAGCTCCCACCAGGAACAAAGGCTCCCCCAGGCCCTTATCAATTTAATCGCTGATTCTTACCATGATGTTGCCTTGTGTTTGATGCAGGCAGTGCAGGACCAGCTCGATGTTCCTTCCTGCCCCCGGGATGTTACTGGGACAGGCTGTGTTGAGCAGCCCCGTGACTACAAGCCAAGGAAAACCAAGAGAGAGTCAGGTTCTGCCAAGCAAAGGTGAGCCATCAGGCAGAGGGAAAGCAGCACAAGTGCCCCAGGGAGACTGGAGAGCAGGGAAAGGCACAGGAAAAGCCAGATGTCCCAGCTATCCGGGTGTCACTGTCTCTGCCTCAGGAACAGCTTTGGGACTGACAACTCTGGAGACCCATCTCCCCTCTTCCAGGATCCCTGCAGGTCAGGCAGGATAGCTAGAAATGTCCTTGACTCCGTGGCAGATGCTCCTAAGATTATCACATTTAACATTTCTTGACTTTTCTCCCCAAACTGAGGGACAACCTTCCCTCGAAGGCTGCAAGGAGGGACGGTGGTGGAGAAAAGATAGGAGGGAACGGGAACGTGCAGCAAGCTGCAGGGAAAGGTGGGATTTTGGAACCCTAGCACCTCAGCTCAGAGTGGCTTTAGAATAAAGGCAATAAGGAAACCTGTGTCCTGGGTTTCGGGGTTCATCTGAATGTCTCCCCAGGGTTTCCAAACCAGCCAGGCTCCCTCCTCAGCTGTGGCCAGCTCCGATCTGTCGCGGAGATCTGGGAGCTCCGCCTGAAACTGAGCTCCAACGTTGATGTTTCTGAAGGAAGAAGAGGAGGTGAGAAGGGCAAATTGTGATCACCCAGACAGCGACAGCACATTTATGGACACACACGCTTGGAACAAGAGGGAACGTGATGAGCAAGGCTCCGCTGCCCAGATCTGGCACGGACACACCACCCATTTCCCAGCACAGCGTGACCAGCTCTCCTCTAGCAACGTTCACAGCCCTTTCCAAGCACTAACCGCACATAAGGGCTCTCCTGAGCATCTTCTGGCTCCAAAGCCATCTCCAAACCTCTCCCGCTCATCGTGAGCAGCTCACACCACTCGCTGTGAGTTCTGCTCTGAGGAGCAACAACCAGGGAAGGCTGCAACCCCTCTCCCCTCAAATTGTTGTGTCATGCTCGGCAACGCCTGATGTCACCCCAACTCGTACCGTTGCCAGGGCTCTGCCAGACTCCCACCACGTTTCCTCTGGCCATTTTGGTGCCTCCTCATCCAGCCAGCATGTGGCAGCCCCCAAATCGCTATTGATCTCAGCAGCGATGCTGGCGCTGAGAGAACCAGCCACACACCGACTCTTACACTGTGGATCCCTCATTTCTCACTTTCCAAATTGCTCCCTGTTCCCCTCAGAAGGCCTTGAACCATCTGGATACGGTTTCACAGCTGCACCTGAGCAGGGTCGGAACTCAGAAATGCAGGGACTGAGCAGCTTTGTATTTATTACAAGTAAAAGCTGGTATAGTAGCAAACCCCATCAGGCTGCTCACACCCACAGCAGGAATCACAAAGGAGACTTGACGCTCCTGGGTGCTGAAGTTTTGTCTGGAAGGCAGGAGCAGAGCGGGGCCCTGCCCGTGTCTATGGGCACATCTCCCTCGCTCGACCGTGCTCTGGGAATTACCACGGCTGCCAAACCCTCGAGTGGAGGCCAAACCCCGAGGAGAAGAGCGTTCCCTGGGCTGCCGCCTCCCACAGGCTCGTGCCCGCTGCAGCGCCTTCCGCAGGGTTGGTTTGGGGGAACCACTGCCTGGCTCTCCCCCTCACGCTGGCAATCCTGTGCTGCCAAGCGGCACAAGAAAACCGGGATCAGCTGCCCCCAGCTCCAACTGTTCCTCCTCACTGTCCGTATTTCCCCGGGCCTGCACGGCGGGGATTTGCCCCACAGGGAGCTGGGCACCTGGTTCATTTATAGCTTTCAATGCCTGCAGATCCATTCTCTCCCTCTGTAATCCACATGAGAGCCAGCTGGATCCCTTTCCAGCTCTGTTCTCTGGTGGGCACAGACATTAGGGTGTTATCACCTCACACAGCAGCTGCCTGGGATCCCCGTTAGCAGGGGAAGCGAGGAGAGTGTGGAAGCAGAGGCCGGATCCTTGCTGCCAGGCAGCTCAAGGCCTTTCATGGGTTTTCTCTTTTCAATAAACCACCGGGCAGGCCTCGGAATGTTTACTGAGTCTCTTCCTCCTGAAGTTCCCCCCACGTCCATTCCTGCAGCGTTCCTGGAACCAAAGGTCGGGGATTTCAGGGCCGTAGCGCTGAGCCGCTGCCTGAGCGAGGGAAACCCCCACATCAGCCACCAGTTGCCCATCCAGTGACTCCAGGGACGTCGGCTAACAAGGTTTATCCCTCACTAGCCAACCCTCTCCTCTTCCTCCTGCCGGGGCAGAGGCAGGGATGCTCTGGGATGGGTCTGGGAGAGCAGGCACAGCCGGGATGTGCTGGGTTTGCAATGTCAGTGTGCAAAAGCTCCATTGGTGTGAGGGGAGCCCAGGGCTGGATGGGGGATGTTCTGCTGGCAAAGGGCACTGGAGGGGTTTGGGTTCAAGTGACTGCCCTCTGATGCTTTGTTGACCCAAGTTTTCCCTCAGAGCAATATAATCAAACTTGCTCAGTAAACACTGATGTGTTGCTCTTCAAATTCCCTTATCATTGTCATAGAATCATAGAATCACCACGTTGGAAAAGACCCATCAGATCATCGAGTCCAATCATTCCTATCGATCACTAAACCATGTCCCTCAGCACCTCATCCATCTGTCCCTTAAACCCCTCCAGGGAAGGTGACTCAACCCCCTCCCTGGGCAGCCTCTGCCACTCCCCAGTGACCCTTGCCGTGAAATATTTTTTCCCTGATGTCCAGCCTGAACCTCCCCTGGTGGAGCATGAGGCCATTCCCTCTCGTCCTGTCCCCCGTCACCTGGGAGAAGAGCCCAGCTCCCTCCTCTCCACAACCTCCTTTCAGGTGGTTGTAGAGAGCAATGAGGTCTCCCCTCAGCCTCCTCTTCTCCAGGCTAAACATCCCCAGTTCTCCCAGCTGCTCCTCTTGTTCTCCAGCCCCCTCACCAGCTTTGTTGCTCTTCTCTGGACTCGCTCCAGAGCCTCAACATCCTTCTTGTGCTGAGGGGCCCACAACTGAACACAGGATTCGAGCTGTGGTCTCACCAGTGCCGAGTACAGAGGGAGAAGAACCGACCTGGCCCTGCTGGCCACGCTGTTTCTGATCCAAGCCAAGATGCCATTGGCCTTCTTGGCCACCTGGGCCACTGCTGGCTCACGTTCAGTCGCTGTCAACCAACACCCCCAGGTCCTTCTCCTCCCGGCAGCTTTCCAGCCAGACTTCTCCGAGTCTGGAGCTGCTCAGGGTCGTTGTGCCCCAAGTGCAGGAACCGGCCTTTGGCCGTGTTAAACCTCCTGCCATTGGACTCTGCCCAGCGGTCCAGCCTGTTCAGATCCCTTTCGGGCCTTCCAACCCTCCAGCAGATCCACATTTCCACCCAGCTTAGTGTCACCCGCAAACTTGCTAAGGGTGCGCTCGATGCCTTCCTCCAGGTCATTGATAAAGACATTGAGCAGGGCTGGACTGAGCCCTGAGCCCTGGGGACACCACTTGTGCCCTTGCTGTGGCTCCGAGTGCTGTGCCGTGCTGATCCTCCCAGAGAGGGGCCAAAGCAGCCCTAAGGCACATCTGACTGAGGGCTGGTGGGTCAGCACACGGCCGTGACCTCTTCCAGGCAGCGAGGGCAGCCCCAGCACGTGCACGTGCAGAAAGTGTTTTGTGGGAGGTGGTGTGGCGCTCAGGACGTCTGGCAGCGCCTCGTGGGCCTGGCCTGGCTCACCTTTGGGGTGGGCTCGGTGGGCAATGCGCAGGGCAGCAGGGTTGGTGTGGATGCCATCAGGGATCATGCCATAGAAGACTCTCCGCCCAGCAGGAATCCTGTCACTTGTCAGCAGCCCCACAATGCCAGGGTCACGATGGTGGAACTGCCCATGGGGAGAGAGAGGATAAGCTGTGGAGTGTCACCAGGACTTGTGGCCCGAGAGCTCTCCTGTCAGGGGACACAGCTGCCCTCTCTAGCAAGCAGTGCCTGGCTGCTCCATCCTTTAGAATCATACAGCTGAAATCTCCATTAACAAGCCCTTGGAATAGTGTTCCCTCAGCGTCTTCGCTGCATTAGCGTAAAGTGTGAGTAAGCTGAATAAAGTAGTAAAATACTGTGGGAAGTGGGAGGGAGGTGGAGTTCCTGGAGGAACTTGTGTGAGTGAGATCTGTTACCTGTGCTGCTACAAGGTCACTTTTTGGTGAACGCACTTAAAATAGTTTCTGGGCTGTTGCCTGCTGGGCCCGCTGTGCGGGAAGCACTTCAGGAGGTGATTGGGGTATTTTTTCTTGCAACGGAGAGGTGCCTTTTACCAGAGTTATTGTAGAGGGTGCAGTGGGGCTTGTTTTGTGAACCAGTTAATATTCTTGGCTTACCTTCCTTAGAGGTGTACTTAGAGAAGTACATCTCTGGTGTGATTTTATTAAGATGGACCCATTGAATTTCAGAGTTGTTTTCCTTTTTCCAGTGTGTGCAGGAATATGTCAGCAGAGCCGTTCTATGATTTTATAACGTTTAGGCAACTCTGGCTTTACCTGAAACAAGGTAAGGGTAAAAAATACCCGTTTCTCAGCTCTGTGCTGCATCCCGGGCTAGGAAAGGCATGGGCTGGGGGTACAAGGCTGTGCACAAGATGCTCTTTAATCTTAGTAAACACCATGAAAACAGTAAGCTTGATAGCAACACAGCTTTTGTATGTTTAATATTCATTCCTGGAAACCCCAAAGCAGCCCTGGGCTGTGCTTGGGATGAGGACAGGATGCAGCGACGTCGTTTGTGTGCTGGTGCCTCATCCGCTGGAGTTAGTGGTGGCACTTGGTTTGCATTTATGACAAAAGAAGGTATTAAATGTGATGACAATTGCTCACGCATTTCCCCGTTCCACCTCTTTTGAAGAGCACTAAAGCCCCCAAATGAGAGCAAAAGCGAGGCTGAGGACACCCAGCACTGGTCTGAAATGGAGGCAAAGGGCTCCTTGAAACAAAAGCAGCTCTCTGGCTGTTTCACTCTTCTACACAAGCCTGTAATCTCCCAACCACACAGAACTGTAACTCGGTGCTGGGGACACAAACTTGATTCATGCACAACTTCTCTGTACAGAACATCACATTTATTATAACAACAACAACCCCACAAACACCAACACCCACAGACACCTCCACCCACACATCTAAACTCACAGCTATAAGCACCACCCTCTCTGCCACCCCCCAAAGTGGAGACTCTTCTTATGGAGACCGCTCCACCATCACTCTTCAGAGCTTCGCCCAGCACTGCTCCATGGTTGGAAGGAGCCAAAGTTGTTTGCTGGCGTTGCTGGAAAAAGAAAAAAACCCTGTTAGATTGGATGGAAGAGCAGGAGCAACATCTTGGCGTTAATGCTCTCCAGGGGTCATTCTCTGCCCAGATGCAGAGAAGGGCTGTTTTCTAGATGAGGAAAGCAAACCTCATTGATGTTCCAAAATCAGCATTTCTTCCCTCAGTTGGAGCTCGGTGTCAGATGTTCCTCTGGGTGATGCTCGAGTTTTGGGCGCTTTAAGGGCCACCTGACCTTCTTGAGGTAGTCCAGGTCCTCCGTGTGTGCCCGATGCCGATTCATGTGGGCATTGCGCCCATTTTGCTTGGTAAACACCCTGGGAGTTAGAGGACAAACGGGGATCTCTTTACTCCAATCAACTTCATTACAGCAAGCTCCGTTATTTCTACTGCTGTGACTTTCTGACATGTGGTGCGACAGAGTTTAATCCTTTCCTTGTGCCGCAGCCCTGGCTGTGGGAGGTGTGAGGAGTTAACCAAGGCAGATGTTTGTGTTGGACAGGGTTGTATATTCCAAAGGGGCAGGGACAACCCTCAGCCTGCCCTCAGCTCTGCTTATTTTTCCCCCGGGCAGCTGGGGAAGGTGAAATCTCTTCTAGCCAAAAGCAGGGGGCTGCCGGAAGAAAGATGAACGCTACCTTCCACACTCTGGGCATGCAAATAGTCTCTGGGTGTCTCCACTTTCAGCCTGGGATGGTAACTGGCGTCGCTTGCTGGGTGTGCTGCTGGCGCTGCAGCGAGGTCTCTTCCTGGGAGCCCTTTGCTGTGGCTCCGGGCTCTCCTCCCGCACACGCCAGCCCCGCTTCCTGGGGCCGCCAACAGCCTGGAAAGCAGAGAGCCCTCATCAGTTCCTCCTCCTCTTCCTGCTCCTCAGAAGGCTCAGCTGAGATCAAAACCAGCCTGCGTTATCTCCCAATGACCGAGGCAATTTGAATGCTTCCACCCTGCAGGAGAACGGAGCAGCCCAAGTCTGGTGAACTTCTCTGAACACTAAATTGCCAAACTCCCTTCTACCTGGTCCTGCTCTGCCTTCCGCCGTCTCTCTTTGGCTCTCGCCCGCACCGGATCAAACACAATCTTTTTCTTCCAGGTGTAATAATATTCTACGCATTGTGCCACCGTCTTGCTCGGAATCTGTTGTGAGAAACACAGCGACAATCCATAATCAAACACCGCAGGACAACATTGAACACACAAGTACATGTCAAACCCATCCTGCTCTTTTTTTCCTTTCCCTGCTCTCTCCGGGTATCCCAATGAAATGTGCTTGGATGCTCTGTGGTACGGAGGGTTGAGACTGGACATAGACCAAAGCTGCCTGTCCCTGAAAGGCTCCACAGAAGAGTGGGAAGGACATGACAGCAAGTTCCGCGCAGGTGGCCAGCAGAACATTTCACTGTCATTTTAATCTGTGTGGTGTTTGGTAGCAGAGAGATTCAATATTCTACTGGAATTATGCAAATGGTGTGATGGAGCTGTGTTTGCTGAGCATTGAAAACCAGTGGATGCTTCTTACACAGCAGAATCCCAACACGCAGCTCCAAACACAGCTCCCTAGGGCAAAGCCATCACCGCTGGCAGGCCCATACCCTCCTGGGTCAAACGCCTTTACCTTCTTCTGGATGCGGTGGAAATTCTTCCGGTGCCTGGAGAAAGCCTTTCTGAAGAGCTGCTCCTCCTCGGGGGTCCAAGTGTCACAGCCTGGCAATAAACACACAGACCCTCAGATCGCTCACAGAATCAACAGCACCGCTTGTTCCTCACGGATCAACCTCTTTTCTCCTTCAGGAGGGAAGGAGCAAGTGTGGCCAGGAGGATCTGGCATTGTTTTGGAGTGCTCCTCCTGTTGGGAGTCACCGCAGGGCAGAGCCCGTAAAGCAGAGGCTGAAACACAAGGATGGGGCATTCCCCAAGCCGAAAAAGCACCGCATCCGTAAGACCAGAGTGTTCTGCAACAGCTCTCTTTGCACCAAAGAACACAGATCATTCTTCGCGCCTCGTTTTAAATAAGTGTTTTAACTCAGGAGACAGAAAGGGAACCGCAGCATCTGCTGCCTTTCCAGGTGAAGGATCGGGCTCTCCTCCACTTTACCTGTGTAATGATAACCTGCCAGAGGGTGGGATTCCGACTTCTGTGGACCCCCAGAGAGCAGCATCTCCATAGCCTCCTGCAAGATTGCGTGGAAAAAGACTTTAGATTGTCCCCAAGGAGGAGCAAACAGGTGCATTCTTGCTTTCAGCTGTTGGGCTGCTTCAGAAATTCTGGACACAGCAGGAAGATTTTGCTCATGCTGGTTGGAGAAGACTCATTCCACGCTTAACAGGAGCCAGGCTGGAGGCGTTTGCTGGGCTAGGAGAGCCCTGAGATGTTGCAAATGTCAGGCGTACGATGTTTATCCAGAGCAGAGCTCAGGATTTCTCTAACGGGGCAATTCCTCCACTCCCAGCTTGCAGGGAGGCTTATATTATATTCTCCAATCATCACGTGATGTTTGGGAGCCCAAACAAGCTCTGAGGTTTGCAGCAGGACAGGGTCTGTGATCCCTTAGGAGGTGAATGCAGACTGTGGCAAGAGTCAGCTCCCACCAGGAACAAAGGCTCCCCCAGGCCCTTATCAATTTAATCGCTGATTCTTACCATGATGTTGCCTTGTGTTTGATGCAGGCAGTGCAGGACCAGCTCGATGTTCCTTCCTGCCCCCGGGATGTTACTGGGACAGGCTGTGTTGAGCAGCCCCGTGACTACAAGCCAAGGAAAACCAAGAGAGAGTCAGGTTCTGCCAAGCAAAGGTGAGCCATCAGGCAGAAGGAAAGCAGCACAAGTGCCCCAGGGAGACTGGAGAGCAGGGAAAGGCACAGGAAAAGCCAGATGTCCCAGCTATCCGGGTGTCACTGTCTCTGCCTCAGGAACAGCTTTGGGACTGACAACTCCGGAGACCCATCTCCCCTCTTCCAGGATCCCTGCAGGTCAGGCAGGATAGTTAGAAATGTCCTTGACTCTGTGGCAGATGCTCCTAAGATTATCACATTTAACATTTATTGACTTTTCTCCCCAAACTGAGGGACAACCTTCCCTCGAAGGCTGCAAGGAGGGACGGTGGTGGAGAAAAGATAGGAGGGAACGGGAACGTGCAGCAAGCTGCAGGGAAAGGTGGGATTTTGGAACCCTAGCACCTCAGCTCAGAGTGGCTTTAGAATAAAGGCAATAAGGAAACCTGTGTCCTGGGTTTCGGGGTTCATCTGAATGTCTCCCCAGGGTTTCCAAACCAGCCAGGCTCCCTCCTCAGCTGTGGCCAGCTCCGATCTGTCGCGGAGATCTGGGAGCTCCGCCTGAAACTGTGCTCCAATGTTGATGTTTCTGAAGGAAGAAGAGGAGGTGAGAAGGGCAAATTGTGATCACCCAGACAGCGATAGCACATTTATGGACACACACGCTTGGAACAAGAGGGAACGTGATGAGCAAGGCTCCGCTGCCCAGATCTGGCACGGACACACCACCCATTTCCCAGCACAGCGTGACCAGCTCTCCTCTAGCAACGTTCACAGCCCCTTCCAAGCACTAACCGCACGTCAGGGCTCTCCTGAGCATCCTCTGCCTCCAAAGCCATCTCAAAACTTCCTCCACTCATCGTGAGCAGCTCACACCAATCGCTGTGAGTTCTGCTCTGAGGAGCAACAACCAGGGAAGGCTGCAACCCCTCTCCCCTCAAATTGTTGTGTCATGCTCGGCAACGCCTGATGTCACCCCAACTCGTACCGTTGCCAGGGCTCTGCCAGACTCCCACCACGTTTCCTCTGGCCATTTTGGTGCCTCCTCATCCAGCCAGCATGTGGCAGCCCCCAAATCGCTATTGATCTCAGCAGCGACGCTGGCGCTGAGAGAACCAGCCACACACCGACTCTTACACTGTGGATCCCTCATTTCTCACTTTCCAAATTGCTCCCTGTTCCCCTCAGAAGGCCTTGAACCATCTGGATACGGTTTCACAGCTGCACCTGAGCAGGGTCGGAACTCAGAAATGCAGGGACTGAGCAGTTTTGTATTTATTACAAGTAAAAGCCGGTATAGTAGCAAACCCCATCAGGCTGCTCACACCCACAGCAGGAATCACAAAGGAGACTTGACGCTCCTGGGTGCTGAAGTTTTGTCTGGAAGGCAGGAGCAGAGCGGGGCCCTGCCCGTGTCTATGGGCACATCTCCCTCGCTCGACCGTGCTCTGGGAATAACCACGGCTGCCAAACCCTCGAGTGGAGGCCAAACCCCGAGGAGAAGAGCGTTCCCTGGGCTGCCGCCTCCCACAGGCTCGTGCCCGCTGCAGCGCCTTCCGCAGGGTTGGTTTGGGGGAACCACTGCCTGGCTCTCCCCCTCACGCTGGCAATCCTGTGCTGCCAAGCGGCACAAGAAAACCGGGATCAGCTGCCCCCAGCTCCAACTGTTCCTCCTCACTGTCCGTATTTCCCCGGGCCTGCACGGCGGGGATTTGCCCCACAGGGAGCTGGGCACCTGATTCATTTATAGCTTTCAATGCCTGCAGATCCATTCTCTCCCTCTGTAATCCACATGAGAGCCAGCTGGATCCCTTTCCAGCTCTGTTCTCTGGTGGGCACAGACATTAGGGTGTTATCACCTCACACAGCAGCTGCCTGGGATCCCCGTTAGCAGGGGAAGCGAGGAGAGTGTGGAAGCAGAGGCCGGATCCTTGCTGCCAGGCAGCTCAAGGCCTTTCATGGGTTTTCTCTTTTCAATAAACCACCGGGCAGGCCTCGGAATGTTTACTGAGTCTCTTCCTCCTGAAGTTCCCCCCACGTCCATTCCTGCAGCGTTCCTGGAACCAAAGGTCGGGGATTTCAGGGCCGTAGCGCTGAGCCGCTGCCTGAGCGAGGGAAACCCCCACATCAGCCACCAGTTGCCCATCCAGTGACTCCAGGGACGTCGGCCAACAACGTTCTACCCCTCACCAGCCACCCCTGTCCTCTTCCTCCTGCCAGGGAATTGGCAGGGATGGGTCTGGGAGAGCAGGCACAGCCGGGATGTGCTGGGTTTGCAATGTCAGGGTGCAAAAGCTCCATTGGTGTGAGGGGAGCCCAGGGCTGGATGGGGGATGTTCTGCTGGCAAAGGGCACTGGAGGGGTTTGGGTTCAAGTGACTGCCCTCTGATGCTTTGTTGACCCAAGTTTTCCCTCAGAGCATTATAATCAAACTTGCTCAGTAAACACTGATGTGTTGCTCTTCAAATTCCCTTATCATTGTCATAGAATCATAGAATCACCACGTTGGAAAAGACCCATCAGATCATCGAGTCCAATCATTCCTATCGATCACTAAACCATGTCCCTCAGCACCTCATCCATCTGTCCCTTAAACCCCTCCAGGGAAGGTGACTCAACCCCCTCCCTGGGCAGCCTCTGCCACTCCCCAATGACCCTTGCCGTGAAATATTTTTTCCCTGATGTCCAGCCTGAACCTCCCCTGGTGGAGCATGAGGCCAATCCCTCTCGTCCTGTCCCCCGTCACCTGGGAGAAGAGCCCAGCTCCCTCCTCTCCACAACCTCCTTTCAGGTGGTTGTAGAGAGCAATGAGGTCTCCCCTCAGCCTCCTCTTCTCCAGGCTAAACACCCCCAGTTCTCTCAGCCGCTCCTCTTGTTCTCCAGCCCCCTCACCAGCTTTGTTGCTCTTCTCTGGACTCGCTCCAGAGCCTCAACATCCTTCTTGTGCTGAGGGGCCCAGAACTGAACACAGGATTCGAGCTGTGGTCTCACCAGTGCCGAGTACAGAGGGAGAAGAACCTCCCTGGACCTGCTGGCCACGCCGTTTCTGATCCAAGCCAAGATGCCATTGGCCTTCTTGGCCACCTGGGCCACTGCTGGCTCACGTTCAGTCGCTGTCAACCAACACCCCCAGGTCCTCCTCCTCCCGGCAGCTTTCCAGCCAGACTTCTCCGAGTCTGGAGCTGCTCAGGGTCGTTGTGCCCCAAGTGCAGGAACCGGCCTTTGGCCGTGTTAAACCTCCTGCCATTGGACTCTGCCCAGCGGTCCAGCCTGTTCAGATCCCTTTCGGGCCTTCCAACCCTCCAGCAGATCCACATTTCCACCCAGCTTAGTGTCACCCGCAAACTTGCTAAGGGTGCGCTCGATGCCTTCCTCCAGGTCATTGATAAAGACATTGAGCAGGGCTGGACTGAGCCCTGAGCCCTGGGGACACCACTTGTGCACCTTGCTGTGGCTCCGAGTGCTGTGCCGTGCTGATCCTCCCAGAGAGGGGCCAAAGCAGCCCTAAGGCACATCTGACTGAGGGCTGGTGGGTCAGCACACGGCCGTGACCTCTTCCAGGCAGCGAGGGCAGCCCCAGCACGTGCACGTGCAGAAAGTGTTTTGTGGGAGGTGGTGTGGCGCTCAGGACGTCTGGCAGCGCCTCGTGGGCCTGGCCTGGCTCACCTTTGGGGTGGGCTCGGTGGGCAATGCGCAGGGCAGCAGGGTTGGTGTGGATGCCATCAGAGATCATGCCATAGAAGACTCTCCGCCCAGCAGGAATCCTGTCACTTGTCAGCAGCCCCACAATGCCAGGGTCACGATGGTGGAACTGCCCATGGGGAGAGAGAGGATAAGCTGTGGCGTGTCACCAGGACTTGTGGCCCGAGAGCTCTCCTGTCAGGGGACACAGCTGCCCTCTCTAGCAAGCAGTGCCTGGCTGCTCCATCCTTTAGAATCATACAGCTGAAATCTCCATTAACAAGCCCTTGGAATAGTGTTCCCTCAGCGTCTTCGCTGCATTAGCGTAAAGTGTGAGTAAGCTGAATAAAGTAGTAAAATACACGTGATGACAATTGCTCACGCATTTCCCCGTTCCACCTCTTTTGAAGAGCACTAAAGCCCCAAATGAGAGAAAAAGCGAGGCTGAGGACACCCAGCATTGGTCTGAAATGGAGGCAAAGGGCTCCTTGAAACAAAAGCAGCTCTCTGGCTGTTTCACTCTTCTACACAAGCCTGTAATCTCCCAACCACACAGAACTGTAACTCGGTGCTGGGGACACAAACTTGATTCATGCACAAATTCTCAGTACAGAACATCACATTTATTATAACAACAACAACCCCACAAACACCAACACCCACAGACACCTCCACCCACACATCTAAACTCACAGCTATAAGCACCACCCTCTCTGCCACCCCCCAAAGTGGAGACTCTCCTTATGGAGACCGCTCCACCATCACTCTTCAGAGCTGTCATTTTAATCTGTTTGGTGTTTGGTAGCAGAGAGAGTCAATATTCTACTGGAATTATGCAAATAAAGTAGTAAAATACATATTGAACTTGGTGTACACTCAGCAGGCCTGGAGCTCGTCTCTCGCCATCCAGGATCCCTCACACAGTCTCTCCAAAGGTCCCCACGTGACTCCTAGTGTTCTGTCCCACTCGCTGCTTTCTGTCTCACGCTTTCTTGCATGGCTTCTCTTCACAGTTTACATGAGCTTGTGAAGCATGATGAAAATGGTCTGATATTCCGGGACTGGAATGAACTTGCGGAACAACTGAAGGTAAAGGCTGAACTGATTTATCTTGCTAGTAGCTTTCGCCACGGGGGTGTAACCGTGTGAGCCAACTCCCCTCTGGCTGCCAGCTCTGTGTTGTGCATCCTCAGATGCTTTGCCTGTTGAATGTTATTGGCCTCGCTTCTTTTGGAATGGTGATACAAAGCTGGCAACAACACTTAAATATTGTCATTGTGCGCTGTTTACCGGCAGCTCTCTCCTCCTGCAGCCTTGTAGCTGAGGGATAAATGTGGGGAGGTTCGAATGAACCTGAAATGTGACATGTGGTGTTTTACTGTGGTCTTCCTTGTTCAACCTACAGGTGCTTTTCTTGGGCTTCCCTACACTGGAAGGAAAACTTCACAGCTTCAGGGAGAACCTGCGTGCGTCCAAGCAGCTGCGCTGGGATGAGAGTTGGGACCAGACTGTTCTTCCTTTGCTTGGGCAGAACGACTGACTGTGGAGGAGGAGGGAGTCAGAGAAGCCGATTCATTCCTGGAGGTGCACGGATTTGATAAACAGCCAATAAACGCTTTGTATTGTCTGCGTTTGCAGTTTGTAACTATTTCACCTTGGGACAGCGGTTTGGACACAGCTTTTCCTTTACACTTGGAGCTTTGTGTGTGAGTAAGAACGGGGCTGAAGGTGCAGCCGCAGGGGTTTGTTGCGTGCCAGTGGTGGAAATCCTGCGTGAAGGTGCAATTCCCACGTGGGAGAGCTTGAGCCTTGCCTTCCGTATCACTTGGGCTGAATGTGTGGGAAGTGGGAGGGAGGTGGAGTTCCTCGAGGAACTTGTGTGAGTGAGATCTGTTACCTGTGACGCTACAAGGTCACTTTTTGGTGAACATACTTAAAATAGTTTCTGGGCTGTTGCCTGCTGGGCCCGCTGTGCGGGAAGCACTTCAGGAGGTGACTGGGGTATTTTTTCTTGCAATGGAGAGGTGCCTTTTATCAGAGTTATTGTAGAGGGTGCAGTGGGGCTTGTTTTGTGAACCAGTTAATATTCTTGGCTTACCTTCCTTAGAGGTGTACTTAGAGAAGTACATCTCTGGTGTGATTTTATTAAGATGGACCCATTGAATTTCAGAGTTGTTTTCCTTTTTCCAGTGTGTGCAGGAATATGTCAGCAGAGCCGTTCTATGATTTTATAACGTTTAGGCAACTCTGGCTTTACCTGAAACAAGGTAAGGGTAAAAAATACCCGCGTCTTACCTCTGTGCTGCATCCTGGGCTAGGAAAGGCATGGGCTGGGGGTGCAAGGCTGTGCACAAGATGCTCTTTAATCTTAGTAAACACCATGAAAACAGTAAGCTTGATAGCAACACAGCTTTTGTAAGTTTAATATTCATTCCTGGAAACCCCAAACAGCCCTGGGCTGTGCTTGGGATGAGGACAGGATGCAGCGACGTCGTTTGTGTGCTGGTGCCTCATCCGCTGGAGTTAGTGGTGGCACTTGGTTTGCATTTATGACAAAAGAAGGTATTAAATGTGATGACAATTGCTCACGCATTTCCCCGTTCCACCTCTTTTGAAGAGCACTAAAGCCCCCAAATGAGAGAAAAAGTGAGGCTGAGGACACCCAGCATGCACAAATTCTCAGTACAGAACATCACATTTATTATAACAACAACAACCCCACAAACACCAACACCCACAGACACCTCCACCCACACATCTAAACTCACAGCTATAAGCACCACCCTCTCTGCCACCCCCCAAAGTGGAGACTCTTCTTATGGAGACCGCTCCACCATCGCTCTTCAGAGCTTCGCCCAGCACTGCTCCATGGTTGGAAGGAGCCAAAGTTGTTTGCTGGCGTTGCTGGAAAAAGAAAAAAATCCTGTTAGATTGGATGGAAAAGCAGGAGCAACATCTTGGTGTTAATGCTCTCCAGGGGTCATTCTCTGCCCAGATGCAGAGAAGGGCTGTTTTCTAGATGAGGAAAGCAAACCTCATTGATGTTCCAAAATCAGCATTTCTTCCCTCAGTTGGAGCTCGGTGTCAGATGTTCCTCTGGGTGATGCTCGAGTTTTGGGCGCTTTAAGGGCCACCTGACCTTCTTGAGGTAGTCCAGGTCCTCCGTGTGTGCCCGATGCCGATTCATGTGGGCATTGCGCCCATTTTGCTTGGTAAACACCCTGGGAGTTAGAGGACAAACGGGGATCTCTTTACTCCAATCAACTTCATTACAGCAAGCGCCGTTATTTCTACTGCTGTGACTTTCTGACATGTGGTGCGACAGAGTTTAATCCTTTCCTTGTGCCGCAGCCCTGGCTGTGGGAGGTGTGAGGAGTTAACCAAGGCAGATGTTTGTGTTGGACAGGGTTGTATATTCCAAAGGGGCAGGGACAACCCTCAGCCTGCCCTCAGCTCTGCTTATTTTTCCCCCGGGCAGCTGGGGAAGGTGAAATCTCTTCTAGCCAAAAGCAGGGGGCTGCCGGAAGAAAGATGAACGCTACCTTCCACACTCTGGGCATGCAAATAGTCTCTGGGTGTCTCCACTTTCAGCCTGGGATGGTAACTGGCGTCGCTTGCTGGGTGTGCTGCTGGCGCTGCAGCGAGGTCTCTTCCTGGGAGCCCTTTGCTGTGGCTCCGGGCTCTCCTCCCGCACACGCCAGCCCCGCTTCCTGGGGCCGCCAACAGCCTGGAAAGCAGAGAGCCCTCATCAGTTCCTCCTCCTCTTCCTGCTCCTCAGAAGGCTCAGCTGAGATCAAAACCAGCCTGCGTTATCTCCCAATGACCGAGGCAATTTGAATGCTTCCACCCTGCAGGAGAACGGAGCAGCCCAA
Source organism: Clamator glandarius (assembly GCA_033459285.1). NCBI lineage: Eukaryota > Metazoa > Chordata > Aves > Cuculiformes > Cuculidae > Clamator > Clamator glandarius. The sequence continues at coordinate 584,600 of JAUNZM010000625.1, forward strand.
GTCTGGTGAACTTCTCTGAACACTAAATTGCCAAACTCCCTTCTACCTGGTCCTGCTCTGCCTTCCGCCGTCTCTCTTTGGCTCTCGCCCGCACCGGATCAAACACAATCTTTTTCTTCCAGGTGTAATAATATTCTACGCATTGTGCCACCGTCTTGCTCGGAATCTGTTGTGAGAAACACAGCGACAATCCATAATCAAACACCGCAGGACAACATTGAACACACAAGTACATGTCAAACCCATCCTGCTCTTTTTTTCCTTTCCCTGCTCTCTCCGGGTATCCCAATGAAATGTGCTTGGATGCTCTGTGGTACGGAGGGTTGAGACTGGACATAGACCAAAGCTGCCTGTCCCTGAAAGGCTCCACAGAAGAGTGGGAAGGACATGACAGCAAGTTCTGCGCAGGTGGCCAGCAGAACATTTCACTGTCATTTTAATCTGTGTGGTGTTTGGTAGCAGAGAGATTCAATATTCTACTGGAATTATGCAAATGGTGTGATGGAGCTGTGTTTGCTGAGCATTGAAAACCAGTGGATGCTTCTTACACAGCAGAATCCCAACACGCAGCTCCAAACACAGCTCCCTAGGGCAAAGCCATCACCGCTGGCAGGCCCATACCCTCCTGGGTCAAACGCCTTTACCTTCTTCTGGATGCGGTGGAAATTCTTCCGGTGCCTGGAGAAAGCCTTTCTGAAGAGCTGCTCCTCCTCGGGGGTCCAAGTGTCACAGCCTGGCAATAAACACACGGACCCTCAGATCGCTCACAGAATCAACAGCACCGCTTGTTCCTCACGGATCAACCTCTTTTCTTCTTCAGGAGGGAAGGAGCAAGTGTGGCCAGGAGGATCTGGCATTGTTTTGGAGTGCTCCTCCTGTTGGGAGTCACCGCAGGGCAGAGCCCGTAAAGCAGAGGCTGAAACACAAGGATGGGGCATTCCCCAAGCCGAAAAAGCACCGCATCCGTAAGACCAGAGTGTTCTGCAACAGCTCTCTTTGCACCAAAGAACACAGATCATTCTTCGCGCCTCGTTTTAAATAAGTGTTTTAACTCAGGAGACAGAAAGGGAACCGCAGCATCTGCTGCCTTTCCAGGTGAAGGATCGGGCTCTCCTCCACTTTACCTGTGTAATGATAACCTGCCAGAGGGTGGGATTCCGACTTCTGTGGACCCCCAGAGAGCAGCATCTCCATAGCCTCCTGCAAGATTGCGTGGAAAAAGACTTTAGATTGTCCCCAAGGAGGAGCAAACAGGTGCATTCTTGCTTTCAGCTGTTGGGCTGCTTCAGAAATTCTGGACACAGCAGGAAGATTTTGCTCATGCTGGTTGGAGAAGACTCATTCCACGCTTAACAGGAGCCAGGCTGGAGGCGTTTGCTGGGCTAGGAGAGCCCTGAGATGTTGCAAATGTCAGGCGTACGATGTTTATCCAGAGCAGAGCTCAGGATTTCTCTAACGGGGCAATTCCTCCACTCCCAGCTTGCAGGGAGGCTTATATTATATTCTCCAATCATCACGTGATGTTTGGGAGCCCAAACAAGCTCTGAGGTTTGCAGCAGGACAGGGTCTGTGATCCCTTAGGAGGTGAATGCAGACTGTGGCAAGAGTCAGCTCCCACCAGGAACAAAGGCTCCCCCAGGCCCTTATCAATTTAATCGCTGATTCTTACCATGGTGTTGCCTTGTGTTTGATGCAGGCAGTGCAGGACCAGCTCGATGTTCCTTCCTGCCCCCGGGATGTTACTGGGACAGGCTGTGTTGAGCAGCCCCGTGACTACAAGCCAAGGAAAACCAAGAGAGAGTCAGGTTCTGCCAAGCAAAGGTGAGCCATCAGGCAGAGGGAAAGCAGCACAAGTGCCCCAGGGAGACTGGAGAGCAGGGAAAGGCACAGGAAAAGCCAGATGTCCCAGCTATCCGGGTGTCACTGTCTCTGCCTCAGGAACAGCTTTGGGACTGACAACTCTGGAGACCCATCTCCCCTCTTCCAGGATCCCTGCAGGTCAGGCAGGATAGCTAGAAATGTCCTTGACTCCGTGGCAGATGCTCCTAAGATTATCACATTTAACATTTCTTGACTTTTCTCCCCAAACTGAGGGACAACCTTCCCTCGAAGGCTGCAAGGAGGGACAGTGGTGGAGAAAAGATAGGAGGGAATGGGAACATGCAGCAAGCTGCAGGGAAAGGTGGGATTTTGGAACCCTAGCACCTCAGCTCAGAGTGGCTTTAGAATAAAGGCAATAAGGAAACCTGTGTCCTGGGTTTCGGGGTTCATCTGAATGTCTCCCCAGGGTTTCCAAACCAGCCAGGCTCCCTCCTCAGCTGTGGCCAGCTCCGATCTGTCGCGGAGATCTGGGAGCTCCGCCTGAAACTGTGCTCCAATGTTGATGTTTCTGAAGGAAGAAGAGGAGGTGAGAAGGGCAAATTGTGATCACCCAGACAGTGACAGCACATTTATGGACACACACGCTTGGAACAAGAGGGAATGTGATGAGCAAGGCTCCGCTGCCCCAGATCTGGCACGGACACACCACCCATTTCCCAGCACAGCGTGACCAGCTCTCCTCTAGCAACGTTCACAGCCCCTTCCAAGCACTAACCGCACGTCAGGGCTCTCCTGAGCATCCTCTGGCTCCAAAGCCATCTCAAAACTTCCTCCACTCATCGTGAGCAGCTCACACCACTCGCTGTGAGTTCTGCTCTGAGGAGCAACAACCGGGGAAGGCTGCAACCCCTCTCCCCTCATATTGTTGTGTCATGCTCGGCAACGCCTGATGTCACCCCAACTCGTACCGTTGCCAGGGCTCTGCCAGACTCCCACCACGTTTCCTCTGGCCATTTTGGTGCCTCCTCATCCAGCCAGCATGTGGCAGCCCCCAAATCGCTATTGATCTCAGCAGCGATGCTGGCGCTGAGAGAACCAGCCACACACCGACTCTTACACTGTGGATCCCTCATTTCTCACTTTCCAAATTGCTCCCTGTTCCCCTCAGAAGGCCTTGAACCATCTGGATACGGTTTCACAGCTGCACCTGAGCAGGGTCGGAACTCAGAAATGCAGGGACTGAGCAGCTTTGTATTTATTACAAGTAAAAGCTGGTATAGTAGCAAACTCCATCAGGCTGCTCACACCCACAGCAGGAATCACAAAGGAGACTTGACGCTCCTGGGTGCTGAAGTTTTGTCTGGAAGGCAGGAGCAGAGCGGGGCCCTGCCCGTGTCTATGGGCACATCTCCCTCGCTCGACCGTGCTCTGGGAATTACCACGGCTGCCAAACCCTCGAGTGGAGGCCAAACCCCGAGGAGAAGAGCGTTCCCTGGGCTGCCGCCTCCCACAGGCTCGTGCCCGCTGCAGCGCCTTCCGCAGGGTTGGTTTGGGGGAACCACTGCCTGGCTCTCCCCCTCACGCTGGCAATCCTGTGCTGCCAAGCGGCACAAGAAAACCGGGATCAGCTGCCCCCAGCTCCAACTGTTCCTCCTCACTGTCCGTATTTCCCCGGGCCTGCACGGCGGGGATTTGCCCCACAGGGAGCTGGGCACCTGGTTCATTTATAGCTTTCAATGCCTGCAGATCCATTCTCTCCCTCTGTAATCCACATGAGAGCCAGCTGGATCCCTTTCCAGCTCTGTTCTCTGGTGGGCACAGACATTAGGGTGTTATCACCTCACACAGCAGCTGCCTGGGATCCCCGTTAGCAGGGGAAGCGAGGAGAGTGTGGAAGCAGAGGCCGGATCCTTGCTGCCAGGCAGCTCAAGGCCTTTCATGGGTTTTCTCTTTTCAATAAACCACCGGGCAGGCCTCGGAATGTTTACTGAGTCTCTTCCTCCTGAAGTTCCCCCCACGTCCATTCCTGCAGCGTTCCTGGAACCAAAGGTCGGGGATTTCAGGGCCGTAGCGCTGAGCCGCTGCCTGAGCGAGGGAAACCCCCACATCAGCCACCAGTTGCCCATCCAGTGACTCCAGGGACGTCGGCCAACAACGTTCTACCCCTCACCAGCCACCCCTGTCCTCTTCCTCCTGCCAGGGAATTGGCAGGGATGGGTCTGGGAGAGCAGGCACAGCCGGGATGTGCTGGGTTTGCAATGTCAGTGTGCAAAAGCTCCATTGGTGTGAGGGGAGCCCAGGGCTGGATGGGGGATGTTCTGCTGGCAAAGGGCACTGGAGGGGTTTGGGTGACTGCCCTCTGATGCTTTGTTGACCCAAGTTTTCCCTCAGAGCAATATAATCAAACTTGCTCAGTAAACACTGATGTGTTGCTCTTCAAATTCCCTTATCATTGTCATAGAATCATAGAATCACCACGTTGGAAAAGACCCATCAGATCATCGAGTCCAATCATTCCTATCGATCACTAAACCATGTCCCTCAGCACCTCATCCATCTGTCCCTTAAACCCCTCCAGGGAAGGTGACTCAACCCCCTCCCTGGGCAGCCTCTGCCACTCCCCAATGACCCTTGCCGTGAAATATTTTTTCCCTGATGTCCAGCCTGAACCTCCCCTGGTGGAGCATGAGGCCATTCCCTCTCGTCCTGTCCCCCGTCACCTGGGAGAAGAGCCCAGCTCCCTCCTCTCCACAACCTCCTTTCAGGTGGTTGTAGAGAGCAATGAGGTCTCCCCTCAGCCTCCTCTTCTCCAGGCTAAACACCCCCAGTTCTCCCAGCTGCTCCTCTTGTTCTCCAGCCCCCTCACCAGCTTTGTTGCTCTTCTCTGGACTCGCTCCAGAGCCTCAACATCCTTCTTGTGCTGAGGGGCCCACAACTGAACACAGGATTCGAGCTGCGGTCTCACCAGTGCCGAGTACAGAGGGAGAAGAACCGACCTGGCCCTGCTGGCCACGCCGTTTCTGATCCAAGCCAAGATGCCATTGGCCTTCTTGGCCACCTGGGCCACTGCTGGCTCACGTTCAGTCGCTGTCAACCAACACCCCCAGGTCCTTCTCCTCCCGGCAGCTTTCCAGCCAGACTTCTCCGAGTCTGGAGCTGCTCAGGGTCGTTGTGCCCCAAGTGCAGGAACCGGCCTTTGGCCGTGTTAAACCTCCTGCCATTGGACTCTGCCCAGCGGTCCAGCCTGTTCAGATCCCTTTCGGGCCTTCCAACCCTCCAGCAGATCCACATTTCCACCCAGCTTAGTGTCACCCGCAAACTTGCTAAGGGTGCGCTCGATGCCTTCCTCCAGGTCATTGATAAAGACATTGAGCAGGGCTGGACTGAGCCCTGAGCCCTGGGGACACCACTTGTGCCCTTGCTGTGGCTCCGAGTGCTGTGCCGTGCTGATCCTCCCAGAGAGGGGCCAAAGCAGCCCTAAGGCACATCTGACTGAGGGCTGGTGGGTCAGCACACGGCCGTGACCTCTTCCAGGCAGCGAGGGCAGCCCCAGCACGTGCACGTGCAGAAAGTGTTTTGTGGGAGGTGGTGTGGCGCTCAGGACGTCTGGCAGCGCCTCGTGGGCCTGGCCTGGCTCACCTTTGGGGTGGGCTCGGTGGGCAATGCGCAGGGCAGCAGGGTTGGTGTGGATGCCATCAGAGATCATGCCATAGAAGACTCTCCGCCCAGCAGGAATCCTGTCACTTGTCAGCAGCCCCACAATGCCAGGGTCACGATGGTGGAACTGCCCATGGGGAGAGAGAGGATAAGCTGTGGCGTGTCACCAGGACTTGTGGCCCGAGAGCTCTCCTGTCAGGGGACACAGCTGCCCTCTCTAGCAAGCAGTGCCTGGCTGCTCCAGCCTTTAGAATCATACAGCTGAAATCTCCATTAACAAGCCCTTGGAATAGTGTTCCCTCAGCGTCTTCGCTGCATTAGCGTAAAGTGTGAGTAAGCTGAATAAAGTAGTAAAATACTGTGGGAAGTGGGAGGGAGGTGGAGTTCCTGGAGGAACTTGTGTGAGTGAGATCTGTTACCTGTGCTGCTACAAGGTCACTTTTTGGTGAACGCACTTAAAATAGTTTCTGGGCTGTTGCCTGCTGGGCCCGCTGTGCGGGAAGCACTTCAGGAGGTGATTGGGGTATTTTTTCTTGCAATGGAGAGGTGCCTTTTACCAGAGTTATTGTACAGGGTACAGTGGGGCTTGTTTTGTGAACCAGTTAATATTCTTGGCTTACCTTCCTTAGAGGTGTACTTAGAGAAGTACATCTCTGGTGTGATTTTATTAAGATGGACCCTTTGAATTTCAGAGTTGTTTTCCTTTTTCCAGTGTGTGCAGGAATATGTCAGCAGAGCCGTTCTATGATTTTATAACGTTTAGGCAACTCTGGCTTTACCTGAAACAAGGTAAGGGTAAAAAATACCCGTTTCTCAGCTCTGGGCTGCATCCCGGGCTAGGAAAGGCATGGGCTGGGGGTGCAAGGCTGTGCACAAGATGCTCTTTAATCTTAGTAAACACCATGAAAACAGTAAGCTTGATAGCAACACAGCTTTTGTAAGTTTAATATTCATTCCTGGAAACCCCAAAGCAGCCCTGGGCTGTGCTTGGGATGAGGACAGGATGCAGCGACGTCGTTTGTGTGCTGGTGCCTCATCCGCTGGAGTTAGTGGTGGCACTTGGTTTGCATTTATGACAAAAGAAGGTATTAAATGTGATGACAATTGCTCACGCATTTCCCCGTTCCACCTCTTTTGAAGAGCACTAAAGCCCCCAAATGAGAGAAAAAGCGAGGCTGAGGACACCCAGCATTGGTCTGAAATGGAGGCAAAGGGCTCCTTGAAACAAAAGCAGCTCTCTGGCTGTTTCACTCTTCTACACAAGCCTGTAATCTCCCAACCACACAGAACTGTAACTCGGTGCTGGGGACACAAACTTGATTCATGCACAAATTCTCAGTACAGAACATCACATTTATTATAACAACAACAACCCCACAAACACCAACACCCACAGACACCTACACCCACACATCTAAACTCACAGCTATAAGCACCACCCTCTCTGCCACCCCCCAAAGTGGAGACTCTTCTTATGGAGACCGCTCCACCATCACTCTTCAGAGCTTCGCCCAGCACTGCTCCATGGTTGGAAGGAGCAAAAGTTGTTTGCTGGCGTTGCTGGAAAAAGAAAAAAATCCTGTTAGATTGGATGGAAAAGCAGGAGCAACATCTTGGCATTAATGCTCTCCAGGGGTCATTCTCTGCCCAGATGCAGAGAAGGGCTGTTTTCTAGATGAGGAAAGCAAACCTCATTGATGTTCCAAAATCAGCATTTCTTCCCTCAGTTGGAGCTCGGTGTCAGATGTTCCTCTGGGTGATGCTCGAGTTTTGGGCGCTTTAAGGGCCACCTGACCTTCTTGAGGTAGTCCAGGTCCTCCGTGTGTGCCCGATGCCGATTCATGTGGGCATTGCGCCCATTTTGCTTGGTAAACACCCTGGGAGTTAGAGGACAAACGGGGATCTCTTTACTCCAATCAACTTCATTACAGCAAGCTCCGTTATTTCTACTGCTGTGACTTTCTGACATGTGGTGCGACAGAGTTTAATCCTTTCCTTGTGCCGCAGCCCTGGCTGTGGGAGGTGTGAGGAGTTAACCAAGGCAGATGTTTGTGTTGGACAGGGTTGTATATTCCAAAGGGGCAGGGGCAATCCTCAGCCTGCCCTCAGCTCTGCTTATTTTTCCCCCGGGCAGCTGGGGAAGGTGAAATCTCTTCTAGCCAAAAGCAGGGGGCTGCCGGAAGAAAGATGAACGCTACCTTCCACACTCTGGGCATGCAAATAGTCTCTGGGTGTCTCCACTTTCAGCCTGGGATGGTAACTGGCGTCGCTTGCTGGGTGTGCTGCTGGCGCTGCAGCGAGGTCTCTTCCTGGGAGCCCTTTGCTGTGGCTCCGGGCTCTCCTCCCGCACACGCCAGCCCCGCTTCCTGGGGCCGCCAACAGCCTGGAAAGCAGAGAGCCCTCATCAGTTCCTCCTCCTCTTCCTGCTCCTCAGAAGGCTCAGCTGAGATCAAAACCAGCCTGCGTTATCTCCCAATGACCGAGGCAATTTGAATGCTTCCACCCTGCAGGAGAACGGAGCAGCCCAAGTCTGGTGAACTTCTCTGAACACTAAATTGCCAAACTCCCTTCTACCTGGTCCTGCTCTGCCTTCCGCCGTCTCTCTTTGGCTCTCGCCCGCACCGGATCAAACACAATCTTTTTCTTCCAGGTGTAATAATATTCTACGCATTGTGCCACCGTCTTGCTCGGAATCTGTTGTGAGAAACACAGCGACAATCCATAATCAAACACCGCAGGACAACATTGAAGACACAAGTACATGTCAAACCCATCCTGCTCTTTTTTTCCTTTCCCTGCTCTCTCCGGGTATCCCAATGAAATGTGCTTGGATGCTCTGTGGTACGGAGGGTTGAGACTGGACATAGACCAAAGCTGCCTGTCCCTGAAAGGCTCCACAGAAGAGTGGGAAGGACATGACAGCAAGTTCTGCGCAGGTGGCCAGCAGAACATTTCACTGTCATTTTAATCTGTGTGGTGTTTGGTAGCAGAGAGATTCAATATTCTACTGGAATTATGCAAATGGTGTGATGGAGCTGTGTTTGCTGAGCATTGAAAACCAGTGGATGCTTCTTACACAGCAGAATCCCAACACGCAGCTCCAAACACAGCTCCCTAGGGCAAAGCCATCACCGCTGGCAGGCCCATACCCTCCTGGGTCAAACGCCTTTACCTTCTTCTGGATGCGGTGGAAATTCTTCCGGTGCCTGGAGAAAGCCTTTCTGAAGAGCTGCTCCTCCTCGGGGGTCCAAGTGTCACAGCCTGGCAATAAACACACAGACCCTCAGATCGCTCACAGAATCAACAGCACCGCTTGTTCCTCACGGATCAACCTCTTTTCTCCTTCAGGAGGGAAGGAGCAAGTGTGGCCAGGAGGATCTGGCATTGTTTTGGAGTGCTCCTCCTGTTGGGAGTCACCGCAGGGCAGAGCCCGTAAAGCAGAGGCTGAAACACAAGGATGGGGCATTCCCCAAGCCGAAAAAGCACCGCATCCGTAAGACCAGAGTGTTCTGCAACAGCTCTCTTTGCACCAAAGAACACAGATCATTCTTCGCGCCTCGTTTTAAATAAGTGTTTTAACTCAGGAGACAGAAAGGGAACCGCAGCATCTGCTGCCTTTCCAGGTGAAGGATCGGGCTCTCCTCCACTTTACCTGTGTAATGATAACCTGCCAGAGGGTGGGATTCCGACTTCTGTGGACCCCCAGAGAGCAGCATCTCCATAGCCTCCTGCAAGATTGCGTGGAAAAAGACTTTAGATTGTCCCCAAGGAGGAGCAAACAGGTGCATTCTTGCTTTCAGCTGTTGTGCTGCTTCAGAAATTCTGGACACAGCAGGAAGATTTTGCTCATGCTGGTTGGAGAAGACTCATTCCACGCTTAACAGGAGCCAGGCTGGAGGCGTTTGCTGGGCTAGGAGAGCCCTGAGATGTTGCAAATATCAAGCGTACGATGTTTATCCAGAGCAGAGCTCAGGATTTCTCTAACGGGGCAATTCCTCCACTCCCAGCTTGCAGGGAGGCTTATATTATATTCTCCAATCATCACGTGATGTTTGGGAGCCCAAACAAGCTCTGAGGTTTGCAGCAGGACAGGGTCTGTGATCCTTTAGGAGGTGAATGCAGACTGTGGCAAGAGTCAGCTCCCACCAGGAACAAAGGCTCCCCCAGGCCCTTATCAATTTAATCGCTGATTCTTACCATGATGTTGCCTTGTGTTTGATGCAGGCAGTGCAGGACCAGCTCGATGTTCCTTCCTGCCCCCGGGATGTTACTGGGACAGGCTGTGTTGAGCAGCCCCGTGACTACAAGCCAAGGAAAACCAAGAGAGAGTCAGGTTCTGCCAAGCAAAGGTGAGCCATCAGGCAGAGGGAAAGCAGCACAAGTGCCCCAGGGAGACTGGAGAGCAGGGAAAGGCACAGGAAAAGCCAGATGTCCCAGCTATCCGGGTGTCTCTGCCTCAGGAACAGCTTCGGGACTGACAACTCCGGAGACCCATCTCCCCTCTTCCAGGATCCCTGCAGGTCAGGCAGGATAGCTAGAAATGTCCTTGACTCCGTGGCAGATGCTCCTAAGATTATCACATTTAACATTTATTGACTTTTCTCCCCAAACTGAGGGACAACCTTCCCTCGAAGGCTGCAAGGAGGGACGGTGGTGGAGAAAAGATAGGAGGGAATGGGAACGTGCAGCAAGCTGCAGGGAAAGGTGGGATTTTGGAACCCTAGCACCTCAGCTCAGAGTGGCTTTAGAATAAAGGCAATAAGGAAACCTGTGTCCTGGGTTTCGGGGTTCATCTGAATGTCTCCCCAGGGTTTCCAAACCAGCCAGGCTCCCTCCTCAGCTGTGGCCAGCTCCGATCTGTCGCGGAGATCTGGGAGCTCCGCCTGAAACTGTGCTCCAATGTTGATGTTTCTGAAGGAAGAAGAGGAGGTGAGAAGGGTAAATTGTGATCACCCAGACAGCAACAACACATTTATGGACACACACGCTTGGAACAAGAGGGAATGTGATGAGCAAGGCTCCACTGCCCCAGATCTGGCACGGACACACCACCCATTTCCCAGCACAGCGTGACCAGCTCTCCTCTAGCAACGTTCACAGCCCCTTCCAAGCACTGACCGCACGTCAGGGCTCTCCTGAGCATCCTCTGGCTCCAAAGCCATCTCAAAACTTCCTCCACTCATCGTGAGCAGCTCACACCACTCGCTGTGAGTTCTGCTCTGAGGAGCAACAACCGGGGAAGGCTGCAACCCTTCTCCCCTCATATTGTTGTGTCATGCTCGGCAACGCCTGATGTCACCCCAACTCGTACCGTTGCCAGGGCTCTGCCAGACTCCCACCACGTTTCCTCTGGCCATTTTGGTGCCTCCTCATCCAGCCAGCATGTGGCAGCCCCCAAATCGCTATTGATCTCAGCAGCGATGCTGGCGCTGAGAGAACCAGCCACACACCGACTCTTACACTGTGGATCCCTCATTTCTCACTTTCCAAATTGCTCCCTGTTCCCCTCAGAAGGCCTTGAACCATCTGGATACGGTTTCACAGCTGCACCTGAGCAGGATCGGAACTCAGAAATGCAGGGACTGAGCAGCTTTGTATTTATTACAAGTAAAAGCCGGTATAGTAGCAAACCCCATCAGGCTGCTCACACCCACAGCAGGAATCACAAAGGAGACTTGACGCTCCTGGGTGCTGAAGTTTTGTCTGGAAGGCAGGAGCAGAGCGGGGCCCTGCCCGTGTCTATGGGCACATCTCCCTCGCTCGACCGTGCTCTGGGAATTACCACGGCTGCCAAACCCTCGAGTGGAGGCCAAACCCCGAGGAGAAGAGCGTTCCCTGGGCTGCCGCCTCCCACAGGCTCGTGCCCGCTGCAGCGCCTTCCGCAGGGTTGGTTTGGGGGAACCACTGCCTGGCTCTCCCCCTCACGCTGGCAATCCTGTGCTGCCAAGCGGCACAAGAAAACCGGGATCAGCTGCCCCCAGCTCCAACTGTTCCTCCTCACTGTCCGTATTTCCCCGGGCCTGCACGGCGGGGATTTGCCCCACAGGGAGCTGGGCACCTGGTTCATTTATAGCTTTCAATGCCTGCAGATCCATTCTCTCCCTCTGTAATCCACATGAGAGCCAGCTGGATCCCTTTCCAGCTCTGTTCTCTGGTGGGCACAGACATTAGGGTGTTATCACCTCACACAGCAGCTGCCTGGGATCCCCGTTAGCAGGGGAAGCGAGGAGAGTGTGGAAGCAGAGGCCGGATCCTTGCTGCCAGGCAGCTCAAGGCCTTTCATGGGTTTTCTCTTTTCAATAAACCACCGGGCAGGCCTCGGAATGTTTACTGAGTCTCTTCCTCCTGAAGTTCCCCCCACGTCCATTCCTGCAGCGTTCCTGGAACCAAAGGTCGGGGATTTCAGGGCCGTAGCGCTGAGCCGCTGCCTGAGCGAGGGAAACCCCCACATCAGCCACCAGTTGCCCATCCAGTGACTCCAGGGACGTCGGCCAACAACGTTCTACCCCTCACCAGCCACCCCTGTCCTCTTCCTCCTGCCGGGGAAGAGGCAGGGATGCTCTGGGATGGGTCTGGGAGAGCAGGCACAGCCGGGATGTGCTGGGTTTGCAATGTCAGGGTGCAAAAGCTCCATTGGTGTGAGGGGAGCCCAGGGCTGGATGGGGGATGTTCTGCTGGCAAAGGGCACTGGAGGGGTTTGGGTTCAAGTGACTGCCCTCTGATGCTTCGTTGACCCAAGTTTTCCCTCAGAGCATTATAATCAAACTTGCTCAGTAAACACTGATGTGTTGCTCTTCAAATTCCCTTATCATTGTCATAGAATCATAGAATCACCACGTTGGAAAAGACCCATCAGATCATCGAGTCCAATCATTCCTATCAATCACTAAACCATGTCCCTCAGCACCTCATCCATCTGTCCCTTAAACCCCTCCAGGGAAGGTGACTCAACCCCCTCCCTTGGCAGCCTCTGCCACTCCCCAATGACCCTTGCTGTGAAATATTTTTTCCCTGATGTCCAGCCTGAACCTCCCCTGGTGGAGCATGAGGCCAATCCCTCTCGTCCTGTCCCCTGTCACTTGGGAGAAGAGCCCAGCTCCCTCCTCTCCACAACCTCCTTTCAGGTGGTTGTAGAGAGCAATGAGGTGTCCCCTCAGCCTCCTCTTCTCCAGGCTAAACACCCCCAGTTCTCCCAGCAGCTCCTCTTGTTCTCCAGCCCCCTCACCAGCTTTGTTGCTCTTCTCTGGACTCGCTCCAGAGCCTCAACATCCTTCTTGTGCTGAGGGGCCCACAACTGAACACAGGATTCGAGCTGCGGTCTCACCAGTGCCGAGTACAGAGGGAGAAGAACCGACCTGGCCCTGCTGGCCACGCTGTTTCTGATCCAAGCCAAGATGCCATTGGCCTTCTTGGCCACCTGGGCCACTGCTGGCTCACGTTCAGTCGCTGTCAACCAACACCCCCAGGTCCTCCTCCTCCCGGCAGCTTTCCAGCCAGACTTCTCCGAGTCTGGAGCTGCTCAGGGTCGTTGTGCCCCAAGTGCAGGAACCGGCCTTTGGCCGTGTTAAACCTCCTGCCATTGGACTCTGCCCAGCGGTCCAGCCTGTTCAGATCCCTTTCGGGCCTTCCAACCCTCCAGCAGATCCACATTTCCACCCAGCTTAGTGTCACCCGCAAACTTGCTAAGGGTGCGCTCGATGCCTTCCTCCAGGTCATTGATAAAGACATTGAGCAGGGCTGGACTGAGCCCTGAGCCCTGGGGACACCACTTGTGCCCTTGCTGTGGCTCCGAGTGCTGTGCCGTGCTGATCCTCCCAGAGAGGGGCCAAAGCAGCCCTAAGGCACATCTGACTGAGGGCTGGTGGGTCAGCACACGGCCGTGACCTCTTCCAGGCAGCGAGGGCAGCCCCAGCACGTGCACGTGCAGAAAGTGTTTTGTGGGAGGTGGTGTGGCGCTCAGGACGTCTGGCAGCGCCTCGTGGGCCTGGCCTGGCTCACCTTTGGGGTGGGCTCGGTGGGCAATGCGCAGGGCAGCAGGGTTGGTGTGGATGCCATCAGGGATCATGCCATAGAAGACTCTCCGCCCAGCAGGAATCCTGTCACTTGTCAGCAGCCCCACAATGCCAGGGTCACGATGGTGGAACTGCCCATGGGGAGAGAGAGGATAAGCTGTGGCGTGTCACCAGGACTTGTGGCCCGAGAGCTCTCCTGTCAGGGGACACAGCTGCCCTCTCTAGCAAGCAGTGCCTGGCTGCTCCAGCCTTTAGAATCATACAGCTGAAATCTCCATTAACAAGCCCTTGGAATAGTGTTCCCTCAGCGTCTTCGCTGCATTAGCGTAAAGTGTGAGTAAGCTGAATAAAGTAGTAAAATACTGTGGGAAGTGGGAGGGAGGTGGAGTTCCTGGAGGAACTTGTGTGAGTGAGATCTGTTACCTGTGCTGCTACAAGGTCACTTTTTGGTGAACGCACTTAAAATAGTTTCTGGGCTGTTGCCTGCTGGGCCCGCTGTGCGGGAAGCACTTCAGGAGGTGATTGGGGTATTTTTTCTTGCAACGGAGAGGTGCCTTTTACCAGAGTTATTGTAGAGGGTGCAGTGGGGCTTGTTTTGTGAACCAGTTAATATTCTTGGCTTACCTTCCTTAGAGGTGTACTTAGAGAAGTACATCTCTGGTGTGATTTTATTAAGATGGACCCATTGAATTTCAGAGTTGTTTTCCTTTTTCCAGTGTGTGCAGGAATATGTCAGCAGAGCCGTTCTATGATTTTATAACGTTTAGGCAACTCTGGCTTTACCTGAAACAAGGTAAGGGTAAAAAATACCCGTTTCTCAGCTCTGTGCTGCATCCCGGGCTAGGAAAGGCATGGGCTGGGGGTGCAAGGCTGTGCACAAGATGCTCTTTAATCTTAGTAAACACCATGAAAACAGTAAGCTTGATAGCAACACAGCTTTTGTATGTTTAATATTCATTCCTGGAAACCCCAAAGCAGCCCTGGGCTGTGCTTGGGATGAGGACAGGATGCAGCGACGTCGTTTGTGTGCTGGTGCCTCATCCGCTGGAGTTAGTGGTGGCACTTGGTTTGCATTTATGACAAAAGAAGGTATTAAATGTGATGAGAATTGCTCACGCATTTCCCCGTTCCACCTCTTTTGAAGAGCACTAAAGCCCCCAAATGAGAGAAAAAGCGAGGCTGAGGACACCCAGCACTGGTCTGAAATGGAGGCAAAGGGCTCCTTGAAACAAAAGCAGCTCTCTGGCTGTTTCACTCTTCTACACAAGCCTGTAATCTCCCAACCACACAGAACTGTAACTCGGTGCTGGGGACACAAACTTGATTCATGCACAACTTCTCTGTACAGAACATCACATTTATTATAACAACAACAACCCCACAAACACCAACACCCACAGACACCTCCACCCACACATCTAAACTCACAGCTATAAGCACCACCCTCTCTGCCACCCCCCAAAGTGGAGACTCTTCTTATGGAGACCGCTCCACCATCACTCTTCAGAGCTTCGCCCAGCACTGCTCCATGGTTGGAAGGAGCCAAAGTTGTTTGCTGGCGTTGCTGGACAAAGAAAAAAATCCTGTTAGATTGGATGGAAGAGCAGGAGCAACATCTTGGCGTTAATGCTCTCCAGGGGTCATTCTCTGCCCAGATGCAGAGAAGGGCTGTTTTCTAGATGAGGAAAGCAAACCTCATTGATGTTCCAAAATCAGCATTTCTTCCCTCAGTTGGAGCTCGGTGTCAGATGTTCCTCTGGGTGATGCTCGAGTTTTGGGCGCTTTAAGGGCCACCTGACCTTCTTGAGGTAGTCCAGGTCCTCCGTGTGTGCCCGATGCCGATTCATGTGGGCATTGCGCCCATTTTGCTTGGTAAACACCCTGGGAGTTAGAGGACAAACGGGGATCTCTTTACTCCAGTCAACTTCATTACAGCAAGCTCCGTTATTTCTACTGCTGTGACTTTCTGACATGTGGTGCGACAGAGTTTAATCCTTTCCTTGTGCCGCAGCCCTGGCTGTGGGAGGTGTGAGGAGTTAACCAAGGCAGATGTTTGTGTTGGACAGGGTTGTATATTCCAAAGGGGCAGGGACAACCCTCAGCCTGCCCTCAGCACTGCTTATTTTTCCCCCGGGCAGCTGGGGAAGGTGAAATCTCTTCTAGCCAAAAGCAGGGGGCTGCCGGAAGAAAGATGAACGCTACCTTCCACACTCTGGGCATGCAAATAGTCTCTGGGTGTCTCCACTTTCAGCCTGGGATGGTAACTGGCGTCGCTTGCTGGGTGTGCTGCTGGCGCTGCAGCGAGGTCTCTTCCTGGGAGCCCTTTGCTGTGGCTCCGGGCTCTCCTCCCGCACACGCCAGCCCCGCTTCCTGGGGCCGCCAACAGCCTGGAAAGCAGAGAGCCCTCATCAGTTCCTCCTCCTCTTCCTGCTCCTCAGAAGGCTCAGCTGAGATCAAAACCAGCCTGCGTTATCTCCCAATGACCGAGGCAATTTGAATGCTTCCACCCTGCAGGAGAACGGAGCAGCCCAAGTCTGGTGAACTTCTCTGAACACTAAATTGCCAAACTCCCTTCTACCTGGTCCTGCTCTGCCTTCCGCCGTCTCTCTTTGGCTCTCGCCCGCACCGGATCAAACACAATCTTTTTCTTCCAGGTGTAATAATATTCTACGCATTGTGCCACCGTCTTGCTCGGAATCTGTTGTGAGAAACACAGCGACAATCCATAATCAAACACCGCAGGACAACATTGAAGACACAAGTACATGTCAAACCCATCCTGCTCTTTTTTTCCTTTCCCTGCTCTCTTCGGGTATCCCAATGAAATGTGCTTGGATGCTCTGTGGTACGGAGGGTTGAGACTGGACATAGACCAAAGCTGCCTGTCCCTGAAAGGCTCCACAGAAGAGTGGGAAGGACATGACAGCAAGTTCTGCGCAGGTGGCCAGCAGAACATTTCACTGTCATTTTAATCTGTGTGGTGTTTGGTAGCAGAGAGATTCAATATTCTACTGGAATTATGCAAATGGTGTGATGGAGCTGTGTTTGCTGAGCATTGAAAACCAGTGGATGCTTCTTACACAGCAGAATCCCAACACGCAGCTCCAAACACAGCTCCCTAGGGCAAAGCCATCACCGCTGGCAGGCCCATACCCTCCTGGGTCAAACGCCTTTACCTTCTTCTGGATGCGGTGGAAATTCTTCCGGTGCCTGGAGAAAGCCTTTCTGAAGAGCTGCTCCTCCTCGGGGGTCCAAGTGTCACAGCCTGGCAATAAACACACAGACCCTCAGATCGCTCACAGAATCAACAGCACCGCTTGTTCCTCACGGATCAACCTCTTTTCTCCTTCAGGAGGGAAGGAGCAAGTGTGGCCAGGAGGATCTGGCATTGTTTTGGAGTGCTCCTCCTGTTGGGAGTCACCGCAGGGCAGAGCCCGTAAAGCAGAGGCTGAAACACAAGGATGGGGCATTCCCCAAGCCGAAAAAGCACCGCATCCGTAAGACCAGAGTGTTCTGCAACAGCTCTCTTTGCACCAAAGAGCACAGATCATTCTTCGCGCCTCGTTTTAAGTAAGTGTTTTAACTCAGGAGACAGAAAGGGAACCGCAGCATCTGCTGCCTTTCCAGGTGAAGGATCGGGCTCTCCTCCACTTTACCTGTGTAATGATAACCTGCCAGAGGGTGGGATTCCGACTTCTGTGGACCCCCAGAGAGCAGCATCTCCATAGCCTCCTGCAAGATTGCGTGGAAAAAGACTTT
The DNA here is from genome assembly GCA_033459285.1 of Clamator glandarius. NCBI lineage: Eukaryota > Metazoa > Chordata > Aves > Cuculiformes > Cuculidae > Clamator > Clamator glandarius. The sequence goes on from JAUNZM010000625.1 coordinate 601,849, forward strand.
AGATTGTCCCCAAGGAGGAGCAAACAGGTGCATTCTTGCTTTCAGCTGTTGGGCTGCTTCAGAAATTCTGGACACAGCAGGAAGATTTTGCTCATGCTGGTTGGAGAAGACTCATTCCACGCTTAACAGGAGCCAGGCTGGAGGCGTTTGCTGGGCTAGGAGCGCCCTGAGATGTTGCAAATGTCAAGCGTACGATGTTTATCCAGAGCAGAGCTCAGGATTTCTCTAACGGGGCAATTGCTCCACTCCCAGCTTGCAGGGAGGCTTATATTATATTCTCCAATCATCACGTGATGTTTGGGAGCCCAAACAAACTCTGAGGTTTGCAGCAAGACAAGGTCTGTGATCCCTTAGGAGGTGAATGCAGACTGTGGCAAGAGTCAGCTCCCACCAGGAACAAAGGCTCCCCCAGGCCCTTATCAATTTAATCGCTGATTCTTACCATGATGTTGCCTTGTGTTTGATGCAGGCAGTGCAGGACCAGCTCGATGTTCCTTCCTGCCCCCGGGATGTTACTGGGACAGGCTGTGTTGAGCAGCCCCATGACTACAAGCCAAGGAAAACCAAGAGAGAGTCAGGTTCTGCCAAGCAAAGGTGAGCCATCAGGCAGAGGGAAAGCAGCACAAGTGCCCCAGGGAGACTGGAGAGCAGGGAAAGGCACAGGAAAAGCCAGATGTCCCAGCTATCCGGGTGTCACTGTCTCTGCCTCAGGAACAGCTTTGGGACTGACAACTCCGGAGACCCATCTCCCCTCTTCCAGGATCCCTGCAGGTCAGGCAGGATAGCTAGAAATGTCCTTGACTCCGTGGCAGATGCTCCTAAGATTATCACATTTAACATTTCTTGACTTTTCTCCCCAAACTGAGGGACAACCTTCCCTCGAAGGCTGCAAGGAGGGACGGTGGTGGAGAAAAGATAGGAGGGAACGGGAACGTGCAGCAAGCTGCAGGGAAAGGTGGGATTTTGGAACCCTAGCACCTCAGCTCAGAGTGGCTTTAGAATAAAGGCAATAAGGAAACCTGTGTCCTGGGTTTCGGGGTTCATCTGAATGTCTCCCCAGGGTTTCCAAACCAGCCAGGCTCCCTCCTCAGCTGTGGCCAGCTCCGATCTGTCGCGGAGATCTGGGAGCTCCGCTTGAAACTGTGCTCCAATGTTGATGTTTCTGAAGGAAGAAGAGGAGGTGAGAAGGGCAAATTGTGATCACCCAGACAGCAACAGCACATTTATGGACACACACGCTTGGAACAAGAGGGAACGTGATGAGCAAGGCTCCGCTGCCCAGATCTGGCACGGACACACCACCCATTTCCCAGCACAGCGTGACCAGCTCTCCTCTAGCAACGTTCACAGCCCTTTCCAAGCACTAACCGCATGTAAGGGCTCTCCTGAGCATCCTCTGGCTCCAAAGCCATCTCCAAACCTCTCCCGCTCATCGTGAGCAGCTCACACCAATCGCTGTGAGTTCTGCTCTGAGGAGCAACAACCGGGGAAGGCTGCAACCCCTCTCCCCTCAAATTGTTGTGTCATGCTCGGCAACGCCTGATGTCACCCCAACTCGTACTGTTGCCAGGGCTCTGCCAGACTCCCACCACGTTTCCTCTGGCCATTTTGGTGCCTCCTCATCCAGCCAGCATGTGGCAGCCCCCAAATCGCTATTGATCTCAGCAGCGATGCTGGCGCTGAGAGAACCAGCCACACACCGACTCTTACACTGTGGATCCCTCATTTCTCACTTTCCAAATTGCTCCCTGTTCCCCTCAGAAGGCCTTGAACCATCTGGATACGGTTTCACAGCTGCACCTGAGCAGGGTCGGAACTCAGAAATGCAGGGACTGAGCAGCTTTGTATTTATTACAAGTAAAAGCCGGTATAGTAGCAAACCCCATCAGGCTGCTCACACCCACAGCAGGAATCACAAAGGAGACTTGACGCTCCTGGGTGCTGAAGTTTTGTCTGGAAGGCAGGAGCAGAGCGGGGCCCTGCCCGTGTCTATGGGCACATCTCCCTCGCTCGACCGTGCTCTGGGAATTACCACGGCTGCCAAACCCTCGAGTGGAGGCCAAACCCCGAGGAGAAGAGCGTTCCCTGGGCTGCCGCCTCCCACAGGCTCGTGCCCGCTGCAGCGCCTTCCGCAGGGTTGGTTTGGGGGAACCACTGCCTGGCTCTCCCCCTCACGCTGGCAATCCTGTGCTGCCAAGCGGCACAAGAAAACCGGGATCAGCTGCCCCCAGCTCCAACTGTTCCTCCTCACTGTCCGTATTTCCCCGGGCCTGCACGGCGGGGATTTGCCCCACAGGGAGCTGGGCACCTGGTTCATTTATAGCTTTCAATGCCTGCAGATCCATTCTCTCCCTCTGTAATCCACATGAGAGCCAGCTGGATCCCTTTCCAGCTCTGTTCTCTGGTGGGCACAGACATTAGGGTGTTATCACCTCACACAGCAGCTGCCTGGGATCCCCGTTAGCAGGGGAAGCGAGGAGAGTGTGGAAGCAGAGGCCGGATCCTTGCTGCCAGGCAGCTCAAGGCCTTTCATGGGTTTTCTCTTTTCAATAAACCACCGGGCAGGCCTCGGAATGTTTACTGAGTCTCTTCCTCCTGAAGTTCCCCCCACGTCCATTCCTGCAGCGTTCCTGGAACCAAAGGTCGCGGATTTCAGGGCCGTAGCGCTGAGCCGCTGCCTGAGCGAGGGAAACCCCCACATCAGCCACCAGTTGCCCATCCAGTGACTCCAGGGACGTCGGCTAACAAGGTTTATCCCTCACTAGCCAACCCTGTCCTCTTCCTCCTGCCGGGGCAGAGGCAGGGATGCTCTGGGATGGGTCTGGGAGAGCAGGCACAGCCGGGATGTGCTGGGTTTGCAATGTCAGGGTGCAAAAGCTCCATTGGTGTGAGGGGAGCCCAGGGCTGGATGGGGGATGTTCTGCTGGCAAAGGGCACTGGAGGGGTTTGGGTTCAAGTGACTGCCCTCTGATGCTTTGTTGACCCAAGTTTTCCCTCAGAGCATTATAATCAAACTTGCTCAGTAAACACTGATGTGTTGCTCTTCAAATTCCCTTATCATTGTCATGGAATCATAGAATCACCACGTTGGAAAAGACCCATCAGATCATCGAGTCCAATCATTCCTATCAATCACTAAACCATGTCCCTCAGCACCTCATCCATCTGTCCCTTAAACCCCTCCAGGGAAGGTGACTCAACCCCCTCCCTTGGCAGCCTCTGCCACTCCCCAATGACCCTTGCCATGAAATATTTTTTCCCTGATGTCCAGCCTGAACCTCCCCTGGTGGAGCATGAGGCCATTCCCTCTCGTCCTGTCCCCCGTCACCTGGGAGAAGAGCCCAGTTCCCTCCTCTCCACAACCTCCTTTCAGGTGGTTGTAGAGAGCAATGAGGTGTCCCCTCAGCCTCCTCTTCTCCAGGCTAAACACCCCCAGTTCTCCCAGCAGCTCCTCTTGTTCTCCAGCCCCCTCACCAGCTTTGTTGCTCTTCTCTGGACTCGCTCCAGAGCCTCAACATCCTTCTTGTGCTGAGGGGCCCACAACTGAACACAGGATTCAAGCTGTGGTCTCACCAGTGCCGAGTACAGAGGGAGAAGAACCGACCTGGCCCTGCTGGCCACGCCGTTTCTGATCCAAGCCAAGATGCCATTGGCCTTCTTGGCCACCTGGGCCACTGCTGGCTCACGTTCAGTCGCTGTCAACCAACACCCCCAGGTCCTTCTCCTCCCGGCAGCTTTCCAGCCAGACTTCTCCGAGTCTGGAGCTGCTCAGGGTCGTTGTGCCCCAAGTGCAGGAACCGGCCTTTGGCCGTGTTAAACCTCCTGCCATTGGACTCTGCCCAGCGGTCCAGCCTGTTCAGATCCCTTTCGGGCCTTCCAACCCTCCAGCAGATCCACATTTCCACCCAGCTTAGTGTCACCCGCAAACTTGCTAAGGGTGCGCTCGATGCCTTCCTCCAGGTCATTGATAAAGACATTGAGCAGGGCTGGACTGAGCCCTGAGCCCTGGGGACACCACTTGTGCCCTTGCTGTGGCTCCGAGTGCTGTGCCGTGCTGATCCTCCCAGAGAGGGGCCAAAGCAGCCCTAAGGCACATCTGACTGAGGGCTGGTGGGTCAGCACACGGCCGTGACCTCTTCCAGGCAGCGAGGGCAGCCCCAGCACGTGCACGTGCAGAAAGTGTTTTGTGGGAGGTGGTGTGGCGCTCAGGACGTCTGGCAGCGCCTCGTGGGCCTGGCCTGGCTCACCTTTGGGGTGGGCTCGGTGGGCAATGCGCAGGGCAGCAGGGTTGGTGTGGATGCCATCAGAGATCATGCCATAGAAGACTCTCCGCCCAGCAGGAATCCTGTCACTTGTCAGCAGCCCCACAATGCCAGGGTCACGATGGTGGAACTGCCCATGGGGAGAGAGAGGATAAGCTGTGGCGTGTCACCAGGACTTGTGGCCCGAGAGCTCTCCTGTCAGGGGACACAGCTGCCCTCTCTAGCAAGCAGTGCCTGGCTGCTCCAGCCTTTAGAATCATACAGCTGAAATCTCCATTAACAAGCCCTTGGAATAGTGTTCCCTCAGCGTCTTCGCTGCATTAGCGTAAAGTGTGAGTAAGCTGAATAAAGTAGTAAAATACTGTGGGAAGTGGGAGGGAGGTGGAGTTCCTGGAGGAACTTGTGTGAGTGAGATCTGTTACCTGTGCTGCTACAAGGTCACTTTTTGGTGAACGTACTTAAAATAGTTTCTGGGCTGTTGCCTGCTGGACCCGCTGTGCGGGAAGCACTTCAGGAGGTGATTGGGGTATTTTTTCTTGCAATGGAGAGGTGCCTTTTACCAGAGTTATTGTACAGGGTGCAGTGGGGCTTGTTTTGTGAACCAGTTAATATTCTTGGCTTACCTTCCTTAGAGGTGTACTTAGAGAAGTACATCTCTGGTGTGATTTTATTAAGAAGGACCCATTGAATTTCAGAGTTGTTTTCCTTTTTCCAGTGTGTGCAGGAATATGTCAGCAGAGCCGTTCTATGATTTTATAACGTTTAGGCAACTCTGGCTTTACCTGAAACAAGGTAAGGGTAAAAAATACCCGCGTCTTACCTCTGTGCTGCATCCCGGGCTAGGAAAGGCATGGGCTGGGGGTGCAAGGCTGTGCACAAGATGCTCTTTAATCTTAGTAAACACCATGAAAACAGTAAGCTTGATAGCAACACAGCTTTTGTAAGTTTAATATTCATTCCTGGAAACCCCAAAGCAGCCCTGGGCTGTGCTTGGGATGAGGACAGGATGCAGCAACGTCGTTTGTGTGCTGGTGCCTCATCCGCTGGAGTTAGTGGTGGCACTTGGTTTGCATTTATGACAAAAGAAGGTATTAAATGTGATGAGAATTGCTCACGCATTTCCCCGTTCCACCTCTTTTGAAGAGCACTAAAGCCCCCAAATGAGAGAAAAAGCGAGGCTGAGGACACCCAGCATTGGTCTGAAATGGAGGCAAAGGGCTCCTTGAAACAAAAGCAGCTCTCTGGCTGTTTCACTCTTCTACACAAGCCTGTAATCTCCCAACCACACAGAACTGTAACTCGGTGCTGGGGACACAAACTTGATTCATGCACAAATTCTCAGTACAGAACATCACATTTATTATAACAACAACAACCCCACAAACACCAACACCCACAGACACCTACACCCACACATCTAAACTCACAGCTATAAGCACCACCCTCTCTGCCACCCCCCAAAGTGGAGACTCTTCTTATGGAGACCGCTCCACCATCACTCTTCAGAGCTTCGCCCAGCACTGCTCCATGGTTGGAAGGAGCCAAAGTTGTTTGCTGGCGTTGCTGGAAAAAGAAAAAAATCCTGTTAGATTGGATGGAAAAGCAGGAGCAACATCTTGGCGTTAATGCTCTCCAGGGGTCATTCTCTGCCCAGATGCAGAGAAGGGCTGTTTTCTAGATGAGGAAAGCAAACCTCATTGATGTTCCAAAATCAGCATTTCTTCCCTCAGTTGGAGCTCGGTGTCAGATGTTCCTCTGGGTGATGCTCGAGTTTTGGGCGCTTTAAGGGCCACCTGACCTTCTTGAGGTAGTCCAGGTCCTCCGTGTGTGCCCGATGCCGATTCATGTGGGCATTGCGCCCATTTTGCTTGGTAAACACCCTGGGAGTTAGAGGACAAACGGGGATCTCTTTACTCCAATCAACTTCATTACAGCAAGCTCCGTTATTTCTACTGCTGTGACTTTCTGACATGTGGTGCGACAGAGTTTAATCCTTTCCTTGTGCCGCAGCCCTGGCTGTGGGAGGTGTGAGGAGTTAACCAAGGCAGATGTTTGTGTTGGACAGGGTTGTATATTCCAAAGGGGCAGGGGCAATCCTCAGCCTGCCCTCAGCTCTGCTTATTTTTCCCCCGGGCAGCTGGGGAAGGTGAAATCTCTTCTAGCCAAAAGCAGGGGGCTGCCGGAAGAAAGATGAACGCTACCTTCCACACTCTGGGCATGCAAATAGTCTCTGGGTGTCTCCACTTTCAGCCTGGGATGGTAACTGGCGTCGCTTGCTGGGTGTGCTGCTGGCGCTGCAGCGAGGTCTCTTCCTGGGAGCCCTTTGCTGTGGCTCCGGGCTCTCCTCCCGCACACGCCAGCCCCGCTTCCTGGGGCCGCCAACAGCCTGGAAAGCAGAGAGCCCTCATCAGTTCCTCCTCCTCTTCCTGCTCCTCAGAAGGCTCAGCTGAGATCAAAACCAGCCTGCGTTATCTCCCAATGACCGAGGCAATTTGAATGCTTCCACCCTGCAGGAGATCGGAGCAGCCCAAGTCTGGTGAACTTCTCTGAACACTAAATTGCCAAACTCCCTTCTACCTGGTCCTGCTCTGCCTTCCGCCGTCTCTCTTTGGCTCTCGCCCGCACCGGATCAAACACAATCTTTTTCTTCCAGGTGTAATAATATTCTACGCATTGTGCCACCGTCTTGCTCGGAATCTGTTGTGAGAAACACAGCGACAATCCATAATCAAACACCGCAGGACAACATTGAAGACACAAGTACATGTCAAACCCATCCTGCTCTTTTTTTCCTTTCCCTGCTCTCTCCGGGTATCCCAATGAAATGTGCTTGGATGCTCTGTGGTACGGAGGGTTGAGACTGGACATAGACCAAAGCTGCCTGTCCCTGAAAGGCTCCACAGAAGAGTGGGAAGGACATGACAGCAAGTTCTGCGCAGGTGGCCAGCAGAACATTTCACTGTCATTTTAATCTGTGTGGTGTTTGGTAGCAGAGAGATTCAATATTCTACTGGAATTATGCAAATGGTGTGATGGAGCTGTGTTTGCTGAGCATTGAAAACCAGTGGATGCTTCTTACACAGCAGAATCCCAACACGCAGCTCCAAACACAGCTCCCTAGGGCAAAGCCACCACCGCTGGCAGGCCCATACCCTCCTGGGTCAAACGCCTTTACCTTCTTCTGGATGCGGTGGAAATTCTTCCGGTGCCTGGAGAAAGCCTTTCTGAAGAGCTGCTCCTCCTCGGGGGTCCAAGTGTCACAGCCTGGCAATAAACACACAGACCCTCAGATCGCTCACAGAATCAACAGCACCGCTTGTTCCTCACGGATCAACCTCTTTTCTCCTTCAGGAGGGAAGGAGCAAGTGTGGCCAGGAGGATCTGGCATTGTTTTGGAGTGCTCCTCCTGTTGGGAGTCACCGCAGGGCAGAGCCCGTAAAGCAGAGGCTGAAACACAAGGATGGGGCATTCCCCAAGCCGAAAAAGCACCGCATCCGTAAGACCAGAGTGTTCTGCAACAGCTCTCTTTGCACCAAAGAACACAGATCATTCTTCACGCCTCATTTTAAATAAGTGTTTTAACTCAGGAGACAGAAAGGGAACCGCAGCATCTGCTGCCTTTCCAGGTGAAGGATCGGGCTCTCCTCCACTTTACCTGTGTAATGATAACCTGCCAGAGGGTGGGATTCCGACTTCTGTGGACCCCCAGAGAGCAGCATCTCCATAGCCTCCTGCAAGATTGCGTGGAAAAAGACTTTAGATTGTCCCCAAGGAGGAGCAAACAGGTGCATTCTTGCTTTCAGCTGTTGGGCTGCTTCAGAAATTCTGGACACAGCAGGAAGATTTTGCTCATGCTGGTTGGAGAAGACTCATTCCACGCTTAACAGGAGCCAGGCTGGAGGCATTTGCTGGGCTAGGAGCGCCCTGAGATGTTGCAAATGTCAGGCGTACGATGTTTATCCAGAGCAGAGCTCAGGATTTCTCTAACGGGGCAATTCCTCCACTCCCAGCTTGCAGGGAGGCTTATATTATATTCTCCAATCATCACGTGATGTTTGGGAGCCCAAACAAGCTCTGAGGTTTGCAGCAGGACAGGGTCTGTGATCCCTTAGGAGGTGAACGCAGACTGTGGCAAGAGTCAGCTCCCACCAGGAACAAAGGCTCCCCCAGGCCCTTATCAATTTAATCGCTGATTCTTACCATGATGTTGCCTTGTGTTTGATGCAGGCAGTGCAGGACCAGCTCGATGTTCCTTCCTGCCCCCGGGATGTTACTGGGACAGGCTGTGTTGAGCAGCCCCATGACTACAAAGCAAGGAAAACCAAGAGAGAGTCAGGTTCTGCCAAGCAAAGGTGAGCCATCAGGCAGAGGGAAAGCAGCACAAGTGCCCCAGGGAGACTGGAGAGCAGGGAAAGGCACAGGAAAAGCCAGATGTCCCAGCTATCCGGGTGTCTCTGCCTCAGGAACAGCTTTGGGACTGACAACTCCGGAGACCCATCTCCCCTCTTCCAGGATCCCTGCAGGTCAGGCAGGATAGCTAGAAATGTCCTTGACTCCGTGGCAGATGCTCCTAAGATTATCACATTTAACATTTATTGACTTTTCTCCCCAAACTGAGGGACAACCTTCCCTCGAAGGCTGCAAGGAGGGACGGTGGTGGAGAAAAGATAGGAGGGAACGGGAACGTGCAGCAAGCTGCAGGGAAAGGTGGGATTTTGGAACCCTAGCACCTCAGCTCAGAGTGGCTTTAGAATAAAGGCAATAAGGAAACCTGTGTCCTGGGTTTCGGGGTTCATCTGAATGTCTCCCCAGGGTTTCCAAACCAGCCAGGCTCCCTCCTCAGCTGTGGCCAGCTCCGATCTGTCGCGGAGATCTGGGAGCTCCGCCTGAAACTGTGCTCCAATGTTGATGTTTCTGAAGGAAGAAGAGGAGGTGAGAAGGGTAAATTGTGATCACCCAGACAGCGACAGCACATTTATGGACACACACGCTTGGAACAAGAGGGAACGTGATGAGCAAGGCTCCGCTGCCCAGATCTGGCACGGACACACCACCCATTTCCCAGCACAGCGTGACCAGCTCTCGTCTAGCAACGTTCACAGCCCCTTCCAAGCACTGACCGCACATAAGGGCTCTCCTGAGCATCCTCTGGCTCCAAAGCCATCTCAAAACCTCTCCCGCTCATCGTGAGCAGCTCACACCACTCGCTGTGAGTTCTGCTCTGAGGAGCAACAACCGGGGAAGGCTGCAACCCTTCTCCCCTCATATTGTTGTGTCATGCTCGGCAACGCCTGATGTCACCCCAACTCGTACCGTTGCCAGGGCTCTGCCAGACTCCCACCACGTTTCCTCTGGCCATTTTGGTGCCTCCTCATCCAGCCAGCATGTGGCAGCCCCCAAATCGCTATTGATCTCAGCAGCGATGCTGGCGCTGAGAGAACCAGCCACACACCGACTCTTACACTGTGGATCCCTCATTTCTCACTTTCCAAATTGCTCCCTGTTCCCCTCAGAAGGCCTTGAACCATCTGGATACGGTTTCACAGCTGCACCTGAGCAGGGTCGGAACTCAGAAATGCAGGGACTGAGCAGCTTTGTATTTATTACAAGTAAAAGCCGGTATAGTAGCAAACCCCATCAGGCTGCTCACACCCACAGCAGGAATCACAAAGGAGACTTGACGCTCCTGGGTGCTGAAGTTTTGTCTGGAAGGCAGGAGCAGAGCGGGGCCCTGCCCGTGTCTATGGGCACATCTCCCTCGCTCGACCGTGCTCTGGGAATTACCACGGCTGCCAAACCCTCGAGTGGAGGCCAAACCCCGAGGAGAAGAGCGTTCCCTGGGCTGCCGCCTCCCACAGGCTCGTGCCCGCTGCAGCGCCTTCCGCAGGGTTGGTTTGGGGGAACCACTGCCTGGCTCTCCCCCTCACGCTGGCAATCCTGTGCTGCCAAGCGGCACAAGAAAACCGGGATCAGCTGCCCCCAGCTCCAACTGTTCCTCCTCACTGTCCGTATTTCCCCGGGCCTGCACGGCGGGGATTTGCCCCACAGGGAGCTGGGCACCTGGTTCATTTATAGCTTTCAATGCCTGCAGATCCATTCTCTCCCTCTGTAATCCACATGAGAGCCAGCTGGATCCCTTTCCAGCTCTGTTCTCTGGTGGGCACAGACATTAGGGTGTTATCACCTCACACAGCAGCTGCCTGGGATCCCCGTTAGCAGGGGAAGCGAGGAGAGTGTGGAAGCAGAGGCCGGATCCTTGCTGCCAGGCAGCTCAAGGCCTTTCATGGGTTTTCTCTTTTCAATAAACCACCGGGCAGGCCTCGGAATGTTTACTGAGTCTCTTCCTCCTGAAGTTCCCCCCACGTCCATTCCTGCAGCGTTCCTGGAACCAAAGGTCGCGGATTTCAGGGCCGTAGCGCTGAGCCGCTGCCTGAGCGAGGGAAACCCCCACATCAGCCACCAGTTGCCCATCCAGTGACTCCAGGGACGTCGGCTAACAAGGTTTATCCCTCACTAGCCAACCCTGTCCTCTTCCTCCTGCCGGGGCAGAGGCAGGGATGCTCTGGGATGGGTCTGGGAGAGCAGGCACAGCCGGGATGTGCTGGGTTTGCAATGTCAGGGTGCAAAAGCTCCATTGGTGTGAGGGGAGCCCAGGGCTGGATGGGGGATGTTCTGCTGGCAAAGGGCACTGGAGGGGTTTGGGTTCAAGTGACTGCCCTCTGATGCTTTGTTGACCCAAGTTTTCCCTCAGAGCATTATAATCAAACTTGCTCAGTAAACACTGATGTGTTGCTCTTCAAATTCCCTTATCATTGTCATGGAATCATAGAATCACCACGTTGGAAAAGACCCATCAGATCATCGAGTCCAATCATTCCTATCAATCACTAAACCATGTCCCTCAGCACCTCATCCATCTGTCCCTTAAACCCCTCCAGGGAAGGTGACTCAACCCCCTCCCTTGGCAGCCTCTGCCACTCCCCAATGACCCTTGCCATGAAATATTTTTTCCCTGATGTCCAGCCTGAACCTCCCCTGGTGGAGCATGAGGCCATTCCCTCTCGTCCTGTCCCCCGTCACCTGGGAGAAGAGCCCAGTTCCCTCCTCTCCACAACCTCCTTTCAGGTGGTTGTAGAGAGCAATGAGGTGTCCCCTCAGCCTCCTCTTCTCCAGGCTAAACACCCCCAGTTCTCCCAGCAGCTCCTCTTGTTCTCCAGCCCCCTCACCAGCTTTGTTGCTCTTCTCTGGACTCGCTCCAGAGCCTCAACATCCTTCTTGTGCTGAGGGGCCCACAACTGAACACAGGATTCAAGCTGTGGTCTCACCAGTGCCGAGTACAGAGGGAGAAGAACCGACCTGGCCCTGCTGGCCACGCCGTTTCTGATCCAAGCCAAGATGCCATTGGCCTTCTTGGCCACCTGGGCCACTGCTGGCTCACGTTCAGTCGCTGTCAACCAACACCCCCAGGTCCTTCTCCTCCCGGCAGCTTTCCAGCCAGACTTCTCCGAGTCTGGAGCTGCTCAGGGTCGTTGTGCCCCAAGTGCAGGAACCGGCCTTTGGCCGTGTTAAACCTCCTGCCATTGGACTCTGCCCAGCGGTCCAGCCTGTTCAGATCCCTTTCGGGCCTTCCAACCCTCCAGCAGATCCACATTTCCACCCAGCTTAGTGTCACCCGCAAACTTGCTAAGGGTGCGCTCGATGCCTTCCTCCAGGTCATTGATAAAGACATTGAGCAGGGCTGGACTGAGCCCTGAGCCCTGGGGACACCACTTGTGCCCTTGCTGTGGCTCCGAGTGCTGTGCCGTGCTGATCCTCCCAGAGAGGGGCCAAAGCAGCCCTAAGGCACATCTGACTGAGGGCTGGTGGGTCAGCACACGGCCGTGACCTCTTCCAGGCAGCGAGGGCAGCCCCAGCACGTGCACGTGCAGAAAGTGTTTTGTGGGAGGTGGTGTGGCGCTCAGGACGTCTGGCAGCGCCTCGTGGGCCTGGCCTGGCTCACCTTTGGGGTGGGCTCGGTGGGCAATGCGCAGGGCAGCAGGGTTGGTGTGGATGCCATCAGAGATCATGCCATAGAAGACTCTCCGCCCAGCAGGAATCCTGTCACTTGTCAGCAGCCCCACAATGCCAGGGTCACGATGGTGGAACTGCCCATGGGGAGAGAGAGGATAAGCTGTGGCGTGTCACCAGGACTTGTGGCCCGAGAGCTCTCCTGTCAGGGGACACAGCTGCCCTCTCTAGCAAGCAGTGCCTGGCTGCTCCAGCCTTTAGAATCATACAGCTGAAATCTCCATTAACAAGCCCTTGGAATAGTGTTCCCTCAGCGTCTTCGCTGCATTAGCGTAAAGTGTGAGTAAGCTGAATAAAGTAGTAAAATACTGTGGGAAGTGGGAGGGAGGTGGAGTTCCTGGAGGAACTTGTGTGAGTGAGATCTGTTACCTGTGCTGCTACAAGGTCACTTTTTGGTGAACGTACTTAAAATAGTTTCTGGGCTGTTGCCTGCTGGGCCCGCTGTGCGGGAAGCACTTCAGGAGGTGATTGGGGTATTTTTTCTTGCAAGGGAGAGGTGCCTTTTACCAGAGTTATTGTACAGGGTGCAGTGGGGCTTGTTTTGTGAACCAGTTAATATTCTTGGCTTACCTTCCTTAGAGGTGTACTTAGAGAAGTACATCTCTGGTGTGATTTTATTAAGAAGGACCCATTGAATTTCAGAGTTGTTTTCCTTTTTCCAGTGTGTGCAGGAATATGTCAGCAGAGCCGTTCTATGATTTTATAACGTTTAGGCAACTCTGGCTTTACCTGAAACAAGGTAAGGGTAAAAAATACCTGTTTCTTACCCCTATGCTGCATCCTGGGCTAGGAAAGGCGTGGGCTGGGGGTGCAAGGCTGTGCACAAGATGCTCTTTAATCTTAGTAAACACCATGAAAACAGTAAGCTTGATAGCAACACAGCTTTTGTAAGTTTAATATTCATTCCTGGAAACCCCAAAGCAGCCCTGGGTTGTGCTTGGGATGAGGACAGGATGCAGCAACGTCGTTTGTGTGCTGGTGCCTCATCCGCTGGAGTTAGTGGTGGCACTTGGTTTGCATTTATGACAAAAGAAGGTATTAAATGTGATGAGAATTGCTCACGCATTTCCCCGTTCCACCTCTTTTGAAGAGCACTAAAGCCCCCAAATGAGAGAAAAAGCGAGGCTGAGGACACCCAGCATTGGTCTGAAATGGAGGCAAAGGGCTCCTTGAAACAAAAGCAGCTCTCTGGCTGTTTCACTCTTCTACACAAGCCTGTAATCTCCCAACCACACAGAACTGTAACTCGGTGCTGGGGACACAAACTTGATTCATGCACAAATTCTCAGTACAGAACATCACATTTATTATAACAACAACAACCCCACAAACACCAACACCCACAGACACCTACACCCACACATCTAAACTCACAGCTATAAGCACCACCCTCTCTGCCACCCCCCAAAGTGGAGACTCTTCTTATGGAGACCGCTCCACCATCACTCTTCAGAGCTTCGCCCAGCACTGCTCCATGGTTGGAAGGAGCCAAAGTTGTTTGCTGGCGTTGCTGGAAAAAGAAAAAAATCCTGTTAGATTGGATGGAAAAGCAGGAGCAACATCTTGGCATTAATGCTCTCCAGGGGTCATTCTCTGCCCAGATGCAGAGAAGGGCTGTTTTCTAGATGAGGAAAGCAAACCTCATTGATGTTCCAAAATCAGCATTTCTTCCCTCAGTTGGAGCTCGGTGTCAGATGTTCCTCTGGGTGATGCTCGAGTTTTGGGCGCTTTAAGGGCCACCTGACCTTCTTGAGGTAGTCCAGGTCCTCCGTGTGTGCCCGATGCCGATTCATGTGGGCATTGCGCCCATTTTGCTTGGTAAACACCCTGGGAGTTAGAGGACAAACGGGGATCTCTTTACTCCAATCAACTTCATTACAGCAAGCTCCGTTATTTCTACTGCTGTGACTTTCTGACATGTGGTGCGACAGAGTTTAATCCTTTCCTTGTGCCGCAGCCCTGGCTGTGGGAGGTGTGAGGAGTTAACCAAGGCAGATGTTTGTGTTGGACAGGGTTGTATATTCCAAAGGGGCAGGGGCAATCCTCAGCCTGCCCTCAGCTCTGCTTATTTTTCCCCCGGGCAGCTGGGGAAGGTGAAATCTCTTCTAGCCAAAAGCAGGGGGCTGCCGGAAGAAAGATGAACGCTACCTTCCACACTCTGGGCATGCAAATAGTCTCTGGGTGTCTCCACTTTCAGCCTGGGATGGTAACTGGCGTCGCTTGCTGGGTGTGCTGCTGGCGCTGCAGCGAGGTCTCTTCCTGGGAGCCCTTTGCTGTGGCTCCGGGCTCTCCTCCCGCACACGCCAGCCCCGCTTCCTGGGGCCGCCAACAGCCTGGAAAGCAGAGAGCCCTCATCAGTTCCTCCTCCTCTTCCTGCTCCTCAGAAGGCTCAGCTGAGATCAAAACCAGCCTGCGTTATCTCCCAATGACCGAGGCAATTTGAATGCTTCCACCCTGCAGGAGAACGGAGCAGCCCAAGTCTGGTGAACTTCTCTGAACACTAAATTGCCAAACTCCCTTCTACCTGGTCCTGCTCTGCCTTCCGCCGTCTCTCTTTGGCTCTCGCCCGCACCGGATCAAACACAATCTTTTTCTTCCAGGTGTAATAATATTCTACGCATTGTGCCACCGTCTTGCTCGGAATCTGTTGTGAGAAACACAGCGACAATCCATAATCAAACACCGCAGGACAACATTGAAGACACAAGTACATGTCAAACCCATCCTGCTCTTTTTTTCCTTTCCCTGCTCTCTCCGGGTATCCCAATGAAATGTGCTTGGATGCTCTGTGGTACGGAGGGTTGAGACTGGACATAGACCAAAGCTGCCTGTCCCTGAAAGGCTCCACAGAAGAGTGGGAAGGACATGACAGCAAGTTCTGCGCAGGTGGCCAGCAGAACATTTCACTGTCATTTTAATCTGTGTGGTGTTTGGTAGCAGAGAGATTCAATATTCTACTGGAATTATGCAAATGGTGTGATGGAGCCGTGTTTGCTGAGCATTGAAAACCAGTGGATGCTTCTTACACAGCAGAATCCCAACACGCAGCTCCAAACACAGCTCCCTAGGGCAAAGCCATCACCGCTGGCAGGCCCATACCCTCCTGGGTCAAACGCCTTTACCTTCTTCTGGATGCGGTGGAAATTCTTCCGGTGCCTGGAGAAAGCCTTTCTGAAGAGCTGCTCCTCCTCGGGGGTCCAAGTGTCACAGCCTGGCAATAAACACACAGACCCTCAGATCGCTCACAGAATCAACAGCACCGCTTGTTCCTCACGGATCAACCTCTTTTCTCCTTCAGGAGGGAAGGAGCAAGTGTGGCCAGGAGGATCTGGCATTGTTTTGGAGTGCTCCTCCTGTTGGGAGTCACCGCAGGGCAGAGCCCGTAAAGCAGAGGCTGAAACACAAGGATGGGGCATTCCCCAAGCCGAAAAAGCACCGCATCCGTAAGACCAGAGTGTTCTGCAACAGCTCTCTTTGCACCAAAGAACACAGATCATTCTTCACGCCTCATTTTAAATAAGTGTTTTAACTCAGGAGACAGAAAGGGAACCGCAGCATCTGCTGCCTTTCCAGGTGAAGGATCGGGCTCTCCTCCACTTTACCTGTGTAATGATAACCTGCCAGAGGGTGGGATTCCGACTTCTGTGGACCCCCAGAGAGCAGCATCTCCATAGCCTCCTGCAAGATTGCGTGGAAAAAGACTTTAGATTGTCCCCAAGGAGGAGCAAACAGGTGCATTCTTGCTTTCAGCTGTTGGGCTGCTTCAGAAATTCTGGACACAGCAGGAAGATTTTGCTCATGCTGGTTGGAGAAGACTCATTCCACGCTTAACAGGAGCCAGGCTGGAGGCATTTGCTGGGCTAGGAGCGCCCTGAGATGTTGCAAATGTCAGGCGTACGATGTTTATCCAGAGCAGAGCTCAGGATTTCTCTAACGGGGCAATTCCTCCACTCCCAGCTTGCAGGGAGGCTTATATTATATTCTCCAATCATCACGTGATGTTTGGGAGCCCAAACAAGCTCTGAGGTTTGCAGCAGGACAGGGTCTGTGATCCCTTAGGAGGTGAACGCAGACTGTGGCAAGAGTCAGCTCCCACCAGGAACAAAGGCTCCCCCAGGCCCTTATCAATTTAATCGCTGATTCTTACCATGATGTTGCCTTGTGTTTGATGCAGGCAGTGCAGGACCAGCTCGATGTTCCTTCCTGCCCCCGGGATGTTACTGGGACAGGCTGTGTTGAGCAGCCCCGTGACTACAAAGCAAGGAAAACCAAGAGAGAGTCAGGTTCTGCCAAGCAAAGGTGAGCCATCAGGCAGAGGGAAAGCAGCACAAGTGCCCCAGGGAGACTGGAGAGCAGGGAAAGGCACAGGAAAAGCCAGATGTCCCAGCTATCCGGGTGTCTCTGCCTCAGGAACAGCTTTGGGACTGACAACTCCGGAGACCCATCTCCCCTCTTCCAGGATCCCTGCAGGTCAGGCAGGATAGCTAGAAATGTCCTTGACTCCGTGGCAGATGCTCCTAAGATTATCACATTTAACATTTATTGACTTTTCTCCCCAAACTGAGGGACAACCTTCCCTCGAAGGCTGCAAGGAGGGACGGTGGTGGAGAAAAGATAGGAGGGAACGGGAACGTGCAGCAAGCTGCAGGGAAAGGTGGGATTTTGGAACCCTAGCACCTCAGCTCAGAGTGGCTTTAGAATAAAGGCAATAAGGAAACCTGTGTCCTGGGTTTCGGGGTTCATCTGAATGTCTCCCCAGGGTTTCCAAACCAGCCAGGCTCCCTCCTCAGCTGTGGCCAGCTCCGATCTGTCGCGGAGATCTGGGAGCTCCGCCTGAAACTGAGCTCCAACGTTGATGTTTCTGAAGGAAGAAGAGGAGGTGAGAAGGGCAAATTGTGATCACCCAGACAGCAACAACACATTTATGGACACACACGCTTGGAACAAGAGGGAACGTGATGAGCAAGGCTCCGCTGCCCAGATCTGGCACGGACACACCACCCATTTCCCAGCACAGCGTGACCAGCTCTCGTCTAGCAACGTTCACA
Organism: Clamator glandarius; assembly: GCA_033459285.1. NCBI lineage: Eukaryota > Metazoa > Chordata > Aves > Cuculiformes > Cuculidae > Clamator > Clamator glandarius. The sequence goes on from JAUNZM010000625.1 coordinate 619,226, forward strand.
GCCCCTTCCAAGCACTGACCGCACATAAGGGCTCTCCTGAGCATCCTCTGGCTCCAAAGCCATCTCAAAACCTCTCCCGCTCATCGTGAGCAGCTCACACCACTCGCTGTGAGTTCTGCTCTGAGGAGCAACAACCGGGGAAGGCTGCAACCCTTCTCCCCTCATATTGTTGTGTCATGCTCGGCAACGCCTGATGTCACCCCAACTCGTACTGTTGCCAGGGCTCTGCCAGACTCCCACCACGTTTCCTCTGGCCATTTTGGTGCCTCCTCATCCAGCCAGCATGTGGCAGCCCCCAAATCGCTATTGATCTCAGCAGCGATGCTGGCGCTGAGAGAACCAGCCACACACCGACTCTTACACTGTGGATCCCTCATTTCTCACTTTCCAAATTGCTCCCTGTTCCCCTCAGAAGGCCTTGAACCATCTGGATACGGTTTCACAGCTGCACCTGAGCAGGGTCGGAACTCAGAAATGCAGGGACTGAGCAGCTTTGTATTTATTACAAGTAAAAGCCGGTATAGTAGCAAACCCCATCAGGCTGCTCACACCCACAGCAGGAATCACAAAGGAGACTTGACGCTCCTGGGTGCTGAAGTTTTGTCTGGAAGGCAGGAGCAGAGCGGGGCCCTGCCTGTGTCTATGGGCACATCTCCCTCGCTCGACCGTGCTCTGGGAATAACCACGGCTGCCAAACCCTCGAGTGGAGGCCAAACCCCGAGGAGAAGAGCGTTCCCTGGGCTGCCGCCTCCCACAGGCTCGTGCCCGCTGCAGCACCTTCCGCAGGGTTGGTTTGGGGGAACCACTGCCTGGCTCTCCCCCTCACGCTGGCAATCCTGTGCTGCCAAGCGGCACAAGAAAACCGGGATCAGCTGCCCCCAGCTCCAACTGTTCCTCCTCACTGTCCGTATTTCCCCGGGCCTGCACGGCGGGGATTTGCCCCACAGGGAGCTGGGCACCTGGTTCATTTATAGCTTTCAATGCCTGCAGATCCATTCTCTCCCTCTGTAATCCACATGAGAGCCAGCTGGATCCCTTTCCAGCTCTGTTCTCTGGTGGGCACAGACATTAGGGTGTTATCACCTCACACAGCAGCTGCCTGGGATCCCCGTTAGCAGGGGAAGCGAGGAGAGTGTGGAAGCAGAGGCCGGATCCTTGCTGCCAGGCAGCTCAAGGCCTTTCATGGGTTTTCTCTTTTCAATAAACCACCGGGCAGGCCTCGGAATGTTTACTGAGTCTCTTCCTCCTGAAGTTCCCCCCACGTCCATTCCTGCAGCGTTCCTGGAACCAAAGGTCGCGGATTTCAGGGCCGTAGCGCTGAGCCGCTGCCTGAGCGAGGGAAACCCCCACATCAGCCACCAGTTGCCCATCCAGTGACTCCAGGGACGTCGGCCAACAACGTTCTACCCCTCACCAGCCACCCCTGTCCTCTTCCTCCTGCCGGGGCAGAGGCAGGGATGCTCTGGGATGGGTCTGGGAGAGCAGGCACAGCCGGGATGTGCTGGGTTTGCAATGTCAGGGTGCAAAAGCTCCATTGGTGTGAGGGGAGCCCAGGGCTGGATGGGGGATGTTCTGCTGGCAAAGGGCACTGGAGGGGTTTGGGTTCAAGTGACTGCCCTCTGATGCTTCGTTGACCCAAGTTTTCCCTCAGAGCATTATAATCAAACTTGCTCAGTAAACACTGATGTGTTGCTCTTCAAATTCCCTTATCATTGTCATAGAATCATAGAATCACCACGCTGGAAAAGACACATCAGATCATCGAGTCCAATCATTCCTATCGATCACTAAACCATGTCCCTCAGCACCTCATCCATCTGTCCCTTAAACCCCTCCAGGGAAGGTGATTCAACCCCCTCCCTTGGCAGCCTCTGCCACTCCCCAATGACCCTTGCCATGAAATATTTTTTCCCTGATGTCCAGCCTGAACCTCCCCTGGTGGAGCATGAGGCCATTCCCTCTCGTCCTGTCCCCCGTCACCTGGGAGAAGAGCCCAGCTCCCTCCTCTCCACAACCTCCTTTCAGGTGGTTGTAGAGAGCAATGAGGTCTCCCCTCAGCCTCCTCTTCTCCAGGCTAAACACCCCCAGTTCTCTCAGCCGCTCCTCTTGTTCTCCAGCCCCCTCACCAGCTTTGTTGCTCTTCTCTGGACTCGCTCCAGAGCCTCAACATCCTTCTTGTGCTGAGGGGCCCACAACTGAACACAGGATTCAAGCTGTGGTCTCACCAGTGCCGAGTACAGAGGGAGAAGAACCTCCCTGGACCTGCTGGCCACGCCGTTTCTGATCCAAGCCAAGATGCCATTGGCCTTCTTGGCCACCTGGGCCACTGCTGGCTCACGTTCAGTCGCTGTCAACCAACACCCCCAGGTCCTTCTCCTCCCGGCAGCTTTCCAGCCAGACTTCTCCGAGTCTGGAGCTGCTCAGGGTCGTTGTGCCCCAAGTGCAGGAACCGGCCTTTGGCCGTGTTAAACCTCCTGCCATTGGACTCTGCCCAGCGGTCCAGCCTGTTCAGATCCCTTTCGGGCCTTCCAACCCTCCAGCAGATCCACATTTCCACCCAGCTTAGTGTCACCCGCAAACTTGCTAAGGGTGCGCTCGATGCCTTCCTCCAGGTCATTGATAAAGACATTGAGCAGGGCTGGACTGAGCCCTGAGCCCTGGGGACACCACTTGTGCCCTTGCTGTGGCTCCGAGTGCTGTGCCGTGCTGATCCTCCCAGAGAGGGGCCAAAGCAGCCCTAAGGCACATCTGACTGAGGGCTGGTGGGTCAGCACACGGCCGTGACCTCTTCCAGGCAGCGAGGGCAGCCCCAGCACGTGCACGTGCAGAAAGTGTTTTGTGGGAGGTGGTGTGGCGCTCAGGACGTCTGGCAGCGCCTCGTGGGCCTGGCCTGGCTCACCTTTGGGGTGGGCTCGGTGGGCAATGCGCAGGGCAGCAGGGTTGGTGTGGATGCCATCAGAGATCATGCCATAGAAGACTCTCCGCCCAGCAGGAATCCTGTCACTTGTCAGCAGCCCCACAATGCCAGGGTCACGATGGTGGAACTGCCCATGGGGAGAGAGAGGATAAGCTGTGGCGTGTCACCAGGACTTGTGGCCCGAGAGCTCTCCTGTCAGGGGACACAGCTGCCCTCTCTAGCAAGCAGTGCCTGGCTGCTCCAGCCTTTAGAATCATACAGCTGAAATCTCCATTAACAAGCCCTTGGAATAGTGTTCCCTCAGCGTCTTCGCTGCATTAGCGTAAAGTGTGAGTAAGCTGAATAAAGTAGTAAAATACTGTGGGAAGTGGGAGGGAGGTGGAGTTCCTGGAGGAACTTGTGTGAGTGAGATCTGTTACCTGTGCTGCTACAAGGTCACTTTTTGGTGAACGTACTTAAAATAGTTTCTGGGCTGTTGCCTGCTGGGCCCGCTGTGCGGGAAGCACTTCAGGAGGTGATTGGGGTATTTTTTCTTGCAATGGAGAGGTGCCTTTTACCAGAGTTATTGTACAGGGTGCAGTGGGGCTTGTTTTGTGAACCAGTTAATATTCTTGGCTTACCTTCCTTAGAGGTGTACTTAGAGAAGTACATCTCTGGTGTGATTTTATTAAGAAGGACCCATTGAATTTCAGAGTTGTTTTCCTTTTTCCAGTGTGTGCAGGAATATGTCAGCAGAGCCGTTCTATGATTTTATAACGTTTAGGCAACTCTGGCTTTACCTGAAACAAGGTAAGGGTAAAAAATACCCGCGTCTTACCTCTGTGCTGCATCCCGGGCTAGGAAAGGCATGGGCTGGGGGTGCAAGGCTGTGCACAAGATGCTCTTTAATCTTAGTAAACACCATGAAAACAGTAAGCTTGATAGCAACACAGCTTTTGTATGTTTAATATTCATTCCTGGAAACCCCAAAGCAGCCCTGGGCTGTGCTTGGGATGAGGACAGGATGCAGCGACGTCGTTTGTGTGCTGGTGCCTCATCCGCTGGAGTTAGTGGTGGCACTTGGTTTGCATTTATGACAAAAGAAGGTATTAAATGTGATGAGAATTGCTCACGCATTTCCCCGTTCCACCTCTTTTGAAGAGCACTAAAGCCCCCAAATGAGAGAAAAAGCGAGGCTGAGGACACCCAGCACTGGTCTGAAATGGAGGCAAAGGGCTCCTTGAAACAAAAGCAGCTCTCTGGCTGTTTCACTCTTCTACACAAGCCTGTAATCTCCCAACCACACAGAACTGTAACTCGGTGCTGGGGACACAAACTTGATTCATGCACAACTTCTCTGTACAGAACATCACATTTATTATAACAACAACAACCCCACAAACACCAACACCCACAGACACCTCCACCCACACATCTAAACTCACAGCTATAAGCACCACCCTCTCTGCCACCCCCCAAAGTGGAGACTCTTCTTATGGAGACCGCTCCACCATCACTCTTCAGAGCTTCGCCCAGCACTGCTCCATGGTTGGAAGGAGCCAAAGTTGTTTGCTGGCGTTGCTGGACAAAGAAAAAAATCCTGTTAGATTGGATGGAAGAGCAGGAGCAACATCTTGGCGTTAATGCTCTCCAGGGGTCATTCTCTGCCCAGATGCAGAGAAGGGCTGTTTTCTAGATGAGGAAAGCAAACCTCATTGATGTTCCAAAATCAGCATTTCTTCCCTCAGTTGGAGCTCGGTGTCAGATGTTCCTCTGGGTGATGCTCGAGTTTTGGGCGCTTTAAGGGCCACCTGACCTTCTTGAGGTAGTCCAGGTCCTCCGTGTGTGCCCGATGACGATTCATGTGGGCATTGCGCCCATTTTGCTTGTTAAACACCCTGGGAGTTAGAGGACAAACGGGGATCTCTTTACTCCAATCAACTTCATGACACCAAGCTCCGTTATTTCTACTGCTGTGACTTTCTGACATGTGGTGCGACAGAGTTTAATCCTTTCCTTGTGCCGCAGCCCTGGCTGTGTGAGGTGTGAGGAGTTAACCAAGGCAGATGTTTGTGTTGGACAGGGTTGTATATTCCAAAGGGGCAGGGACAACCCTCAGCCTGCCCTCAGCTCTGCTTATTTTTCCCCCGGGCAGCTGGGGAAGGTGAAATCTCTTCTAGCCAAAAGCAGGGGGCTGCCGGAAGAAAGATGAACGCTACCTTCCACACTCTGGGCATGCAAATAGTCTCTGGGTGTCTCCACTTTCAGCCTGGGATGGTAACTGGCGTCGCTTGCTGGGTGTGCTGCTGGCGCTGCAGCGAGGTCTCTTCCTGGGAGCCCTTTGCTGTGGCTCCAGGCTCTCCTCCCGCACACGCCAGCCCCGCTTCCTGGGGCCGCCAACAGCCTGGAAAGCAGAGAGCCCTCATCAGTTCCTCCTCCTCTTCCTGCTCCTCAGAAGGCTCAGCTGAGATCAAAACCAGCCTGCGTTATCTCCCAATGACCGAGGCAATTTGAATGCTTCCACCCTGCAGGAGAACGGAGCAGCCCAAGTCTGGTGAACTTCTCTGAACACTAAATTGCCAAACTCCCTTCTACCTGGTCCTGCTCTGCCTTCCGCCGTCTCTCTTTGGCTCTCGCCCGCACCGGATCAAACACAATCTTTTTCTTCCAGGTGTAATAATATTCTACGCATTGTGCCACCGTCTTGCTCGGAATCTGTTGTGAGAAACACAGCGACAATCCATAATCAAACACCGCAGGACAACATTGAAGACACAAGTACATGTCAAACCCATCCTGCTCTTTTTTTCCTTTCCCTGCTCTCTCCGGGTATCCCAATGAAATGTGCTTGGATGCTCTGTGGTACGGAGGGTTGAGACTGGACATAGACCAAAGCTGCCTGTCCCTGAAAGGCTCCACAGAAGAGTGGGAAGGACATGACAGCAAGTTCTGCGCAGGTGGCCAGCAGAACATTTCACTGTCATTTTAATCTGTGTGGTGTTTGGTAGCAGAGAGATTCAATATTCTACTGGAATTATGCAAATGGTGTGATGGAGCTGTGTTTGCTGAGCATTGAAAACCAGTGGATGCTTCTTACACAGCAGAATCCCAACACGCAGCTCCAAACACAGCTCCCTAGGGCAAAGCCATCACCGCTGGCAGGCCCATACCCTCCTGGGTCAAACGCCTTTACCTTCTTCTGGATGCGGTGGAAATTCTTCCGGTGCCTGGAGAAAGCCTTTCTGAAGAGCTGCTCCTCCTCGGGGGTCCAAGTGTCACAGCCTGGCAATAAACACGCAGACCCTCAGATCGCTCACAGAATCAACAGCACCGCTTGTTCCTCACGGATCAACCTCTTTTCTCCTTCAGGAGGGAAGGAGCAAGTGTGGCCAGGAGGATCTGGCATTGTTTTGGAGTGCTCCTCCTGTTGGGAGTCACCGCAGGGCAGAGCCCGTAAAGCAGAGGCTGAAACACAAGGATGGGGCATTCCCCAAGCCGAAAAAGCACCGCATCCGTAAGACCAGAGTGTTCTGCAACAGCTCTCTTTGCACCAAAGAACACAGATCATTCTTTACGCCTCGTTTTAAATAAGTGTTTTAACTCAGGAGACAGAAAGGGAACCGCAGCATCTGCTGCCTTTCCAGGTGAAGGATCGGGCTCTCCTCCACTTTACCTGTGTAATGATAACCTGCCAGAGGGTGGGATTCCGACTTCTGTGGACCCCCAGAGAGCAGCATCTCCATAGCCTCCTGCAAGATTGCGTGGAAAAAGACTTTAGATTGTCCCCAAGGAGGAGCAAACAGGTGCATTCTTGCTTTCAGCTGTTGTGCTGCTTCAGAAATTCTGGACACAGCAGGAAGATTTTGCTCATGCTGGTTGGAGAAGACTCATTCCACGCTTAACAGGAGCCAGGCTGGAGGCGTTTGCTGGGCTAGGAGAGCCCTGAGATGTTGCAAATGTCAGGCGTACGATGTTTATCCAGAGCAGAGCTCAGGATTTCTCTAACGGGGCAATTCCTCCACTCCCAGCTTGCAGGGAGGCTTATATTATATTCTCCAATCATCACGTGATGTTTGGGAGCCCAAACAAGCTCTGAGGTTTGCAGCAGGACTGGGTCTGTGATCCCTTAGGAGGTGAATGCAGACTGTGGCAAGAGTCAGCTCCCACCAGGAACAAAGGCTCCCCCAGGCCCTTATCAATTTAATCGCTGATTCTTACCATGATGTTGCCTTGTGTTTGATGCAGGCAGTGCAGGACCAGCTCGATGTTCCTTCCTGCCCCCGGGATGTTACTGGGACAGGCTGTGTTGAGCAGCCCCGTGACTACAAGCCAAGGAAAACCAAGAGAGAGTCAGGTTCTGCCAAGCAAAGGTGAGCCATCAGGCAGAAGGAAAGCAGCACAAGTGCCCCAGGGAGACTGGAGAGCAGGGAAAGGCACAGGAAAAGCCAGATGTCCCAGCTCTCCGGGTGTCACTGTCTCTGCCTCAGGAACAGCTTTGGGACTGACAACTCCGGAGACCCATCTCCCCTCTTCCAGGATCCCTGCAGGTCAGGCAGGATAGCTAGAAATGTCCTTGACTCCGTGGCAGATGCTCCTAAGATTATCACATTTAACATTTCTTGACTTTTCTCCCCAAACTGAGGGACAACCTTCCCTCGAAGGCTGCAAGGAGGGACGGTGGTGGAGAAAAGATAGGAGGGAACGGGAACGTGCAGCAAGCTGCAGGGAAAGGTGGGATTTTGGAACCCTAGCACCTCAGCTCAGAGTGGCTTTAGAATAAAGGCAATAAGGAAACCTGTGTCCTGGGTTTCGGGGTTCATCTGAATGTCTCCCCAGGGTTTCCAAACCAGCCAGGCTCCCTCCTCAGCTGTGGCCAGCTCCGATCTGTCGCGGAGATCTGGGAGCTCCGCCTGAAACTGTGCTCCAATGTTGATGTTTCTGAAGGAAGAAGAGGAGGTGAGAAGGGCAAATTGTGATCACCCAGACAGCGACAGCACATTTATGGACACACACGCTTGGAACAAGAGGGAACGTGATGAGCAAGGCTCCACTGCCCCAGATCTGGCACGGACACACCACCCATTTCCCAGCACAGCGTGACCAGCTCTCGTCTAGCAACGTTCACAGCCCCTTCCAAGCACTGACCGCACATAAGGGCTCTCCTGAGCATCCTCTGGCTCCAAAGCCATCTCCAAACCTCTCCCGCTCATCGTGAGCAGCTCACACCACTCGCTGTGAGTTCTGCTCTGAGGAGCAACAACCGGGGAAGGCTGCAACCCCTCTCCCCTCATATTGTTGTGTCATGCTCGGCAACGCCTGATGTCACCCCAACTCGTACCGTTGCCAGGGCTCTGCCAGACTCCCACCACGTTTCCTCTGGCCATTTTGGTGCCTCCTCATCCAGCCAGCATGTGGCAGCCCCCAAATCGCTATTGATCTCAGCAGCGATGCTGGCGCTGAGAGAACCAGCCACACACCGACTCTTACACTGTGGATCCCTCATTTCTCACTTTCCAAATTGCTCCCTGTTCCCCTCAGAAGGCCTTGAACCATCTGGATACGGTTTCACAGCTGCACCTGAGCAGGGTCGGAACTCAGAAATGCAGGGACTGAGCAGCTTTGTATTTATTACAAGTAAAAGCCGGTATAGTAGCAAACCCCATCAGGCTGCTCACACCCACAGCAGGAATCACAAAGGAGACTTGACGCTCCTGGGTGCTGAAGTTTTGTCTGGAAGGCAGGAGCAGAGCGGGGCCCTGCCCGTGTCTATGGGCACATCTCCCTCGCTCGACCGTGCTCTGGGAATTACCACGGCTGCCAAACCCTCGAGTGGAGGCCAAACCCCGAGGAGAAGAGCGTTCCCTGGGCTGCCGCCTCCCACAGGCTCGTGCCCGCTGCAGCGCCTTCCGCAGGGTTGGTTTGGGGGAACCACTGCCTGGCTCTCCCCCTCACGCTGGCAATCCTGTGCTGCCAAGCGGCACAAGAAAACCGGGATCAGCTGCCCCCAGCTCCAACTGTTCCTCCTCACTGTCCGTATTTCCCCGGGCCTGCACGGCGGGGATTTGCCCCACAGGGAGCTGGGCACCTGGTTCATTCATAGCTTTCAATGCCTGCAGATCCATTCTCTCCCTCTGTAATCCACATGAGAGCCAGCTGGATCCCTTTCCAGCTCTGTTCTCTGGTGGGCACAGACATTAGGGTGTTATCACCTCACACAGCAGCTGCCTGGGATCCCCGTTAGCAGGGGAAGCGAGGAGAGTGTGGAAGCAGAGGCCGGATCCTTGCTGCCAGGCAGCTCAAGGCCTTTCATGGGTTTTCTCTTTTCAATAAACCACCGGGCAGGCCTCGGAATGTTTACTGAGTCTCTTCCTCCTGAAGTTCCCCCCACGTCCATTCCTGCAGCGTTCCTGGAACCAAAGGTCGCGGATTTCAGGGCCGTAGCGCTGAGCCGCTGCCTGAGCGAGGGAAACCCCCACATCAGCCACCAGTTGCCCATCCAGTGACTCCAGGGACGTCGGCTAACAAGGTTTATCCCTCACTAGCCAACCCTCTCCTCTTCCTCCTGCCAGGGAAGAGGCAGGGATGCTCTGGGATGGGTCTGGGAGAGCAGGCACAGCCGGGATGTGCTGGGCTTGCAATGTCAGGGTGCAAAAGCTCCATTGGTGTGAGGGGAGCCCAGGGCTGGATGGGGGATGTTCTGCTGGCAAAGGGCACTGGAGGGGTTTGGGTTCAAGTGACTGCCCTCTGATGCTTTGTTGACCCAAGTTTTCCCTCAGAGCAATATAATCAAACTTGCTCAGTAAACACTGATGTGTTGCTCTTCAAATTCCCTTATCATTGTCATAGAATCATAGAATCACCACGTTGGAAAAGACACATCAGATCATCGAGTCCAATCATTCCTATCAATCACTAAACCATGTCCCTCAGCACCTCATCCATCTGTCCCTTAAACCCCTCCAGGGAAGGTGACTCAACCCCCTCCCTGGGCAGCCTCTGCCACTCCCCAATGACCCTTGCCGTGAAATATTTTTTCCCTGATGTCCAGCCTGAACCTCCCCTGGTGGAGCATGAGGCCATTCCCTCTCGTCCTGTCCCCCGTCACCTGGGAGAAGAGCCCAGCTCCCTCCTCTCCACAACCTCCTTTCAGGTAGTTGTAGAGAGCAATGAGGTCTCCCCTCAGCCTCCTCTTCTCCAGGCTAAACACCCCCAGTTCTCTCAGCCGCTCCTCTTGTTCTCCAGCCCCCTCACCAGCTTTGTTGCTCTTCTCTGGACTCGCTCCAGAGCCTCAACATCCTTCTTGTGCTGACGGGCCCACAACTGAACACAGGATTCGAGGTGCGGTCTCACCAGTGCCGAGTACAGAGGGAGAAGAACCGACCTGGCCCTGCTGGCCACGCCGTTTCTGATCCAAGCCAAGATGCCATTGGCCTTCTTGGACACCTGGGCCACTGCTGGCTCACGTTCAGTCGCTGTCAACCAACACCCCCAGGTCCTTCTCCTCCCGGCAGCTTTCCAGCCAGACTTCTCCGAGTCTGGAGCTGCTCAGGGTCGTTGTGCCCCAAGTGCAGGAACCGGCCTTTGGCCGTGTTAAACCTCCTGCCATTGGACTCTGCCCAGCGGTCCAGCCTGTTCAGATCCCTTTCGGGCCTTCCAACCCTCCAGCAGATCCACATTTCCACCCAGCTTAGTGTCACCCGCAAACTTGCTAAGGGTGCGCTCGATGCCTTCCTCCAGGTCATTGATAAAGACATTGAGCAGGGCTGGACTGAGCCCTGAGCCCTGGGGACACCACTTGTGCCCTTGCTGTGGCTCCGAGTGCTGTGCCGTGCTGATCCTCCCAGAGAGGGGCCAAAGCAGCCCTAAGGCACATCTGACTGAGGGCTGGTGGGTCAGCACACGGCCGTGACCTCTTCCAGGCAGCGAGGGCAGCCCCAGCACGTGCACGTGCAGAAAGTGTTTTGTGGGAGGTGGTGTGGCGCTCAGGACGTCTGGCAGCGCCTCGTGGGCCTGGCCTGGCTCACCTTTGGGGTGGGCTCGGTGGGCAATGCGCAGGGCAGCAGGGTTGGTGTGGATGCCATCAGAGATCATGCCATAGAAGACTCTCCGCCCAGCAGGAATCCTGTCACTTGTCAGCAGCCCCACAATGCCAGGGTCACGATGGTGGAACTGCCCATGGGGAGAGAGAGGATAAGCTGTGGCGTGTCACCAGGACTTGTGGCCCGAGAGCTCTCCTGTCAGGGGACACAGCTGCCCTCTCTAGCAAGCAGTGCCTGGCTGCTCCAGCCTTTAGAATCATACAGCTGAAATCTCCATTAACAAGCCCTTGGAATAGTGTTCCCTCAGCGTCTTCGCTGCATTAGCGTAAAGTGTGAGTAAGCTGAATAAAGTAGTAAAATACACGTGATGACAATTGCTCACGCATTTCCCCGTTCCACCTCTTTTGAAGAGCACTAAAGCCCCAAATGAGAGAAAAAGCGAGGCTGAGGACACCCAGCATTGGTCTGAAATGGAGGCAAAGGGCTCCTTGAAACAAAAGCAGCTCTCTGGCTGTTTCACTCTTCTACACAAGCCTGTAATCTCCCAACCACACAGAACTGTAACACGGTGCTGGGGACACAAACTTGATTCATGCACAACTTCTCTGTACAGAACATCACATTTATTATAACAACAACAACCCCACAAACACCAACACCCACAGACACCTCCACCCACACATCTAAACTCACAGCTATAAGCACCACCCTCTCTGCCACCCCCCAAAGTGGAGACTCTCCTTATGGAGACCGCTCCACCATCACTCTTCAGAGCTGTCATTTTAATCTGTTTGGTGTTTGGTAGCAGAGAGAGTCAATATTCTACTGGAATTATGCAAATAAAGTAGTAAAATACATATTGAACTTGGTGTACACTCAGCAGGCCTGGAGCTCGTCTCTCGCCATCCAGGATCCCTCACACAGTCTCTCCAAAGGTCCCCACGTGACTCCTAGTGTTCTGTCCCACTCGCTGCTTTCTGTCTCACGCTTTCTTGCATGGCTTCTCTTCACAGTTTACATGAGCTTGTGAAGCATGATGAAAATGGTCTGATATTCCGGGACTGGAATGAACTTGCGGAACAACTGAAGGTAAAGGCTGAACTGATTTATCTTGCTAGTAGCTTTCGCCACGGGGGTGTAACCGTGTGAGCCAACTCCCCTCTGGCTGCCAGCTCTGTGTTGTGCATCCTCAGATGCTTTGCCTGTTGAATGTTATTGGCCTCGCTTCTTTTGGAATGGTGATACAAAGCTGGCAACAACACTTAAATATTGTCATTGTGCGCTGTTTACCGGCAGCTCTCTCCTCCTGCAGCCTTGTAGCTGAGGGATAAATGTGGGGAGGTTCGAATGAACCTGAAATGTGACATGTGGTGTTTTACTGTGGTCTTCCTTGTTCAACCTACAGGTGCTTTTCTTGGGCTTCCCTACACTGGAAGGAAAACTTCACAGCTTCAGGGAGAACCTGCGTGCGTCCAAGCAGCTGCGCTGGGATGAGAGTTGGGACCAGACTGTTCTTCCTTTGCTTGGGCAGAACGACTGACTGTGGAGGAGGAGGGAGTCAGAGAAGCCGATTCATTCCTGGAGGTGCACGGATTTGATAAACAGCCAATAAACGCTTTGTATTGTCTGCGTTTGCAGTTTGTAACCATTTCACCTTGGGACAGCGGTTTGGACACAGCTTTTCCTTTACACTTGGAGCTTTGTGTGTGAGTAAGAACGGGGCTGAAGGTGCAGCCGCAGGGGTTTGTTGCGTGCCAGTGGTGGAAATCCTGCGGGAAGGTGCAATTCCCACGTGGGAGAGCTTGAGCCTTGCCTTCCGTATCACTTGGGCTGAATGTGTGGGAAGTGGGAGGGAGGTGGAGTTCCTCGAGGAACTTGTGTGAGTGAGATCTGTTACCTGTGACGCTACAAGGTCACTTTTTGGTGAACATACTTAAAATAGTTTCTGGGCTGTTGCCTGCTGGGCCCGCTGTGCGGGAAGCACTTCAGGAGGTGATTGGGGTATTTTTTCTTGCAACGGAGAGGTGCCTTTTACCAGAGTTATTGTAGAGGGTGCAGTGGGGCTTGTTTTGTGAACCAGTTAATATTCTTGGCTTACCTTCCTTAGAGGTGTACTTAGAGAAGTACATCTCTGGTGTGATTTTATTAAGAAGGACCCATTGAATTTCAGAGTTGTTTTCCTTTTTCCAGTGTGTGCAGGAATATGTCAGCAGAGCCGTTCTATGATTTTATAACGTTTAGGCAACTCTGGCTTTACCTGAAACAAGGTAAGGGTAAAAAATACCCGCGTCTTACCTCTGTGCTGCATCCTGGGCTAGGAAAGGCATGGGCTGGGGGTGCAAGGCTGTGCACAAGATGCTCTTTAATCTTAGTAAACACCATGAAAACAGTAAGCTTGATAGCAACACAGCTTTTGTAAGTTTAATATTCATTCCTGGAAACCCCAAACAGCCCTGGGCTGTGCTTGGGATGAGGACAGGATGCAGCGACGTCGTTTGTGTGCTGGTGCCTCATCCGCTGGAGTTAGTGGTGGCACTTGGTTTGCATTTATGACAAAAGAAGGTATTAAATGTGATGACAATTGCTCACGCATTTCCCCGTTCCACCTCTTTTGAAGAGCACTAAAGCCCCCAAATGAGAGAAAAAGCGAGGCTGAGGACAACCAGCATGCACAAATTCTCAGTACAGAACATCACATTTATTATAACAACAACAACCCCACAAACACCAACACCCACAGACACCTACACCCACACAGCTAAACTCACAGCTATAAGCACCACCCTCTCTGCCACCCCCCAAAGTGGAGACTCTTCTTATGGAGACCGCTCCACCATCACTCTTCAGAGCTTCGCCCAGCACTGCTCCATGGTTGGAAGGAGCCAAAGTTGTTTGCTGGCGTTGCTGGACAAAGAATAAATTCCTGTTAGATTGGATGGAAAAGCAGGAGCAACATCTTGGTGTTAATGCTCTCCAGGGGTCATTCTCTGCCCAGATGCAGAGAAGGGCTGTTTTCTAGATGAGGAAAGCAAACCTCATTGATGTTCCAAAATCAGCATTTCTTCCCTCAGTTGGAGCTCGGTGTCAGATGTTCCTCTGGGTGATGCTCGAGTTTTGGGCGCTTTAAGGGCCACCTGACCTTCTTGAGGTAGTCCAGGTCCTCCGTGTGTGCCCGATGACGATTCATGTGGGCATTGCGCCCATTTTGCTTGGTAAACACCCTGGGAGTTAGAGGACAAACGGGGATCTCTTTACTCCAATCAACTTCATTACAGCAAGCGCCGTTATTTCTACTGCTGTGACTTTCTGACATGTGGTGCGACAGAGTTTAATCCTTTCCTTGTGCCGCAGCCCTGGCTGTGGGAGGTGTGAGGAGTTAACCAAGGCAGATGTTTGTGTTGGACAGGGTTGTATATTCCAAAGGGGCAGGGACAACCCTCAAACTGCCCTCAGCTCTGCTTATTTTTCCCCCGGGCAGCTGGGGAAGGTGAAATCTCTTCTAGCCAAAAGCAGGGGGCTGCCGGAAGAAAGATGAACGCTACCTTCCACACTCTGGGCATGCAAATAGTCTCTGGGTGTCTCCACTTTCAGCCTGGGATGGTAACTGGCGTCGCTTGCTGGGTGTGCTGCTGGCGCTGCAGCGAGGTCTCTTCCTGGGAGCCCTTTGCTGTGGCTCCGGGCTCTCCTCCCGCACACGCCAGCCCCGCTTCCTGGGGCCGCCAACAGCCTGGAAAGCAGAGAGCCCTCATCAGTTCCTCCTCCTCTTCCTGCTCCTCAGAAGGCTCAGCTGAGATCAAAACCAGCCTGCGTTATCTCCCAATGACCGAGGCAATTTGAATGCTTCCACCCTGCAGGAGAACGGAGCAGCCCAAGTCTGGTGAACTTCTCTGAACACTAAATTGCCAAACTCCCTTCTACCTGGTCCTGCTCTGCCTTCCGCCGTCTCTCTTTGGCTCTCGCCCGCACCGGATCAAACACAATCTTTTTCTTCCAGGTGTAATAATATTCTATGCATTGTGCCACCGTCTTGCTCGGAATCTGTTGTGAGAAACACAGCGACAATCCATAATCAAACACCGCAGGACAACATTGAAGACACAAGTACATGTCAAACCCATCCTGCTCTTTTTTTCCTTTCCCTGCTCTCTCCGGGTATCCCAATGAAATGTGCTTGGATGCTCTGTGGTACGGAGGGTTGAGACTGGACATAGACCAAAGCTGCCTGTCCCTGAAAGGCTCCACAGAAGAGTGGGAAGGACATGACAGCAAGTTCTGCGCAGGTGGCCAGCAGAACATTTCACTGTCATTTTAATCTGTGTGGTGTTTGGTAGCAGAGAGATTCAATATTCTACTGGAATTATGCAAATGGTGTGATGGAGCTGTGTTTGCTGAGCATTGAAAACCAGTGGATGCTTCTTACACAGCAGAATCCCAACACGCAGCTCCAAACACAGCTCCCTAGGGCAAAGCCATCACCGCTGGCAGGCCCATACCCTCCTGGGTCAAACGCCTTTACCTTCTTCTGGATGCGGTGGAAATTCTTCCGGTGCCTGGAGAAAGCCTTTCTGAAGAGCTGCTCCTCCTCGGGGGTCCAAGTGTCACACCCTGGCAATAAACACACAGACCCCCAGATCGCTCACAGAATCAACAGCACCGCTTGTTCCTCACGGATCAACCTCTTTTCTCCTTCAGGAGGGAAGGAGCAAGTGTGGCCAGGAGGATCTGGCATTGTTTTGGAGTGCTCCTCCTGTTGGGAGTCACCGCAGGGCAGAGCCCGTAAAGCAGAGGCTGAAACACAAGGATGGGGCATTCCCCAAGCCGAAAAAGCACCGCATCCGTAAGACCAGAGTGTTCTGCAACAGCTCTCTTTGCACCAAAGAGCACAGATCATTCTTCGCGCCTCGTTTTAAATAAGTGTTTTAACTCAGGAGACAGAAAGGGAACCGCAGCATCTGCTGCCTTTCCAGGTGAAGGATCGGGCTCTCCTCCACTTTACCTGTGTAATGATAACCTGCCAGAGGGTGGGATTCCGACTTCTGTGGACCCCCAGAGAGCAGCATCTCCATAGCCTCCTGCAAGATTGCGTGGAAAAAGACTTTAGATTGTCCCCAAGGAGGAGCAAACAGGTGCATTCTTGCTTTCAGCTGTTGTGCTGCTTCAGAAATTCTGGACACAGCAGGAAGATTTTGCTCGTGCTGGTTGGAGAAGACTCATTCCACGCTTAACAGGAGCCAGGCTGGAGGCGTTTGCTGGGCTAGGAGAGCCCTGAGATGTTGCAAATGTCAGGCGTACGATGTTTATCCAGAGCAGAGCTCAGGATTTCTCTAACGGGGCAATTCCTCCACTCCCAGCTTGCAGGGAGGCTTATATTATATTCTCCAATCATCACGTGATGTTTGGGAGCCCAAACAAGCTCTGAGGTTTGCAGCAGGACAGGGTCTGTGATCCCTTAGGAGGTGAATGCAGACTGTGGCAAGAGTCAGCTCCCACCAGGAACAAAGGCTCCCCCAGGCCCTTATCAATTTAATCGCTGATTCTTACCATGATGTTGCCTTGTGTTTGATGCAGGCAGTGCAGGACCAGCTCGATGTTCCTTCCTGCCCCCGGGATGTTACTGGGACAGGCTGTGTTGAGCAGCCCCGTGACTACAAGCCAAGGAAAACCAAGAGAGAGTCAGGTTCTGCCAAGCAAAGGTGAGCCATCAGGCAGAGGGAAAGCAGCACAAGTGCCCCAGGGAGACTGGAGAGCAGGGAAAGGCACAGGAAAAGCCAGATGTCCCAGCTATCCGGGTGTCACTGTCTCTGCCTCAGGAACAGCTTTGGGACTGACAACTCTGGAGACCCATCTCCCCTCTTCCAGGATCCCTGCAGGTCAGGCAGGATAGCTAGAAATGTCCTTGACTCCGTGGCAGATGCTCCTAAGATTATCACATTTAACATTTCTTGACTTTTCTCCCCAAACTGAGGGACAACCTTCCCTCGAAGGCTGCAAGGAGGGACGGTGGTGGAGAAAAGATAGGAGGGAACGGGAACGTGCAGCAAGCTGCAGGGAAAGGTGGGATTTTGGAACCCTAGCACCTCAGCTCAGAGTGGCTTTAGAATAAAGGCAATAAGGAAACCTCTGTCCTGGGTTTCGGGGTTCATCTGAATGTCTCCCCAGGGTTTCCAAACCAGCCAGGCTCCCTCCTCAGCTGTCCCCAACTCCGATCTGTCACGGAGATCTGGGAGCTCCGCTTGAAACTGAGCTCCAACGTTGATGTTTCTGAAGGAAGAAGAGGAGGTGAGAAGGGCAAATTGTGATCACCCAGACAGCGACAGCACATTTATGGACACACACGCTTGGAACAAGAGGGAACGTGATGAGCAAGGCTCCGCTGCCCCAGATCTGGCATGGACACACCACCCATTTCCCAGCACAGCGTGACCAGCTCTCCTCTAGCAACGTTCACAGCCCTTTCCAAGCACTAACCGCATGTAAGGGCTCTCCTGAGCATCTTCTGGCTCCAAAGCCATCTCCAAACCTCTCCCGCTCATCGTGAGCAGCTCACACCACTCGCTGTGAGTTCTGCTCTGAGGAGCAACAACCGGGGAAGGCTGCAACCCCTCTCCCCTCATATTGTTGTGTCATGCTCGGCAACGCCTGATGTCACCCCAACTCGTACCGTTGCCAGGGCTCTGCCAGACTCCCACCACGTTTCCTCTGGCCATTTTGGTGCCTCCTCATCCAGCCAGCATGTGGCAGCCCCCAAATCGCTATTGATCTCAGCAGCGATGCTGGCGCTGAGAGAACCAGCCACACACCGACTCTTACACTGTGGATCCCTCATTTCTCACTTTCCAAATTGCTCCCTGTTCCCCTCAGAAGGCCTTGAACCATCTGGATACGGTTTCACAGCTGCACCTGAGCAGGGTCGGAACTCAGAAATGCAGGGACTGAGCAGCTTTGTATTTATTACAAGTAAAAGCCGGTATAGTAGCAAACCCCATCAGGCTGCTCACACCCACAGCAGGAATCACAAAGGAGACTTGACGCTCCTGGGTGCTGAAGTTTTGTCTGGAAGGCAGGAGCAGAGCCGGGCCCTGCCCGTGTCTATGGGCACATCTCCCTCGCTCGACCGTGCTCTGGGAATTACCACGGCTGCCAAACCCTCGAGTGGAGGCCAAACCCCGAGGAGAAGAGCGTTCCCTGGGCTGCCGCCTCCCACAGGCTCGTGCCCGCTGCAGCGCCTTCCGCAGGGTTGGTTTGGGGGAACCACTGCCTGGCTCTCCCCCTCACGCTGGCAATCCTGTGCTGCCAAGCGGCACAAGAAAACCGGGATCAGCTGCCCCCAGCTCCAACTGTTCCTCCTCACTGTCCGTATTTCCCCGGGCCTGCACGGCGGGGATTTGCCCCACAGGGAGCTGGGCACCTGGTTCATTTATAGCTTTCAATGCCTGCAGATCCATTCTCTCCCTCTGTAATCCACATGAGAGCCAGCTGGATCCCTTTCCAGCTCTGTTCTCTGGTGGGCACAGACATTAGGGTGTTATCACCTCACACAGCAGCTGCCTGGGATCCCCGTTAGCAGGGGAAGCGAGGAGAGTGTGGAAGCAGAGGCCGGATCCTTGCTGCCAGGCAGCTCAAGGCCTTTCATGGGTTTTCTCTTTTCAATAAACCACCGGGCAGGCCTCGGAATGTTTACTGAGTCTCTTCCTCCTGAAGTTCCCCCCACGTCCATTCCTGCAGCGTTCCTGGAACCAAAGGTCGGGGATTTCAGGGCCGTAGCGCTGAGCCGCTGCCTGAGCGAGGGAAACCCCCACATCAGCCACCAGTTGCCCATCCAGTGACTCCAGGGACGTCGGCCAACAACGTTCTACCCCTCACCAGCCACCCCTCTCCTCTTCCTCCTGCCAGGGAAGAGGCAGGGATGCTCTGGGATGGGTCTGGGAGAGCAGGCACAGCCGGGATGTGCTGGGTTTGCAATGTCAGGGTGCAAAAGCTCCATTGGTGTGAGGGGAGCCCAGGGCTGGATGGGGGATGTTCTGCTGGCAAAGGGCACTGGAGGGGTTTGGGTTCAAGTGACTGCCCTCTGATGCTTCGTTGACCCAAGTTTTCCCTCAAAGCATTATAATCAAACTTGCTCAGTAAACACTGATGTGTTGCTCTTCAAATTCCCTTATCATTGTCATAGAATCATAGAATCACCACGCTGGAAAAGACCCATCAGATCATCGAGTCCAATCATTCCTATCGATCACTAAACCATGTCCCTCAGCACCTCATCCATCTGTCCCTTAAACCCCTCCAGGGAAGGTGACTCAACCCCCTCCCTTGGCAGCCTCTGCCACTCCCCAATGACCCTTGCCGTGAAATATTTTTTCCCTGATGTCCAGCCTGAACCTCCCCTGGTGGAGCTTGAGGCCAATCCCTCTCGTCCTGTCCCCTGTCACTTGGGAGAAGAGCCCAGCTCCCTCCTCTCCACAACCTCCTTTCAGGTGGTTGTAGAGAGCAATGAGGTCTCCCCTCAGCCTCCTCTTCTCCAGGCTAAACACCCCCAGTTCTCCCAGCCGCTCCTCTTGTTCTCCAGCCCCCTCACCAGCTTCGTTGCTCTTCTCTGGACTCGCTCCAGAGCCTCAACATCCTTCTTGTGCTGACGGGCCCACAACTGAACACAGGATTCGAGCTGCGGTCTCACCAGTGCCGAGTACAGAGGGAGAAGAACCTCCCTGGCCCTGCTGGCCACGCCGTTTCTGATCCAAGCCAAGATGCCATTGGCCTTCTTGGCCACCTGGGCCACTGCTGGCTCACGTTCAGTCGCTGTCAACCAACACCCCCAGGTCCTTCTCCTCCCGGCAGCTTTCCAGCCAGACTTCTCCGAGTCTGGAGCTGCTCAGGGTCGTTGTGCCCCAAGTGCAGGAACCGGCCTTTGGCCGTGTTAAACCTCCTGCCATTGGACTCTGCCCAGCGGTCCAGCCTGTTCAGATCCCTTTCGGGCCTTCCAACCCTCCAGCAGATCCACATTTCCACCCAGCTTAGTGTCACCCGCAAACTTGCTAAGGGTGCGCTCGATGCCTTCCTCCAGGTCATTGATAAAGACATTGAGCAGGGCTGGACTGAGCCCTGAGCCCTGGGGACACCACTTGTGCCCTTGCTGTGGCTCCGAGTGCTGTGCCGTGCTGATCCTCCCAGAGAGGGGCCAAAGCAGCCCTAAGGCACATCTGACTGAGGGCTGGTGGGTCAGCACACGGCCGTGACCTCTTCCAGGCAGCGAGGGCAGCCCCAGCACGTGCACGTGCAGAAAGTGTTTTGTGGGAGGTGGTGTGGCGCTCAGGACGTCTGGCAGCGCCTCGTGGGCCTGGCCTGGCTCACCTTTGGGGTGGGCTCGGTGGGCAATGCGCAGGGCAGCAGGGTTGGTGTGGATGCCATCAGAGATCATGCCATAGAAGACTCTCCGCCCAGCAGGAATCCTGTCACTTGTCAGCAGCCCCACAATGCCAGGGTCACGATGGTGGAACTGCCCATGGGGAGAGAGAGGATAAGCTGTGGCGTGTCACCAGGACTTGTGGCCCGAGAGCTCTCCTGTCAGGGGACACAGCTGCCCTCTCTAGCAAGCAGTGCCTGGCTGCTCCAGCCTTTAGAATCATACAGCTGAAATCTCCATTAACAAGCCCTTGGAATAGTGTTCCCTCAGCGTCTTCGCTGCATTAGCGTAAAGTGTGAGTAAGCTGAATAAAGTAGTAAAATACTGTGGGAAGTGGGAGGGAGGTGGAGTTCCTGGAGGAACTTGTGTGAGTGAGATCTGTTACCTGTGCTGCTACAAGGTCACTTTTTGGTGAACGCACTTAAAATAGTTTCTGGGCTGTTGCCTGCTGGGCCCGCTGTGCGGGAAGCACTTCAGGAGGTGATTGGGGTATTTTTTCTTGCAACGGAGAGGTGCCTTTTACCAGAGTTATTGTACAGGGTACAGTGGGGCTTGTTTTGTGAACCAGTTAATATTCTTGGCTTACCTTCCTTAGAGGTGTACTTAGAGAAGTACATCTCTGGTGTGATTTTATTAAGAAGGACCCATTGAATTTCAGAGTTGTTTTCCTTTTTCCAGTGTGTGCAGGAATATGTCAGCAGAGCCGTTCTATGATTTTATAACGTTTAGGCAACTCTGGCTTTACCTGAAACAAGGTAAGGGTAAAAAATACCCGTTTCTCAGCTCTGGGCTGCATCCCGGGCTAGGAAAGGCATGGGCTGGGGGTGCAAGGCTGTGCACAAGATGCTCTTTAATCTTAGTAAACACCATGAAAACAGTAAGCTTGATAGCAACACAGCTTTTGTAAGTTTAATATTCATTCCTGGAAACCCCAAAGCAGCCCTGGGTTGTGCTTGGGATGAGGACAGGATGCAGCGACGTCGTTTGTGTGCTGGTGCCTCATCCGCTGGAGTTAGTGGTGGCACTTGGTTTGCATTTATGACAAAAGAAGGTATTAAATGTGATGACAATTGCTCACGCATTTCCCCGTTCCACCTCTTTTGAAGAGCACTAAAGCCCCCAAATGAGAGAAAAAGCGAGGCTGAGGACACCCAGCATTGGTCTGAAATGGAGGCAAAGGGCTCCTTGAAACAAAAGCAGCTCTCTGGCTGTTTCACTCTTCTACACAAGCCTGTAATCTCCCAACCACACAGAACTGTAACACGGTGCTGGGGACACAAACTTGATTCATGCACAACTTCTCTGTACAGAACATCACATTTATTATAACAACAACAACCCCACAAACACCAACACCCACAGACACCTCCACCCACACATCTAAACTCACAGCTATAAGCACCACCCTCTCTGCCACCCCCCAAAGTGGAGACTCTTCTTATGGAGACCGCTCCACCATCACTCTTCAGAGCTTCGCCCAGCACTGCTCCATGGTTGGAAGGAGCCAAAGTTGTTTGCTGGCGTTGCTGGAAAAAGAAAAAAACCCTGTGAGATTGGATGGAAGAGCAGGAGCAACATCTTGGCGTTAATGCTCTCCAGGGGTCATTCTCTGCCCAGATGCAGAGAAGGGCTGTTTTCTAGATGAGGAAAGCAAACCTCATTGATGTTCCAAAATCAGCATTTCTTCCCTCAGTTGGAGCTCGGTGTCAAATGTTCCTCTGGGTGATGCTCGAGTTTTGGGCGCTTTAAGGGCCACCTGACCTTCTTGAGGTAGTCCAGGTCCTCCGTGTGTGCCCGATGACGATTCATGTGGGCATTGCGCCCATTTTGCTTGGTAAACACCCTGGGAGTTAGAGGACAAACGGGGATCTCTTTACTCCAGTCAACTTCATGACACCAAACTCCGTTATTTCTACTGCTGTGACTTTCTGACATGTGGTGCGACAGAGTTTAATCCTTTCCTTGTGCCGCAGCCCTGGCTGTGGGAGGTGTGAGGAGTTAACCAAGGCAGATGTTTGTGTTGGACAGGGTTGTATATTCCAAAGGGGCAGGGACAACCCTCAGCCTGCCCTCAGCTCTGCTTATTTTTCCCCCGGGCAGCTGGGGAAGGTGAAATCTCTTCTAGCCAAAAGCAGGGGGCTGCCGGAAGAAAGATGAACGCTACCTTCCACACTCTGGACATGCAAATAGTCTCTGGGTGTCTCCACTTTCAGCCTGGGATGGTAACTGGCGTCGCTTGCTGGGTGTGCTGCTGGCGCTGCAGCGAGGTCTCTTCCTGGGAACCCTTTGCTGTGGCTCCGGGCTCTCCTCCCGCACACGCCAGCCCCGCTTCCTGGGGCCGCCAACAGCCTGGAAAGCAGAGAGCCCTCATCAGTTCCTCCTCCTCTTCCTGCTCCTCAGAAGGCTCAGCTGAGATCAAAACCAGCCTGCGTTATCTCCCAATGACCGAGGCAATTTGAATGCTTCCACCCTGCAGGAGAACGGAGCAGCCCAAGTCTGGTGAACTTCTCTGAACACTAAATTGCCAAACTCCCTTCTACCTGGTCCTGCTCTGCCTTCCGCCGTCTCTCTTTGGCTCTCGCCCGCACCGGATCAAACACAATCTTTTTCTTCCAGGTGTAATAATATTCTACGCATTGTGCCACCGTCTTGCTCGGAATCTGTTGTGAGAAACACAGCGACAATCCATAATCAAACACCGCAGGACAACATTGAACACACAAGTATATGTCAAACCCATCCTGCTCTTTTTTTCCTTTCCCTGCTCTCTCCGGGTATCCCAATGAAATGTGCTTGGATGCTCTGTGGTACGGAGGGTTGAGACTGGACATAGACCAAAGCTGCCTGTCCCTGAAAGGCTCCACAGAAGAGTGGGAAGGACATGACAGCAAGTTCTGCGCAGGTGGCCAGCAGAACATTTCACTGTCATTTTAATCTGTGTGGTGTTTGGTAGCAGAGAGATTCAATATTCTACTGGAATTATGCAAATGGTGTGATGGAGCTGTGTTTGCTGAGCATTGAAAACCAGTGGATGCTTCTTACACAGCAGAATCCCAACACGCAGCTCCAAACACAGCTCCCTAGGGCAAAGCCATCACCGCTGGCAGGCCCATACCCTCCTGGGTCAAACGCCTTTACCTTCTTCTGGATGCGGTGGAAATTCTTCCGGTGCCTGGAGAAAGCCTTTCTGAAGAGCTGCTCCTCCTCGGGGGTCCAAGTGTCACAGCCTGGCAATAAACACACGGACCCTCAGATCGCTCACAGAATCAACAGCACCGCTTGTTCCTCACGGATCAACCTCTTTTCTCCTTCAGGAGGGAAGGAGCAAGTGTGGCCAGGAGGATCTGGCATTGTTTTGGAGTGCTCCTCCTGTTGGGAGTCACCGCAGGGCAGAGCCCGTAAAGCAGAGGCTGAAACACAAGGATGGGGCATTCCCCAAGCCGAAAAAGCACCGCATCCGTAAGACCAGAGTGTTCTGCAACAGCTCTCTTTGCACCAAAGAACACAGATCATTCTTCGCGCCTCGTTTTAAATAAGTGTTTTAACTCAGGAGACAGAAAGGGAACCGCAGCATCTGCTGCCTTTCCAGGTGAAGGATCGGGCTCTCCTCCACTTTACCTGTGTAATGATAACCTGCCAGAGGGTGGGATTCCGACTTCTGTGGACCCCCAGAGAGCAGCATCTCCATAGCCTCCTGCAAGATTGCGTGGAAAAAGACTTTAGATTGTCCCCAAGGAGGAGCAAACAGGTGCATTCTTGCTTTCAGCTGTTGGGCTGCTTCAGAAATTCTGGACACAGCAGGAAGATTTTGCTCATGCTGGTTGGAGAAGACTCATTCCACGCTTAACAGGAGCCAGGCTGGAGGCGTTTGCTGGGCTAGGAGAGCCCTGAGATGTTGCAAATGTCAGGCGTACGATGTTTATCCAGAGCAGAGCTCAGGATTTCTCTAACGGGGCAATTCCTCCACTCCCAGCTTGCAGGGAGGCTTATATTATATTCTCCAATCATCACGTGATGTTTGGGAGCCCAAACAAGCTCTGAGGTTTGCAGCAGGACAGGGTCTGTGATCCCTTAGGAGGTGAATGCAGACTGTGGCAAGAGTCAGCTCCCACCAGGAACAAAGGCTCCCCCAGGCCCTTATCAATTTAATCGCTGATTCTTACCATGATGTTGCCTTGTGTTTGATGCAGGCAGTGCAGGACCAGCTCGATGTTCCTTCCTGCCCCCGGGATGTTACTGGGACAGGCTGTGTTGAGCAGCCCCGTGACTACAAGCCAAGGAAAACCAAGAGAGAGTCAGGTTCTGCCAAGCAAAGGTGAGCCATCAGGCAGAGGGAAAGCTGCACAAGTGCCCCAGGGAGACTGGAGAGCAGGGAAAGGCACAGGAAAAGCCAGATGTCCCAGCTATCCGGGTGTCACTGTCTCTGCCTCAGGAACAGCTTTGGGACTGACAACTCCCGAGACCCATCTCCCCTCTTCCAGGATCCCTGCAGGTCAGGCAGGATAGCTAGAAATGTCCTTGACTCCGTGGCAGATGCTCCTAAGATTATCACATTTAACATTTCTTGACTTTTCTCCCCAAACTGAGGGACAACCTTCCCTCGAAGGCTGCAAGGAGGGACGGTGGTGGAGAAAAGATAGGAGGGAATGGGAACGTGCAGCAAGCTGCAGGGAAAGGTGGGATTTTGGAACCCTAGCACCTCAGCTCAGAGTGGCTTTAGAATAAAGGCAATAAGGAAACCTGTGTCCTGGGTTTCGGGGTTCATCTGAATGTCTCCCCAGGGTTTCCAAACCAGCCAGGCTCCCTCCTCAGCTGTGGCCAGCTCCGATCTGTCGCGGAGATCTGGGAGCTCCGCCTGAAACTGTGCTCCAATGTTGATGTTTCTGAAGGAAGAAGAGGAGGTGAGAAGGGCAAATTGTGATCACCCAGACAGCGACAGCACATTTATGGACACACACGCTTGGAACAAGAGGGAACGTGATGAGCAAGGCTCCGCTGCCCCAGATCTGGCACGGACACACCACCCATTTCCCAGCACAGCGTGACCAGCTCTCCTCTAGCAACGTTCACAGCCCCTTCCAAGCACTAACCGCACGTCAGGGCTCTCCTGAGCATCCTCTGGCTCCAAAGCCATCTCAAAACTTCCTCCACTCATCGTGAGCAGCTCACACCACTCGCTGTGAGTTCTGCTCTGAGGAGCAACAACCGGGGAAGGCTGCAACCCCTCTCCCCTCATATTGTTGTGTCATGCTCGGCAACGCCTGATGTCACCCCAACTCGTACCGTTGCCAGGGCTCTGCCAGACTCCCACCACGTTTCCTCTGGCCATTTTGGTGCCTCCTCATCCAGCCAGCATGTGGCAGCCCCCAAATCGCTATTGATCTCAGCAGCGATGCTGGCGCTGAGAGAACCAGCCACACACCGACTCTTACACTGTGGATCCCTCATTTCTCACTTTCCAAATTGCTCCCTGTTCCCCTCAGAAGGCCTTGAACCATCTGGATACGGTTTCACAGCTGCACCTGAGCAGGGTCGGAACTCAGAAATGCAGGGACTGAGCAGCTTTGTATTTATTACAAGTAAAAGCCGGTATAGTAGCAAACCCCATCAGGCTGCTCACACCCACAGCAGGAATCACAAAGGAGACTTGACGCTCCTGGGTGCTGAAGTTTTGTCTGGAAGGCAGGAGCAGAGCGGGGCCCTGCCCGTGTCTATGGGCACATCTCCCTCGCTCGACCGTGCTCTGGGAATAACCACGGCTGCCAAACCCTCGAGTGGAGGCCAAACCCCGAGGAGAAGAGCGTTCCCTGGGCTGCCGCCTCCCACAGGCTCGTGCCCGCTGCAGCGCCTTCCGCAGGGTTGGTTTGGGGGAACCACTGCCTGGCTCTCCCCCTCACGCTGGCAATCCTGTGCTGCCAAGCGGCACAAGAAAACCGGGATCAGCTGCCCCCAGCTCCAACTGTTCCTCCTCACTGTCCGTATTTCCCCGGGCCTGCACGGCGGGGATTTGCCCCACAGGGAGCTGGGCACCTGGTTCATTCATAGCTTTCAATGCCTGCAGATCCATTCTCTCCCTCTGTAATCCACATGAGAGCCAGCTGGATCCCTTTCCAGCTCTGTTCTCTGGTGGGCACAGACATTAGGGTGTTATCACCTCACACAGCAGCTGCCTGGGATCCCCGTTAGCAGGGGAAGCGAGGAGAGTGTGGAAGCAGAGGCCGGATCCTTGCTGCCAGGCAGCTCAAGGCCTTTCATGGGTTTTCTCTTTTCAATAAACCACCGGGCAGGCCTCGGAATGTTTACTGAGTCTCTTCCTCCTGAAGTTCCCCCCACGTCCATTCCTGCAGCGTTCCTGGAACCAAAGGTCGGGGATTTCAGGGCCGTAGCGCTGAGCCGCTGCCTGAGCGAGGGAAACCCCCACATCAGCCACCAGTTGCCCATCCAGTGACTCCAGGGACGTCCGCCAACAACGTTCTACCCCTCACCAGCCACCCCTGTCCTCTTCCTCCTGCCAGGGAATTGGCAGGGATGGGTCTGGGAGAGCAGGCACAGCCGGGATGTGCTGGGTTTGCAATGTCAGGGTGCAAAAGCTCCATTGGTGTGAGGGGAGCCCAAGGCTGGATGGGGGATGTTCTGCTGGCAAAGGGCACTGGAGGGGTTTGGGTTCAAGTGACTGCCCTCTGATGCTTTGTTGACCCAAGTTTTCCCTCAGAGCAATATAATCAAACTTGCTCAGTAAACACTGATGTGTTGCTCTTCAAATTCCCTTATCATTGTCATAGAATCATAGAATCACCACGTTGGAAAAGACCCATCAGATCATCGAGTCCAATCATTCCTATCGATCACTAAACCATGTCCCTCAGCACCTCATCCATCTGTCCCTTAAACCCCTCCAGGGAAGGTGACTCAACCCCCTCCCTGGGCAGCCTCTGCCACTCCCCAATGACCCTTGCCGTGAAATATTTTTTCCCTGATGTCCAGCCTGAACCTCCCCTGGTGGAGCATGAGGCCATTCCCTCTCGTCCTGTCCCCCGTCACCTGGGAGAAGAGCCCAGCTCCCTCCTCTCCACAACCTCCTTTCAGGTGGTTGTAGAGAGCAATGAGGTCTCCCCTCAGCCTCCTCTTCTCCAGGCTAAACACCCCCAGTTCTCCCAGCTGCTCCTCTTGTTCTCCAGCCCCCTCACCAGCTTTGTTGCTCTTCTCTGGACTCGCTCCAGAGCCTCAACATCCTTCTTGTGCTGAGGGGCCCAGAACTGAACACAGGATTCGAGCTGTGGTCTCACCAGTGCCGAGTACAGAGGGAGAAGAACCGACCTGGCCCTGCTGGCCACGCCGTTTCTGATCCAAGCCAAGATGCCATTGGCCTTCTTGGCCACCTGGGCCACTGCTGGCTCACGTTCAGTCGCTGTCAACCAACACCCCCAGGTCCCTCTCCTCCAGGCAGCTTTCCAGCCAGGCTTCTCCGAGTCTGGAGCTGCTCAGGGTTGTTGTGCCCCAAGTGCAGGAACCGGCCTTTGGCCGTGTTAAACCTCCTGCCATTGGACTCTGCCCAGCGGTCCAGCCTGTTCAGATCCCTTTCGGGCCTTCCAACCCTCCAGCAGATCCACATTTCCACCCAGCTTAGTGTCACCCGCAAACTTGCTAAGGGTGCGCTCGATGCCTTCCTCCAGGTCATTGATAAAGACATTGAGCAGGGCTGGACTGAGCCCTGAGCCCTGGGGACACCACTTGTGCCCTTGCTGTGGCTCCGAGTGCTGTGCCGTGCTGATCCTCCCAGAGAGGGGCCAAAGCAGCCCTAAGGCACATCTGACTGAGGGCTGGTGGGTCAGCACACGGCCGTGACCTCTTCCAGGCAGCGAGGGCAGCCCCAGCACGTGCACGTGCAGAAAGTGTTTTGTGGGAGGTGGTGTGGCGCTCAGGACGTCTGGCAGCGCCTCGTGGGCCTGGCCTGGCTCACCTTTGGGGTGGGCTCGGTGGGCAATGCGCAGGGCAGCAGGGTTGGTGTGGATGCCATCAGAGATCATGCCATAGAAGACTCTCCGCCCAGCAGGAATCCTGTCACTTGTCAGCAGCCCCACAATGCCAGGGTCACGATGGTGGAACTGCCCATGGGGAGAGAGAGGATAAGCTGTGGAGTGTCACCAGGACTTGTGGCCCGAGAGCTCTCCTGTCAGGGGACACAGCTGCCCTCTCTAGCAAGCAGTGCCTGGCTGCTCCAGCCTTTAGAATCATACAGCTGAAATCTCCATTAACAAGCCCTTGGAATAGTGTTCCCTCAGCGTCTTCGCTGCATTAGCGTAAAGTGTGAGTAAGCTGAATAAAGTAGTAAAATACTGTGGGAAGTGGGAGGGAGGTGGAGTTCCTGGAGGAACTTGTGTGAGTGAGATCTGTTACCTGTGCTGCTACAAGGTCACTTTTTGGTGAACGCACTTAAAATAGTTTCTGGGCTGTTGCCTGCTGGGCCCGCTGTGCGGGAAGCACTTCAGGAGGTGATTGGGGTATTTTTTCTTGCAATGGAGAGGTGCCTTTTATCAGAGTTATTGTACAGGGTACAGTGGGGCTTGTTTTGTGAACCAGTTAATATTCTTGGCTTACCTTCCTTAGAGGTGTACTTAGAGAAGTACATCTCTGGTGTGATTTTATTAAGATGGACCCATTGAATTTCAGAGTTGTTTTCCTTTTTCCAGTGTGTGCAGGAATATGTCAGCAGAGCCGTTCTATGATTTTATAACGTTTAGGCAACTCTGGCTTTACCTGAAACAAGGTAAGGGTAAAAAATACCTATTTCTCAGCTCTGTGCTGCATCCTGGGCTAGGAAAGGCATGGGCTGGGGGTGCAAGGCTGTGCACAAGATGCTCTTTAATCTTAGTAAACACCATGAAAACAGTAAGCTTGATAGCAACAGAGCTTTTGTATGTTTAATATTCATTCCTGGAAACCCCAAAGCAGCCCTGGGCTGTGCTTGGGATGAGGACGGGATGCAGCGACGTCGTTTATGTGCTGGTGCCTCATCCGCTGGAGTTAGTGGTGGCACTTGGTTTGCATTTATGACAAAAGAAGGTATTAAATGTGATGACAATTGCTCACGCATTTCCCCGTTCCACCTTTTTTGAAGAGCACTAAAGCCCCCAAATGAGAGCAAAAGCGAGGCTGAGGACACCCAGCATTGGTCTGAAATGGAGGCAAAGGGCTCCTTGAAACAAAAGCAGCTCTCTGGCTGTTTCACTCTTCTACACAAGCCTGTAATCTCCCAACCACACAGAACTGTAACACGGTGCTGGGGACACAAACTTGATTCATGCACAACTTCTCTGTACAGAACATCACATTTATTCTAATAATGGCCGAGTACAGAGGGAGAAGAACCTCCCTGGACCTGCTGGCCACGCTGTTTCTGATCCAAGCCAAGATGCCATTGGCCTTCTTGGACACCTGGGCCACTGCTGGCTCATGTTCAGTTGCTCTCAACCAACACCCCCAGGTCCTTCTCCTCCAGGCAGCTTTCCAGCCAGGTTTCTCCTAGTCTGGAGCTGCTCAGGGTTGTTGTGCCCCAAGTGCAGGACCCGGCATTTGGCCTTGTTAACCCTCCTGCCATTGGTCTCAGCCCAGCGATCCAGCCTGTTCAGATCCCTTTCGGGCCTCCCTGCCCTCCAGCAGATCCAGCTTCCATGCGGCTTAGTGTCACCCACAAACTTGCTAAGGGTGCACTCGATGCCTTCCTCCAGGTCATTGATAAAGACATTGAGCAGGGCTGGACCCAGCACTGAGCCCTGGTGACACCACTTGGAACTGGCCTCCAGCTGGAGTTAACTCCATTTCCCACCACTCTCTGGGACCGGCCAGCCAATCTCTTTCCACCCAGGAGAGTGTTTGCCTGTCCAGGCCAGAGGTGACAGTTTCTGAAGCAGAATGCTGTGAGAAACTGTGTCAAAGGCTTCACTGAAGTCCAGGAAGATACATCCACAGCCTTTCCTTCATCCTGTAGTTGAGTCACTTTGTCATAGAAGGCATAGAACGATTAGTTTGGCAACACCCTGGCCTCGTCCTCTCCAGTGGGCAGTGATGGACACACTGTTTGGTGCTTTCCTGAATCCAGAAGCTGCATTCACACAGCTTTGCGGAGTGGCAGCAGACAATTATCCGCCCTGCGTACACTGCTGAATCCTTAATACAAACCATTCTATCCTGTGCGTGTCGCTGCCTCTGCTGCTACAAAAGCAATAGGAGAATGGGCAAGTCTCCCAGTATAAAAGACAGATTCTTAGCTTCACACCAATTCTATAGGAAGAAAAGCAGATCCTTCCAGACTCTGTGTCGTTCTACAGAGGAGTCCTAGGGTCATATGCACAGTAGGCAGACGTTTTACACTAGATAAGGCACAACAAAATCCTTTCTTTAGGAAATACACAGATTCTTGCATAACATTTTCTGCTACACAGCATCCTTTCATCACTCTGAAGTTTGTAGGAGATTTGGCACAGCATTTAGCCACAGTTTTAGTCTAAGAGACTTTCCTAAAAGAAATTAAAGTAAAACTGTTCTTGGGAAGTTGGGAACTGGAATGAGTCTGTGGTAAGTGTCCTGGGTGACTCTGCTGGGGTTTCTGCTGAGCCTTGGCTTGTCTTGCAAGCTCCTGAGCGCTTCCGGAAGAATCGACAGTTCTTGTTGCAGGCATTTCCCTTCACTTCCACGATCCTGGCAGATTTTGCAGCTTGTAGATGGGAGAAAAGAGCAATCAGAGACATTCAGTCACCTCATACAGTGAGCTCCGACTCTATAAAGCAATAGGGAGGGCAGGAGTGAAGCCTTTTCTCATGCTTTTCCCCCAGCATGCAAAGTTCTCCTACCTGCTTCCATGAGCTTCAGCTCTTTGCATCGTTCCTCCTCCATCTTCTTCCTGTAGTCTCCAAAGATGGCTCTCATAACCTGACGCTTCTTCACCAGTGGAGCCTTGTCGCTGCGCAGCGTCTTGATCGCACGGAGAGCCTCCTCGGCTGCAGCAGCACAAAGGAGACACAACGCAGAGTAGGTCCCCATGGCTCTGCTCCTGCCCACTCGCCAGCCCTTCCCACAAGGGAGACTTCTCATTTACTGGAGTACCTACCCTGCTTTGGAGTGGACTTCTGAGTCTTCAGGCCAAGTTCCAGCTGTTCCACACACCAGTCCACCTCTTTCCGCAGCTGCTCATCCGACTGCGATGCGACAGGGAGCAGAACGAGCATGAGAAAATCACAGAATGGTTTGGGCTGGAAGGGACCTCAAAGCCTATCCAGTTCCATCCTCTGCCATGGGCAGGGACACCTCCCACTGGATCAGGGGCTCCAAGCCCCATCCAACCTGGCCTTGAACCCCTCCAGGGATGGGGCAGCCACCGCTGCTCTGGGCAACTGGGGCCAGGGCCTCCCCACCCCCACAGCAAAACATTTCTTCCAAAGATCTCATCTCAATCTCCCCTCTTTCAGCTGAAAATCATTCCCCCTCATTCTGTCCCTGCCCTCCCTGATCAAGAGCCCCTCCCCAGATTTCTTGGAGCCCCTTTCAGTACTGGAAGCTGCTCCAAGGTCTCCCCACAGCCTTCTCTTCTCCAGGCTGAACAAGCCAAATTCTCTCAGGTCCAAATACATCATCCAAAAATGAGAGCAGCAGCTGCACACAGGAGAAAAGGCACGTGCATGAAGTCAGCACTATGCCAAAAGTGACCACTTTATAGCCTGCACAACATTTTCTCTACAGTGGTTTTCAACGCATAAATTTAAAACACTGAACAAATGCTCGATTTACAACCCACTGCCTCTATGTGATGGATTTAACATTTGGCTGCCATTCAGATGATGCCATTTTTCTG
Source organism: Clamator glandarius (assembly GCA_033459285.1). Taxonomy (NCBI): domain Eukaryota; kingdom Metazoa; phylum Chordata; class Aves; order Cuculiformes; family Cuculidae; genus Clamator; species Clamator glandarius. Next base: position 651,409 of record JAUNZM010000625.1, read on the forward strand.
GAAAGCTGCCCAGTCCCTTTCTTCTTAAAGAAAGTGTCTAATCAACTTAAAGGTGTGAGGAACAAGCTTCAACAACAAAACCCTAACCCTAAGCCTGCCCAAAATCCAAAAGCAAACAATGGACTAAGGCAGAAGCTGAGTCTTGGTGTTTCAGCTCCTGCCCATTGGCTCAACAAAAATGCAAGAAGAGAAGGGAGCTGAAGCCCACAAAGACAGGAGAAGGCACGTCCCAAGCAATGACACCTGCCTAACTGAGAAGTGGAAGGGAGAATAAACAGGGCTGCACTCTAGGGCTGAAGCAATTCCTACTAATTATGCACTTGTAAACATGAAAGTCCTCATGCTGTCTCTTCCTTCCAGTGGACTAGAAGGGCTTTCTTTACATCACCTTCAAATCTGGCTGCCTTTCTGGTACTCTGTAATGTTTATTGGCAGGGCTGCTGGGGAAGCAGCGCCTTGGTGGAACGCTTCAGGTGGCAGGGAACGCTCAGTGTAACTTCAGTGTAAAATAGCACCAAAAGCAGGATTTTGTGAGTCTCCATTTTATATATCTATTGTTTTAAGGAAATGCAGCACCCAGCTTGCAAGGATCAGCCTCCACAAGCGTGAACATGAGCTGCAGAACACGTTTGAAGCAGACACTGAGCATTAACTTCCTTCCCACTACTGAGGTTCCTCAGCTGCCTGGAAAAGCAAAGAAAGCAAAGAGCTGCCATGAGAAACAGACAGCAATGCTTTACTTTCAGCTCTGATTTCAAACCTGTGTGCTAACTGCTAAACGGTGCATAGATAAAGCTTCTTTTGCTCAGGGGTTTATAAATTGTGGGATCCCATCAATATTTAAATACCTGAGAGGTCTCATCCTGGTGGGAAGCACCTTTATTTTGACATCTGTTAGCTTCTGTGTTTGCCTTCCTGTTGATCTCAGTTTCTTCTGTCTCCTTTTTACTGACAGATGGTTTTTGTTTCTTCTTCTTTTTCTTTTTCTGGGCAGCTCCATCTGCTGCTGGTTTCTCTGGCACTGTCTTACCTCCAGGAACAGTCTCTGGCTGAAGGATCTTTAGCGTGACGAGGCTTCCATCCTCTTTGGGCTTTGGGCTTCCGCTTCCCGCAGTTTCAGTCAGCTCAGGCTTCTGCACAGCTGAAATCCGTGGCACGCCTGCTGATTCCGTAGGCAGTGAACTACCCGGCACTTCACGATCTGCTGAATGTTTTCCACCTTGGCTTGTTGGAACTAATGGAACCAGAGGATGGTCTTCGTCTGGGATGGCAAAGTTGAAAGCAAACTTGGATTCCTGTCCAGAGGCAGCAAAACTCACGACTCCATTCCAGCTGTCCTGCTCAGTGGCTCCTGCATCGGTTTGTGCCTTCCCAGCACCTCTGCCACCAGGGGCTGCTTCCAAAGCTGGGCCAATTGCTTCCAGGTCAGTCTTGGGAAGTGGAAAATCAAATCGGAAGCTGTTGTCAGGTGACGTGAACCACTCTGGCTTTGCCTCAAAGATGTGGTTGGATTGTTTCCCGTCTGAAGCCTGCTCATTGGTTTGCTGCACTTCCACATCACCAGCTTTCACATCTGGACAAGATAAAGAATAATGTTTCTATCACTGCACCAGATTCCTGCTACGGGGACACTGCTGCAGCTCCCGCTGAAAGGCACTGTCAGATAGGAGATCCCACCAACCGCTGCAATTTAAGAATCATAGAATCATGGAATGGTTTGGGTTGGAACGGACCTCAAAGCCCATCCAGTTCCATGCACTGTGAGGGGCAGGGACACCTCCCACTGGATCAAGGAGCTTCAAGCACCATCCAACCTGGCCTTGAACCCCTCCAGGGATGGGGCAGCCACCGTTTCTCTGGGCAACTTGGCCAGGGCCTCACTACCCTCATCATGAAGAATTTCTTCCTATTGTCTAATCTAAATCTGCCCCCATCCCATTTAAAGTCACTCCCTCTCATTCTGTCACTGCAAGCCTTTGTAAAAAGTCCCTCCTCAGCTTTCCTGGAGCACCTTTCAGTACTAGAACTTCACTATCAGGTCTCCTCAGGGCCTTCTCTTCTCCAGGCCGAACTCTCTCAGCCCGTCCTCATAGCAGAGGTGCTCCAGCCCTCGGAACATCTCTGTAGCCTCCTCTGGACCCATCCCAACAGTTCCACATCCTTTTAATTTTTTAATTTTGGGGATTCCAGAACTGGACACAGCACGCCAGGTGGGGTCTCACCAGAGCTGAGCAGAGGGGCAGAATCCCCTCCCTCTCTGCTGGTCCCACTGCTTTAGATGCAGCCCAGGACACAGTTGGTTTCTGTGCTCTGAGCGCACGTTGCTGGCTCACGTTGAGCTTCTCCCCCAGCACCCCAAGCCCTTCTCCTTGGGGCTGCTCTCCCAACCCTATATTGAAATCGCAGATTGCCCAAACCCAGGTTTAAGACCTTGCACCTGGCCTTGTTGAACCTCATGAGGTTCACACAGACCCATTTCTCCAGCTTGTCCTGGTCCCTCTGGATGACATCCCTTCCTTCTGATGTGACAACTGCATCACTCAGTTTGGTGTCATCCACAAACTTGCTGAGAGTGCACTTGATCTTAGTGTTTATATCACTGATGAATATATTAAACACCACTGGTCCCAGTACGCAACAGAAAAGAACCAAACACAGCATTCCCCGAAGGAGCCATTTAAGCTCACCTGCCTTATCCATGCTCTTCTGATCCTCAGCCATCTTGAGACGACAATCCCCAAACACACGGTTCATCACTTGCTGCTTCTTCACAAAAGGAGTCTCAGGGGAGCGCAGGACCTCGAGGATGCGCTGTGTCTCTGCTGCTCTCCAGAAAAAGACCAAGAGATAGGAGTCAGGTTACAATGGGCCCCACAGACCACACAGTGATGGGCTCTCCCCGGAACATATCCTGTGTTCAGACCACCTCTGACTAATCCATGACAGTCATGGTTTCAATACAGAATGGGGGATGATGTGATTGAGAGCAGCCCTGAGGAGGATTTGGAGTGCTGATTGACAAGAAGCTCAACATGAGCTGGCAATATGTGCTTGCAGCCCAGAAACCAACCGTGTCCTGAGCTGCATCCAAAGCAGCGTGGCCACCAGGCTGAGGGAGGGGAATCTGCCCCTCTATTCCTCTCATGGGAGACTTCACCTGGAATATGTGTCCAGTTCTGGAATCCTCAACATAAGAAACACAAGGAAAGGTTGGAACGGGTCCAGAGGAGGCTACAAGGATGATCTGAGGGCTGGAGCACCTCCTGTACGAGGACAGACTGAAAGGGTTGTGGTTGTTCAGCCTGGAGAAGAGACAGCTCCAAGGAGACCTTATAACGTCCTTCCAGCACCTGAAAGGGCTCCAGGAAAGCTGAGGAGGGACTTTTTATAAAGGTATGGAGCGATAGGACGAGGAAATGGCTACAAATTGGAGAAACGCAGATTTAGATTAGACATAAGGAGGAATTTCTTCACGAGGAGAGTGGGGAGGCCCTGGCCCAAGTTGCCCAGAGAAGTGGTAGCTGCCCCATCCCTTCAGGTGTTCAAGGCCAGCACCCTCTTCTCCCCAACCTCCTTTCAGGCAGTTGTAGAAAGCAACAAGGTGTCCCCTCAGCTTCCTCTTCCCCAGGTTAAATAATCCCCGCTCCATCAGCCGCTTCTTGGAAGACCTGTTCTCCAGCCCCTTCATCAGCTTCGTTGCTCTTCTCTGGACTCACTCTAGAGCCTCAACATCCTTCCTGCCACGGTGGGGCTGCAGCCACCCAAAAAAGCGGGATGTATCTTCATAGCACCTGGCTGTCAGAGTCCTGAGCACACACTTACCCCTACTTCAAGGGGTTTAGCTGGCTGCATTCAAGGCCTGATCGCTAACAAGAGCTGTTACAAAGAAAGAGCTAGAAAAAGCTTCAAGGGAGACTCTGCCCTCCCCACTGGGAGTCAGCACCCAAGTGTGTCATTGGGGTATGTGCCGATCCCTGCTACCTCCTCAGATGCACCTGCAAACACTCATTTTTCATGTGATTTGTCCTTGGAACAAGAACAGTGGGGAGCAGGCTTCACAAATATAAACCTGCTGGCACCCAAGGGCCAGATGCATGGACATAGTATGTCCTGAAGTTTGGAAAATGAAAACAGTGCTGCAGCATGACCGAACAACAAGCCCTTAGGTGGGAAAATGAGAAAAAACACAGAAAACAGGGAAAACGGAAGTCACAGGAATGAAAAAATAAAGCTGCTTATAGACAGATAGTTCTTAAAGCTCAATGCTTTATGTTGCTTTTAGTCAGAACAAATGGCATACAGCACAAAGGTAGGAAACGCAGGAGAGAAGAAACAAAAATGCCCAGGTCTGCTAGATGAGAACGGAGGCTGGAACACGGCTGCGGAGTGTGAGCAAGGAAACGCACCTTGGTTTGGGGCTGGGAGGAGATTTGCCTCCAGCTCTGAAATGCACCACTCCAACCCATCTTGGAAGTCGTCTCGGGGAACCTTGGACATGGGATGGGGGAAAGCACAATGTTTAAAAGAAGCACAAATCTCTCACCTGCAAAGCTATTACTGAGTTTTCCGAAGTCCTCTCCTCTCTTAAACTGGAGATCAGATCAGTGTGTCAGAAACCCTTTTTCTGGCGGTACGACTGAGGTGTGTTGTGCAACAGCTCCGTTTGTATCACAAATCAAAACAGCACCAGGTGGGACACAGGCCCTGCAGTTCCCTGTCAGGAAGGCATCACTTGAGTCCTCATCATGACAAAATTCGGAGGCAAACCCTCACTTGCAGTCACCCACCCACCCTGGCAAGCTCAGCCTTCCCACAGCCCGTTTGGTTTCTGTCTTCTCCTTCTTGTAGCCCTGAGCAAACTAATATGAGCTGCTACGTAGGGTCCATGCTAATCTCTAATCTAATCTTAGGAACTAGAGAACAGGTCTGTGACACTTGAAGAATAGAAGAAAGGCAAAAAGGCATCAAAGACTGTGGAAAATCAGCATCTCACCACTACTTCAGGAGCCAAAAAAGATGGAGGTCAGGATAACCCCGACTTCAAACCTTATGTGGGAACTTCAAAGGGGCCTGGATGCCAATGAAATAGAGTCGGGGCTGCTTTGCAGAGCTCAGGCTCAGTAACGCGCAGGATGCCTGTTCCAGTTAGTACTGGGAAAGGTGATTAACATGCATGAGTTTTACAAGAAATGTAATACATCAGCGTAAATAACTGCAACCCATAACCATCGGCATGCACATGGGCAGAACGACCCCCGTGTGCGCTGTGCCATACGGAAAAGTGCCAGCCTCGAGAAACAACACCAGTAGTAGGGACTTTCTTTCCAGATTTCAGGAACATCCTCCTCTCTTTTTAAAGGCTCCAAATGGAAGAGCTCTCCTTATTCCCAGTGCTTACTCAGTGCTCACCCATCTCCCAGCAGCCTGTGTTACAGAACTGAGCTCAACCTCAACTACACCTGCTCTGGGAGACCAGTGACGGGATTCCAGCTGGGAGGGAGGTGGGGAGGGGAGAATGGGGAGAGGAGAGGGAGAAGGGGAGAGGAATCACAGAATCACACAGAATCACAGAATAACCAGGTTGGAAGAGACCCACTGGATCATCGAATCCAACCATTCCCACCAATCCCTAAATGATGCCCCTAAGTACCTCATCCACCCTCACCTTAAGCACCTCCAGGGACGGTGACTCAACCACCTCCCTGGGCAGCCTGTTCCAATGCCCAACCACCCTCTCCGTGAAGAATTTTTTCCTAATCTCAAGCCTAAATCTCCCCTGGCGGAGAGGGAGAAGGGGGAGAGGGCGAGGGAGGAAAGGGAGAGGAGAGAAAGAAGGGGGAGAGGGAAAGGAGATGGGGAGAAAGGAAAGGGGAAATGGGAATAATAGAATAACCAGGTTGGAAAAGACCCATCAGATCATCGAGTCCAATCATTCCTATCAATCACTAAACCATGTCCCTCAGCACCTCATCCACCGGTCCCTTAAACCCCTCCAGGGAAGGTGACTCAACCCCCTCCCTGGGCAGCCTCTGCCACTCCCCAATGACCCTTGCCGTGAAATATTTTTTCCTAATGTCCAGCCTGAACCTCCCCTGGTGGAGCTTGAGGCCATTCCCTCTCGTCCTGTCACCTGGGAGAAGAGCCCAGCTCCCTCCTCTCCACAATCTCCTCTCAGGGAGTTGGAGAGAGCAATGAGGTCTCCCCTCAGCCTCCTCTTCTCCAGGCTAAACACCCCCAGTTCTCTCAGCCGCTCCTCTTGTTCTCCAGCCCCTTCACCAGCTTTGTTGCTCTTCTCTGGACTCGCTCCAGAGCCTCAACATCCTTCTTGTGGTGAGGGGCCCAGAACTGAACACAGGATTCGAGGTGCGGTCTCACCAGTGCCGAGTACAGAGGGAGAATAACCTCCCTGGACCTGCTGGCCACGCCGTTTCTGATCCAAGCCAAGATGCCATTGGCCTTGTTGGCCACCTGGGCCACTGCTGGCTCACGTTCAGTCGCTGTCAACCAACACCCCCAGGTCCTTCTCCTCCAGGCAGTTTTCCAGCCAGGCTTCTCCTAGTCTGGAGCTGCTCAGGGTTGTTGTGCCCCAAGTGCAGGACCCGGCATTCGGCCTTGTTAAACCTCCTGCCATTGGTCTCAGCCCATGGATCCAGCCTGTTCAGATCCCTTTCGGGCCTCCCTGCCCTCCAGCAGATCCAGCTTCCATGCGGCTTAGTGTCACCCACAAACTTGCTAAGGGAGCACTCGATGCCTTCCTCCAGGTCATTGATAAAGACACTGAGCAGGGCTGGACCCAGCACTGAGCCCTGGTGACACCACTTGGAACTGGCCTCCAGCTGGAGTTAACTCCATTTCCCACCACTCGCTGGGCCCTCCACCCAACCAGTTCTCCACCCAGGAAAGAGGGAAGGAGCGTGGGAGAGGGGGAAGGGAAGGGAGTAGGAAGGGCAAGGCAAGAGGGCGCCGAGGGGCAGGAGGGGAGCGGGGCGAGCAGCTCACCCCCGCCATGCCGCCCGCAGGAAGAGGCGGTGCCGCCGGGACGGGGGTGGGACCGAGGGGATCCGAGACACCTCCCCTTCCATGTCCAGGGAAACCGCCCCCTGCACCAGAGATCCGAGCGGCCGCTCCTCCAGCGCCTGCAGGGATGGGGCAGCCACCGCTGCTCGGGGCAACCTGGGCCAGGGCCTCCCCACCCTCACAGCAAAACATTTCTTGCCAAGATCTCATCTCAATCTCTTTTCTTTCAGATGAAAACCATCCCCCTCCTCCTGTCCCTGTAATCCCTGATCCACTGTCCCTCCCCAGCGTTCCTGGAGCCCCTTTCAGTACTGCAAGCTGCTCTAAAGTCTCCCCAGAGCCTTCTCTTCTCCAGGCCGAACAATCCCAACTCTCTGAGCCTGTCCTCATATAGGAGGTGCTCCAGCCCTTGGAATCATAGAATCACCAGGTTGGAAAAGACCCACCAGATCATCGAGTCCAACCATTCCTATCAATCACTAAACCATGTACCTCAGCACCTCATCCACCCACCCCTTAAGCCCCTCCCTGGGCAGCCTCTGCCACTGCCCAATCACCCTTTCCATGAAATATTTTTTCCTGATGTCCAGCCTGAACCTCCCCTGGTGGAGCTTGAGGCCATTCTCTCTTGTCCTGTCCCCTGTCACTTGGGAGAAGAGCCCAGCTCCCTCCTCTCTACAACCTCCTTTCAGGTAGTTGGAGAGAGCAATGAGGTCTCCCCTCAGCCTTCTCTTCTCCAGGCTAAACACCCCCAGCTCTCTCAGCCGCTCCTCATAAGGCCTGTTCTCCAGCCCCCTCACCAGCTGCACCTCGGATCATCTCCGTGGCCTCCTCTGGATTCGCTCCAATAGCTCCATGTCCTTGCTGTGCTGAGGACTCCAGAGCTGGACACAGGGCTCCAGGTGGGTCTCACAGAGCGGAGCAGAGGGGCAGAATCCCTTCCCTCCCTGCTGGTCCCACTGCTCTGCATGCAGCCCAGGACATGATTTGTGCTGGGCTGCAAGCACCGATCACCAGCCACCGCCTCCTTCCAGCCTCCCCTGCCCCCAGCAGCATCCCCAGCCCCGTCCCAGACACCACCGCATCCATCTGGCAGACAGAGGAGTCAAACAGAGCTCTGGGCACAGCCCAATCCCATTTCTATTTCAGATTTCCTTTGGATTATTTAGTTTCGTAAATAATAAAAAACAGTCAGACCCCTCGTTTCAGATGCATTTTCTCTTGCATTCTCCCAGCCGCAGGCAGAAGTGCCCCCACCAATGTTCCTGACACAGTCGCACATCCCAGCTCACACACCGTGTTTGGCGTCTCCATCCACTGCGTTGGATCATGGAGCTGACGGCTTCTGCTGCTGGTGGCAGGTGATGTCAGAAATCCTCCAGGCCTGCCCGTTATTCCAGCAGACCTTGAAGTGCTAGGAAAGCACTTCCAAATGTTGCTGTTAAAGGTTATAAAAAGATACTGGGAAAATCAGCACGCTTCTGCCAATCCCACCCAGGCTCCTGCTTTGCCTCGCAGCCTCCACCCTTGGCAGGATGGAGCCCTTGCCTAAGCCTTCCCCTCACTACAGAAACCACCTCATGGGTTTGAGGCTCCTCAGAAGTGGCCCAAGACTTATTGCCAGGCTTTTCTACTGCAGTAGCTTTGAAATCAGCATCAGTCTTCACCTCAAAGTGTCCAGTGTCAGGAAGAGCTGATAGTCAAGTATTGGAGAAGAATATCAAGAGCGTGGGAGTAATAAGCTGTCATCAAGTGTCTTGAAAGGCCATGAAACCACTGCAGTTCTCCCCTCCCTCAGTCCCTGAGCTGGACCACGGGCTGAGAGCCAGTCTAGATGCATCCCCTAAAGCAAAATCTTCCTCTCTATGGCCTGAGGAACTCATAAATCCATCAGACAATGCCAAGGCTCCGCTAGGTATGGCCTCGGCACAGAGCCTGCAGAACCCACTGAGATAGAACAAAGGGACATTGCTTTCTGTGGCAGGATGCTGTCCACGTCTGCAGCCGAAACCACGTGCTGTGGACTCAATGCCCATGCAGGGAAAAGGCACAAAGGACCAGCAATGCCTCATTTTTCCTGGGTTTGATCTCTGCCCTGAGGATTCAGCCCACGCAGATTCCGGCCCGCAATGGCACTGAGTCAGCAAGCCGTGACAGTTCTTACTCTGGAGGACACCCGGGGATCAGGATGTGATCCTCAGCTGCTGCTGACACAACTGCTACCTTGAACTTGGAGAGCTGCGAGGTGAGCTGGTGGAAGCTGATGTCTAACCAGCCACAGTTGCCCAGGAGCAAGGCAAACAGCAGGCAGAGGAATAGGAATGGCTTCAGCCTGCCTCGGGCATGAGGCAGGTCAGTGTGTGCTGTATAAAACAGTGCAAAGGCTGGGACACCTTCACACTGCTGTAAGACGGCAACGGGAGCACCTCTGTTTGGGGACTCCATGCAGGAGAGCTGCACAGTCCTTCAGGTGCCTCCGGGGATGGATAGTCCTCCCTGAATGCACCTCTGCCTGCGTCCCCCACTCACCAACTGAGCACCAACAAATTTGTTGTAGGCATGGCTGTAACTGGAAGCAGCGGTTGTGCTGGAAAACACAGCTCTTTGGTATGAGGCTCCTTTAAGGGAGTTGCAGGAAGGAATTTAAAGAGAAGTGGGGTGGTTACCCAAGCTGGCAACCACGGTGCCAGGGAGCCTCAGAGGGCACCAGGACAGCGCAGTGTCACATGCGGAACGCATCCTGTCTCCAGACTTCCTCCCCAGCGATGTATGTGGCTTGCACATACAGACCATCATTCAGCATCAGGAAATCTGCATTGGACAAGAGAGAAAGGAAGCAGCTGTCAGAGAGATGGAGGGGCTGAAGCTGGCTGGAAGGAGTTGGGCTTCCTGGGAAAGAACTTCTCTCCACCCAGACCCAGAAGCAGGACAACTTCTGCTATCCGTGCTATGGCAGCTCTTGCTCCATGCTTGGCCACGATGAGGGCTGATGAAATGCCGCCAGTGTTCAAAGGCAAAACCACTCCAGCAAAAGCCCAGAGCGAATCTCAGGCAGAGCGAGTCTCCCTGCAGCTCCCACAGAAGCAGGGGATAAAGATGCATTTGCAACAGCCCCTGCTTTGCTCCAACACCCAGAAGCTCTCAGTCTGTGATCCCCATACCAGTACCTGCATCGGAGTCATAATTTAGTGTTCCCTTTTTGTGTTCAATCCCCAGGAGCTGGGCGGGATGCAGAGACGCTGCCTCCAACGCAGTCTCTACCGAGCACCCTTGGACAGAGAAGAAGGAAGCATTAGGGCAGCAAACAGCAGCAAACAGCCCCACTGCCAGAGTGGCCTGAACACCCCTGGCTAAGGCAGCTGGCAGGGACCCAAGCTGGAATACCCTCACCACAGCCACATGGAGCTGGAGAAGGGAAACATCCCTATGGAGACAGTGGGAAATGGAAAACTGAACACCTAGGGTCGAGGGAGGGCAAAATTGTTCACCCTTGTGCGAAAGGAGCAAGAGAGTTCACCTCTCATTACTGCTACGAGTTAAAATGAAACTTCCCCTTGAAAAGGTGCTCATCTGAGATCAGTGCTGCTGATCCCAGCCCTTCTCATTGTTTCAAGTCAGAGCTCCCTGCTGAAGCGGTCACAGCGAGTCAATGTTGTGGACAAGGCTCACCTGTAGCTTCTTGGAAGTGTCGCACACACGTGTCCATGGTCGCCACGCTGCCGCTCAGGGTCTTTGTGCCTGGGAGGGGAACAGGATGGTCCTGAGCAGTCCCACAACTCAGAGCAAGAAGCACAGTGGTGGGAAAGCATAACATGACCAAAAGGGGTAGAAATCCTGGGCCACATGAGGAGTGACTCAAAGGAACCGCAGCCATGGCTGCCAAGTGACAGAGTGAGGTGAGAGAGAGCCTGTGAGCACAGGGAGAGGTTTTGGGACCTCACCCTGCAGTTCCACCATGAGACCAGCTGGATGGGGTGAAACCCTGGCTCACAACGTAGGCATCTGCTGTCAAAGACAGAAGAAGGAAACTGCAAAAGGAATGATCCTTCTCTAAAATACCTTTTCAGTCTCCAACTGCTTGCAGTTTAGGAAAAGTCAGTTGCAAGAAGTAACGATGTTATAGTAAAGACAAAGGATACCAGATATCTGTGGGATTTCGCTGTCTTTTCTGACCCCATTGGAACCTCTGGCATCTGTGACACTGGGCAGCAAGATGTTCAAAGGTGTTGTGGACAGCTAAAAATCAACAGATTCCTCTGCCCTCCCCCAGCCAGGGCAACCTCCCGCTTCACAGGGTGCCTCGTTCTCCCAGGGCCAAGTCACTATAAAGTCATTAACCAGCCAGGCACCAAAACCCATAATGATGGCACAACCAACAAGCTCTGCAAGGCTGCTGAGCATTCCAGGAGCAACAGCGCTGCCCCAGCTCTTTTGCAATATGGCACTTACCTGCAATGTAGGTGTTCAGCCCATCAATCTCCACCACCTGCTGACCCAGCGTATGCCGACCTGGAGCTAGTCCCATGCCAGCGATCGCATCTGTCACCAGCACCAGGCCTGAGGAACGGATGGAAAGAGGCTGTGTTATGTTTGTCACTAACCATAGAATCACAGAATCACCAGGTTGGAAAAGACCCACCAGATCATTGAGTCCAACCATTCCCATCAACCACTAAACCATGTCCCTCAGCACCTTAAACCCCTCCAGGGAAGGTGACGCAACCCCCTCCCTGGGCAGCATCTGCCAGTGCCCAATCACCCTTGCTGTGAAATATTTTTTTCCTCATGTCCAGTCTGAACCTCCCCTGGTGGAGCATGAGGCCATTCCCTCTCGTCCTGTCCCCTGTCACCTGGGAGAAGAGCCCAGCTCCCTCCTCTCCACAACCTCCTTTCAGGTGGTTGTAGAGAGCAATGAGGTCTCCCCTCAGCCTCCTCTTCTCCAGGCTAAATACCCCCAGTTCTCTCAGCCGCTCCTCTTGTTCTCCAGCCCCCTCACCAGCTTTGTTGCTCTTCTCTGGACTCGCTCCAGAGCCTCAACATCCTTCTTGTGCTGACGGGCCCACAACTGAACACAGGATTCGAGCTGCAGTCTCACCAGTGCCGAGTACAGAGGGAGAAGAACCTTCCTGGCCCTGCTGGCCACGCCGTTTCTGATCCAAGCCAAGATGCCATTGGCCTTCTTGGCCACCTGGGCCACTGCTGGCTCACGTTCAGTCGCTGTCAACCAACACCCCCAGGTCCTTCTCCTCCCGGCAGCTTTCCAGCCAGACTTCTCCGAGTCTGGAGCTGCTCAGGGTCGTTGTGCCCCAAGTGCAGGAACCGGCCTTTGGCCGTGTTAAACCTCCTGCCATTGGACTCTGCCCAGCGGTCCAGCCTGTTCAGATCCCTTTCGGGCCTTCCAACCCTCCAGCAGATCCACATTTCCACCCAGCTTAGTGTCACCCGCAAACTTGCTAAGGGTGCGCTCGATGCCTTCCTCCAGGTCATTGATAAAGACATTGAGCAGGGCTGGACTGAGCCCTGAGCCCTGGGGACACCACTTGTGCCCTTGCTGTGGCTCCGAGTGCTGTGCCGTGCTGATCCTCCCAGAGAGGGGCCAAAGCAGCCCTAAGGCACATCTGACTGAGGGCTGGTGGGTCAGCACACGGCCGTGACCTCTTCCAGGCAGCGAGGGCAGCCCCAGCACGTGCACGTGCAGAAAGTGTTTTGTGGGAGGTGGTGTGGCGCTCAGGACGTCTGGCAGCGCCTCGTGGGCCTGGCCTGGCTCACCTTTGGGGTGGGCTCGGTGGGCAATGCGCAGGGCAGCAGGGTTGGTGTGGATGCCATCAGAGATCATGCCATAGAAGACTCTCCGCCCAGCAGGAATCCTGTCACTTGTCAGCAGCCCCACAATGCCAGGGTCACGATGGTGGAACTGCCCATGGGGAGAGAGAGGATAAGCTGTGGCGTGTCACCAGGACTTGTGGCCCGAGAGCTCTCCTGTCAGGGGACACAGCTGCCCTCTCTAGCAAGCAGTGCCTGGCTGCTCCATCCTTTAGAATCATAGAATCATCAGGTTGGAAGAGACCCACCAGATCATCGAGTCCAACCATTCCCATCAGTCACTAAACCATGTCCCTCAGCACCTCGACCACCCACCCCTTAAACCCCTCCAGGGAAGGTGACTCAACCCCCTCCCTGGGCAGCCTCTGCCAGTGCCCAATGACCCTTTCTGTGAAAATTTTTTTTCTAATGTTCAGCCTATACCTCCCCTGGCAGAGCTTGAGGCCATTCCCTCTCGTCCTGTCCCCATATGATTCTGAGCATTCCCTCAAATTTCAAGCATCTACTACAGCCTTGACCCCCTTTTAGGTCAGGCAGCAGGAACGTAAAGCCAGAGGTACAGAACTCTGGTATGAGACGTGGTATGGAACAAGCTGGGGACAATCTGCAGCTACGTGGAACAGGAGAGAAAGTAGGGCAAGCAGATAGTTTCAGGACGAGGACCCTCGGCTACTCACCGGCAACATGGCATTGAAGAGGTGAGTGATGAAGGTTGCGCCATGCTGCACAGCCTCCTCAGCCTGGGAGAGATTTGCCACTGAGTGACCTGGAGACAGACCAATGCATCATTTCTTTGCCCATCTTTCCATTTATTTCCCTACAGGAATGAAAATGCTTTGCTATGAAGACTCCAGTGCCCCTGGGCTCAGGTCTGAGACGCAGCCTCACTGCAGAAGTGCCTGGCCATGACCGCAGGGACTCCATCAGTGGGTGTTCTGCCTGGATACCTTCATCATTCACATTACACAAATTGCCTTGCTCTCAGACAGTTGACATCAGGCTAGCCTAGAGGTCCAAGGACACACCGTTCTGCTGTCCTCAGATGGTCATAGGTTTTATAGAGAGCTGTCAAGGGAGGACTTGGCCAAGAAATGATATGAGGATGCAACTACTCAGAAGGAAAATTCCATTTTCCTCAGTGTGGGGCACAGTTCTAATGCTCTGCAAGCAAATTCTGCCCTTCTGTGCTTCTTCACTTTCTGTGGCTGTCAGATAAGAGATGCTCTGCTGTGTGAATGCCCTTTAATTTCACCTTCAATATTTCCCCCCCGACTCCCTTTTTTTTTTTAACCAAAAAAGTATTTCTTTAATGATCTGTGGCAAAGGAGGGTTTGGGAAACAAGACGAGAAAAACGCAGACAGTTTTAAGTCAGCGGCCTGAGGGCACGAAAGGTAGAGGTCTTGTACAGCCCTTCCTGTTGAAAAACATGCTTATCAAAACTCAGATGTAACCTTTGGAAGATTATTTCACCTGCCTAAAGCAGTTGAACTTCAGATTTTGAACCCTTCCACGTTATTAGCCCTCAATTACATCTTTAATCAAATCTGACCGCAGTTCTTCCTCATGTTAGAACAGCATCAATTGCTCCCTCATGTTAAACACAGAGCTTCCTAAGTCCACACAAAATCTGGCCCTTACTGTGCAAAGGGCAGACAGATTTGTAGTGTCAAGCAAGTTTTCCATTTGGGACACGTCTGCCACCTCCATGTGGGCCATGTAAAAGGAAATCCTGCCCTGTCCAGCCACACTGAGCCACCATTAGAGATGCTACAGGATCAAGCAAGAGGCAGCCTGGCCGTGTGGCACTGGGAGATGGAGCCTCCCCCAGCCTCCTCCCCTCCAGCCCTTACCGAGTGAGACACAGATGCCCCGTTTGGTGAGTTCTTGGATCACCTCACTGCTCCTCTTCATCTCTGGGGCCAGGGTGACGATTCGGACACATTCCAGGGACCCATAGGTGGCAAGCAGGTCCTGGAAGGCACCTGCTTCAAAGGTGCGAAGGCAGTGCTCTGGGTGTGCCCCTTTCTTCTCCTTGCTGATGAATGGTCCTTCCAGATGGGCCCCTGCCCAAACAAGAACACAAAGTCATGACTCTTCCTCCTCCCACCAAGGAACCCGCTGTCTCTGCCCTGCTCCAGTCAAGCTTTCATCATCCTCCTCCAGCAAAATGTTCACTCCTGCAGCAGTGTGGTTCAAGGAACTCTGAGGGCAGCAGAGCAAAAGATGCAGTGCTGGCAACTGGTCAAGCCAAGCCACCCCGCTGCCGTTATCCATGGGGCCTAAAAGGGTGGGAGCAGCGCTGTACGACAGCAGAGACCACGGCAAAGGCCAGGGCCAGGCTAAGGAAGAAAGCGAGTCGGTGCCCAGCTACACAGCCCTCCCACCAGAGAGCTCCAGCCCCACTTGTGCTACAGCAGCTTCTTTCCCTGTACCAAAGAAAAAGATGATCACCCTTCCAGAGCGGCGTCAGAGAGGATAGCGGAGGACAGAACCACTTACCCAGGATGCCTGCTCCATGGGCTCCACCATTTCTTATACTGATCTGAGGGAGAATCTGGAGAAAGGTGTTTGTCAGTCACAGCACCCCCCACCACAGCACCTCCACCTCCAAATCAAACCCGGCCTGAGCTTCCCAGAGAGCTCCACAGGTGCACAACTTCGAACCAGCAGCCAAACACAGGTAGTAAAGAAAAAAAGCCAGGTGCAAGCCCCACTGTGCAAAGCTGGCCTAGGAGATATCACTGTCTCAGCATTCTAAAGGTTAAGGGCAAGAAATCCAGGGGTAGAGTTCAGTTCCTCACGCCTACGGCTCTTCCACCAAGGCAGCTCCCCCAGTCTCTGCAGAGACAGCCTTGTCCATTGTTGAAAGCTGCCTGGAGAAGGATCTGGGGGTGTTGGTTGACAGCGACTGAACATGAGCCAGCAGTGGCCCAGGTGGCCAAGAAGGCCAATGGCATCTTGGCTTGGATCAGAAATGGCGTGACCGGCAGGTCCAGGGAGGTTCTTCTCCCTCTGTACTCAACACTGGTGAGACCACCACCTCAAATCCTGAGTTCAGTTCTGGCCCCTCACCACAAGAAGGATGTTGTAGCTCTGGAGCGAGTCCAGAGAAGAGCAACAAAGCTGGTGAGGGGGCTGGAGAACAGGCCTCATGAGGAACAGCTGAGAGAGCTGGGGGTGTTTAGCCTGGAGAAGAGGAGGCTGGGAGGAAACATCATTGCTCTCTCCAACTACCTGAAAGGAGGTTGTGGAGAGGAGGGAGCTGGGCTCTTCTCCCAAGTGACAGGGGACAGGATGAGAGGGAATGGCCTCAAGCTCCACCAGGGGAGGTTCAGGCTGGACATCAGGAAAAACATTTTCACAGAAAGGGTCATTGGGCACTGGAACAGGCTGACCCCAGGGAGGGGGTTGAGTCACCTTCCCTGGAGGAGTTTAAGGGACGGGTGGACGAGGTGCTGAGGGACATGGTTTAGTGACTGATGGGAATGGTTGGACTCGATGATCTCATGGGTCTTTTCCAACATGGTGTTTCAATGATTCTATGATCTTGGTACCAGGCTCAGCCCTTTCTCACCCGGCAGACGAGAGGGGGTGGTGACTGACCTGGTGGTACACAGATGGAGGAGAGGTTACCAGGGTGGGACAGAAGGAGGTCACTCCATGGGAGAGGATTTTCTGACTGACCAGGTCAATCCCTGATTTGAAGTCCTCTGTAGCCAGAGAGAAATCCACCCCAAAGCCACCTGCACCATGAGAAAAACAGATGAAGCTGCAGCTTCCCCAGTGTACTTTTTCTCACCCATAACAACTAAAGAAATATTTACATGACCAGACAGAGCTGTTCAATCTGTACAGCATAGACCAGAGGATGGGGCTCCACCAGAGCTTTCCATGAAGTTCCACAAGAACAAACTCAACCAATGCTGTCCTCTAGAAGCACTTCTCCCTTCAGCATCCCAGCCTTCTACAAGCACCACCTTTTTGTTTTGATGCATGGCAAAATCTGAGGATTCCCCATTAAAGATTGGGTCTGAGGGTCTGACTTCTATCCACCCCACACCCTGGAAAGGGTAAGAAGGCCATGTGGCTAGTGCAGGGGCAGGATAAAATGCTGAGAAACATGCAGTCAAGAGAAAAGCAGGGCTGGAAACCCACCCAGCCAAAGGAATCAGGTACAGGGCAGCAGCACCCACAGGTAGAATTATTCTTTATTATTAGTTTAGTTATCAGCACCTCTCCCAGGCAGCTGGAATGCACTCAGTCACAGGCAGCACACATGCAGCAGGGTCTGAAGGCCAGGGGTGAACAAACCCAGGATCCCTGCAAGCGCATACAGTGTCACTGTACCATTGATTTGGACATCGATGAAGCCTGCGGCGATGATGCTGTCCTTACAGTCCAGCTGGATGTCAGCAGAGCCCTTCTCGTCGAAGAAGAGTTTCTCTGGGTTCAAGATCTTCCCTTCCCGTACCCATAGGTCCTCCCTGAAGGAACAGTTACACATGCCCTGAGCTTCTGATGCAGGGCTAGAGGGACTAACAATTGATGATTTTTATTTTTATTCGCGATGGAGCACACGGGAGCCACGGCCCCAGTGTCAGCAGTGGCCAGGCAAGCAGATCCCACTGGCATTCCACAGCTGATGGCCTGGGAGGATTGGGAGGCCTGGGGACTCCCCAGCACCCCTGACGCCCTGGCAGCCCCAGCACCCACCAGCACCCATCACCACCCACTAGTACCTGCCAATACCCCCTAGAACTCGTCAGCACCCCCCCGGAATCCACCAGCACATACCAGTGTTCCAACCACCCACCAGCGCCCCCAGCATCCCCAGCACCCCCCAGCACTTTCAGCACCCCCCAGCACCCCCGGACCCCACCAGCACCTTAAGCACTCCCAGTACTCGTCAGCAACCCCAGCACTCCCCAGCACCCACCAGCACCCCCAAGCACCCTCAGCATCCCCAGAACTACCAGAACCCCCAGAGCCCCCAGCACCTACCAGAACCCCTCAGCACCACTGAAGCCCCTAGAACCCACCAGCATCCCGGAACTCCTAGAACCCACCAGCAGTCCCAGAACCCACCAGCGCCCTCAACACCCGCAAGCACCCACCAACACCCCCCAGCACACGCCAGCACCCCCAAAATCCCCTGCATCCTCCGGCATCCCTAGAAAATACTAGAACCCCCAGTGCCCTCGGAATCCATCCGTGCCCCCAGGACCCCCAGCATCCACCAGCACCCCCAGAACCCACCGGCATCCGCTGCCCTCACCAGTGCCCTCATCACCCCCCCACCCTCTCACGCCCAGCAGCGCTGGCTCCCCTGGCACCAACCGGCCGCCCTCCCGCTCTCACCGCTGCAGCCGGTGCCCCCGCAGGATGCGGCAGTTGGTGAACTGGACGATGGGCGCGTCCGACACGGATTTGTTGGACGGCATGGCGGGCGGCGGGAGCGCCCGGGCTGAGGGAAGCAGCACTCCGCCAGTCACGTGACCACGCCCAGCTGACGGACGCCTCGCCCCGCCCACCCCTCGTGACGGCCTCGGGCCGCCATCTTGGAGAGGGCGGGGCTATATGGCTTGTTGGGGGGAGGGGGAGCGTCGCCATCTTGGGGAGGGCCCCGCCATCTTGGGGAGGGCCCCGTCATAAAATCACAGGAGCTCTAGGTTGGAAAGGACCCACTAGATCATCGAGTCCAACCATTCCTATCAGCCACTAAACCCTGTCCCTCAGCATCTCATCCACCTGTCCCTTACACACCCCCAGGGAAGGTGACTAAACCCCTCCTTGGGCAGCCTTGCCAGTGCCCAGTGACACTTTCCGTGAAAAAGCGAGGCTCCAAAGGGATCTGAACAGGCTGGACCGCTGGGCTGAGACCAACGGCAGGAGGGTTAACACGGCCAAAGGCCGGGTCCTGCACTTGGGGCACAACAACCCTGAGCAGCTACAGACTAGGAGAAGTCTGGCTGGAAAGCTGCCTGGAGGAGAAGGACCTGGGGGTGTTGGTTGACATCAACTGAACATGAGCCAGAAGTGGCCCAGGTGTCCAAGAAGGCCAATGGCATCTTGGCTTGGATCAGAAGCGGCGTGACCAGCAGGTCCAGGGAGGTTCTTCTCCCTCTGTACTCGGCACTGGTGAGACCGCTCCTCGAATCCTGAGTTCAGTTCTGGGCCCGTCAGCACAAGAAGGATGTTGAGGCTCTGGAGCGAGTCCAGAGAAGAGCAACGAAGCTGGTGAAGGGGCTGGAGAACAAGAGGAGCGGCTGAGAGAACTGGGGGTGTTCAGCCTGGAGAAGAGGAGGCTGAGGGGAGACCTCATTGCTCTCTACAACCACCTGAAAGGAGGTTGTGGAGAGGAGGGAGCTGGGCTCTTCTTCCAAGTGACAGGGGACAGGACGAGAGGGATTGGCCTCAAGCTCCACCAGGGGAGGTTTACGCTGAACATTAGGAAATATTTTTTCACAGTGAGCACTGGCAGAGGCTGCCCAGGGAGGGGGTTGAGTCACCTTCCCTGGAGGGGTTTAAAGGACGGGTGGATGAGGTGCTGAGGGACATGGTTTTGTGATTGATGGGAATGGTTGGACTCGATGATCCGGTGGGTCCTTTCCAACCTAGTGATTCTGTGATTCTTGCAGCCTGTACCTGTGTGGACTAAAACCAATGTTACCAATAATCTAAGCATTTACTCCTAAAGTTCTACTGGCAGATGCTTCCAGTTCCCATGTTCCGCAGGAATGCTGTGTGCCGCACTCCTGCTCAGATGCTCATCCCATTTGGTGTTCCACAGTCATGCAGGGTCCCACGGCTCATCGCAGGCTGTGCCCAGGCAGGGTGCTGATGGGAGCTCTGCAATGAATCACCCTGAGGAAAGATAAATGACAGGGAATGTAATTGTGCGTGGACATAAAGTCCCTGTCTGGCCAGGAACTGAGTTTTAATGAGGTTTGATGCTGTACTTATCATTCCGTGCTGTCAAGGCTTTTCTGCAGCACAAGCTGCCTCTCGCTGTCAGTGGGGTGCCAATAAAGACCTCTGAAATGAAAGGCTGCAAATGATGCTGATTGAGGCCAGGAAAATTATGTGCAGCACCATTAGGGAAATTTGAGGCTAAGAAAGGCTTCAGGCAGGTTTTCCTCATTGTGGCTATAATTGTTTATGGCTGGGGCATCCGGCAGAATATTGGCAGGAATGATTTGTTTCTTAACGCAGCTGAAGTTGAGGAGACTCCAAACCAGAGGATTGTGAAATAACAGCGGCCCTGTGGCTTTAAGCAGAGGAATCTGTGGGGAGAGCAGCACTCTGCCACGCTGCCTCACTGAATTCAGCTGTGAGGAGGCAGAGACAGCACCCACACTGCCTGTGGCCCAAGCGGGGCACGTCCATAGGAGCACACATACAGGAAAGTCTCTTGGCAGGGGAGGAGACATTAAGGAGAACACAAACGCTGACTGCTCACAGTCATGTCCTACTTCACCCTGCACAGCAGCAGCCCCACCTTCAGCACCAGGGGGCATAGGATAAAAAGGAACTAAAGGTGCTGGATAGCTTCCAGAGGAGGGCATGGACTTAGTGAAGGGTTTAGAGGCGAAGAATGCGAGGAGCAGCTGAAGTCACTGGGTCTGCTCAGCCTGGAGGAGACTGAGGGGAGACCTCATCGCGCCCTGCAGCTTCCTCACACGGGAAGGAGGAGGAGCAGGCACTGAGCTCTTCTCTCTGGCAACCAAGGACAGGGCCTGAGGGAATGGCAGGAAGATGCCAGGGAAGGTTTAGATTGGATTTTAGAGAAGGTTCTTCCCTCACAGGGTGGTGGAGCCCTGGAACAGCTCCCAGGGGAGCAGTCACAGCACCAAGCCTGACAATATTGCAGAAGTGTTTGTCCAAGGCCCTCAGCCCCGTGGTGTGAACGTTGGGGTATCCTGTGCAGGGACAGGAGCTGGACTCGATGGTCTTTGTGGGTCCCTTCCAAGTCAGGACATTCTATTCTATGATTCTATGATCTCCTGTGACAGGTCCTGCCAGTGTCCACTCTGCTCACCCACCTTCTGGCCACAGGGAGATCCAGCCTTCTCTCTGGCTGCAAGCCCCAAAGCAAACACTGAATCAGAACACTGGAGAATGGCCCGGACCTCCTTCTGCACTGCTGGGAAATACAGAGCAGTCTGTGCCAAGATGAAAGGCAGGAAAATTCACCTCATTGATGCTGTAGGTGTGTCACCCAGCTCAGCTTCATGTCACGTATCTGTCCTGCTTAAGTCATACTCCTTTGGATGTTCTCCCTTTATTTCCCAGTATTCAATTAAACCTGCCTTACATCACCAGTAATTGCAAGCTCCATCTCTAGCAACCATGCGTTCCCTTTCCCTCCTGCCCCAGGGATCGGCTGAGGGAAGCGCACACTGCAGTTTCACTTGCATTTTCTTTAGCAAATGTTTTTTTCTCTTCAGGTTGAGTTATTTTTAACTCAACCTCAATTCCCAATTTATATTCAGTGCTTGGCAACATGACAAGTTGTACCAGTGCTTGGGAGGAACAGGGGGTGCGTGCTACAGCCACGAAGAAAAGAATGGGTGTCCTGAGGGAGGCTCAGGCGGGTGCTGCTGCCAAATGAAGGGTGCCTGTAAACGCAGCCTTGGCTTCTAATTTTTCATATGCATTCACAAAGAGGTCTAAGAAATCGTCCTCATGCACCCCCAGAGCCAGGGAGGTCGCTGCCATTAATGAGCTGGGAACATACTGCCCATCTTGGGAACATGAGTGATTTCCTTGCCTTAGATAGATAAAGCCATTGGGTGTAGGTGGTTGTTACAGTGCTCAGCCCTTTGAGGTCACCCCTTTGTGCTCCCCCAAAGGCAGAGTGAAGCATGGATGGAACAGCATGGACAGGACAGTTCAAAGTGCCCCAAAAAGATGTGGGGCCAAAACAGCCACCAGTACCTCCTGGGAAAATCCAGAGGACCCAGGACAGGAGCCTGTGGTGAGTGCGTCTCGTCCCCGCAACAAAAGGAACATGGCAAACACGAGGCTCCCCAGTTTCCTCATCCCACTCTCCACAGCCCAGCTCCCACCAGCACAGGTCTCGGGGCTGCAGACACACTTGGGACCCTGCAGGGTGGCTGCATGCCTGGGGCAGGGTGTCTCCTGTGAGCCCTGGGGCTGTGAACAAAACTCAGTGAGATGAGGTGCAAAGCTGGGGCCGTTTCAGGAGCCAAACCATGGCTCACCAAGAAAAGGAACAACATTCATTAGTGTGCATGGGAACAAAAAAGGAGAAGCTTTCCAGGACACAATCCTTTGACCCCAAACCAGAAAATTCCCGCTCCAGGGTAAGTGCCAGTGGGAAGATCGACTCCAGGTTCATTTAATTACATCAGGAGAAGATGGCTGGTAGCTGCAGAGCAGAGATGTGCTAAGAGCAGAGGTGGCATTCCCTGTGTGTCAGAGGTGACTCCCACTTGAGGACCAGCGATGGTTTGTGTAGTAAGGCTGGACAGAAACAGCAAAAAGCCATTAAAATCAATCTCCCCCGGTCATACCGTGAGGGAAACAAGGTTTGCTGAGAGAGCTGTTTTCATTCGATCTGCTGTTATCCTGTGCATAGTTTCTGGGATCAGTTTCTCTTAATGAGGTTTTTATTTCCCTAAAGCTTATTTACTTTCCCAGGTTACTGCACCTCTCTGCAAACCAGGACTCTCGAGCAGACAGTCCTTGGGCAATCACAGATAAAATCCTGCTGCTTAAAAATGCTTCTGTGACACAGCAGTTAAAAAAAATAACAAAAAAAACCTGCAGCCTTTGAGAAAAAAAAAACAGTAGGAGAGTGCCCTAGAAGAGAGAGAGTACCCAGCTCTGGAGGCATTATCTGTGCAGGCAGGCATCCCTTCCCCAGCCAGAACCCACGGCTGAGGGACAGGGACGCTTCCCTGAGTTGCTGCAGAGCCTCCGCAGGGCTGACTCACTCTGCAGTGCTCTCGGAGCGCAATCTGCCACGTTGCAGAGCACGGCGATGCGCCAGCAGACCCCGTTGCCTTCCTGGTATTTCACGCTCCGAGGCTGCCTTTGCCCCTCTTCCAATCCAAACCATCCTTGCCAGATGGGACTGCGCTCACATCCAGCATGCTGCTCTCTGTAGGCAGGGGAAACGAACCAAAAGGTCCATGATTTTTAGTGTTCTCAGTTAGTTGAGAGATTTGATGATGCAGCAGCACTGGTGAAAGGACTGACAAGCAGGGTTTCGCCTGGGAGTCATCAACAGATCTTGGGCATCGCTGTCAGGAACTGTGCGGCCGAGGAAACATCGTGTGGCTGAGGAAACGTGCTCAGAGTGTCAATTTGATTCCTGGCGTATTTCCAGGTCTTCAGCACAAAGCATTCCTCCACCCACGCCTTTTGTTCTCTGCTCTGTCCTCCTGACTTCACGGATTTAGAGATGAACGAGAACCGCCTGATGTCCTGAAGCACGAACCAAATGTCAGCAATGGAATTCTGCCTGCGTCGCCACTGGAGCCTGGGAACTGGCTTCTGCAAGGGAGCCCTGAGCTACAGCAGGATCTGAAAGAATTCCTATAGACCAATGCTCTTCCAGTGCTTGTTTCTCTTGGAGATGAAAGCTGCCACCAGCATTGAGTCACGCTCTTAAATGCAATTTGCTCATATTTTTGTAAACTGGCAAAAACTGCAAGCTGGAAGCAGGTCCCCCTTAAAAAATGTAAAAACAGACAATAAAGGTTTTTGCAGCCCCAGACAGGCCCTTTTCCAGCCCTGCTACGCAAGCAGAATCCAGCTCCTCTCACCAGAGCTGCATGATGGATGCGGCGCAGTGTCCCGAGAGCCTGGATTCCCGACCCACCCCCTCCCAGCTGCAAGGCTGCAGCAAAGCCCTGAGAAGGCTCCCACTGCAACTGCTCCCCAGAGAGAATTCTGCTGTGGTTTCCACAAGTGTTTATGGCTCCTGGGCAAAGCCTGAGTCAGAAGTTTGAAGTCTGCTACTTTGGGCTGAGGAACACACTTCAGAGCAGGAGGTTTTCCTCTCAGCCCAGCAGACATCCAGGATTTTCCTTCCATCAGTTCAGGCCTCCAAACAGCCCAACTGGTGCTGTGCAGACTGCCAGGAAAAGCCCTTCCAAAACACCTCATGCCACACCCCACCCTGACAGAGCAGCTGAGGAAATGAGTGCCCAAATCAGCAATTTAGTGAGCGACCAACCTATCCATTTGTTACTGCTTATTGATGATCAAACTACACCTTCCCAAAAGCATGAGAGAATCCATATCAGTGGAATGACTGGCTCATAGAGGTCCTGTTTGGAGCCCACGGTGCCCCCAGGATGGGGGTGAAGGCTCCTGCCAGGACAAGGGCTCCAGCCACGGCTTCAGTGAGCTCCTCCTAGAGCTGTTTGGTGGCACACAAGGCATAGGGGTTAAATACATCACTACACCTCCACTCCCACCCAGGCTGACAGAGGAGGTGGGTTGGATTGAGCACAAATGCACTACTGGTACCAGCTGTCTGTGCAATATTGACATTTTGGCTTGAGCAAGGTGTCCAGAGAAGGGGAATGAAGCTGGGGAAGGGTCTGAAACCCAGAGGTTGCAGGAGCAGCTGAGGTACATGGGCCTGTTTAGCCTAGAGGAGGCTGAGGGGAAGACCTCATCACTCCCTGCAGCTCTCAGGAAAGCAGCTGTAGTGAGGCTGGCACTGGTGTGTACTCCCAAGTGACAGGATGAGAGGAAACAGGCTCAAGTTGCACCAAGGGAGGTTTAGATTGAAGATTAGGGAATATTCCTTCATGGAAAGAGTTGTCAAGCACTGGCAGAGGTTGCCCTGGGAGGTGGCATCACCACCATCCCCAGAAGGATTTAAAAGCCAGGTAGATGCAGCACTTAGGGACACAGCTCAGTGGTGGAGGCACTAGTGTGACATTAAGGGCTGGACTCTGTCTTAAAGGTCTTTTCCAACCTTCATGATTCTGTAGGAAAGCCTGTGCTGCTCTCCACACTATACAACTACAGTTAAGGTAACACATTCCCAAAGGTAATTTGGAACAAGCAAGGGTCCACCATGCATTTCCTCTTCCTCTGGCAGCACTGCTCTGTGACACCGGGAACTCCTGTGAGGAGGCTGACATAGCAGCAGCAGAACTTCAGCTCCAACACTCTCAATTCACAAGTTTGAAAATATGAGTTCTAGAATGAGCCCATCTTGAGGGGAATATTACCCATGTACTTTGGAACCAATTGCTAACAGCACAGCTTTCCACCCAGCTGAGTCTCTGCAGAGCCCTGACAAGGATGAGCAGCCTAAAGGCTCAGCAGCAGCTCCTGCTCCTTGTCCTGCTGAAGACTGCACTCCTGCTCCCAGACATTGTCTGCTCAGGCCCTGCTGACAGCCCATTACACAGCATAACATGAGCCATGGTGAGCACAGCACAACCACAGCCTCATCTTCCCACATAAAAGTTCTGCCCACAGGCAGCAGCTGAAAACAGCCCTGCTGGTGGCCCAGGAAGGGGGAATGATCTAGCACCACCCCTGCCCAGCACTCAGTCACTGCCTCCCCCATAAAGGAATTGCTCCTCTTTCCCAAAGGAGCAGCAGAAGCACAAAATCAGAGGCAGTGGACTCATTACAGCAATGTAGTGAGGAAGTTTTATTCGGAAACATGGTAGAAGTTTGTAACCCAACACTGGGTGCACGACTCTGATGCCGGAGCATACGCAGTTACTACTGAAACACTGGAGTGTTTCGGACAGTTGCTGTAATAAAACACAATTCTCATACTCCAATACCAGGACACTACAGCAATCTTGAGAATCAAAGTTACATCCAAGGAATTCTCTGCACTTACAACTGACCCCACAGTGTAATCTACCTAGATAAGATTAATAGATATAGCATGGGAAATTGAAAATCCTTGCTCCATAGATGTATGAACATGTCAAGTCTTTTATAAATAAACATCCAGTGAAGAGAAAAAATTACATTTCTAGTTCATATTTATACATAAAGTACTAACAGCAATGGGTGGAAAATTGCACACAGGCTGCCCCGAGCCAGGCAGCCGGCTTGGAGCAGCCCATCCAATTGAATATTGAATACACACAGGACAAACAAGTCACTAACATACATTGCGCATTTACAAGAGATCAACTACCAAATTGGGACAACTGTACACATTGGAGACCATTGTCATTCTGGAGCTTGTTTTTAAAGGTGGATTTGTTACATCTCTTTACATCATACTGGAAGGTTTACTTTGTGGAGAGGATAAGGGCAACGATGAGGCCGTAGAGACCCAAGACTTCAGCGAAGATCAAGATCAGGATCATGCCCACAAATAACCTGGGCTGCTGCGCCGTTCCCCGAACACCAGCATCGCCCACAATGCCAATGGCAAAGCCAGCGGCCAGACCGCTGAGGCCCACGCTCAAGCCAGCACCCAGCTGCAGGAAACTCCTGTAGGACAGAGATGGAGAGTTTCAGTGGCAACAGGACACCCAGCCCCTCTGCTTCCAGCTCTTTTTCACAGTCCTCAAGTGAAATACAAATTAACATTTAAAGAGAGACTTTCTCCTGTAAGAAGTGTTGCTCTGCTCTTTAAGTGAGCACAGTGCTTTGCACAAGGCAGGCGCTTCCTGAGGCTCCTACTTCTGATACATGAAGAAACCAGCAGCTACACAAGATGTTTAGCTGACGTTCAGGCCTGGTCCATACACAAAGCTCAGCTTGCTGGGCTCATGAGTTCATGTGGCCACCCAGCTTTTGTCCATTAGCCTCTTTGAGCAGCGCAGGCCTGGCACACACCCAGAGCCATGCTCACTGCAGCCATACAGGCCAGCCCGCAGTGATGCCTGCCCCACAGCGCTCTGTGCCCTCTAACAGCTGCTTTTACCTCCCACATTTAGCAGCTCAGTCCCAGCAAATCCAGGTGATCATTAGGTCTCTTGCACTGCAAGAGCTGGTCAGGAAGGGCCTGGTTTTCCAGGCAGGGGCACCTGCCAAGCCACCCCCATCAACATCTGGCACCTGGTAAACAAAAAGGAGCCTTCATAACTGCTGTCTTAGATCACAGCATGTTAGACCAACGCCATCACCTGTCAGCTGCAGCTCATACAGCAACAGGTATCTGCTGCTAGACCTCAGCATTGTTCTGTTCTGAGACGTCTCAAGCCAGCTCCAGCTGTTCTCAAAAGCCAAGAACAGATTAGGTTTCAGACTGTAGCTGGTGGAGAGACCTGATGTTTGGCTTGAGGATCGATTTACCAGCACATAAGGCAGCAAGCAATATTAATTATTCACTTGCATCTCCCAGGCAACAGGAGAAGTATTTAGACTTGT